>CM077671.1:241247594-241847594 GCA_039707655.1 Elymus sibiricus | reverse complement strand
TGCATAGCATGATAAGAAGAAAGAATGGTAATACCATCAGTAACAGCAATACAGCGACGACAAAATAAGCAAAATTACAAGTCAGACAACTTGTTATTATTGGGCATCTCTCATTCAGTAGTCAGTACTACGCATTCAAATGGACTATCTCTCATTCAATAGTCAGTGCTTGATTTACATGGCCATATATATATAACAAAGGTGATAGCGGGCCTTCACCTGCTTGTAGCTTCCGCCGTTGCCGGGGATGAAAAGCACGGGCACGCCGTCGAGCTTGCGGACGCGCTCGTCGAAGTCGATCTCCTTCCACCCCTCGTGGTACAGGAACAGGCCGTACCTGTCGGAGGAGACGTTGTTGGGGGCGTGGATGGGGATGTAGGTCGGGTACATGTAGGTCATCTGGCACCCGTTGGGCGCCGGGCGCACCAGCCTGTTGAGGGCTGCGAGCGTGATCCAGGCGGAGAAGAAGAGCACGGCGCCCAGCCTGCAGTTGCCGCCGAACCCAGCCATGCCGTGCGTGGATCGATCGAATCCGAAGCCACTGGTCCCGCTCACGAGCTTGGCATGGAGCCGCGGAGAAGGGCGAGATTCGAGCGGAGATGGGGACGAAGGAGGAGGGGTTCTGGATCGGAAGAGGGGATCTCGGGCTCGGGATCCGACGGAGGCCTGCGGAGGCCGGTGGTTCCCCCGCCAAATGTTATGTTACGACGCGCGGCTCGCTCTGCTCCGGCCGGCCGGCCGGCGCGAGGGGTCTCCGGGCAGGAGGAGGCGGGGTCGGGGCGGGATCAGGGGGAGGTGGTGGGAGAATGGCGGGCGGAGATTTGGAGGAGACGAGGCGGCGAGATGGGCAATTTGGGGGGAAACGATGGGAGGTGCGGCCGCTTTGGTTGAATGGAGTTTGGAACCTACTGTAGGGCCTATCGGCAGTGGCTTGTCGGATCTGGAGCCACTTTCTGTTTTCGGAGGATACAAGATTGACACTCCACACGCTGTGCTGTTTGTTTATTTCGGTGCTTGAGAAAAGAAAATTAGGGCTGGTACTTCTGTATGTAAATAAAACAGCTGGGTTTTTTTTGTTCAGTCAAAAAAAATCATGATTTTTTAAGTTAGTTGGTACGTATCCACTATATTTACTAGCAAAAGAGCACGTGCGTTGCAACGGGAGAAAAAATATCACTCCCTTAAACATTCTTTTGCGGGAACCACCTAATAACCATGACTCAAGACCCCAATAAGTCTACGTCCTTTATTTCAACACATGACATTTCATTTGTGTTGTTATCTATCCTCCTTCCCCTCCTCGCCGACAGTGGCCTCCTTGCTCAATCACAACGTGTTTGAATAATGGCAATTCTAAGGCATCTCTCTCTTAGTATAAAATGAGACATCTGTTTTTTTTCTAGAGTCAATTACACGACAGGTGTTTGAACTTGGCAAGAAAAATTAGTTTGGTGCTAAAACTTGTGGCATACATTGAACCGGTGACAGAACTTGGCTTGGGCGTGCATCTACGGTGCTAATCACGTTTGTATACGCTCGGCATGTTGACAAGGCATGCCAACGTGACGTAGGACCCACTGCCAGTGACCGGAAAGGCGAGGATGGATGTGTGACCTAGGGTTTTGCAAAAAACACCCTGGAATTTTTTTCATCACAAAAGAGCCCCTTGATATTTTTTCCTTACAAAAACCAACGAGGCCCACCCGTCATGAAACAGTACAAAGAGAAACGAATATGCAAAAGTCAGGGGTTCCAACACGCGACCTCATCCTAACAAGACGGAGGTGCTAGCCACCCGGCCAAGTCAAGCTTGCTGTCTTGCACGGATAGCTAAACCTAATGACCCATATTTCCTAAAATAAAAAACGTAATGACCCAGATGGGGCTTAAATCACCTGCAGTGACCGCAGCCCATTTGTACGATGATTGTGTTTGAATTCATAAATACAAATATAATTCATATTTAGTATTTAAATAATATTTTTTAAATAATGCTTAAATATTTTAGAACTAAATGAACAATATTTTAATTAATAATATTTCTCGTAAAGTGAATACATGAATATTTATCTGAATGCATTAATACAGCCTAAAATACATGAATATTTTTCTGAATAAATTAATAATGCATGAATTTTATTATTTAGGAAAACTATTATAATTCATAAATATTGTTTTAACTATAGAAATATTTTGAAATAGTACTTGAATATTTAATAGGATAGCACTGACATTCTTTTAAATAAGAACATTTTTTAGAATTATGCGGCATTATTTTAAATAATATTTTTAAAATTACATGAATATTATTTTAAGTAATAATAATTTTAGAATTACATGGCCATTATATTAAATAAGAATATATTATCATAATTATATGAACATTATCTTAAATATTTTTCTAATAATTACAATAACATTATATTAAATAAGTTAATTTATTTGTATGTATAATGTTTTTAATTTACGTATTCTTACAAAATTCTATGAAAAATAAAAATAAAAACTAACATGTGAGAATGGCCCGCGGTGACATCGGGTCATTTAAGCCCTATGTGTGTGCTTGTCTATAGGTCATTAAGGGTAGAAATCCCATTTCTGCAGCAAATGATACGTGGTGTGGTGGCTAGCATGTCCGCGTTGGCGTTAAAGGTCGTGTGTTTGAACCTGGGCGATGCTAAATTTTGCATCCTAATTTCCATTTGTTGTAGTATGTCCTGGCTGGTGGGGCCAATTGTCTCGGGGTAATTTAAAGAAAATAAAAATGAGGGGCTTTTAGTGAGAAATAAAATAAAATACCAAGGTGTTTTTTCGCAAAAAATCAGGCCACACGTCCGTCCCGGCCTTCCAGCCAGACATTGGGTCCCACGCCATGTTGGCGCTCCTCGTGAACACGATATGCGTATACAAAATGTATTTAGCACCGTAGATGCACGTCCAAGCCAAGTTTTGTCACCGGTTCAATGTATGCTGCAAGTTTTAGCATCAATTTGACTTTTCTTGCCAAGTACAGGCACATGTGGTGTAATTGACTATTTTTTCTATGAGGGTTTGGTGAGGCGTGCATGCATGGTAAAATAGTCATAGAAACACACGTAGCACCACACGACAACTAACCGGAAGGATGGTTTTACGAAAAAATTGTAAAGAGGCCCCTTGGAAAAGAAGTACTATAAATTAATCCCTAGAGATCCTGCAAACCACAACTCCATCGTTCTCCTCTGGAAACTACCGCCGGAGCACTGCCAGAGAAAAACGAGGGTTGAAATTGTAGCAGCCAAGGACGAGGAAGCATCATCGCACCAAGTGCTTTGTGAGCCGATTAAGCAACATGCCACGAGCGGCGAGATTGAATACCTTGTGGCTCATCGGCCGAAGATCTTATACATGCCACTTGAACCCCATTACCTTCACCATGAACCGACGTAGTTGAAAAAGAAACGCAGGGTTGTCAATCATCGTCCTCAAACTCGGATTTGTTTAACCATCGTTCGACGAAAGTCGCTGACGCCACAAATCGAAGAAGCAGTGTTCGTCGACCTACTCCTAAACGACATTGCAATGGAGTTGTGATTTGGAGGACAAAAAGGTTAACGTCGTGGTCACCTCCGCCACCTCGCCGACCATGCCTGGACGAACAAATCCGATGGGCGTGCAACACCAGCAGGAAGTCGGGGTCCCCGGTTATCCGGCGTCGCCACGGACACCGAGGTGGTTGAGAATCTAGAGAAGCTTTATTCCGATGTGACGCTACCACCATGACCAACATAGCGTCCCCAAGAAATCTATTCCTACATGCATGTACAAGTCAGGCTCAAAACAGTGTGCCGCCTTCCTCCCGAGGCCGGAGCAACAGGCGGAGAGAGGGGGAACTTACGACCTTGCCGGCAGTTACCTAGGGGGAACCTCTGGCCTCCCTTTGCCTTTCTCTAGATAAGAGGAGTCGGCAAGCAAGTAAAGTGCAAAATAAAATAAAGGTAAATAAATAACAGCAAGGTAATGATAGCGTTTGTGAATTTATAAGTGAATAGACCCGGGGGCCGTAGAGTTCTCTAGTGGCATCTCTCATAAGCAAAGCATACGGTGGGTAAACAAATTATTGTTGGGCAATTGATAGAAAAGCGAATAATTATGCGATGTACACGGCAATGATCATGTGTATATAGGCATCACGTCCATAAGCAAATAGGTCGACTCCTGCCTGCACCTACTACTATTACTCCACTTCAAGAGCGCTTCTATGCTTGCCTCTCTACGTATTAAGTTCATGACAAACGGAGTAATGCTTGGAGAACGATGACATGATGTAGACAAAGTAAACTCGACTAATATGAATAAACCCCATCGTTTTATCCTTAGTAGCAACAACACAAAGACGCAACTTGTCCCCTTCTGTCACTGGGATATAGAAACTCGTCAGGTTGAACCTACTACAACGCACCACTCCCACCGAAGAAATATCAATCTAGTTGGCCAAACTATCTCAATAGATCGGAGAGCATTACGAAGCTATGATGATCATGCAAATAAGAATCATAGTAATCAGGTTTGACTCAAATACTTTTCATGAATAATCTGAACATAAACTCACAATTCATCGGATCCCAACAAACACACCATACAAAGGGATTACATCGGATAGATCAAGGCAAAGATGCGATGAACATTGTATTGAAGATCAAGAGAGAGAGGGATTGCCATCTAGGTACTACCTACGGACCCGTAGGTCTGCGGTGAACTACTCACACATCATGGTGAGGGAAGCAAGGTTGATGAAGAGGCCCTCCGTGATCGATCTTCCCTCCGGCAGGGTGCCGGAACGGAGGTGTAGACGGCCTCCCGTCGGAACAGAGGCATGTGGCGGCAGATAAAGTGTTTCGGGAGCGCTTTTGATGTTTTTAGGGTAGATGTGAATTTATAAGCCAGAGAACGACGTCTTTGGACGCTCCACGGGGCCGCCACATATCTGGTCGCGCCCCCCTAGGGGGCGCGGCTGGATATGTGGTGGGCCCCTGGTGCATCTCCTGGCCCTCCTCCGAAGCTTCTAGGTCTTGTATTGGTCCAAAAAAATCACCAAAAAGTTTCGTGGCAGTTGGACTCCGTTTGGTATTGTAACTCTGAAAAGGCAAAAACACGCAGAAAACAGGAGCTGGCACTGGGCACCGGGTCAATAGGTTAGTGCTCAAAAATATTATAAATTGGTAAATAAATACCCAAAAAGTATCCTAGAATGATAATATATCACCATGGAACAATCAAAAATTATAGATACGTTGGAGACGTATCAACATCCCCAAGCTTAATTCCTGCTCGTCCTCGAGTAGGTAAATGATAAAAACGGAATTTTTGATTTGACATGCTACCCATTATGTAATCTTTGGTATGTTTGCTCATTGAGAAATGATGAATTAACAAACAACAACATATTAATATTTATAAGTATAAGAAACAAAATCATTAATTTTTTAAAGTATACGATCCTAAAAGAATGTTTTACCCCTATTCATCTTATTATACTAGCAAGGCATGACTCCGTCTTCACCACATAGATACAAATGTTAAGCACCACAGTGTCCAAGTCAGGCAATTGGATCGTACTTTTTCAATATGCATCAACTTTTTATTCTTCACGCAGTACATGAGCATGAACCATTGGACATAGCATATAGGTGGAATAGAATATGGTGGTAGGTTTCAAAGGGGTAAAAAGTGGAGAACATAGTCTCGCATCAACTAGGCGTACCAACGAGCTATGGAGAAGCTCATCGATAGATATCAATGCGAGGAGTAGGGATTGCCATGCAAATGATGCACTAGAGCTATAAGTGTATGAAAGCTCAACTGAAGCTAAGTGGGGTGTGCATCAAACTTGCTTTCTCATGAAGACCTCGGGCATTTGAGGAAGCTCGTCATAGGAATATACAAGCCAAGTTTATTATAGGAAAAGGTAATTCCCACTAGCATATGGAAGTGTCAACATAGGAGACTCTCTATATGAAAAACATGGTGCCACTCTGAGGCACAAGTGTGGTAAAGGATAGTAGCAAAGTCCCTTCTCTCTTTTCTCTCATTTTATTTTATTTTGTATTTTTTTATGGTGGGCTTTTCTCTTCTTTTTTTTGCCTCCCCCATTTTATCCTTTTTTTATATGGTGGGCTCATTTGGCCTCCCCCATTTTTATTTGATTTTTCGTCTGGAGTCTCATCCCGACTTGTGGGGGAATCATAGTCTCCATCATCCTTTCCTCACTGGGACAATGCTCTAATAATGATGATCATCACACTTTTATTTACTTACAACTTAACATGAAGAACCGATAGGAAGATATGACTCTGATGAATGCCTCTGGAAGTGTACCAGGATGTGCAATGATCTAGCGTGACATGTATCAAAAATACGAAGAACGGTGGTTTTGCCACAAATACCATGTCAGCTCTATACGATCATGCAAAGCATTATGATGATGAACGAACTAGTCATGTGAAGTGACGATGGAATTTGCATGGCAATATATCTCGAAATGGCTATGGAAATGCCATAATAGGTAGGTATGGTGGCTGTTTTGAGGAACATATAATGACGCTTATGTGCAACAGAGCGTATCATGTCACGGGGTTTGGATGCACCGGTGAATATTTGCACCGATCCTCGAGGTGAGAATGGATATGCACGGTACCGAAGAGGCTAGCAAATATGAGAAGGTGAAGATGCGTATGTCCATGGTGTCACATTGGTCATAAAGAACTCACATACTTATTGCAAAGTTTTATTAGTTTTATCACAAATCAAAGTACTCCTCGCATGCCCCGAGGGAGGAGGTTGGTAGGAGTTAACCATCGCGCGCCCCCAACTCAAAACAACACTAGGATTTTAACGAGGAATATAAATGCTCACACATCATCACCATGCCTCTTTAATTTTTAGATGAATAACAAGTTAACACCTCTTAATCTCGACACTTCTGCGAATCAACAACTTTGGACTCACACCTTTTTCATATTACCACATCAATATCATTAACCCACAACTTCTCTATATGTGCTACACGATGGTTTTGATTATCATTCATTGAATACCTAATATTCTTGGACTAGTCTTATGACCCATGAAAATTACCGTCACTATTACTCAGCTCTCAAAAAAATATAAGTGAAGAATGAGAGCATATTATTTCTATAAAATCTACACGCCACCGTGCTCAAAAAGATATAAGTGAAAAGTACTAGAGCAACTGCCTAGCTCAAAAGATATAAGTGAAGCACATAGAGTATTCTAGCAAATTAACATGAAGGTGTGTCTCTCTCAAATAGGAGTGTCCAGCAAATGATGATTGTGACAAACTGAAAGTAAAAACAAACAAAAGCAAACGACGCTCCAAGCAAAACACATATCATGTGATGAATACAAATATAGCTCCAAGTGACATACTGATGGATTGAGACGAAAGAGGGGATGCCTTCCGAGGCATCCCCAAGCTTAGACGCTTGAGTCTCCTTAGAATTATACTTGGGGTGCCTTGGTAATCCCCAAGCTTGGTCTCTTGCTACTCCTTATTCCGTAGTCCATCGTGATCACACCCAAAACTTGAAAACTTCAATCACAAAAAACTCAACAAAACTTCGTGAGATCTGTTAGTATAAGAAACATATTGCATACTTGAGGAACTGTGATAAATTGATTCAAATTCATTTTTGCATAATAGATACTGTATTCTAACTTCCCCATGGCTTACACCGCCCTGATATAGTGCATGGTATAATCAAAACAAGAAAACTATGCAAGCAAAACAGAATCTGTTTAAAACAGAACAATCTGTAGCAATCTGTAAAAAGCCCATACTACTGTAACTCTAAAAATTCTGAAAAATTAGTAAAACGTAAGAATTTGTATAGCAACACTGTGTTAAAATTTCAGATCATTATCACGCTCCAGTAAAAAATGAAAATTCCTGCACTGGAGTCAAAGTTTCTGTTTCAGATTCAGCATCGTTTCTACTCATCTTGTGAGTCATCCCAAAGGCTTTACTTGGCACAAACACTAATTAAAACATAATAACACAATCATTACAGAGGCAACAATCATGTTATCACACAAAAATAGAAAGTAAAAACAAAGTCCAATTGCCAATTGCAGTTTCAGATCCAATTGCTGTTTTCTGCATGTTTTTTGCTTTTCAGGTTTACTGTATCAAACGAAGTCCAATTGCCACGAAACTTTTTGATGATTTTTTCTGGACTATATGAAGACCTAGAAGCTTTGGAAGGAAGCCGGGAGGCACACGAGGGCCCCGGCACACATCAGGGCACGCTCTGATATGTGGTGGCCCCCTCGGGCACCTCCCGACGTCCCTCTTCGGCCTATAAATTATCTAATATCGTGAAAACCCCAAAAATAGTCCCGAAACCCTTTTTCCGCTGCCGCAAGTCTCTGTTCCCTCGCGAGGCCATCTGGAGCTCCGTTCCGGCACCCTGCCAGAGGGGGGATCGATCATGGAGGGCCTCTTCATCAACCTTGCCGCCCTCATGATGATGTGTGTGTAGTTCACCACAGACCTACGGGTCCATAGCTAGTACCCAGATGGAAATCTCTCTCTTATTATCTTCAATACAATGATCATCACATCTTTGCTTTGATCTAACCGATGTAATCCTATTGTGCGGTGTGTTTGTTGGGATCCGATGAATTGTGGGTTTATGTTCAGATTATTCATGAAAAGTATTTGAGATGCCTCTGAATTATATTATCTCTTAAGTGCACGATCATTATAGCTTCGTAATGCTCTCCGATCTATTGATATGATTTGGCCAAGTAGATTGATATTTCATCGGTGGGAGTGGTGCGTTGTGGTAGGTTCAACCTGGCGAGTTTCTATATCCCAGTGACAAAGTAGGGGACAAGATGCGTCTTTGTGTTGTTGCTACTAAGGATAAAACGATGGGGTTCATTCATATTGTTTGAGTTTACTTTGTCTACATCATGTCATCGTTCTCCAAGCATTACTCTGTTTTACTTAATACTCTAGATGCATGTTGGATAGCGGTCGATGAGTGGAGCAATAGTAATAGGTGCAGGCAGGAGTCGGCCTATTTGCTTATGGACATGATGCCTATATATACATGATCATTGCCGTGAACATCGCATAACTATCCGCTTTTCTATCAATTGTCCAACAATAATTTGTTTACCCACCGTATGCTGCCTACTGATACGTCTCCGTCGTATCTACTTTTCCTAACGCTTTTGCTCTTGTTTTGGACTCTAATTTGCATGATTTGAATGAAACTAACCCTGACTGATGTTGTTTTCAGCAGAACTACCATGATGTTGTTTTTGTGCAGAAATAAAAGTTCTCGGAAGTGGACGAAACTTTTTGGAGAATTATTTTACAATAAATAAAAAATACTGGAGCCAAGAACCACCGGAGGGGGTGCCCTGGCTGGGCACGATACACCAGGGCGCGCCACCCCCTCCAGGCACGCCCTGGTGGGTTGTGCCCACCTCGTGGCCCCACTAACCCTAATTCCAGCACTATAAATTCCTATTTTCGGAGAAAAAAATAGGAGAGAAAGTTTCATCGCGTTTTACGATACGGAGCTACCGCCACCTCCTGTTCTTCATCGGGAGGCCAGATCTGGAGCCCGTTTGGGGCTCCGGAGAGGGGAATCTTCGGTCTTCGTCATCATCAACCCTTCTCCATCGCCAATTTCATGATGCTCCCCACCGGGAGTGAGTAATTCCTTCATAGGCTTGCTGGTCGGTGAGGAGTTGGATGAGATTCATCATGTAATCGAGTTAGTTTTGTTAGGGCTTGATCCCTAGTATCCACTATGTTCTGAGATTGATGTTGCTATGACTTTGCCATGCTTAATGCTTGTCACTTGGGCCCAAGTGCCATGATTTCAGATCTGAACCGCTTATGTTATCACCATTATATTTATGTTCTTGATCCGATCTTGCTAGTCATATGCACCTACTATGTGTTATGATCCGTAAACCCCGGAGTGACAATAGTCGGGATACTTTCCGGTGATGACCGTAGTTTGAGAAGTTCATGTATTCGCTATGTGTTAATGCTTTGGTCCGGTTCTCTATTAAAAGGAGGCCTTAATATCCCTTAGTTTCCTTATGGACCCTGCTGCCATGGGAGGGTAGGACAAAAGATGCCATACAAATTCTTTTCCATAAGCACGTATGACTATTTACGGAATACATGCCTACATTACATTTATGAACTGGAGCTAGTTCTGTGTCGCCCTAGGTTATGACTGTTATATGATGAATATTATCCAACGAGTTCACCGATCCAGTGCCTACGAGTTTTTCACATATTGTTCTTGCTAAGTTACTGCTGCTGCTACTATTGTTCCAATTGCTACAAAACCATTGCTATCACTGTTACCGTTACTGTTACTGTTACTACTGTTATCAAAACTATCATACTATTGTGCTACTGATCACTCTGCTTCAGATATTTAATCTCCAGGTGTGGTTGAATTGACAATTCAATTGCTAATACTTGCAAATATTCTTTGGCTCCCCTTGTGTCGAATCTATAAATTTGGGTTGAATACTCTACCCTTGAAAACTGTTGCGATCCCCTATACTTGTGGGTTATCAAGACCTTTTTCTGGCGCCGTTGCCGGGGAGCATAGCTATATTTGTTGAGTCACTTGGGATTTATATCGATTGATCATTATGAAGAATCTGAAGGATACAAGAACCAAGATTTTTCCCTCTAAGACGAGGGGAGGTAAGGAATTTCCACCTAGCTCTATACTTGATTCACCTTCAGTTATGACTAAACTTGCAACACCACCACATGGTATTAATCCTGATATGTCGCAAGTTATCGATGATGCTACTTCTGCTATGAATGATGCTTATGATGATGCTAGTACCATGCTTGATGATAATGTGCCATTAGGTGAATTTCTTGATGAACAACTTGCTAGAGCTAAAGAGAATGAAATTATTGAAACTGATGAGATTACGGAAACTGATGAAGTCTTTGAAACTGATAACTATGAAACACCTATTAGACCTAGCTCTCCTAGATTTGAAGTGCCTAAGATACCTGAGGGTTACGTTATGGATGAGGAGATAGGTAGAGAAGTCCTTGCTTGTAAGGATAGAGATGATCTTAAGAAATTATGATGCAAGTATAAAGAAAAGACTTTGAATGCTAGAATGAAATGTGATCCTATGTTTGCTACTTCACCTATCTTTGTTACCGCTAAGGATTATGAATTCTCTGTCGACCCAGAGCAAATAACATTAGAGGGGAGGGGGTGGTGCACCTGGTGTCCACAAGACACCAGGGCGCGCCAGCAGCCCCAGGCGCGCCCTGGTGGGTCGTGGTCCCCACGTGGGTCCCCTCACTTATCCCTTAAGCGCATGTCATCTTCTACCTCCAGAAAAAAATCACCATAGCTCTCACTCTCATGTTCTTGCTCTCAAACCCGCGGATTTCGATCTCTTTGCTCGAAGCTCCGTTTCCGAAACTGTTTTGGGGGATTGCTACTTGGTATGTGACTCCTCCATTGCTCCAATTAGTTTTTGACTTAGTGGTTTATTTTTAGAATAATTAGCTACTCTTGGTGCTGCTGTAGATGGGCTTGCATGTTGAATTCTTAGAGTTCTAAGTAATTTGAATGCTTAATATGGCCTCCATGCATCCTTAGGAGTAGTTGCTATCAATCTTATGAAGTTTTGTTAACAAAAATTTTGGGACCCAATAATTTTTAGAAATTTGTACGCGAATAAAATGAACTTCTTTGGGAGGAGCTCTTCGTGGAGAAGGTCCTCGGAGGCATCATAGAGTAGTGGCTCAATACGGCGTTCTTATGTTGCAAGTGCAAGCTCGATGCAGGATGCCGCTACCAAATCATGCTTATGGCCATGTAACGAATTCATGGAAGGTGCGGGTATCAAGGAGGAATTCGAGCAATTTATCCACAACGCAGAACTTGCACCCTTCATCGTAGATTAGTGCACTCAACTTCTCGAACTCACAAAAACATTCACAAAGAAATTTAAATATTTTCCTCGTGAGTCTAGAGTTTCATTTAACCTTTATGAACATCCCTTTACCATGCCTTTAGTTGTGTTATGTGAAGCGTGCAAAATTCCATATTGGGGTTCATTAGATGAACCACCAACATCTGAGTATGAGTCATTTTTGATTAATCTTTGTTACGGTGAAGATAGAGGAGTGACACAAGGTCGAATAAAAAGCATCCATTTTCCATCAATACATTACTTTGCACTCTTTAATGGCAAATGCATCGTAGGCAAGCAAGATTACAGCACACTGTATGCCCCTGATTTGAGTCTTATACACACTGCTATAACAGGAATTAAATGTTATAATCTTGGAGCAATCGTTGCCCGGAGGTTGCAACACAACGCTGCTAGTGGTCATTTTTATGGAGGGATCTATGCCTCCCGTGTAGCTAAGAATTTAAATGTAACACCTTGGCCTAACGATCCCATTCTACCTACTCAGTACTTGGACTTTGAGGCCATGAAACGTCATAAGTTCCTTAAGGGCACAATCTCTAATTATACTTACAACTTGAGGTTCAATAAAGATCCCATTGTACCTGTTACTTTGCCTGCTCCTTCTCTCTTTGATTATCACAGTAATGGAAGATACTATGTTCTTGAGAGCGAGCCCCGCGCGTACAATGCGGAGGTTGAAGCCGCCAGGTGGGCTGTGGAGGCTGCACCAAGAGCCTCGGTGGGCTATCACTCGGACTATTATCCAGGCCGCGGATGGTGATTACCAAGCTAGGCCAAAAGCCTAAGCTTGGGGGAGTACGTATATCCACCGACATATATATTCATGATTACACATTTCATTCCAATTGTCGGTGTCCACACTTTTTCATTGTATTATCCATGCTAGATTTATTTTCTCTCTTTCTTCTTGTGTGTTTGAAAAACTTTTAGAAAATCCAAAAATATTTCTTGCTTCTTTTCGGTTTTTCTTTCTAGTTTAAATTAATTGTAGTAGCAATAGAAAACCCAAAAAGATTTCTTGTTTCTTCTTTTACTTGTTGGGAGCTCTCCCATGTAAATAGTTATTCTCGTTTTTGTTTTTCCCTCTTTAATTTGCTTTCTTCAAGAAAAAATAAAAACTCCAAAAATATTTCAGTGTGTTTCTTTGAAATGCTTTTCCTTTTATTTGAGTCGTACCAAGGAGAAGACCACAATGAAAATGTTGAGTGGCTCTCATATGCATTATTGTTAATCTAACAAAGAGCCCATATTACTTTGTCTTCTCCTCTTGAATAAAATGTTTGCAGATTCCAGCTTAGTCCACGACACTCTTGCACTATTATTATTTTCATATCATTCGGGCGTGCAAGTGAAAGGCAATAATGACGATATTTGATGAAGTGACTGTGGCAGAGAAAAGCGGGTATGAACTCAACTTGTTTTTGTTTTTGTAAATATGTTTAACCTAGTATCCATGATTCAGCATATTATGATCAAACATGTTTGCAATGACAATTAGAGATTATAGTTGCTCATGCCATGCTTAAGTAGCTAGGAGTGGATAATGATTTATCTTGGATGTCAACATACATTAAAATGGTTGTGATGTAGTATGATGATATGGTATCCTCATCTGAATGTTTCAAGTGGCTTGACTTGGCACATGTTCACACATGTCGTTGAATCAAAACCAACATAGCCTCTACGATATTTATGTTCATGGTGTCCATATCCTACTCATGCTACTATTCAATGTTTATTATTCATAATGCATGTTCATGACCGTTTTCGCTCTCTAGCTGGCCGCTTCTCAACCTATTTGCTAGCCTTCGCCTGTACTAAGCGGGAATACTGCTTGTGCGATCCTTAAACCAAAGTTATTAAAGATGAGTCCACTATATCTACCTATATGCAGTATTACCCTGTCGTTCCAAGCAAATTTGCATGTGCCACCTCTAAAAATTCAAATGAACATCTGTTTTGTGTTCCTGGACCGCTCATGGAGCGACAAGGGGCGGTCAGTATCTTCCATGTTAAGCGGGTTATTCTCATGATGAGTGTTTATTCACTCGTCCTTGCACGAGAGGGGCGGTAATAGGGATTCCCAATCCCGAAATAAAAAATTGCAAATAATTAAACAAAACTTCCCTAGGAATGTTGTTGGTATGGACGGTACCCGTGGATTCGGCTAGCTGTGGAGTGTGTTTGTTGGTGGAGGGGGAGTAAACCTTTATTTTTACTGCTTGGGAACCGCCGCTAATGTGTTTAGCATGGAAGACATTGATAACTCTTGGTCGTAACATTGACAGGAAGGGTGTACCTCCCAAAATTATATTTATCTCTGATTTAAGCTTTGAGCTCTGGCACCTCTGCAAATCCCTGCTTCCCTCTACGAAGGGACTATCTATTTACTTTTATGTTGAGTCATCACCTTCTCAAATAAGCGCCAGATTTGAGAGCACTATTGTCATCCTCATGCATTGTGTATAGTTAAAGTTGGGTGCAGCATGACTGAAAGCACATTTGCTCCCTTGGTGGTTTTGGTAATTAATAACAACATATGTGTCATTGGACTCATCTTTCCACTAAGTATATTTCAGGAAAAGTCCAATGATGGGATGGCTATAAGTTGTGAGGAGATACCCCAAGATGCAAGGAATGGATTGGCAAAGCTTCAAGCTAGAAGACTCTCTTTTTACTTTGTGAGAAATCACTTTGAGTCCATAGGAAAGCCAATACTATTAAAAGGGGGTAAGGTATTGTTGGTGAACAAATTGCTCCACGTGCACAAGTGCTAGCCACCAAAAACACCCACAAGCTCTCCCACAAAATACTCTGTCTAAACCCAACTTCACAAAATCGGTGACACCAAGTTTTCACCCGGCTCTACCGATTTTCTACCCAAGACAGAACCCTATCCAAACCCTGGCTCTTCGGTACAACCGAGACAACATCGGTGCAACCAAGATTTGGTGACCACGATTCGGTTAACTGTTTTCATAAGATCGGAAATTCTGAGTTTATGTTTCGGTCTCACCGAGTTTTGGGAACTGCCCTCAGCCACTGGTTTCGGTACCACCGAGAGTTCTATATCGGTCTCACCGAGATTCCAAAAGTTGCCACATTTTTGACATATCGGTAGAACCGAGTTTTGCTTCGGTTTCACCGAGATGGCCAATAATGTTGTAACGGTTGGATTTTTGGAGATGCCTATATATACCCCTCCACCACATCCCACTCGCAAGAGAAGCACCCAGAACAGTTCCCCACTTCCCATATCCAAATTTCTGAGAGAGAACCACCTACCCTTGTGTTGAGATCAAGATCATCCACTCCAACCATATGGATCTTGATTTCTAGCCTCCCCAAGTTGCTTTCCACCAAATCAATCTCTTCTACCAAGCCAAATCTGTGAGAGAGTGATTGAGTGTTGAGGAGTCTATCATCTTGAAGCACAAGAGCAAGGAGTTCATCATCACTATCAAGCTTATTACCTTTTGGAGGGTGGTGCCTCCTAGATTGGTTAGGTGTTGCTTGGGAGCCTCCTACTTCGTGTTGTGGAGTTGAACCAAGAAGTTTGTACGGGCAAGGAGATCGCCTACTTTGTGAAGATCTACCCATAGTGAGGCTAGTCATTCGTGGACGGAGCCGTTATGGAATAGTCAAGGTTGCTACTTCGTGGACCCTTATGGGTGGAGCCCTCCCTGGACTCTCGCGACCGTTACCATCAGTGGGTTGAAGACTCCATAAACGTGGATGTATGCTACTTCTCGAGCATGCATTGGTTTTCCCTTGAAGAGGAAAGGGTGATGCAGCAAAGTAGATAAGTATTTCCCTCAGTTGTTGAGAACCAAGGTATCAATCCAGTAGGAGATACAATCAAGTCCCCAATAGATGTACCTACACAAATAATCAAACACTTGCACCCTACGCTATAAAGGGGTTGTCAATCCCTTCACGGTTACTTGCAAGGATGAGATCTGATAGAGATAGATAGATAGGATTGCTAAAACGAAAAGTAAAACAGAAGTAAAAAGAATGCAGCGAAGTATTTTTGGTTTATAGATCTGAAAAAAATATAATATGGAAAATAGACCCGGGGGCCATAGGTTTCACTAGAGGCTTCTCTCATGAAGGAAAATAATACGGTGGGTGAACAAATTACTCTCGAGCAATTGATAGAAAAGAGAATAATTATGAAGATATCCAAGGCAATGATTATGCATATAGGCATCACGTCCGTGTCAAGTAGACCGAAACAATTCTGCATCTACTACTATTACTCCACACATCGACCGACTCCTGCCTGCATCTAGAGTATTAAGTTCATGAAGAACAGAGTAACGCATTAGGTAAGATGACATGATGTAGAGGGATAAACTCAAGCAATATGATGAAAACCCCATCTTTTTATCCTCGATGGCAACAATACAAATACGTGCCTCGCTACCCCTACTTTGTCACTGGGTGAGGACACCGCAAGATTGAACCCAAAACTAAGCACTTCTCCCATTGCAAGAATTACCAATCTAGTTGGCCAAACCAAACCAATAACTCGAAGAGACTTGCAAAGATATGAAATCATGCATATAAGAATTCAGAGAAGATTCAAATAATATTCATAGATAAGCTGATCATAAACCCACAATTCATCGGATCTCGACAAACACACCGCAAAAGAGTATTACATCGGATAGATCTCCATGAAGATCATGAAGAACATGGTATTGAAGAACAAAGAGAGAGAAGAAGCCATCTAGCTACTAGCTATGGACCCGAAGGTCTGTGGTGAACTACTCACGCATCATCGGAGGGGCAATGGAGTTGATGTAGATGCCCTCCGTGATCGAATCCCCCTCCGGCAGATTACCGGAAAAGGCTCCAAGATGGGATCTCACGGGAACAGAGGCTTCCGGCGGCGGAAAAGTATTTTCGTGGCTCTTTTTTGTATCCAGGGAATATTTGGGAATTTATAGGCCGAAGAATAGGGTTAGGAGGGCTACCGTGGGGCCACAAGCCAGGGAGGCGCCCCCCCCCTAGGGCGCGCCCTGGTGGCTTGTGACGCCACGGCAGGTCTCCTGCCTTCATCTCCAAGTCTTCTGGGTTGCTTCTGGTCCAAGAAAAATCATTCCAAAGATTTTATTCCGTTTGGACTCCGTTTAATATTCCTTATCTGCAATACTCAAAAACAAGGAAAAAACATAAACTGGCACTAGGCTCTAGATTAATAGGTTAGTCCCAAAAATAATATAAAATAGCATATTAATGCATATAAAACATCCAAAACAGATAATATAATAGCATGGAACAATAAAAAATTATAGATACGTTGGAGACGTATCAATGTACGATAGCACCACCTATCGGAACCGAGGGAAAAATCTTCGTGTCTACAATTGCGTTTGATCTTCTACCCTTACCTTTACATGTGCTTGTCTTTACTTTCCGCTGCTATACTCTTAGACTTGCATGTGTAGGGCGTGCTTGACATGCTATTATTGCTAAAATCTGCCCACAACTAAAATTGGGAAAAGATAGAACTTTTATTTGGTCAAGTAGTCTAATCACCCCCCCTCTAGACATACTTGCGATCCTACAAGTGGTATCAGAGCTTTGGTCTCCATTGCATTGGTTTCACAACCTAGGAGAGTATGGCGTCTAGTGAGGGAAGTTACCACCGTAGAGGTCCGTACTTTGATGGTACTAATTTTGCTAGTTGGAAGCATAAGATGAAAATGCATATTCTTGGTCATAACCCCACCGTTTGGGCTGTTGTTCGTGTTGGCTTGCAAGGTGAATTCTTTGGTGATGGAAAGGAACCGGATCGTGAAGCGACCGCGGATGAATTGAAGATGTTGCAATACAATGCTCAAGCATGTGACATTCTTTTCAATTGCCTATGCCCCGAAGAATTCAACAAAATCAGCCGTCTTCAGAATGCAAAGAAAATTTGGGATACTTTGGTTGATATGCACGAAGGTACCGAATCCGTCAGAGAATCTAAGTTGGATGTGCTTCAAAGTCAACTTGACAAGTTCAAGATGAAGGATGGTGAAGGAGTCGCGGAGATGTACTCTAGGCTAGCTCTCATTACCAATGGGATTGCCGGCTTAGGAAGCGAAGAAATGACCGACAAATTCATCATCAAAAAGATACTTAGAACTTTGGATGGAAAGTATGACACCGTGTGCACATTGATACAAATGATGCCCAACTACAAAGATCTCAAGCCTACGGAAGTCATTGGTAGAATTGTTGCTCATGAAATGTCACTCAAAGACAAGGAAGAACTTCACAACAAGTCTAGCAGTGCTTACAAAGCCACAAGTGATGCTCCCAATACCTCAAGTGACAACTATCGGTGTCAAAACCGGCGGATCTCGGGTAGGTGGTCCCGAGCTGTGAGATTAGGATCGATGGTAACAGGAGACGAAGGAGACGATGTTTACCCAGGTTCGGGCCTTCCTATGGAGGTAAAACCCTACGTCCTGCTTGATTGTATTGATGTGTATGAAGATTACAGAGTCGATCTACCTCGAGATCAAGTTTTTAAACCCTAGATGAGTTCACCTTTTTTCTACGAACTAAACCCTCTGGCTTATATAGACACCAGGGGTCCCTAGGGTTACACATAGTCGGTTACTTGTCGAAGGAGTAAACCTGCCTATCCTACCACCTTAAGCTTGAAGGACACGCCACGGTTTCTTAGGTTTCCTCCCTGGTCACGGGGTATTCGGTCAGTCCGATCCTCCAACGAGAGGCCCGCGAGTCCGGCCCATATGGAACAGGCCGGTAGTCCGAGGACCCCTTAATCCCGGACTCCCTCAGTAGCCCCCGAACTAGCCTCCAATGCCATGGCATGTAGTCCAGATGGTCTTGTGCGCCAAAGTCTTCGGCTTGCGAGGCGAGTTCTTCTCCCTCTCTATGCTCGGTAAACAATAATCCGGCCTTGATCGTCGAAACGTCGCAGGGCCCGCAGCATTAACTCCGCCGCCCCTTGATTCGGGTGCACCAATGGGAGACGGGCGGCCCAGCAGCCTTTACTGGACTGCCATTCCTGCAAGCGGAGGGGCGGAACTGCCCATTTAAGCAAACGGAATTGTGGCCTAGGCAACTCCTTCCTCTTCCTCACCACCGAAAAGCCTCCAAACGAAAAAGCTTGAAAATATGGCGAGCGTCCCTGGCTCCTCCTCGCGTCCTCACGGCCCCCTTCCTGGAGACTGGGCAAGTTGTTCAGTGTCTCTCCTCCAGCTGCGCAACCTTGAGACCCAGGGTTATCTTCCCGCCTCGGATCTAGTGTTTACCCGCGCCGGATTGACTTCTTTCAACGGCGAAGCCTTCGCAGAGAATTTCCCTGTTCCACACCAGGGAGAGCGGGTATGTTTTGTGTCCTTCCTCCCGCGGGCCCTAGGATTCCTCATTCATCCCTTCTTGAGGGGACTATTGGAATTCTACGGGATCCAACTCCATCATCTCACCCCTGGATCCATCCTGCACATTTCGGGCTTTGTTGCCCTCTACGAGATGTTCTTGGGCTGCGAGGCCCATTTTGGTTTATGGAGGAGGTATTTCTGCCATGTCCCCCGTACCCGAGGCGGGACAATTCAGTAAGTGGGCGGAGCCGAAGTATGGCGTATAGCCGGGACGGGGTATCCCGTGGGGACTCCGAAGAAAGAGTCTGAAGAATGGACCTCGGAATGGTTCTACATTGAGGACGTTCCCCTATTTGACCCAGCTCGGAGGGGTCTGCCCGAATACTCCGATGCTCCTTTGAAGAAAAGGTTCAACTGGCGACCGAAGAGTCTGTCCCAAGAGGAAAGTGCCGAAGTAAAACGCCTAGCCGCCCAAGTGAGGTTACTAGTCCACAGCAAGCTAACCATCATCGACGTGATGGCAGCCGTCATCGCTCGATGTGTTCAACCCCTTCAGCAAAGGATTCACCCCCTGTGGCGTTACAACGGGACAAGTGACACCACCCGTTCCCGATGGCAAGGTCCTGCCAATCAGGTGGCAATGGCGGCCATACTGGTCGATCTCTTTAAAGGAGAAAAAGAAGATTTCACTCGGCCATCAGCCAAGGAAGGCTACTCGAGTCATAACCCCGTCGAATGGGTTAGCCTTTAGCTTTGTTTTCTGAGTTTGGATACCTATGTATAACCCTGCTGATCGAAACTTTCAATCTGTCCGAACAGAGTTGGAGGCACTAGGTCGAGACAGTTAGCTGTCCGGCGCCTCAACCAGAGAGTTATTCTCATGATGACGACCCCGGATTCCACGATGATCCAGAGCTGTCAATTGAATATGAGGATGGGGTCTTTTACCAGGAGAGCCTTGACGGCTCCAAGGTGGCTCTTCTAGCCGATCACCCTGGGCCACTTCCTTCTTCCGCCACCGGTAAAAAGAAAGTCTCTTCCCGTAAGGGGCGATCGACCCCTGCCAAACCGACTGTGCCGATCCCTATTCCCAAGGGTCGTCGGTCCACGCGTCGGGCGTCGTCTACGGCAGCAGGGTCCGTATCGAGCAACAGCAGGAATCCTCCCCGCGAGCCATCCGCGGAGACCACCTCGGCCGTGCATTCCACCAAGAGGTACGTTATCTAACCGTCTAGCTCGGCCGTCGCTGTGATTGTAGTAGGGACTCACAAAACCTTGTGTTGAAATACCCAGGAGACGAGTATAGCCACCTCCTTCCGGGGACGTCGCTGAGGAGCCAGGCAACCATCACGGACCAAGGTCTTCTGCTCAGGCCGAACTTAATGCGGAGGCCCCGACGACGGACCAGCCCCCTGAAGATTCCGGAGACGTCTCGATCACTAACTCCGAGGCAGAGAGTGCGATGAATCACCGGCGGCGAAAGGAGGCTCTGCGCCACCAAGCATTTTCCGATCAAGAGTTTAATGCCCTGAGTTCGGTGGATGCATACATCGAAGCCGCCCGAGCTGGGCTTGAGGGAGCTGCTAAGCTGATATCGTCCAGCCTGGAGGTGAGTAATCGGTTTTAACAACCGAACACAAATATTAATCCAGTAGCCCCCGAGCCTTGATTTGGCCGGAACGGCCGAGTTAAGGATATGAATAATGCGTCACTGATAATGCAGGCTTCAAGGCAGCAAAATGAGAAGTTGGCCGAGGAGCTCGAGTTGAGCCGAACACAGGTAGAGACCGTGAAGGCCGAGCTTGAGCAAGTGAGGAATTTCACCCGAGAGGCGCACAGTGAGTATGTCAATTTGCCGAATTTATTCGACATTCCCATACTGATAAGAGAGTACTTTATAGCAGCTGAATCCATCGGGCAGTTGCAAAAAGATTTAGATGCGGCCCGACAATCTCAGAGGTACGTCGAAACTCAACAAGTGGCTGGCCACCGTGTGCTGACCCGAAGTCTTGAGGAAAAGAACCAGCTTAAGGCAGAAAACCAGCGGCAAGCCAAAGAACTTGAGAGCTTGAAAACCCAATTGGCTCAAACCCAGGAAGAGAACCAGAGATTGCAGAGGGGCATGTTCTGTAAGTACATTTATATCTTCGTAATTCCGAAAAGTACCTTTGTTATATTGTAAGGGACATGCTTCGTCTTGTGTTTAGGTCTCCTGACCGGGCGTCCCGAGGAAGAAATCGGATCATTCAAAGGGAACTTACTGAAGGATTTGTCTGTCGTACATGAGCGGGCTCGGAGAGCCATGAAGAGCATGGCCAAAGCACTCTGGCCTGCCGAGGCACCTCCAGAAGGCATGTCCGAGCTAGCTGACCGGTTTAAAGGAGCCCGATGTCGTTTTGAGTTATGGAAGACATAGGCTTGTCGAGAGGGAGCGCGGGAGGCGTGGGCAATGGTCAAGACCCGCTTTACCAAACTTAACCCAGAGCATATGGCTCGGGTTGGGCCGATAGGGCCGGATGGGTAAGAAGTGCCGCTTCACTTGGTTTACGACCAAGTGATGCTCGCCGCTCGTCTTTCGCAAGAAGATTGCACCCTGGATACTTTAATAGATAACCTTGACCGGCAGCCAGGTGTTTGATTCTATGTAACTATGTTCTTTAGATCAAAAACTGCTCCGTCTATGCTGTAAACGTTGTCTTAACCGGCCATCGGCTTCGGCCTCCCTTGCTAAGAGCTTGGGAGTGTTCCGTATCAAATGTCCTTCGATAAAAGGCACCTATTTCTAGGAACCAGGCAATCCGGCCATGTGATGCGAACAGACATAACGTGCATAGGGAGATATATTATATTACTGCTTAACGTAAGAAACATCTTCTGAAGAAAATAGTTCCTCTATCGGTACCTTCCTTCAGGTTGCTACGTAAATCATAGATATCATGACCGTATACTACTAGTATGCGGAGAATGGCTTCCTTGGGGAAAAATAATCCCAGGCAATGGTGATAACCACCACAAGTTTTTTACTTCTGTCATGGCCGACCAATTTTCCTCTTAAGATAGCTAGCTTTTGGATTCACCCGTCTGAGGTACGTATCCGGGTGATCCGGTCGTAACAATCGCAGAGGTGCTCCCTTTACCCTCTAGCCGAACAATCGGGAACGTAGAGGATAAGCACAGGAGCGAGGCAACCCATCTTGGCCAAAATCTTAGGTCCAATTGATGCATATATTGGCTTAAAGACGATAAGGGAAGTGTGCATGCACAATAAATGTGAGTCAGTGCACCAAATATATGATAATCGGCTTCTAGAAGAAGCCCCCAGGTGATTTTTTCGGATGGTACATTTAAAGATGTATACCAAAAAAACTTAACACAAGCTCGGTTTAGCCGAACACATGGCTGGGAGATGATATCCGATCCTGTAAAGCTAAGAGGGAAAGGAAAGAGTACGAAAGAAAAGGAAAAAAGGAAGAAGAAAAAGAAATGTAAGAAATACGATGACACTGATCTAGCCGTAAAACCGCCGAAGACGAGCTGCGTTCCATGGGTTTGGTTCGAGGCGATTGTCCGGCGGGTTGCGGAGGCGATAAGCCCCTCCTGTAAGTACTTCGTCAATAATGAAAGGGCCCTCCCACTTAGGATTGAGTTTATGCTTCTGCTTCTCTGGGAGTCGTAAGACGAGTTCGCCCACATTATATGCCTTCGCTCTAACCTCCCTGCTTTGGTAGCGCCGAGCCTGCTGTTGATAGAAAGTAGAGCGGCCCAAGCTATATCGCGCTCTCCTTCCAAGGCGTCTAAGTCATCCTGCCGATCTAACTCAGCCTCCTTTTCTTCGTACATGCGCACCCTAGGTGCGTCGTGAATGATATCGCAGGGAAGGACTGCTTCTGCCCCTTAGACCATAAAAAACGGTGTGTATCCCGTTGATCGATTCGGGGTGGTACGCAGACCCCACAGAACGGAGTCAAGCTCCTCTACCCAATTGCAGTCGGATTCATGAAGAGATCGGACCAGTCTTGGTTTGATGCCACTCATGATGAGGCCGTTGGCCCGTTCGACTTGTCCATTGGTCTGTGGGTGATACACTGAGGAGTAATCGAGCTTAATGCCCATGTTTGCGCACCAGTCCTTTACCTCCTGGGTGGTGAAGTTGGATCCATTGTCTGTTATTATGCTGTGCGGGACACCATAACGGTGTACCACGCCGGATATAAAGTTGACAACTGGTCCGGACTTAGCTGATCTTACTGGTTTTGCTTCGATCCATTTGGTGAACTTGTCGACCATGACCAGTAGATATTTATTTTTCTTGGTCCCCCCTTTAAGTGGTTCGACCATATCTAGCCCCCAGACCGCGAAGGCCAGGTGATCGGAATGGTCCGAAGAGCTGTCGGGGGCATGTGGCTTTGATTTGCGAATAGTTGACATCCAACACAACGTTGGACGGGCTCTTGGGCGTCCGCTCGAGCGGTGGGCCAAAAGAATCTGGCTCGAAAAGCTTTGCTTACTAAGGCTCGTGCTACGGCGTGGTGGCCGCCCATGCCTGCGTGGACTTCGGCCAAAAGCTGTCTTCCTTCTTCCTCAGATATGCACCGTTGGAGTATCCCGGTAGTGCTTTTCTTATATAACTCGCCCTCGTGGACCTTATAGGCCTTGGAGCGCCGAATTATGCGTCTTGCCTCCGTCTGGTCATCGGGGAGTTCTTGTCGGAGAAGGTAAGCAAGGAAGGGCTCGGTCCATGGTGCTATTACTGCCATGATCTCATGAGACGAAGGCGTTTCTTCAATTATGGATCCGCCGATGATTTGCTCATCTGGTTCGTTTATGGAAGGGACAATCTCTTCCGTACTTATGGCTTCAGGGCCATTATTCTCGTCCTGCCATACCACCAATGGCCTAAAGAGCCGTTCAAGGAAGGTGTTTTTCGGGACGGGATCGCGCTTCGCCCCCATACGGGCGAGTATGTCAGCGGCCTGATTGTTGTCTCTGGCGACATGGTGGAATTCGAGTCCCTCGAACCGTGCGGATATTTTAAGGACAGTGTTTCTATATGCTGCCATCTTTGGGTTTTTAGCATCGAATTCGCCATTGATTTGAGAGATGGCGAGATTAGAGTCTCCCCGTACTTCAAGCCGTTTTATGCCCATCGATGCTGCCATCCGAAGCCTGTGCAATAGTGCTTCGTATTCGGCCGCATTGTTGGAATCGGCGTACATGATCTGCAACACGTACCGGACATTGTCTCCCGTGGGAGATGCGAGGATAACTCCAGCCCCCAGTCCGGCCAGTGTCTTGGATCCGTCGAAGTACATCGTCCAATGGGAGTATGTGCTATATTCCATGGGGAGCTCGGCCTCTGCCCATTCGGCAAGGAAATTGGCCAACACCTGAGATTTAATAGCGCGTCGTGGCTTATAGGTGATTTCGAAAGGAAGTAGTTCGATAGCCCATTTGGCTATGCGGCCGGTGGCGTCCCTATTATTGATTATATCGTTCAGGGGTACTTCGGATGCCACTGTGACCGGACATTCTTGAAAGTAGTGTCTGAGCTTTCGTGATGCCATAAACACTGTATAGGCTATCTTCTGGTAGTGCGGATATCTGGACTTGCATGGCGTTAGCACTTCTGACACGTAGTAGACTGGTTTTTGCACCCGGGATTTGTGAGCCTCGTCCTCTCGTTCGACGACGAGCACCGCACTGACCACTTGATTGGTGGCCGAGATGTACAGTAACATTGGTTCACTGACGCCTGGCGCCGTGAGTATGGGGTTGCTGGCCAGCAGTGTTTTAATTTCCTCTAGTGTAGCCGTTGCTTCATCGGTCCACTCGAAGTTTTTGGTCCGTTTCAGCAGCCTGTAGAGCGGTAAAGCCTTTTCACCAAGGCGGGAGATAAAGCGGCTCAAAGCCGCCACGCAGCCCGCCAGTTTTTGGACGTGCTTTAGCTCCGTAGGAATCGCAAGTTGAGATAGGGCGCGGATCTTAGCAAGATTCGCTTCTATTCCTCTAAGAGAAACAATGAATCCGAGCAGTTTACCAGTGGGAACGCCGAAGACGCATTTGTCCGGATTGAGCCGTATATCGTATTCCTGCAGACTAGCAAAAGTTTGCCTGAGGTCGTCTATCAGGTGGCTGATGTGTTTGGTCTTAATGACCACGTCGTCCACATATGCCTCGACTGTTTTATCGACTTGCGTTTTGAGACATGTCTGAATCATACGTTGGTATGTGGCATGATACGTCTCCAACGTATCTATAATTTTTGATTGTTCCATGCTATTATATTATCCGTTTTGGATGTTTTATATGCATTAATATGCTATTTTATATTATTTTTGGGACTAACCTATTAACCTAGTGCCTAGTGCCAGTTTCTATTTTTTCCTTGTTTTTGAGTATTGCAGATAAGGAATATCAAACAGAGTCCAAATGGAATAAAATCTTTGCGATGATTTTTCTTGGACCAGAAGAAACCTGCTAGACTTGGAGAAGAAGGCAGGAGACCTGCCGGGAGATCACAAGCCTGCAGGGCGCGCCCTAGGGGGGGCGCCCCCTGGCTTGTGGCCCCCCTGCAGGTCCTCCAACCCTAATCTTCGGCCTATAAATTCCCAAATATTCCCCCAATACCAAAAAGAGCCACGAAAATACTTTTCCGCCGCCGGAACCCTCTGTTCCCGTGAGATCCCATCTTGGAGCCTTTTCCGGTAATCTGCCGGAGGGGGATTTGATCACGGAGGGCATCTACATCAACTCCATTGCCCCTCCGATGATGCGTGAGTAGTTCACCTCAGACCTTCGGGTCCATAGCTAGTAGCTAGATGGCTTCTTCTCTCTCTATGTTCTTCAATACCATGTTCTTCATGATCTTCATGGAGATCTATTCGATGTAATACTCTTTTGCGGTGTGTTTGTCGAGATCCGATGAATTATGGGTTTATGATCAGATTATCTATGAATATTATTTGAATCTTCTCTGAATTCTTATATGCATGATTTCATATCTTTGCAAGTCTCTTCGAGTTATTGGTTTGGTTTGGCCAACTAGATTGGTAATTCTTGCAATGGGAGAAGTGCTTGGTTTTGGGTTCAATCTTGCGGTGTCCTCACCCAGTGACAAAGTAGGGGTAGCGAGGCACGTATTTGTATTGTTGCCATCGAGGATTAAAAGATGGGGTTTTCATCATATTGCTTGAGTTTATCCCTCTACATCATGTCATCTTACCTAATGCGTTACTCTGTTCTTCATGAACTTAATACTCTAGATGCAGGCAGGAGTCGGTCGATGTGTGGAGTAATAGTAGTAGATGCAGAATCGTTTCGTTCTACTTGACATGGACGTGATGCCTATATGCATAATCATTGCCTTGGATATCGTCATAAATATGCGCTTTTCTATCAATTGCTCGACAGTAATTTGTTCACCCACCGTATTATTTTCCTTCGAGAGAGAAGCCTCTAGTGAAACCTATGGCCCCCGGGTCTATTTTCCATATTATATATTTTTCAGATCTATAAACCAAAAATACCAAAAATACTTTGCTGCAATCTTTTTACTTTTGTTTTACTTTTCGTTCTAGTAATCTTCTATATCTATCTCTATCAGATCTCATCCTTGCAAGTAATCGTGAAGGGATTGACAACCCCTTTATAGCGTTGGGTGCAAGTGTTTGATTGTTTGTGTAGGTGCAAAGATTGGGGACTTGCTTGTATCTCCTACTGGATTGATACCTTGGTTCTCAACAACTGAGGGAAATACTTATCTACTTTGCTGCATCACCCTTTCCTCTTCAAGGGAAAACCAACGCAAGCTCAAGAAGTAGCAAGAAGGATTTCTGGCGCCGTTGCCGGGGAGATCTACATCAAGCCTACCAAGTACCCATCACAAACTCATCTCTTGCATTTACATTATTTGCCATTTGCCTCTCGTTTTCCTCTCCCCCACTTCTAAAACGATTTTCAGAAAAATACCAAAAAGATTTGCCTTTTTATTCGCCCTTCTTCCGTTCGTCTTTTCGTTTGCTTTTTGTTTGCTTGTGTGCTAGATTTCTTGCTTTGTCACGACGACTCAAGAGAATACCAAGTTGTGTGACTTTTCCAATACTAATAATAATGGTTTTATTAGTACTCCGATTGCTCCCGCCACTAGTGCGGAATCTTATGAAATTAATGCCGCTTTGCTTAAACTTGTTATGAAAGAACAATTTTCCGGCCTTCCTAATGAAGATGCCGCATCCCATCTAAATACTTTCGTTGAGTTGTGTGATATGCAAAAGAAGAAATATGTGGATAATGATATTGTTAAATTGAAGCTATTTCCTTTCTCACTACGAGATCGTGCTAAAACTTGGTTTTCGTCTTTGCCTAAAAATAGTATTGATTCATGGAATAAGTGTAAAGATGCTTTTATTTCCAAGTACTTTCCGCCCGCTAAGATCATCTCCCTTAGGAACGATATAATGAATTTTAAGCAACTTGATCATGAGCATGTTGCACAATCTTGGGAGAGGATGAAACTAATGATTAGAAATTGCCCCGCACATGGTTTGAGTTTATGGATGATTATACAAATTTTTTATGCGGGATTGAATTTTGCTTCTAGAAATATTTTAGATTCCGCCGCGGGTGGTACTTTTATGGAAATCACATTAGGAGAAGCTACTAAACTCCTAGATAATATTATGGCAAATTACTCTCAATGGCATACCGAAAGATCTCCTACTAGTAAAAAGGTGCATGCTATTGAAGAAATAAACACTTTGAGTGAAAAGATGGATGAATTAATGAAATTGTTTGCTAGTAAGAGTGCTCCTATTGATCCTAATGATATGCCTTTGTCTTCTTTGATTGGAAATAATAATGAATCTATGGATGGGAATTTTGTTGGTAGGAACAATTTTGGTAATAACGCGTATAGAGGTAATTTCAACCCTAGGCCGTTTCCTAGTAATTCCTCTAATAATTATGGTAATTCCTACAACAATTCTTATGGAAATTATAATAATATGCCCTCTGATCTTGAGAATAATATTAAAGAATTTATTAGTTCGTAAAAGGTTTTCAATGCTACGATTGAAGAAAAATTGCTCAAGATTGATGATTTGGCTAGGAACGTTGATAGAATTTCTCTTGAGATTGATTCTTTGAAATTAGATCTACTCAACCTAAGCGTGATATTAATGAGTCTTTAAAAGCTATGAGAACTTCTATTGATGAGTGTAAGGAAAGAACCGATAGAATGCGTGCTAAGCGTGAATGGCTTGAAAAGGTGTGTTCTCGTGATAATAATGATGAAGATCTTAAAGTGATTGATGTGACTCCTATTGAATCTTTGTTTTCTAATACAAATCTTGATAAAGATGGGACTGGAGATAAGTCAACTTTAGTTAAAAGTCGTCCCAATGATTCGGAGTTTATAGATCTTAATGCTAAGATTGATAAAAGTGGGATTGAAGAGGTCAAAACTTTAAATAGCAATGAACCCACTCTTTTGGATTTCAAGGACTTTAATTATTATAGTTGTTCTTTGATTGATTGTATTTCCTTGTTGCAATCCATGTTGAATTCTTCGCATGTTTATAATCAAAATAAAGCTTTTACTAAACATATCGTTGATGCTATGATGAAATCTTTTGAAGAAAAACTTGAGTTGGAAGTTTCCATACCTAGAAAGCTTTATTATGAGTGGGAACCTACTATTAAGATTAAAATTAAAGATTATGAGTGCCATGCTTTGTGTGATTTGGGTGCTAGCGTTTCCACGATTCCTAAAACTTTATGTGATGTGCTAGGTTTCCATGATCTTGATGATTGCTCTTTAAATTTGCATCTAGCGGATTCCACTATTAAGAAACCTATGGGAAGGATTAATGATGTTCTTATTGTTGCAAATAGGAATTATGTGCCCGTAGATTTCATTGTTCTTGATATAGATTGCAATCCTACATGCCCAATTATTCTTGGTAGACCTTTCCTTAGAACGATCGGTGCAATTATTGATATGAAAGAAGGAAACATTAGATTCCAATTTCCGTTAAGGAAAGGCATGGAACACTTTCCTAGAAAGAAAATTAAATTACCTTATGAATCTATTATGAGAGCTACTTATGGATTGCATACCAAAGATGACAATACCTAGATCTATTGCGTTATGCCTAGCTAAGGGCGTTAAACAATATCGCTTGTTGGGAGGCAACCCAATTTTATTTTATGTTTTTGTTTTTTGCTTCTGTTCTTGAGTGTTTTGCACATTATTACCTCTGTATTAATTGTGTTTTATTGTTTTAATTAGTGTTTGTGCCAAGTAAGACCTTTGGGATGGTTTACGGTGATTGTTGATTTGGTTTTGCTGAAAAACAGAAACTTTTGCGCTCTGTCCAGGAATTTTATAAATTCACCAGAGCGTCAATTGGATCTGAATTTTTTACACAAGACTTATATACAAATTTCCCTGATTTTCCTAATTTTTAAGAATTTTTGGAGTTACAGAAGTATTCTAAGTTTACTGATTTCTACAGACTGTTCTGTTTTTGACAGATTCTGTTTTCTTTGTGTTGTTTGCTTATTTTGATGTATCTATGGGTTGTATCGGGGGGTATGAACCATGAAAAAGTTAGAATACAGTAGATATTACACCAATATAAATAAAGAATGAGTTCACAACAGTACCTAAAGTGGTGATTTATTTTTCTTATACTAACGGATATCACGAGTTTTCTGTTGAGTTTTGTGTTGTGAAGTTTTCAAGTTTTGGGTAAAGATTTGATGGACTATGGAATAAGGAGTGGCAAGAGCCTAAGCTTGGGGATGCCCAAGGCACCCCAAGCCATATTCAAGGATACCAAAGAGCCTAAGCTTGGGGATGCCCCAGAAGGCATCCCCTCTTTCGTCTTCAATCCATCGGTAAATTTACTTGAGGCTATATTTTTATTCACCACATGATATGTGTTTTGCTTGGAGCGTCTTGTATGATATGAGTCTTTGATTTTTAGTTTGCCACAATCATCCTTTCTGCACACATCTTTTGAGAGGGACACGCATTAATCATGAATTTATTAGAATACTCTATGTGGTTCACTTATATCTTTTGAGTTAGGCAATGTTGCTGTAGTGCTTCACTTATATCTTTTTAAGCACGGTGGTGTTTTTTATTTTATAGAAATAATTGAACTCTCGTACCTCACTTATATTATTTTGAGAGTCTTTGAACAGCATGGTAATTGGTTTAGGTTATGAATTTAGTCCTAATATAATGGGCATCCAAGAGGGATATAATAAAAACTTTCATATGAAGTGCATTGAATACTATGAGAAGTTGGATTCCTTGCATATAGTTTTGAGGTATAAAGATGGTGATGTTAGAGTCATGCTAGTGAGTAATTGTGGAATGGTAAAAATACTTGTGTTAAAGTTTGTGATTCCCGTAGCATGCACGTATGGTGAACCGTTATGTAACGAAGTCGGAGCATGATTTGTTTAATGATTGTCATCCTTTGTGTGAGGGTCGGGAGCGCGCGATGGTTAACTCCTACAAACCTCTCCCCTAGGAGCATGCGTCTAATACTTTGCTTCGATAACTAATAGATTTTTGCAATAAGTATGTGAGTTCTTTATGACTAATGTGAGTCCATGGATTATACGCACTCTCACCCTTCCACCATTGCTAGCCTCTCTAGTACCGCGCAACTTTCGCCGGTGCATTAAACCCACCATATACCCTTCCTCAAAACAGCCACCATACCTACCTATTATGGCATTTCCATAGCTATTCGGAGATATATTGTCATGCAACTTCCACCGTTCCATTTTTTATGACACGCACCATCATTGTCATATTGCTTTGCATGATCGTAAGACAGCTAGCATGATGTTTTCATGGTTTGTCCGTTTTTTGATGTCATTTGCTATGCTAGATCGTTGCACATCCCGGTACACCACCGGAAGCATTCATATAGAGTCATATCTTGTTGTAGGTATCGAGTTGTAAGTAAATAAAAGTGTGATGATCATCATTATTAGAGCATTGTCCCATGAGAGGAAAGGATGATGGAAGCTATGATTCCCTCACAAGTAGGGATGAGTCTCCAGACTTTACAAATAATAAAAGAGGCCAATGAAGCCCAAATAAAAAAAAGAGGCCAAAGATGCCCACCAAAAAAAAAGTGAGAGAAAAGAGAGAAGGGACAATGTTACTACCTTTTTTTTCCACACTTGTGCTTCAAAGTAGCACCTTGATCTTCATGATAGAGAGTCTCCTATTTTTTGTCACTTTCATATACTAGTGGTAATTTTTCATTATATAACTTGGCTTGTATATTCCAATGATGGGCTTCCTCAAATTGCCCTAGGTCTTCGTGAGCAAGCAAGTTGGATGCACACCCACTTAGTTTCTTTTTGAGCTTTCATACACTTATAGCTCTAGTGCATCCGTTTCATGGCAATCCCTACTCACTCACATTGATATCTATTGATGGGCATCTCCATAGCCCGTTGATACGCCTAGTTGATGTGAGACTATCTTCTCCTTTTCCACACAACCTCCACCATATTCTATTCCACCTATAGTGCTATATCCATGGCTCACGCTCATGTATTGCGTGAAAGTTGAAAAGGTTTGAGAACATAAAAGGTGTGAAACAATTGCTTGACTTGTCATCGGGGGTGTGCATGATTTAGATACTTTGTGTGGGGAAGATGGAGCATAGCCAGACCATATGATTTTGTAGGGATAACTTTCTAAGGCCATGTTATTTTGAAAGGACACAATTGCTTGTTAGTATGCTTGAAGTATTACTGTTTTTATGTAAATATTGAGCTTTTGTTTTGAATCTTATGGATCTGAACATTCATGCCACAATAAAGAATATTACATGGATAAATATGTTAGGTAGCATTCCACATCAAAAATTCTGTTTTTATCATTTACCTACTCGAGGACGAGCAAGAATTAAGCTTGGGGATGCTTGATACGTCTCCAATGTATCTATAATTTTTGATTGTTCCATGCTATTATATTATCTGTTTTGGATGTTTTATATGCATTAATATGCTATTTTATATTATTTTTGGGACTAACCTATTAACCTAGTGCCTAGTGCCAGTTTCTGTTTTTTCCTTGTTTTTGAGTATTGCAGATAAGGAATATCAAACGGAGTCCAAACGGAATAAAATCTTCGCGATGATTTTTCTTGGACCAGAAGAAACCTGCCAGACTTGGAGATGAAGGCAGGAGACCTGTCGGGAGATCACAAGCCTGCAGGGCGCGCCCTAGGGGGGGGGCGCCCCCCTGGCTTGTGGCCCCCCTGCAGGTCCTCCAACCCTAATCTTCGGCCTATAAATTCCCAAATATTCCCCCAATACCAAAAAGAGCCACGAAAATACTTTTCCGCCGCCGGAACCCTCTGTTCCCGTGAGATCCCATCTTGGAGCCTTTTCCGGTAATCTGCCGGAGGGGGATTCGATCACGGAGGGCATCTACATCAACTCCATTGCCCCTCCGATGATGCGTGAGTAGTTCACCTCAGACCTTCGGGTCCATAGCTAGTAGCTAGATGGCTTCTTCTCTCTCTATGTTCTTCAATACCATGTTCTTCATGATCTTCATGGAGATCTATCCGATGTAATACTCTTTTGCGGTGTGTTTGTCGAGATCCGATGAATTGTGGGTTTATGATCAGATTATCTATTAATATTATTTGAATCTTCTCTGAATTCTTATATGCATGATTTCATATCTTTGCAAGTCTCTTCGAGTTATTGGTTTGGTTTGGCCAACTAGATTGGTAATTCTTGCAATGGGAGAAGTGCTTGGTTTTGGGTTCAATCTTGCGGTGTCCTCACCCAGTGACAAAGTAGGGGTAGCGAGGCACGTATTTGTATTGTTGCCATCGAGGATTAAAAGATGGGGTTTTCATCATATTGCTTGAGTTTATCCCTCTACATCATGTCATCTTACCTAATGCGTTACTCTGTTCTTCATGAACTTAATACTCTAGATGCAGGCAGGAGTCGGTCGATGTGTGGAGTAATAGTAGTAGATGCAGAATCGTTTCGGTCTACTTGACATGGATGTGATGCCTATATGCATAATCATTGCCTTGGATATCGTCATAACTATGCGCTTTTCTATCAATTGCTCGACAGTAATTTGTTCACCCACCGTATTATTTTCCTTCAAGAGAGAAGCCTCTAGTGAAACCTATGCCCCCGGGTCTATTTTCCATATTATATTTTCAGATCTATAAACCAAAAATACCAAAAATACTTTGCTGCAATCTTTTTACTTTTGTTTTACTTTTCGTTCTAGTAATCTTCTATATCTATCTCTATCAGATCTCATCCTTGCAAGTAATCGTGAAGGGATTGACAACCCCTTTATAGTGTTGGGTGCAAGTGTTTGATTGTTTATGTAGGTGCAAAGATTGGGGACTTGCTTGTATCTCCTACTGGATTGATACCTTGGTTCTCAACAACTGAGGGAAATACTTATCTACTTTGCTGCATCACCCTTTCCTCTTCAAGGGAAAACCAACGCAAGCTCAAGAAGTAGCATGGCACCTGCATTTTTTAGCCCGAAAGGCATCGTGTTAAAGCAGAATGGCCCGTAGGGGGTGATGAATGCAGTTGCAGTTTGATCGGATTCCTTCATTCTGATCTGGTGGTATCCGGAATAAGCGTCGAGGAAGCACAATGAGTCGTGTCCGGCCGTGGCGTCAATAATCTGGTCTATGCGTGGTAAGGGGAAGGGGTCCTTGGGGCAAGCTTTGTTAAGGTCTTTGAAATTGACGCACAACCGCCAGGATTTATCCTTCTTCGGTACCATCACCAGGTTTGCCAGCCACTCGGGGTGTTTGATTTCTCTTATGAATCCGGCCTCCAGCAATTTTGCTAGTTCTTCGCCCATGGCTTGCCTCTTGGGTTCGGAAAATTGGCGTAGAGCTTGTTTGATGGGCTTGAAGCCTGCGATTATGTTCAGGCTATGCTCTGCTAGCCGTCGTGGGATTCCTAGCATATCTTAAGGATGCCAGGCAAAGATATCCCAGTTTTCTCGTAAAAATGTTCGCAGTGCTTCGTCCACAAGGGGGTCCAGCTGAGCTCCAATGGACGCTGTTTTATTGGGATCCGTTGGGTGTACCTGAAATTTGACGATTTCGTCTGCAGGTTTAAAGGACGTGGGTTTGGGCCTCTTGCTAAGGACCACATCATCCTTATCCACAGTTGACCGAAGTGCGGTCAATTCTTCTGCTGCAAGGGTCTCGGCTAGTGCCTCGAGGGCGAGGGCTGCTGTTCTGTTTTCGGCTCGAAGTGCTGTATGCGGGTCGCTTGTGATTGTGATCACCCCATTTGGACCCGGCATTTTGAGCTTCATATACCCGTAATGTGGTATAGCTTGAAATTTTATGAAAGCGTCACGCCCCAACAACGCGTGGTAACCACTGTGAAAGGGCACGATATGAAAGAGAAGTTCTTCGGATCTGTAATTCTCAGGCGTGCCGAATACCACATCAAGGGTAACGCATCCGGAACAACGTGCCTCTTTCGCAGGGATAATCCCACGAAAGGTTGTGCTGCTATGTTCGATGCGGGATTGGTCGAACTGCATTTTTTCCAAGGTATCCTCATAAATGAGGTTTAAACCACTGCCACCGTCCATTAGCACCTTTTGTAATCTGAAACCATCGACGATGGGGTTGAGGACCAGTGCGGCAGGTGTTCGGCCGGGGCGGGTGATTGGTTGATCAGCTTCTTCGAAGGTGATCGGTGTGTCTGTCCATGAATTCGTTGCTGCCACCTGATAGATGTGTTCGAGTTCTCGAAGAGCTCTCTTCATCTTGTTCCTTGAGGAAAACATTTCGTAGATCATCAGGATCTCGGCGTTGCATTCTTGTGGCGTTGTTGAGCCTCTGCCTGGAGGTAGGGCCTCGAGGATGGCCTCCCCGCTTTTTGCTACCTGTCTGATGACCCAGCAGGCTCTAAGGCTGTGAGTCGGGCTTGTGTTCAGTAATACAGAGTGTATAGGGCATGGCTTGTCTAATAGCCTGTCAAGGATAGATCTGACTCCCGTGGGGGGTCTATTCTTTTTCTCAGCGGGTTCATGTTCGGCTGGCCGTTTTTTTTTGACTAGAAAATAGTAGGAGAGGCTCCTACTATGCTATATTAATATATAAGAGTATATTTACATGACTGGGAAGAATGTCCCCTAATGGCCGTTTCGGAGGTATCCGCTTTTTCTGAGCTCCTACAGGGTGTTCGGTAGGCACCGGATCCGAAAACAAACGTTCAGCTTGCCAGGTGCTTTCCATGGAGCAATATTTTTGTACCAGGTCCGATAGCTCGGTGAAGTCATGAATGTGACGACGGGCAAGGGCATTGAGGATTCCTTCATTGTGGCAATTCTGCCTGAAGGTTGCTATTAGCCCCTGGCCACTAGGGTCTGGTACTCTGTCTTTAACAAGGAGGAATCTAGCCCAAAAATGTTGGATTGACTCCCCTGGCTGTTGTTTAATTTCCCGAAAGCCCGGTAACCTGGGCTCTCCCGCGCTTGAGGAGTGCTCGACTTGGGTGGTGGGCGGGGAAAATTTTGGTTTCTCGCCGGGATGTGAGTTCGGGCTCACGGCGCTTGCCTCCCGTGTCATCGTGGGATCCGGCTTGGCGAGTTCGGAGTCCATATTATAAACAGGACCCCTTTGCACGGGTTCTAGGTCGCACGCTAGGTCAGCAGCCGATCCCGAGCTATTTCCGGTGGGGTTTCCAGGTTCCGGATTGTAGGAGAGATCCTGATGGTCGGAAACTGGGATGTAAACAGTTTTTAGTTTTGGTGGTTGAGAGGATGAGCCTTCGGCCGGACACTCAATGGTGGCGACTAAGTGGGTGATCGACGGGGCATGAATCTCCCTATCGTCGGGTTTAAACCCGATCCGGTCGTAGATTGAGGTTTGGCCGTCGGTCACACCCATGGTTCGAATCTGACCAAGCAGCTCGTTTAATGACAAGGTGTCGGAGGGGTCCATGTCAGTGGGGCGCATGGGGCTGGTCAGCAGTGCCGTTGTCCCAGGGTCGCTCGACGAGGCGCCCGTGTTATATTCGGCCGCGGCAGATCCGGGCGTATCAGCTGGGTTGGGCATTATGGCCGACCCAGGGACAAAGGTCACCTCGGCGGTGGGACTTGCTGCCTCCGGCATTAAGGCGTCGGGGCCTGCGGGCTCCTCCATGAGAGTTGAGAGCTTTGTTAAAACGAGATCTCCCCGGGAGTCGGCGACGAACTCAAGGTTCCCGAACCTGACTTCCTGATCGGGGACGAAACTTCCGACCTGGCCGAGATGGCCGGCCGGATCGGCGTGCGATACGATGCTGCCGAACGCAAAAATCTGACCAGGAACGAAAACGCCCTGGCTGCGGACTTCATTGCTGATGATGAGGCGAGCCATCGATTCCTCTTGTGATCCCACAGCGGAACTCTCAATGAAAGCACCAATGTCGGTGTCAAAACCGGCGGATCTCGGGTAGGGGGCCCGAGCTGTGAGATTAGGATCGATGGTAACAGGAGACGAAGGAGACGATGTTTACCCAAGTTCGGGCCCTCCTATGGAGGTAAAACCCTACGTCCTGCTTGATTGTATTGATGTGTATGAAGATTACAGAGTCGATCTACCTCGAGATCAAGTTTTTAAACCCTAGATGAGTTCACCTTTTTTCTACGAACTTAACCCTCTGGCTTATATAGAAACCAAGGGTCCCTAGGGTTACACATAGTCGGTTACTTGTCGAAGGAGTAAACCTGCCTATCCTACCACCTTAAGCTTGAAGGACACGCCACGGCTTCTTAGGTTTCCTCCCTGGTCACGGGGTATTCGGTCAGTCCGATCCTCTAACGAGAGGCCCGCGAGTCCGTCCCATATGGAACAGGCCGGTAGTCCGAGGACCCCTTAATCCCGGACTCCCTCAACAACCTTGTTACCAATGAAGAGATAAGCCTCATGGTCAAGAAATTCAACAAGTTCTACAAGAGTAGAGGCAAAGAGAGATACTCCAACTCAAGATATGAATAAAAGCGTTCATCTAGCCGTGACCGAAATTGTTACAATTGTGGAAGGCCCGGACACTACTCAAATGAGTGCATGGCCCCCCACAAAAGAAGGGAAGAGTCACCTAGAAGAAAGAGCTCAAGAGATGAGTCACCTCGAAGAGAGAGAAGGAGTAGAGATGATCGTTATGAACGAAGACCCTCAAGGAGAAGTAGGGATTCGGAGACGAAGGACAAGTACACCAAGAGCTACTCAAGAAGAAGACATCAAGCTCATGTTGGTGAATGGGTTTCCGGCTCCGACTCCGACAACCACTCCGAGAGAAGCTATCACTCCGACTCCGACTATAGTCAAGATGAAGGTGTTGCCGGACTTGCACTCGTTTCCTCCAACTCCTACGACATATTTGATTCACCAAATGAAGGGAGTGGAAGTTGCTTCATGCCCAAAGGCCCCATGTCACACCCTGTGTGGTATCACTTTGCCATGATGTGGATTTACAAATATTTGGAACCAATTAAATTTTTTTGAGTTCATGCTTGTTTGAATTATTGCTTGTTTGCTTGTTTGGTTGATTATGTTTGGCACTCCTAGGTTCTACTCCTCTCTATACTCATCTTCCTTGACCCAACATCTTGCCCAATGATCATACCATGTGTATAGTACCTAAAACTAATTTTATCAAAATTTATTTTGACCAAAAAGAATTTATTCAAATTAGGTTTTCAAAAACCCCTGAGTTGAGGGTTGCACTGCAAGTCCTCAAATTAGGTAGATCCTTTTTCCCCAAAGGCTTTATTTGAAACCTACTATATACACGACTTCCGAAAAACCACCAAATACTAATTTTAAAGATTATTTTACTATTTTATTTAAAGACTTTTTATTAAGGCTAGAAATGGTCTTTTATAGGGAAAAATTATTTAAATGCTTTAAAAATATTTGAGAAAATTTAGGAAAACTCAGTGGACATATATTTTCCATATATATGAGTTTCAACACATGGTCATGTTCAAAATCATGGGCAAAACCCCTCAAAACCCTTTCTGCTTAAATCAAGCTTTTGAAATATTTCTATAAGAAATATTCTCAATAAATTCCAGGAAAATTCCAGCAAGGCACACATGCCATATGTGATGATCTTGCGAAGTTTCATCTCAACCCCCCTTGATTTGCTTCACCAAAATATTCCAAAACCATTCCTGTCCAGAGTCAAGTTTGTACAACTTTACATTGTGAAGTTTGTCCTATTGACCCCAAACTTTGTGGGCATGTTCTAAACCCCAAATAATGATGCTACACCAAGTGGTGGATTTGTGGGAAGTGAAACGCATGCCTAGATCTACATAAATCTGATTCTGTTGATTTCTAGGGTTTTACAAAGTTACATTGTGAACTTTCTTCAATCAAGCTCAAACTTGGTGATCAACCCTAATTCTAACCACCACTTGACCCTGTCAAATCTTGTGGCAAGAAAAGCCCATTTGCTTTCCCTAATCACCATCAAACACCTTCTGCCAAAATGGTAAAACCTCTGTTTGACCCCCTTATACTGTTCTCCTTGAGTTCAAATTTTTACCACAGCTTGCTAGCATTGCACTTCACCTCCAGTAAAACTTTCTTGGCCACAGCTCCATGATTGGGGGGGGGGGGGTGAAAACCTCCATTTTCACTTCTGGACAGCATGGTCAGCATCTATTTTTACCTCCCCCCTGCTTTCACCTCTACTCCCTATGGCCCCTCTAGCCCCTAGAGCATCTCCAGGTACCCCAAGTGCTAGTGGACAAGCTCGGGCACGCCCAGAGCGCGTGGACATGCCAGTTGTTGGGGATATAACCCCGTGGTAAGACCCGCCCAGGAGGGGCCGGGTCATACCTGGCGGCTCTCCGCCCAGATCTTTAAAGTGGGCCGGAAGATGAAGGCCAGGCCGCGTGGCGGCTTACCAGACTGGCGAAGACGAAGGCCCACAGACAGAAGATGGAGTAAAGACTCAGGCGGTTAAGCCGCCTGGTGACGGCTTGCCCAAGACGGCAAGGCGGCTTAGAGACAGGATTGAATACGTTGTATGAGTCGGTTTGAGACTCGTGTAACCCAGGGCCTTGACCTCCTATATAAAGGTGAGACCCTAGGGCGGCTTAGACAGAAACCAATCAATCGAGAACTAGGTCAAGCGAATCCGCTCCCTTGTAATCGATACTCCAAGCAATACAACACAAGCAGGACGTAGGCTTTTACCTCTTCTCGAGGGGCCGAACCTGGGTAAACTCGTGTCCCTCGTCTCGACCAACCCCTTTGAGTCCACCGCCTTAGCGATGGCCTCGAACCTAAGTCTTCGGACATCTGCTGTGACAAAACCACGATAGTTGGCGCCCACCGTGGGGCTAGCGCTCGGTGGTGTTGAGTTCTCAAAGGGCTCTCTCCCAGGGATCGAGGGGTACGCTGTTGGCAGGATGACCAAGAGTCGCAGCGGCCGGCTCTACATCGACGACGCCGGCTGGGGCCCCGAGGCCGATTCAATTGAGTACGGTTTCCGGGTCCCCTTCGGCGGAATCCACGTCTTCATCGGCAAGATCGGCGGAGCCGAACCCGGGCCGGACATCTGCACCGACATTGTCGAGCCGGCCCGGCGCGAGCAACCCGCCCGACGCGTGCAACCCGCCCGTGCCGACCCGGGCAGGAAGCATGTCTTCGTCGGCTTCACCCAGGGCATGGAGCTTGAAGGTTCTATGTCACGGGAAGAAACTCTCATCTGTTCAGAGGATGGATCCTCGAGCGGAGAGACGGAATCAATCTATCAGCTTCACAATGGTGGGCTCGGGGGCTACGTCGAGCCTTACCCCGAGTCGGACTATCATGAGCCGGAGGATTATGAGCCGCCGAACCGCGCTGCCGTCTTCATGGCGGGTTCAGCGGCGGCTCCTGGCAGCTCAGCCGCCGGTGCGACTGGGTCTGGAGCTGACAGGCCGCCGGCTCAGGTTCTTCTGGATTTGATGAATGAGCTTACAAACCTGATGGCGACTGAGGTCACTGCTGAAAACCAAGCGGCCCGTAATGCGGAGATCGCGAGGTTGAAGAACCAGATGACCGGAGTCCAACAGGAAATCAATGCGCTGAAGGCTCAGATGGATGCTGAGGCGGAGCGCCTTAGGGCGGACGCTTTCCGTTTCGAGTTAGAGCAGCAGTCTGCGGCGGCGGTTCAGCGGATGAGGCATCAATCCCGCTTGCCAGATCAGTATGAAGCCAGAAATCTTTTCAACACGCCAGGGACGGGACGGAACGTACCTTTGACCGTGACCCGGACGGCGGAAGTACCTGGAAGCCGGGCGGCGGTTCAGCATCAGCGGCCAGACCCGCCCCGCCGGAACCCGACCCCACCATAGCCTTTTCCGACGCCGCCGGGTCATTATTCTAACCCGGCTGAGAACATGGTGGCAGCGGCAACCCGGCTTGGTACAATCCCCATCCCCGATGAGGCGCCTTTTGCAGAAGAGGTGCGGAACGCTATTGGATACCTGCAGACGGCGGTGGCCCAGCAGGAGAAGTATACTTATAGCCGGAGCCGCATGCATTCAACTCCCATCCCCAGCCGCAGCTACAGCCGACGTTATGAGTCGCCGGCGGTTTCTAGCAGTGAACGACATCGGAACCCGTCGTGAGTCGATCGGGCGGCTCTGGATGCTCAGGCGCTGGTGGATCGGGCGAGAGCATAGCGAGAGGCGGCGGCTTTGGCGGCGGCGGCGGCTCATCAGGAACCCACAGTTGTACCTTCCGTCTCAGTAGGGGCAGGAATAACCTCCAGGGCTGTGGGAGTGCCGTGCTTAGCGCCGGCTCTACGGAATGAGCGTCTGCCAAAGGATTTCAAAGGTCCTCGCAAGGTGCCCAATTATACTGCAGACCTACCTCCAGAGGCCTGGATCGAAAGCTATGAGCTGGCCATGGAGATGTTGGACGTCAGTGATGCAGTATGTGCCAAATACTTCATCATGATGTTGGAAGGGCCGGCTCGCACGTGGTTAAAGGGTTTGCCACCCAATACCATTAATTCCTGGGCCGAGTTGAAGGCGAAATTCATCAAAAATTTCCAAGGAACGTGCAAGCAGCCCATGACGATTGTGGATCTGGACCATTGCGTGCAGCATAATGACGAGTCGGCTCATCACTGGGTCCGACGGGTCTCAACCATCATCCACTCTTTGGAACAGATTACGGCGGCTCAAGCAGTTTTGATTCTGGAGAAGAATTGCCATTTTACACCGCTGAAGCAGAAGCTTCGCCGGCTTAAACGCTCATGCCAAGACATGGGGGAGCTCATGGCGGCTCTCACCAAGTATGTAGACTCTGATAACACGAAAGACCCATGCTCTGATGATGAGCAATCAGGTCACGGGAAGAAAGGTAACAATGGCAAGGGTCAACAGCAAAACGCGGCTGGAAACAGCAACCCGGGCAAACGGAAGAACCCGGACGGCGGGTCAGAATTGGTGGCGAACACCAGCACTGGGAACAATCGTGCTAAGGGCAATGGGAACTTCAGGGCACCCTTTAACAAGGGGAAGGCTCCTTTCAACTTGGAGGAGATGCTCAATAAACCTTGTCCGGAGCACAGCCGGCCTGATAAGCCGGCAGGTCACACTTGGAGGGATTGCAGTATTATGCGACAGTTCAGGGATTACAGCCTTCAACAGCACCGTAGTAACGGTAATGGTCCGTCAGGCGGCTCAGGGCCGGGGGGGTCAGGAGCCGGCTTTGGTGCTGGCGGCTCAGGATCAGGTTACCAGGGTCAAGGCAATCAAGGAGGTCATCATCAACAGCCTGACGGTGGAGGCCAGCAGCAGAATAACCAATCGGGGTACCAGACTAACCCGAAATAGCTCAGTGGGGGTCAGTATCATGTTTTTACAACCAGCCTCGACAAGCGAGACCGGAAGGTACGCAAGTGGGTGGTTAACGCGGTCATGCCGGCTCTCCCACAGTATTTGAAGTGGTCCGAGTATGACATAACTTGGAGTAGGGAGGATCACCCGCCGCGTGTTGATAACCCGGGGCAACTGGCTTTGGTAGTTGCCCCCCAAGTAGGAGGATATGTGTTTACTAAAGTGCCTATGGATGGTGGCAGCAGCATCAACATCCTGTATTATGACACTTTCAGCCGGATGGGTTTGCTTGATAAGGATCTTAAGCCCTCTTCAACAGTTTTTCACGGTGTGGTGCCCGGAAAATCGGCTTATCCAGTGGGGAAGATTTCTTTGGAGGTAGCTTTTGGTGATGAATTTAACTACAGGGTGGAGTCTTTGTGGTTTGAAGTCGTCAAAATCAAAAGCCCATATCACGCTCTGTTTGGATGGCCGGCTTACGCCAAGTTCATGGCTAGGCCTTGCTATGTTTACTTACAACTCAAGATGCCCGGGTTGAACGGGACGATTACCGTGGATGGTGATCGGAAGACAGCCCTTGAGTGTGAGGAAGGTGACGCAGCTTACGCAGAGTCAAGTTGTGCGGAGGCAGAGCTCAAGTTTTATAAGGAAAATGTTGACCCGGAAGACATGACTCCACTCAAGAAGCCTAACACGGAATCTGAGCCGCCCCTCAAGTTTGCGGCGGATGATACCAAGCAGGTAGATTTCACTCCGGGCGACTCATCACAACAGTTCACTATCGGGGCTAACATGGACCCCGCATAGGAAAGCGCGCTCATCGAATTCATCCGTGAGAATCGGGACATCTTTGCATGGAAGCCGTCTGACATGCCAGGTGTACCGAGAGAATTCGCTGAGCACCACCTTAATGTGGATCCTAAGTTCAAGCCGATCAAGCAGTTCCTTCGCCGTTTCAATGAAGAGCGGCGTAAAGCAATTGGGGAAGAGGTGGCCCGGCTCTTAGCAGCAGGGTTCATCGTGGAGGTTTTTCACCCGGAGTGGTTAGCTAACCCGGTGTTGGTGCTTAAGAAGAACGGCACGTGGCGTATGTGTGTGGATTACACGGATCTTAACAAGGCCTGTCCAGTTGACCCGTTTGCTCTCCCCCGTATCGACCAGATTATTGATGCAACGGCGGGTTGTGAGAGTTTATGCTTCTTGGACGCTTATTCAGGTTATCACCAGATCAAGATGGCAGTTAAAGACCAAGAGAAGACGGCTTTCATTACGCCTTTTGGTGCTTTCTGCTATGTGTCTATGCCTTTCGGGCTCAAGAGTGCCCAGGCGACTTACCAGCGTTGTGTGCAGAATTGTCTTCATAGTCAAATTGGGCGCAATGTTCATGCTTATGTGGATGATATCGTGGTCAAGTCAAGAAAGAAGGAGACTCTACTTGACGACCTGAGAGAAACATTTGATAATTTACGGGTCTACAAGATGATGCTTAACCCGGCTAAGTGCGTCTTTGGAGTTCCTGTAGGCAAGCTCTTGGGATTTCTAGTCTCTAAGCGTGGCATTGAAGCTAATCCAGACAAGATAAAGGCTATCACCTCCTTGTCTGAGCCGGCGTGCATCAACGACGTTCAGCGCCTGGCGGGTCGAATCGCTGCGTTAAGCCGGTTCATAAGCCGCCTTGGTGAGAAGGCTATTCCTCTGTATCAAATGATAAAGAAAACAGACAACTTTGTCTGGAGTAAGGCGGCGGGTGAAGCGTTTGAGGCGCTCAAGAAACAGCTGTCTGAGCCGCCGGTCTTGGCTGCTCCGGCTGAGAAGGAACCTTTACTCCTCTACGTGGCGGCTAACAATAGGGCAGTTAGCGCCGCGATTGTTGTGGAGCGTAAGGAGGCAGGGAAAGAATACCCGGTTCAGAGGCCGGTTTACTACGTCAGTGAAGTTCTGATAGAGTCCAAGCAGAGGTACCCACATTGGCAGAAACTGATATACGGGGTGTTCATGGCGAATCGTAAGTTGAAGCACTACTTCTTGGGACACCAGATCACTGTGGTTAGCTCTGCTCCGTTGGGAGACATAATTCAAAACAGAGAAGCCACTGGTAGGATTGCTAAGTGGGCATTGGAGCTTGGGCCTCTAAATCTAAAATATGTGCCCTGCACGGCTGTCAAGTTTCAAGCCTTGGTGGACTTTATTAACGACTAGACAGAGTGTCAGTCGCCCGAAGAGAAGCCGGATAACACATACTGGACAATTCACTTTGATGGATCCAGACAATTGGAAGGATCAGGGGCTGGAGTTGTCTTAACTTCCCCTAGAGGTGACAAGTTTTGTTATGTGTTAAGGTTGATGTTTCCCTGTACTAACAATGCAGCTGAGTATGAGGCTTTACTCCACGGCCTCCGTGTAGCTAAGGAGATGAACCTGAGCCGGGTTAGATGTCTGGGCGACTCAGACCTCGTGGCTCAGCAAGTTTCAGGCACGTGGGATTCCAAGGACCCACGGATGGCGGCTTATCGTCAGGCGGTGGATATCATTGCTGGTCACTTCAAGGGTTATCAGGTGGATCATATTGACCGTCGCAAGAACGAGGCGACTGATGCATTATCAAGACTTGGCTCTCAGCGTAAGCCGGTGCCGCCTAACGTTTTCTTGGATGTGCTATATCACCCGTCGGTTAAGCTACCTTCAGAGGAGGACCTGGCTATACCTGACCCGGAGGGGCAGCTGGTGGCGGCTCTGCATGCTATCCCTGACTGGACGTTGCCTTACCTAGCGTACTTGACTTGCGGCGAGTTACCCGAGGACGAGACCTTGGCAAGGCAAATCATAAGGCGATCTAAGTCCATGACGATCGTCAATGGCGAGTTACATAAGCGCAGCGTCACTGGCGTTTTTCAACGTTGTGTTTCACCTGAAGAAGGTAAGGAAATCTTAAATGAGATTCACGCTGGCGATTGTGGTCATCACGCCGGCTCAAAATCTCTGGTGGCCAAGGCTTTTTGGCATGGTTTCTTCTGGCTGACGGCTCATAAGGACGCAGAAGACTTGGTTCTCAAGTGCGATGGATGTCAGAAGTTCGGGCGACGTGCTCACGTGCCGGCTCAGGAGTTGCGTATGATTCCAATTACCTGTCCGTTTGCGGTCTGGGGGCTTGATATGGTCGGGCCCTTCAAGAGATCTAAAGACAAGAAGACCCACCTTTTGGTGGCGGTGGATAAGTTTACCAAGTGGGTGGAGGTTGAGCCGGCCGGCAAGTGTGACGCGGCTACGGCGGTTCAGTTTGTCAAAAAATTGATCTACCGCTTTGTTTACCCTGATAGTATCATCACAGATAATGGCACAAACCTATCCAAGGGGGCTATGCAGGCGTTCTGTGAAAGTGAGCACATCCGACTTGACGTCTCTGCTGTTGCTCATCCACAATCCAATGGTCAGGCGGAGAGAGCTAACCAGGAGATCTTGAGAGGTATCAAGCCCCGGCTTATGGTTCCTCTGCAGCGAACGCCGGGTTGTTGGGTAGAAGAGTTGCCATCAGTTTTATGGAGCATCAGAACAACTCCCAACAGGTCAACAAGCTATACGCCTTTCTTCATGGTTTATGGCGCAGAAGCCGTGTTACCAAGTGATATACGTCATGACTCGCCGCGGGTGGCGGCTTACGTTGAGACAGACAATGAGACAGCGCGTCAGGACGCGTTAGATGCTTTGGATGAAGAGCGTGATCTGGCGGCGGCTCGATCGGCGATTTATCAACAAGACCTGCGTCGCTATCATAGCCGCAGGGTTAAGACCCAGACGTTTCAAGAAGGCGACTTGGTGTTACGTCTAATTCAAGATCAGACGGATGTGCACAAGCTATCTCCTCCATGGGAAGGACCTTTTGTGGTTAGCAGAAACCTCAACAATGGGTCATACTATCTCATTGACGTATGAGACGAGTCACGCACTTCTGGGCAGGAGACCCACCGGCCGTGGAATATCGCTCATCTGCGACCGTACTATACTTGAGTCATCGACTCCCCCCATTGTACATCATCATTGTATTTATCACTTATATACATATAATAAAGTTGGCATCCCTGCAAGCCGGGGCCTCTGCCGTTTTACGTATCTCAGATTGTGCAAAGATGGATACAACCACAAGGTCATTTGGGGGCTTCCAACCCGCCAGGGTTTAGCTTACACACCCTCTTGATCGGCTCTTCAGCCACCGTAAGGCCGGGTTATATACCCAAAAAGTTGACTCCGTCAACAAGGTCATTTGGGGGCTTCCAACCCGCCGGGTTTAGCTTACACACCCTCTTGATCGGCTCTTCAGCCACCGCAAGTTTGAGTTAAACCTGCCTGTATGCTGCTGCTCCGCCAGGTGACCCGCCGAACTCTTACCAGTTAATCTCGATTAGAGACCCTGACCTGTTCAAAATATTTGACAGTCACTCTTGCTAGAGACCCTGTACTGGTCAAGGTTAAACCGGCGGCTCTTGTCACGTGAGGGCCGGCTTACGGAAAGCAAGGATAAACTCACCCATCTGTTGCCGACTCTCCGCTATGTGGCCCGTTCGTACTCTTAAACAGTTACTCTTTTAAAGACCCTGCACTGTTTAAGGTTCAAACGACGGATTTATGTCACGTGAGAGGTAGCTTATGGGCCCTAAGGGTTCTCATGCCCTGCTGTGTCTCTCTCTGGTTCGTTGCGCTCTTATCAGTTAATCTCGCCTAGAGACCCTGAGCCGTTCAAAGGAATTGACGGTCACTCTCGCTAGAGACCCTGTACTGATAAGAGTTCAAGTAGCGAGTCCACCCAGAAGAACCGGCATATGAGTTTTTGAAAAGAAAGGCAAGGTCATGAAAGATTTAACATCTCCGGGTTGTGCTTTTTCAAGCCGCCCTCACCGCAATACAGAACATATTCTGTCTTGTTTGTTTTTGCAGGGTTTATCTCCTAAGATGAGCCGCCGTGAAATCTGATATTATGAGAACACAAGACAGACAAGCATGCATCAAGTTGTGCAAAGATTCATACGTGCGCGATGGCACGGCTCAGGCAAACAAGTTTTTCTATGCCTATTACAAACTCCCCACGGAGCCCAAAATACCACGGACTTAACAAGTTTTTGTACACTGCTAGCCTTGGCAAGTCAAGAAGCCGGGTTATAAGTTTCAGAAGCAAATGATCAGCTCGATGGCGGGTCATCCTGCGCCGGGTCTTCGACCTCTTCGATCTGAAGATTGTCCACATCCCAGTTGCAGTTTGTTAAAGCTTCAAACCGAGCCTCTTCAAAGAGGGGAGACGGGTCAATCTCAGGAGCAAAGAGGTGCTTACGGTGTGCAGGAGTCAAGTCTCTGGCTTCAAAAGTTGGGCAGCGCACTCGTTTGTTGTCCTCGCCATAAGCCGCCTGGTATGTAGTCAGATCAACTTCATTCGCCAGCGCTGATGCAAGTATCCGAGAGGCCTTCATACATTTGGCATAGTCATCCTCGGTAAAGTCTGAGCCGTCGTCTTTTTTGGATGGAAAGCCGTCCATCATCTCTTCTGCGGTCAGCTCCGGGGCAAAAGCCAGACATCGACTTAGTGCAGCCATTGCTCCCTTTCTGGCGGCTGATCATTTGAGCTCATCAACTTGTTTGGGCAGAGTCGACAGGAGCTCTATCACTCCCTTCATAAATTTGGGGATGCTTTTTTCATTCAGCATCGCTTTGATGGTGCAAAGGGTCCCGCAGTATAGCTGTTCTGCCAAGGAATATACTGCTTTTAACTTCACCAAGCTGTTTGAAGATAGTTGGCGGCTTCTTTGACCTGCAAGGAAAGATTTGGTGTTATAAGCCGCCCGCACAGTAGGCAAGGAAATTTGCTAAGTATTCAGTGCTTACCAAAGATAGCAGAAGTCATCCTAGAGATATGGTGCTTGAGAGTTTGCAGTTCATCTGACACAAGCTTGAGTTGCTGGTCAGCATCGTCTGCGCGCTTGGTTAGGGCGGCTTGGGTAGACTCAGCGCTCTTTTTGAAGGCATCAAAGTCAGCCTGAACCTTCTCAAGCTCCTTAACGGCAACCCGCCATTTTTCCTCCGCCTCAGACCGAGCGGTTTGTTGTGCAGCAAGGTTTTCTTTTACGCCGGTCAGATCAGACTCGGCCGCGTCTAAAGCTTCCTGTATCATACAAAAACAAAACATTTCAGGAGGTCTAAGTCGCCAGGATGTGATGTTAGTACATGATCGATGGAGCTGTTCTGACAAGTCTCAAGCAGATTGCAAGCAATATACTTGACACTTGGGGGCTAATGTCTGTGTTTTCTCTACAAGTCTACAATGAAGTTCTGGCTCATCTTCGTAAAGATAAGCCGGCACTTGGGGGATACACACGGCGCTTTCCACGTCTACAGTGAAGTTCCGGCTCATCATTTTTATACTGACCCGGACTTGGGGGCTACCATTGATCAACTCTTCAAATTGAGTATCGGCTTACTATCTATACTAACCCGATACTTGGGGTCTACAGGCTAAGCTGTTTGGAGTTTGACATAGATTGGAAGACCCGGTCTACCATTTACAATGTTAAACCAGCTCTTGGGGGCTACATAAGGGTATAAGGAAAAAGCAGGAGTACCTCATATTTTTTCTTCATCAAACCAACAAGTTTGAGCTCCATGTTCCGGCTTGTTGACAGGCGGTTCAGATAACCAGCGTGTAATTCATCGACAGTCAGCTTCTCTAACACAGGGAATTCAAAATCAAACTTCTCAGGCGAGGAAGCTTCAGCCTTGCTGGTATGTCTTGTCAGTACATGAGGCTCGAGAGATTGATGACCCATCCCAGTGATGATAACGTCTAGAAGAACTGTGTCTTCGACGGCTGTTGAAGGGCTGGGCGACTTAGGATCATCCCTTGGAGGACTTTCAGTTGCCGTGTCATGATCAGCCGGCTCAGAGGGCTGATGAGTATCTTCAGGTGCATCTTTCATAATTTCAGTAGGTTCCACATGAGTTGCAGGGGAGTCCGGCTTAGCAATTTCCGGCTCTTGGGCGGTAGGAGCAGCGGTAGACCCGCCGGTTTTCCTTCGTTTTGCTTGAGCTCTGAAAAACAGAAGAATTATTGCATAAATAACAAGGACGATAGAAAGGGATGATGCAGATACAAAGGTACGCACTCCGGGTTGATCTTCAGAGGAGGCATCTTAGTCGCAGTGGAATCACCGGACGAAGGGGGCGTTTCCTGAAAGCAGTTAAGACAATACAAAGCAAAGTAAGGTTACAATGCAAGATTGTTAAACCTGACCTTAGTTAAAAGAGTACCTCAGCCGACCGTTTCCGCGGAGCCGGAGAATTCGATAACCCGGCCACAAGATCTTCAGAGCCGGCGCTCCGGGTCTGACGTCGGGAGTTGTGCTGTTGCTTTTTCAAAAGAAAATTGGGGTCTAAATGAGCAAGAGGATGAGAAAAGGGTACTTTTCGGATGACCCGCCGTATTTTCTCTGGTGGAAGGTTTTCTGAGTCAGAGGAAATGTAGGTTACCTCAGGGGCGTCTGCATGGCTTGTTTCCGTTTCCTCCTCTGGATAATTGTTGTCAATAAGTTGCATAAAGAGACGGCCAAGGGAGTCAAGTTCTACCTCTGAGTCGTCAAGCTCAGGCGGCTCCTGAGCGGCAGTTTTCTTCTTACGGCCGCGGGCTTTCACTTTAGGCTTCCTCACAGGAGGGTTATATTTCTTCTTCCAGAAAGGAGAGCCGGCCTGTGCATAAGCCGCCAAAGAAGATTAAAAGGTGCAAGGTAAAAGGTTAGGACAAGAATGACCAATTCTGTAGAAAAGAATTTCTTACAGCTGGAGCCGGGTTCTTGGCGCAAAAGGGCTTCAACCCGGTCTTGTTGCAAATCTCTTGTTTCTCGCCAAGAAGTGACTTGACGGAAGTATTGATGTCTTGTTCTGTCAGAGGGGTGGCATTGAAGCAGAGAGAGTCATTGGGTTCACCCGTAAATTCATGCATGAGTCGGTCACGCCGGCTCAGTGGCAAGATTTTCCAAGAAACCCAGTAGCGGGTTAAGTCGACGCCAGTTAAGCCGTTCGCTAGTAAGGCCCTGATCTTCGCGAAGGCCGGAGCATACTTCGCTCATTCTGCGGCGGACATCCGGTCCGGGAGTTCGGTGTAGCAAAGCCGGGCGGGACGATAACCCGACAGTGGATTCTCTTCTTCAGGAGAAGTGTCCTTGCAGTAGAACCAGGTCTTGTTCCAGTCCTTGGGGTGGCTTGGTAAGAGAGCTGCTGGATAGGGCAAATCTCTCCGTCGCTGGATAGACACGCCGCCAAGCTCCAAACTTGGCCCAGCCGCCACTTCAGTTTGGCGATTGACGTAGTAGTAGTTACGGAAGAGATCAACAGACGGCTCTTCTTGCAAGTAAACTTCACATAACACCTGGAACTGACACATGTTGGTGACAGAGTTTGGACCTATATCTTGAGGATGAAGCTTGAAGAAATGAAGAACGTCTCGGAATTTTTTTGACCCGGGTGGGCTAAATCCACGAAGGAGATGATCAGTGAACACAATAACTTCTCCCTCCTGAGGAGTCGGTCTGATTTCTGGCCCTGGAACCCGCCAGTGTATAACGTCCTGAGCCGGCAAAATACCCGACTCTACAAAGTCAAGTAGAAGCTGTTCGGTGACTCCAGAGCGACCCAATCACAAGACGAAGGTGCTCTTGACATAATGGCGGGTTAAGCTGCGAAGGCACGGAGTACGGCGGGTTAGAAAAATGTTCAATAGTCAAGGCAACTATGGTCAGTATAATGGTGAGGTGTTAAGCCGCCGAAATATTTTTTCGGAGAGCCGCCAATGCCATGGCGGGTTAGGTGGACAAGGTGATCCTAGAAAATACGGCTAAGTGCGGATAAACAGGTTTCACATATTGTCTTTATAGCTGCAAGATCTACGGGTGAAGGTAAAATGAAACATATTCAAAAACCTAAAAAGACAGAAGAAGAACAGGCGGACAACACGCGGTGGAGATTGCTATGCAGATCCAAAGCAAGTGGGCATTGGCATTAAAAGGATAACCGCAATGGATAGACAGTATTATGGGATGCAAAGTGATGCTTAGTGGTCTATACTATGAAGAACACTGATGAACAGCGATGAACATTAGAGAAACCCGATGAACTCGGGAGATCTTAATGGGGACAACTGCAGATTCAACAAGGGCTGAAAATGATACCTTGCGGATGCGGACGGGCCGGCGAAACTCTGGTCTGATTCAGGTTGATGCAGCGGCCGGCGTTGAGGGCGACAGTGAGGTCCGGTCGGGGGCAGCGGAGCTCTGGAGGCGAAGCTGACAGAGGGAGGAAGAAGATAGAGGAGGCGGAGAAAGGAAAGAAGGCACCACGTGTCCCTATTTATGAGATGGGAGGGCAACAGTGTGCGCAAAAATCGAGGAGGCACAGTGATGATTGACCTAAGAAGGCGCCTCGATTTTCGGGGCGACCCTTCAATGAGAGGATCCGTTGCCAACGTCACAGAATCTTTTCAGAATATTCGATATGACGTCACGGCGGGTTATCAGTTTTCTTTTCAGGTGACAGAAATGCGAGACTCGCCGCCAAGTGAGTTTGAAGATTGACATGAGCAGGCTCAAATCAACCTGGGGCCTAATGTTGGGGATATAACCCCATGGTAAGACCCGCCTAGGAGGGGCCGGGTCATACCTGGCGGCTCTCCGCCCAGATCTTTAAAGTGGGCCGAAAGATGAAGGCCAGGCCGCGTGGCGGCTTACCAGACGGGCCAAGACGAAGGCCCAGAGACAGAAGATGGAGTAAAGACCCAGGCGGTTAAGCCGCCCGGAGACGGCTTGCCCAAGACGGCAAGGCGGCTTAGAGACAGGATTGAATACGTTGTATGAGTCGGTTTGAGACTCGTGTAACCCAGGGCCTTGACCTCCTATATAAAGGTGAGACCCTGGGGCGGCTTAGACAGAAACCAATCAATCGAGAACTAGGTCAAGCGAATCCGCTCCCTTGTAATCGATACTCCAAGCAATACAACACAAGCAGGACGTAGGCTTTTACCTCTTCTCGAGGGGCCGAACCTGGGTAAACTCGTGTCCCTCGTCTCGACCAACCCCTTTGAGTCCACCGCCTTAGCGATGGCCTCGAACCTAAGTCTTCGGACATCTGCTGTGACAAAACCACGACACCACTGGCATGCAATACACGCGCTCTGGAGCGCTATAGTGCGCCGCCGCACTGTAGCAGGAGCATCCCGAGGCTCCCGACCGCATTGGGATGGGGGGAGCTGCCCCCGTGTCCCCCTCGACATCTACGTCCCTCCAAACGGTCGGCCCCCTTCTCCCTCTCTCTCCAGCAGCCCCCGCACACGCGCCCGGCGCCGCCCAGCTCGGCCAACCATGGGACTCACACGCGCGGGCACCCCCGCTCTCCTTCTTCCCTCCCCTGGCCCTAGACCGCATCCAGAAGGACCCCAGGCGCACTCCCGCTCGCTCCCGTGCCTTCTGGCCTCGGCCAGAACCTCGCCGGCGCACCACCTTGCTGTGGACCGCCGCGCCCCTATAAATGGCCCCTCCCAGGCCTTCTCTCCCCTCCTCTGGCTCACTCTCATCCCCAATCGACCCCCCGTGCCACCCAGTCCACCCCAGGACCACCCGAGCGCGAGATCGAGCCCGAGCTCCGCCGCTGCGGCTCGCCGGCGATCTCTGGGTACAGGGCCTCTCTGCCCCTTATTTCTCCTCCAATGGGTTTCCCTCGGTGCCCTGATCCCTTTCCCCATCTCCTCCGTTCGATTTGCAGGCCAGTACGGGCATTTGAGGTCGAACCCGAAGCTCCTCCGCCGTGGGCTCCTCAACGCCGGTGACCCAGGGCGTTCCGACGACTCCTTTGACCCCCACCGGATCGGCGGATCGAAGCTGACCCCATCCCTGCTTTCTGCTCGCCTCGCCGTGGTCTCTCTCGTCGGTGGTGAGTTCCCTTGCCCTCTGGCGGGAGGTTGACAACGACCCCGACTGGTGGGGGCCGCACGTCAGTCTCTCGCCCCTCTCGCGTCTCTCTCCCTCTCGCTGGACAACGGGCCCCGCCCGTTAGGTTTGAAACCTGACGCGCGTGGGGGCACCAAGCCGCCTGGGCCGCCTGCTGGCTGGGCCGGCTCGGCTGGCTGGCCTTGGCCCAAGGGGCACAGTGCCCATTTTTCTTTTTCTTTTCTGATCCCTTTTTCCAAAATTCCACAGACCAAAATAAAATTCCTATGCCAAAATTTTTTCCACCACAAATCTTAGAATAAGGTGTAGAATTTAATAATGCCATTTGTGAAAAATCTTGAAAACTTTTTATATACTGTTTTATTTTAAAACCCCTTTTTGGCATTTTTAGCCACTGTTAAAAATGATTTTTGAAAACCATTTTCACTACAAAACCTTAGGGGAATATTTTTAGTATTGATTTTAGGATTTATCAGAATAGAGTAACATTTTTTAGTAGACTTTGTGCCCTGTTTTTGTTGTGATGCTTATTATTCCCGTTATTTATCGCGACGATAGATTGCGCTGTTGATGAGGGAGTTGGACCCGAAGACTTCGAAGACCTCGAAGACTTTTTTGAGCTAGGCAAGCAGCCCTTTGACCATGTTAAGAAACTTTTCATGCATGTCATATATTACTTTATGTTCCGATGATGATCATGATGATGTGGTATCCCCTTCGGTGGGATGCCTGCGTTACTTCCTTGTTGATACTTGCATCGTGCATGACCCTACCTTCTTATGAGGGTTGTGCGGGTGGGAGTAGATAGGATGCTTAGTAGATGCTACGCAAAGTGGGACGGGAATATGCATGGTGTTGGAAACAAGAGAGTTTTCAAAGACTTTTCGAAAACCCCGTCGGGTGCCACTAATGCCCGAGGGAGATGATGTTGAGTTGGGTAACCACTTGAGAAAGAAGTGGTGTATCAGAGCAAGTGAGTGTGTGTGTTTTCAAAAATGGATTAGATTTAAGATTTGTCGACCGTCCCAACCTTACATGTACAACCACGATACCCCTTATGGGACGGGGCTTTGTTGATTACCTTGGTGGGTACTAGCATAGAGCCCGCATTACTAGTGTCGGGAGTGACGAGGTCACTCTCGATACGGGGTCGTGCCTGCTAGGGCGACCATGCGCTGTCTTTATAGGCACTGGGCACACCGTTGGTCCCTTCATGGATGGTACGATCTGGAGCGAGGCTCGTATGATGTACATCATGAGGGCTGTGTACCAATCGAGTGGACTCTTTGTTTAGTATCGTCAGGGGAAAGGCATTGTTCGGGTGCTTACCTCGGGTATGTAATATACCGCGAGTCGTGGATGACACGAAAGTTCCCCGAGTCTTGTGGATAAAGTGTGCAACCTCTGCAGAGTGTAAAATTATTCGAATAGCCGTGTCCACAGTCAAGGACAGTTGGGTGGTGCTGCTTAAACTACGTCCATATGTTTTGACAAACCCGGTGTGTGTGTGTGTTGGTGACAAAGATGGAAGTTGAGCTAAGTCCGATGACTTGGCATGATGATGAACATGAGATGTTCAACCCCTGCTTATGATGATAACTGTGTCTTGTTCATATGAATACCTGTCAACTGTTGATGCATGCTTGCTTACGTTACTTGATCATGTCATTGCACTTAAAACTAGCTTTCTGCAAAACTTACCTACTTAGTGCTATATCATGCATTGTTAAACCTTGTTCCAAACATGGGTTGCTTGCGAGTACATTCAAAGTACTCATTGGCTTGCCACTGGTTATTTAATTGGCCAGGCATGGAAGAGTAGGAATATGGCGAAGAGTTCGTTGGTGACGAACATGCGAACTAGGACGCTTCCCAGTCAGAATGCCTGTAGGTTTAAGGCAGATGGCATGGGTTCACGCTTCCGATCAAGATTTCCGCTGCTTGTTATGTTTAAGTGTTTGGCCCTTGCGGCCCTATCTATGTAAGACTTGACCTTCATGGTCTTTATTTGTGTAAGACGCTAAATGTGGATGTAAGACTCTTGTTATTCAGCTTCTGTGTGTTCAGTGAGCATTGATCTCTGGGATCACTATACACGTGTATTCGGTGATCATGACTTATGAGTCGGGGTCCCCACAGAGCTGGTATCAGAGCCGTCCTGACTGTAGGAAGCCCTTAGTTAGCATGGACTTTAGTTAGGATAAAACCGTTTTCAAAACTACACCTAGCACCTATACTTAGGAGTTTCTGCACTTTTTACCTCTTCTATTCTTCACATAGCACCCTACTGACTCTCCTCCCTTTAAACCTTGTAGATGGCCGTCGTACCCGAAGCCCTCCTAGCATCCGGCTTTCCCCTACTCCTTGAGGATAGCCTGGAGAAGTGCCAGTATCGCCGACCACCCGTTCTCCTCTATCACGAGCACTGGGTCGATGCCGTCACGAAGGATTACCACGTTGATGTGGTCGTGAAGGCAAACGACTCCCCGACTAGTTGGTTCTTTGAAGGACCACAGATGGAGACCCTAGCACTCGCAGTCGAGACAGCTGCACACAAGGCACTCCTACACCTTCGAGATATCGTTCCAGAGATGGCTGACGAGCCAGCTACTCGCTACCTACCTTTCCAAAAGGATGATCTTGGCGAGAGTTGCACGTTGGTTCCATCCAAGGAGGATGGGACACCACTCAGATTCCAGACCTACTTTAGCCTCTCCGCCAATAGTCTGGCTCACAACCTGATTAAGGAGTCCGTGAAGCTCCGCGAGGAACTTCGCCACACCCGAGAGCTACTTCGTCAAGCCAAGACGAAGCCAGAAAGGATCAAGAAGGATGGAGCCCCCGAGGGACGACCAGCTGTCGCTTATCGAGGAGGAGTACCCCCAGCTAGAGATGCACCCACACGTCGTCGTCGCATGAGTGCGAAGGAGTACCATGAGCTCTTCACTGACCCACCGACGAAGCGTCGTCGGAATGGACCTCCTCGTTCTCCGACCCCTTCGACTGGAGACGATGCCCGTACGGATGATGATCAGGAGGAAGACCCAGAGGAGCATGACTACGAGACCGAGCACTCCACCACCTGAGTCCGAGAACCCCTAGGGTAGGATCAGTCATGTACCCCTCATGCGAAGTCGAGTCTGTGTAATGGTTCATATGAAACCATGTGTGCTTGTTGTTTGCTTTTGTTGTTTGTGTTCTGATGCAAGTCGCGCTTTTGCCTTAGGCAACGTATAAGCGACTCCATCGTCTATCTTATATTAATATATGTATTGGTCTTTCGACCTTCGTTTTACCACACTTGCACTATACCAACCCCCTTATGCGCGCTTTCTCCGTTATTGCTTTTCCTCTCGTCCATCCCAGTTATTTGACTTGGCTGCTCCAAACAGGATGGTGACTGCAACCCGCAACAGCTTCTTCACCAACCTCGAAGCTGGCAACTCCAACCAGCAACAGGGAGCTGGTGGGACTGCTCAGGCTGGAGGACACCAGGAGCAGCCACAAGGCGATATTCCCCCGCCACCACCTCCACCGGAGAACATGAGCATAGCTCAGTTTCTCCAAGTTCTCCGGGAGGAACGCCACGCCAACACTGCTGCCATCCAGCAGATGGCCCAAGTCCTTGAGAACAACCAGCAGCAAGGCAGGAACGGCAATGGCCATTCCACTCTGTCTGAGTTCGTGAGGAATTCGCCCCCAACCATCACCGAGGCTGCTGAACCATTGGATGCCGATGACTGGATCCGTACCATCGAGGACCTCCTTGCACTTGTCAATTGCAATGAGGATCGTGAGAAGGTGCTGTATGCCTCTCACTGCCTCGGAGGTACCGCCCGAGCTTGGTGGGATGGATTCAAGGTCATGCAAGGCGATCGTGTGATCACTTGGGATAACTTCAAGGAAGGATTCCGCACCGCCCACATTCCTTCTGGGATCATGGCTATTAAGAAGAGAGAATTCCGAGCGCTGAAGCAAGGAAGTGGCTCTGTCAAGGAGTACATGCAGAAGTTCAACCTGCTGTCAAGGTATGCACCTAAAGATGTCAACACGGAGGCTGCTAAGATGGAACGCTTCATGGAAGGACTTCAGCAGACCCTGTAGTATCAGCTCATAGTCTGCAACTGTCGGACCTTCTTCGACCTGGTGAACAAGGCTCTCATGATGGAAGACAAGCGTCATGCCATAGACGACACTCGCAAGCGCAAGATGATCAGCAAGGGTAGTTCCAGCAACCAGAAGCCTCGCCCCTAGCAGCCAGCCCCAGCCAAGCCAACCTATCAGCCGCAGCAGGCTAGACCTCCTGCACCTCATCCGAGCTACCAGCCTCAGCAGTATGCCAATCCTAGGCCAGCCTACAACAACCCCAATAACAACAACAGCGGCAGGAACAACAACAACAACAACAACAACTATGGTCAGGTCACTTGCTTTGGGTGTGGTTAGCCTGGACACATCTCTAAGCAGTGCCCCAACAAGAAGCCAGATGCACCGCGCCCCAATGCGCCAAACCAAGGTCAAGGCCGTGGAGCGCCACCAAGGAACCCAGTTCCCCATAACCAGCCCCACAATGGCAAGGGTCGTGAGAATCACGTCACCGCCGAGGAAGCCCAGGAAGACCCGGACGTCATATTGGGTACGTTCCTCGTCAACTCAACCCCAGCAACCGTACTGTTTGATTGTGGAGCTTCGCATTCTTTTGTCACTCAAGAGTTTGCACTAGAGAGTGGTATGAAGCCTACACCCCTGGGTAGTAATATGTTGATACAAACCCCGGGTTCGGTTATGAAGTCCAAGATAGGATGTAAAGGAGTTGAGATTATCATCAACGGGGTAGACTTCCTAGCAGACCTCATAGTTCTGGATTCACCAGGCTTGGACGTCATCCTTGGCATGAATTGGTTGACCAAGAACCAAGGCCACTTGGACTGTGCCAAGAGGATCGTTACCATAACCAATAGCCAAGGAGTAGAAGTCAAGTATGTTCCCAACCCTGCCTCCACTCGAACCCCCAGGTTAATTGTCTGTCGGGAATTGAGTTGGATCAAGTGCCAGTGGTATGCGAATACCCCAATGTCTTTCCTGATGAGCTGCCCGGAATGCCTCCTGACCGCGACATTGAGTTCATCATTGAGCTAATGCCCGGAGCAGGACCCATCTATAAGAAGCCCTATAGAATGGGATCCAAAGAGTTGGCTGAATTGAAGAAACAACTGGCAGAGCAGCTCAGGAAAGGATTCATTCGCCCTAGTGCCTCTCCTTGGGGATCACCTATTCTATTTGTCTCAAAGAGGGACAAAACTATCCAACTCTGTGTCGATTACCGTTCTCTCAATGAAGTCACGATAAAGAACAAGTACCCACTCCCTAAGATTGAAGACCTGTTCGATCAGCTAAATGGAGCGAAGGTGTTTTCCAAGATCGACCTCAGGTCAGGGTACTACCAGTTGAAGATCAGGCCCCAAGACATCCCGAAGACGGCGTTTGTAACCCGGTATGGCCTGTATGAATATACAGTCATGTCATTTGGGTTGACCAATACCCCAGCCTACTTCATGTACCTCATGAACAAAGTCTTCATGGAGTACCTGGACAAGTTTGTTGTCGTCTTCATTGATGACATACTAGTCTTCTCCAAGTCTGAAGAAGAGCATGATCAACACTTGAGATTGGTCCTAGAAAAGCTTCGAGAGCACCGGCTTTATGCCAAATTCAGCAAGTGTGAATTCTGGCTGCATGAAGTTCGATTCTTGGGTCATGTGTTGACTGGAGAAGGATTGTCAGTGGACCCTGCCAAGATTGAAGCCGTGACTGAATGGCAATCCCCAACCAATGTGAAGGAAGTCAGGAGCTTCCTTGGACTCGCGGGATATTACCGCAAGTTCGTCGAAGGATTTTCGAGCATTGCCCGACCCATGACTCAGCTTTTGAAGAAGGACAAGAAGTTTGAATGGACGGAGAAGTGTGAAGAAAGCTTCCAAGAGCTCAAGAAGAGATTGACCACAGCCCCAGTTTTGGCCACCCTCGATATTCACAAGGAGTTTGTGATATATTGTGATGCATCGAGAACCGGGCTTGGAGGTGTTCTGATGCAAGAAGGCAGAGTCGTAGCATATTTATCCAGACAGCTACGTCCTCATGAAGAGAACTACGCTACTCATGATCTTGAGTTGGTAGCCGTAGTTCATGCCTTGAAGACATGGCGACATTACCTTCTGGGGAAGCGATGTGAGATATACACAGACCATAAGAGTTTGAAGTATATTTTCACTCAGAAGGAATTGAACATGAGGCAGCGAAGATGGTTGGAGTTAATCAAGGACTACGACCTCAGTGTTCAATACCACCCCGGAAAGGCTAACGTGGTAGCTGATGCTTTAAGCAGAAAAGCTTGTTCCTTGAATGCTATGATTAAGGAAAGGCTACCCGCCCTGTATGAAGAACTTGAAAGCTTCGGCTTGGAACTAGTTGCACCAGGATTCCTCGCCAACCTCGAAGCAAAGCCTACCTTGATGGATGATATTAAGGAAGCTCAGAAGGGACATGAAAGCATTGAAGGCATCAAGAGGAAGATCAAGGCAGGCAAAGCCCCATGATTCTCAGTGGATGAACAAGGAGTCGTATGGTTTGGGAAGCGCATCTGCGTACCCAACAAAGAAGAGCTCAAGAACTTGATCTTGCAAGAAGCTCATGACACTCCATACTCCATCCATCCTGGAGGAACCAAGATGTACCAAGACCTCAAAACAAGATTCTGGTGGCATGGCATGGAACGGGAGATAGGCACCTTTGTTGCTAAGTGTGACATATGCCAGAGAGTCAAAGCTGAGCATCAGGGACCAGCTGGACTATTGCAACCTCTCAAAGTGCCTGAATGGAAGTGGGACAAAGTCAGGATGGACTTCATCACCGGATTACCTAGGTCAAGCAAAGGACATGATTCCATCTGGGTCATTGTCGATCACCTGACCAAGGTAGCCCACTTCATTCCCGTCAGGACCACATATGATGGAAGCCAGCTGGCAAATCTCTACATCAACCGCATCGTGAGTCTTCACGGAGTTCCAAAGGAGATTGTGTCAGACCGAGGAACCCAATTCACCTCAAGATTCTGGAAGAAGTTTCAAGAGGCAATGGGAACCAAGCTCTCCTTCAGCACTGCTTTTCACCCCCAGACCAGTGGGCAGACAGAGCGAGTAAATCAGATACTCGAGGATATGCTCCATGCTTGTGTTCTGGCGTACGGAGCCAAGTGGGAGGAATGCCTGCCATTTGTTGAGTTCTCCTACAACAACAACTATCAGTCAAGTCTTTAGATGGCACCATTTGAGGTGTTGTATGGACGCAAGTGCCGTACTCCCCTCAACTGGTCGGAAACCGGAGAAGGACTAGTCTTTGGCCCAGACATTCTCCGCGAAGCAGAAGAGCAAGTTCAACTCATCGGAGAGCGCCTCGATACCGCCAAGACAAGACAAAAGAGCTACGCCGACTCTCACCGCCAAGAAGTGAACATCAACATCGGAGATTATGTCTACCTCCGAGTCACGCCTCTCAAAGGGACCAAGCGTTTTCACGTCAAAGGAAAGCTTGCACCAAGATACATCGGCCCCTTCAAGATCACCGCAAGATGAGGAGAAGTTGCCTATCAGCTAGAACTACCTTCCGAACGTTAGATGTGCACAACGTCTTTCACGTGTCACAACTTCGGAAGTGTCTCCAAGTTCCCAACCGCCCCGACCTCTACAAGGACATCGACCATCAAGCCATCGACCTTCAGCCAGACCTCACTTATCGTGAGAGACCAGTTCGTATTTTGGATGAAGCTGAGCATTGCACCTGAAGCCGCACCATCAAGTACTTCAAGGTCCAATGGAGCAACCACACTGAAGCAGAAGCAACCTAGAAGCGTGAAGACTATTTTAGATCTGAGTCCCTTATCTTTTTAGCGCTTAGCCTAGGAATCTCGGGGACGAGATTCTTATAAGGGGGGTAGGTCTGTCACACCCTGTGTGGTATCACTTTGCCATGATGTGGATTTACAAATATTTGGAACCAATTAAAACTTTTTGAGTGCATGCTTGTTTGAATTATTGCTTGTTTGCTTGTTTGGTTGATTATGTTTGGCACTCCTAGGTTCTACTCCTCTCTATACTCATCTTCCTTGACCCAACATCTTGCCCAATGATCATACCATGTGTATAGTACCTAAAACTAATTTTATCAAAATTTATTTTGACCAAAAAGAATTTATTCAAATTAGGTTTTCAAAAACCCCTGAGTTGAGGGTTGCACTGCAAGTCCTCAAATTAGGTAGATCCTTTTTCCCCAAAGGCTTTATTTGAAACCTACTATATATATGACTTCCCAAAACCACCAAATAATAATTTTAAAGATTATTTTACTATATTATTTAAAGACTTTTTATTAAGGCTAGAAATGGTCTTTTATAGGGAAAAATTATTTAAATGCTTTAAAAATATTTGAGAAAATTTAGGAAAACTCAGTGGACATATATTTTCCATATATATGAGTTTCAACACATGGTCATGTTCAAAATCATGGGCAAAACCCCTCAAAACCCTTTCTGCTTAAATCAAGCTTTTGAAATATTTCTATAAGAAATATTCTCAATAAATTCCAGGAAAATTCCAGCAAGGCACACATGCCATATGTGATGATCTTGAAAAGTTTCATCTCAATCCCCCCTTGATTTGCTTCACCAAAATATTCCAAAACCATTCCTGTCCAGAGTCAAGTTTGAACAACTTTACATTGTGAAGTTTGTCCTATTGACCCCAAACTTTGTGGGCATGTGCTAAACCCCAAATAATGCTGCTACACCAAGTGGTGGATTTGTGGGAAGTGAAATGCATGCCTAGATCTACAGAAATCTGATTCTGTTGATTTCTAGGGTTTTACAAAGTTACATTGTGAACTTTCTTCAATCAAGCTCAAACTTGGTGATCAACCCTAATTCTAACCACCACTTGACCCTGTCAAATCTTGTGGCAAGCAAAGCCCATTTGCTTTCCCTAATCACCATCAAACACCTTCTGCCAAAATGGTAAAACCTCTGTTTGACCCCCTTATACTGTTCTCCTTGAGTTCAAATTTTTACCACAGCTTGCTAGCATTGCACTTCACCTCCAGTAAAACTTTCTTGGCCACAGCTCCATGATTGGGGGGGGGGGGTGAAAACCTCCATTTTCACTTCTGGACAACATGGTCATCATCTATTTTTACCTCCCCCCTCCTTTCACCTCTACTCCCTATGGCCCCTCTAGCCCCTAGAGCATCTCCAGGTACCCCAAGTGCTAGTGGACAAGCTCGGGCACGACCAGAGCGCGTGGACATGCCACTCGCATGCAATACACGCGCTCTGGAGCGCGCTATAGTGCGCCGCCGCACTGTAGCAGGAGCATCCTGAGGCTCCCGACCGCATTGGGATGGGGGGAGCTGTCCCCCGTGCCCCCCTCGACATCCGCGTCCCTCCAAACGGTCGGCCCCCTCCTCCCTCTCTCTCCAGCAGCCCCCACACGCGTGCCCGGCGCCGCCCAGCTCGGCCAACCATGTGACTCACACGCGCGGGCACCCCCGCTCTCCTTCTTCCCTCCCCTGGCCCTGGACCACGTCCAGAAGGACCCCAGGTGCACTCCCGCTCGCTCCCGTGCCTTCTGGCCTCGGCCAGAACCTCGCCGGCGCACCACCTTGCTGTGGACCGCCGCGCCCCTATAAATGGCCCCTCCCGGGCCTCTCTCTCCCCTCCTCTGGCTCACTCTCATCCCCAATCGACCCCCCGTGCCACCCAGTCCACCCCAGGATCACCCGAGCGCGAGATCGAGCCTGAGCTCCGCTGCTGCGGCTCGCCGGTGATCTCTGGGTATAGGGCCTCTCTGCCCCTTATTTCTCCTCCAATGGGTTTCCCTCGGTGCCCTCATCACTTTCCCCATCTCGCCCATTCAATTTGCAGGCCAGGACGGGCGTTTGAGGTTGAACCCAAAGCTCCTCCGCTGCGGCCTCCTCAACGCCGACGACCCAGGGCGTTCCGGCGAATCCTTTGACCCCCATCGGATTAGCGGCTCGACGCTGACCCCATCCCTGCTTTCTGCTCGCCTCGCCGTGGTCTCTCTCGCCGGCGGTGAGCTCCCTTGCCCTCTGGCGGGAGGTTGACGACGACCCCGACTGGTGGGGGCCGCGCGTTAGTCTCTCGCCCCTCCCGTGTCTCTCTCCCTCTCGCCGGACAACGGGCCCCGCCCGTCAGGTTTGAAACCTGACGCGCGCGGGGGCACCAAGCCGCCTGGGCCGGCTCGGCTGGCTGGCCTTGGCCCAAGGGGCACAGTGCCCATTTTTCTTTTTCTTTTCTGATCCCTTTTTCCAAAATTCCACAGACCAAAATAAAATTCCTATGCCAATAATTTTTCCACCACAAATCTTAGAATAAGGTGTAGAATTTAATAATGCCATTTGTGAAAAATCTTGAAAACTTTTTATATACTGTTTTATTTTAAAACCCCTTTTTGGCATTTTTAGCCACTGTTAAAAATGATTTTTGAAAACCTTTTTCACTACAAAACCTTAGGGGAATATTTTTAGTATTGATTTTAGGATTTATCAGAATAGAGTAAGATTTTTTTAGTAGACTTTGTGCCCTGTTTTTGTTGTGATGCTTATTATTCCCGTTATTTATCGTGACAATAGATTGCGCTGTTGACGAAGGAGTTGGACCTGAAGACTTAGAAGACCCCGAAGACTTTGTTGAGCCAGGCAAGCAACCCTTTGACCATGTTAAGAAACTTTTCATGCATGTCATATAGCACTTTATGTTCCGATGATGATCATGATGATGTGGTATCCCCTTCGGTGGGATGCCTCCGTTACTTCCTTGTTGATACTTGCATCGTGCATGACCCTACCTTCTTATGAGGGTTGTGCGGGTGGGAGTAGATAGGATGCTTAGTAGATGCTACGCAAAGTGGGACGGGAATATGCATGGTGTTGGAAACAAGAGAGTTTTCAAAGACTTTTCGAAAACCCCGTCGGGTGCCACTAATGCCCGAGGGAGATGATGTTGAGTTGGGTAACCACTTGAGAAAGAAGTGGTGTACCGAAGCAAGTGAGTGTGTGTGTTTTCGAAAACGGATTAGATTTAAGATTTGTCGACCGTCCCAACCTTACATGTACAACCACGATACCCCTTATGGGACGGGGCTTTGTTGATTACCTTGGTGGGTACTAGCATAGAGCCCGCATTACTAGTGGCGGGAGTGACGAGGTCACTCTCGATACGGGGTCGTGCCTGGTAGGGCGACCATGCGCTGTCTTTACAGGCACCAGGCACACCGTTGGTCCCTTCATGGATGGTACGATCTGGAGCGAGGCTCGTATGATGTACATCATGAGGGTTGTGTACCAATTGAGTGGACTCTTTGTTTAGTATCGTCAGGGGAAAGGTATTGTTCGGGTGCTTACCTCGGGTATGTAATATACCGCGAGTCGTGGATGACACGGAAGTTCCCCGAGTCTTGTGGGGTAAAGTGTGCAATCTCTGCAGAGTGTAAAACTATTCGAATAGCCGTGTCCACGGTCAAGGACAGTTGGGTGGTGCTGCTTAAACTACGTCCAGATGTTTTCACAAACTCGGTGTGTGTGTGTGTGTGTGTTGGTGACAAAGATGGTACTTGAGCTAAGTCCGTTGACTTGGCATGATGATGAACATGAGATGTTCAACCCGTTCTTATGATGATAACTATGTCTTGTTCATATGAATACCTGTCAACTGTTGATGCATGATTGCTTACGTTACTTGATCATGTCATTGCACTTAAAACTAGCTTTCTGCAAAACTTACCTACTTAGTGCTATATCATGCATTGTTAAATCTTGTTCCAAACATGGGTTGCTTGCGAGTACATTCAAAGTACTCATTGGCTTGCCACTGGTTATTTAATTGGCCAGGCATGGAAGAGCAGGAATATGGCAAAGAGTTCATTGGTGACGAACATGCGAACTAGGACGCTTCCCAGTCAGAATGCCTGTAGGTTTAAGGCAGATGGCATGGGTTCACGCTTCCAATCAAGATTTCCGCTGCTTGTTATGTTTAAGTGTTTGGCCCTTGCGGCCCTATCTATGTAAGACTTGACCTTCATGGTCTTTATTTGTGTAAGACGCTAAATGTGGATGTAAGACTCTTGTTATTCAGCTTCTGTGTGTTTAGTGATCATTGATCTCCGGGATCACTGTACACGTGCATTCGGTGATCACGACTTATGAGTCGGGGTCCCCACACTCCAAGGTATCACATCCCGAATATCTTGATTTCAATAGTGATGAGGATGACTTACTAGGAGATGATGACTTGCTATTTGACAAAACCAGTGATATTAGTCAAAATAAGCTAGATAATGATCATGCTAGTCAAGATGAGTCGTGTGATGACGATAAGAAGGAAATAGGACGACTAACTAAAGAATTAAACACTCTTAAGTTAGCCCATGAATCTACTTTAGAAGATCATAGAGAGCTTGTAAGAACTCATGAGAAGCTACGCTTCGAGAAGCTCAATTTGGAGCAAGAACATGAGTTTCTTAAAGAAATCAATGACGATCTCTGAAAGAAGACTTCTTCTTATCTAGCCAAACGACTACTCTTGTCTACCTTTATTCCACAAGTTAAGACTAAGCAATCTAGTAACAAAGGCAAGAAAGGTTCTTCAACACTAGTTCCCAAGGCTTCTACAAGCTCAACTTCTACAAGTGCCACTTCAACACCGAGGATCCCCATCAACTTGATGTGGGTCCCCAAGAAGAAGAACTAGAGAGGTTCTTGAGGGGTGACTCCGCCAATGAAATTCACTCATATTCATTATTGGTAAGAACTAGTTGCAATCAACATCAACATTATGCAATAGTTCAAGGAGTCACACATTCCCTCAAAGGTAAGCAAGGGACAAGGTAATTAATGAATCAATGGACATCATCATGTATGATTTGCACTCCATGTCCATAGATATCCTTGTGTTTGGGACTAACCCATGTAGGCGAGGAGAGTAAGAAACAAAAAGGATTGCTCCCAACTCAAGATGATCCTCATCAACTATGAGCATCCACCACTACATCACCCACATGAAGTCTTCTACAACAAACCCAAGGTTAGTTTATCCCTCTTAGGGGGGATGTCACATCAAGGGGGAGCTTTACTCTAAGACTTGAGTCAAAGTATCTCTTGGAATGTGACAACATTAACAAGCTTTATGTAAAAGTAGTAACCCCACTTGTGCTTAAACGATGAGTATGACCTATGATCAAGTATTCTTACTTGGCTCCTAAGTCAAATACTCATATATAGATGACTACGTCATCACCAAAGTGCTTGATAGATGCTAGAATGTTTGTGCATGTTTGCCATGCTTTCATTTGATTTCTTATTATGTGAGCATATTGGTCTGCATATCTTTACTCATTCGAGGATATCCAATTGTAGCTATTTGGTTTTTGTTTTTCTTCTGCCAATTGGATATACAAGAATGCCTAGGACCCCCCTCTCGCTATCTATGCTTTCTCACCTCAAGTTCTATTCATGCTATATCACAAAAACTTGAACAAGCACTTGACGAACCCTTTGTGTGAGGAGCACTCGGAGTACCGTTTCGTCAAGGCTGACCTCCAAAACCTCCCTATAGTGCAACTCGGTGTGACCAACAGCAAAGGGTACCTAAGCCGGCGGACCCGACGTTTTGAAATTCAATCTTCAAACGCCAAGTCCCCAACCCTAAGCTACCGAAACCAGACCCCCTGGTCGTCGCCTTTGTCTCCTTGAGCGCCTTCGCCGTTGGGATTCACGCCGTCGCCGCCGTAGTCTGACCACCGCCAAGTTAGGGTATGGCTCCGATTTCCTCATGCATTACATGTACGATTCTAACGCATTTGGATGATTTCGTCTATGTTCCACCATGTGCAATCTTCCAATCCCACAAAAACAATCCATAGAATTGAAAATGATGGAATTTTGGATCTGAACGCCCGCAATATACATCTCGGTGACACCAAGTTGGAAGAATCGGTTCCAACGATTCTGCGTTTAGGGTTACTGAGAACCACTTTGGAGAGACCGAGTAGTCCTTTTCGTTTACATCGAATTTGGCTGCCAAGTTTCTGTTAAGGCAATGGTCAGTCTCGGTGACTCCGAAAACATCAACCCGGTGCTACCGAAATTTATCTTGCAGTAGTTCATACCCTTAGTTTCTGAGTTTCGTTTTTGAAAAATGTCTGTGTTTTTGTGATACTCAACTTTTCTGCTCTTCTATACTCCATTCACAAGGACAGTATGTCAGCTTCAGGTGATAGTCAGAATGACTCCAGAGAGCTTAGCATTGATGTAGATCCAGGCACTAGTCCTGAGGCCAGCTCATCTTCTTCAGAAGATCCAGGCACACCTAGCTCCCATGGTTTTCCCAAGGCTGCAACTAGAGCCAGGAGAAAGTTAAACTCAGATGAAGAGGACTCTGATTTTGTGCCAGAGGAGGTCCTTGCCAAGCAAAGGCAGGACAAAGCAGACAGAGCTGCCAAGAAGTCTGCATCTGAGGCAACCTCATCTAGAAGACCTGTCAGGAAGGAGTATGCTAGCAGCTGAGGCAGCCAGAGCCACTAGTGCCCCAGTGCCAAGGACAAGGAATGAGCAGATGGATCTCATTCTTAGCTCTATCCAAGGCATGCAAAATGACATCACGGAGATTCTCAAGAACCAAAAGAGCTTGGAAAGGATTGTTGAAGACAAGTTTCATTCTTTGAACAACAAGGTGGATGGGCTGACAAAGACAGTTGATGAGCTCAAGAAGGAGGTGGACTCAGTACCCCTTCCCCACACCTCAGAGGATGATGATGATGATGATGATGATGACAGTCAACCTCTCAGGCCCAGCACTCAATTCAAGACACAAGCCAGATCTATGTCAGTGCCAGCTTCAGAGATGTGACCATCGACATCAGCATCTGCTGCAGCTCCTTCAGTCCCACCAGCTCCATCAGCACCTCCAATGTCTACTCCAACCCCTTCCATGACATCGGCAGAAGTCTTCGTGGATGCGGTTCTCTCGACTCCTACATCAACAACCGGAGGAGATTAGCCCCAGAGAGACGATTAGTCCTATACCTTTAGAACTTTTTGGTAACTTGTTGCCAAAGGGGAGAAGTTTTATAGATCAATGGGGCTTCGAGAGAGAGAGAGTGTTGCTTTTTATCGCTCTCCAAAACTTTAAAATCTTTTGGTTGATTCGTTTGTGTTAAACTTGTTGGTGTTTGATCATGCACTTCTTATGTGTTGCTACTACGTCTTATCTTTTGAGATGCTTATGAGATGATCATTCACTTCTTGCTTGATGTGTTGTGCTATGTTATTCACTCATATTATTCTCGCACACCACCAAGCTGTATGTGACATGGAAGAGTGCCCCATGAACCTAATCGATTGTGCATTTGCATTCAAACGCAAATTCAAAATAGTGCACAAATTTAGGGGGAGCTCTTGCTTATCACATACTTATCAAAGCGATGACTCTATTCATTGATTATATCATATGTCGAAGCTTTGATCTATATGTTGTCATCAATTACCAAAAAGGGGGAGATTCAAAGCACATTTGCTCCCTTGGTGGTTTTGGTAATTAATAACAACATATGTGTCATTGGACTCATGTTTCCACTAAGTATATTTCAGGAAAAGTCCAATGATGGGATGGATATAAGTTGTGAGGAGATACCCCAAGATGCAAGGAATGGATTGGCAAAGCTTCAAGCTAGAAGACTCTCTTTTTACTTTGTGAGAAATCACTTTGAGTCCATAGGAAAGCCAATACTATTAAAAGGGGGTAAGGTATTGTTGGTGAACAAATTGCTCTACGTGCACAAGTGCTAGCCACCAAAAACACCCACAAGCTCTCCCACAAAATACTCTGTCTAAACCCAACTTCATAAAATCGGTGCCACCAAGTTTTCATCCGGCTCTACCGATTTTCTACCCAAGACAGAACCCTAGCCAAACCCTAGCTCTTCAGTACAATCGAGACAGCATCGGTTCAACCGAGATTTGGTGACCACGATTCGGTTAACTGTTTTCATAAGATCGGAAATTCTGAGTTTATGTTTCGGTCTCACTGAGTTTTGGGAACTACCCTCGGCCACTGGTTTCGGTACCACCGAGAGTTCTATATCGGTCTCACCGAGATTCCGAAAGTTGCCACATTTTTGACATATCGGTAGAACCGAGTTTTGCTTCGGTTTCACCGAGATGTCCAATAATGTTGTAATGGTTGGATTTTTGGTGATGCCTATATATACCCCTCCACCACATCCCACTCACAAGAGAAGCACCCAGAACAGTTCCCCACTTCCCATATCCAAATTTCTGAGAGAGAACCACCTACCCTTGTGTTGAGATCAAGATCATCCACTCCAACCATATGGATCTTGATTTCTAGCCTCCCCAAGTTGCTTTCCACCAAATCAATCTCTTCTACCAAGCCAAATCTACGAGAGAGTGATTGAGTGTTGAGGAGTCTATCATCTTGAAGCACAAGAGCAAGGAGTTCATCATCACTATCAAGCCTATTACCTTTTGGAGGGTGGTTCCTCCTAGATTGGTTAGGTGTTGCTTGGGAACCTCCTACTTCGTGTTGTCGAGTTGAACCAAGAAGTTTGTACGGGCAAGGAGATCGCCTACTTCATGAAGATCTACCCATAGTGAGGCTAGTCCTTCGTGGACGGAAGCCGTTATGGAATAGTCAAGGTTGCTACTTCGTGGACCCTTATGGGTGGAGCCCTCCGTGGACTCTCGCGACCGTTACCCTCCGTGGGTTGAAGACTCCATAAACGTGGATGTACGATAGCGCCACCTATCGGAACCACGGGAAAAATCTTCGTGTCTACAATTGCGTTTGATCTTCTACCCTTACCTCTTTACATGTGCTTGCCTTTACTTTCCGCTGCTATACTCTTAGACTTGCATGTGTAGGGTGTTCTTGACTTGCTATTATTGCTAAAATCTGCCCACAACTAAAATTGGGAAAAGGTAGAACTTTTATTTGGTCAAGTAGTCTAATCACCCCCCTCTAGACATACTTGCGATCCTACAATGACTGGACCTTTTCTACCATGAATTACAATGTTTAGCCGCTGCTTGAACTTTGGAGGTGCTCTGCATTTATGTTTTGCGGTCTCAGAAAGGGCTAGCGAGATACCATTGTTGTCATATTATATCATGACCGTTTTGACAAAGTGTTGGCGCTTGAGATATTTTATTATTGCTCACTAGTTGCTTATGTCATTGATATGAGCTAATATAATTTTTAAGAGTTATTGCTTACATGGTTAGTCATAATCTTTGCTGAAACCTGGGTGCTACTTAAGCATATGTATGTAAACAAGAACAAAAGAGTTCGTAAAAGTTTTTCTTTATCACTTTCAGTTTGTCAACTGAATTGCTTGAGGACAAGCAATGGGTTAAGCTTGGGGGAGTTGATACGTCTCCGTCGTATCTACTTTTCCTAACGCTTTTGCTCTTGTTTTGGACTCTAATTTGCATGATTTGAATGAAACTAACCCGGACTGACGCTGTTTTTAGCAGAACTACCATGGTGTTGTTTTTGTGCAGAAATAAAAGTTCTCGGAACTGGACGAAACTTATTGGAGAATTATTTTACAATAAATAAAAAATACTGGAGCCAAGAAACACCGGAGGGGGTGCCCTGGCTGGGCACGATACACCAGGGCGTGCCATCCCCTCCAGGCGTGCCCTGGTGGGTTGTGCCCACCTCGTGGTCCCACTAACCCTAATTCCAGCACTATAAATTCCTATTTTCAGAGAAAAAAATAGGCGAGAAAGTTTCATCACGTTTTATGATACGGAGCCGCCGCCACCTCCTGTTCTTCATTGGGAGGCCAGATCTGGAGCCCGTTTGGGGCTCCGGAGAGGGGAATCTTCGGTCTTCATCATCATCAACCCTTCTCCATCGCCAATTCCATGATGCTCCCCACCGGGAGTGAGTAATTCCTTCGTAGGCTTGCTGGTCGGTGAGGAGTTGGATGAGATTCATCATGTAATTGAGTTAGTTTTGATAGGGCTTAATCCCTAGTGTCCACTATGTTCTGAGATTGATGTTGTCATGACTTTGCCATGCTTAATGCTTGTCACTAGCGCCCGAGTGCCATGATTTTAGATCTGAACCATTTATGTTATCACCATTATATCTATATTCTTGATCCGATCTTGCTAGTCACATGCACCTGCTATGTGTTATGATCCGTAAACCCCGAAGTGACAATAGTCGGGATACTTTTCGGTGATGACCGTAGTTTGAGGAGTTCATGTATTCACTATGTGTTAATGCTTTGTTCCAGTTCTCTATTAAAAGGAGGCCTTAATATCCCTTAGTTTCCTTATGGACCCCTTTGCCACGGGAGGGTATGACAAAAGATCTCATGCTAGTTCTTTTCCATAAGCACGTATGACTATTTACGGAATACATGCCTACATTACATTTATGAACTGGAGCTAGTTCTGTGTCGCCCTAGGTTATGACTGTTACATGATGAATATTATGCAACGAGTTCACCGATCCAGTGCCTACGAGTTTTCCACATATTGTTGTTGCTAAGTTACTACTGTTGCTGCTATTGTTCCAACCGCTACAAAACCATTGCTATCACTGTTACCGTTACTGTTACTGTTACTACTGCTATCAATACTATCATACTACTGTGCTACTGATCACTCTGCCGCAGATATTTAATCTCCAGGTGTGGTTGAATTGACAACTCAACTGCTAATACTTTCAAATATTCTTTGGCTCCCCTTGTATCGAATCTATAAATTTGGGTTGAATACTCTACCCTCGAAAACTGTTGCAATCCCCTATACTTGTGGGTTATCACCTACATGAGAGATGCCACTAGAGAACACTATGGCCCCCGGGTCTATTCACTTATATATTCGCAAACACTATTATTACCTTGCTCCTTTATTTATCTTTTATTTATTTTGCAATTTATATTTATCAACAATTATCTACACAACTCATTTGCTTGCAAATAACGAGATCAAGGGGATCGACAACCCTCTTACCCTCATGACGTGGCTTGAGACTGCGTCGGTATTTCCCTCAGTTATGAAACCAAGGTTATCGAACCAGTAGGAAGATCACCACCACCCAATAAGCAGCACCTGCACACAAATAACAAATACTTGCAACCCGACGCGAAAGAGAGGTTGTCAATCTCTCTACGGTAAAAAGATAGATTTGGTAGTGATAGATAGGAGAGATAGATCTCTCAAGAACACAAAATAAAAAGGGCAAAAAAATATGCAGCAATATGTTTTTGGGTTTTTGGTTTTGTAGATCTGAAAACAAAGATGCAAAAAGACAGACCGGAAAGTAATATGTTGGAAAAGTAGACCCGGGGGCCGTAGGGTTCACTAGTGGCTTCTCTCATGAGTATAGCGCACGGTGGGTGAACAAATTACTGTTGAGCAATTGATAGAAAATCGAATAGTCATGACGATATCCAAGGCGATGATCATTATATAGGCATCACGTCCAAGATAAGTAGACCGACTCCTGCCTGCATCTACCACTATTACTCCACACATCGACCTCTATCCAGCATGCATCTAGTGTATTAAGTTCATGGAAAAACAGAGTAATACAATAAGAACGATGACATGATGTAGATAAGATCTATTCATGTAGGAATAGACCCCATCTTGTTATCCTTAATGGCAACAATACATGCGTGTCTTGCTGCCCCTTCTGTCACTGGAAAAGAACACCGCAAGATCAAACCCATCACAAAGAACCTCTTCCCATGGCAAGAAAAATCGATCTAGTTGGCCTAACTAAACCAAAGATTCAAAGAAGAAATATGAGGCTATAAGTAATCATGCATATAAGAGATCAAAGAAGACTCAAATAATATTCATGGATAGAAACTGATCATGAACTCAAAATTCATCGGATCCCAACAAACACACCGCAAAAGTTTACATCAAATAGATCTCCAAGAGACCATTGTATTGAGAATCATAAGAAAGAGAGAGAGAGAGAGAGGAAGCCATCTAGCTACTGCCTACGGACCCGTAGGTCTATGGTGGACTACTCACGCATCATCAGAGAGGCACCTATGAAGAAGATGAACCCCTCCGTGATGGTGTTTAGATTTGATCTCGAGGTTCTGGAACTTGCGGTGGCTGGAATTGTGTTTCGTTGACTCCCCTAGGGTTTTGGAATATTTGGGAATTTATAGGCATCAGAGGCGGTGGAGAGGGGCCCCGAGGAGGGTACAACCCATCAGAGCATGCCGGACCCCCCTGGCGCTCCCTGGTGGGTTGTGGTCTCCACGGCCCACCTCTCCGGCACTTCTTTGGCCCACTGGGTGTCTTCTGGTCCAGAAAAAATCTCCAAAAAGTTTCGTCGCGATTGGACTCCGTTTGGTACTGATATTCTGCGAAGTATAAAACAAGCAAAAACATCAACTGGCACTTTGGCACTATGTCAATAGGTTAGTCCCAAAAAATGATATAAAGTTGTTATAAAATGATTGTAAAACATCCAAGAATGATAATATAACAGCATGGAACAAGCAAAAATTATAGATACGTTGGAGACGTATCAGCATCCCCAAGCTTAATTCCTACTCGTCCTTGAGTAGGTAAATGATAAAAACAGAATTTTTGATGTGGAATGCTGCCTAACATGTTCATCTCATATTCTTTTCTTTTGTATAGCATGGACATTTGGACTTGTAAATGATTCAAAGCAATAGTCTAGTTTTAACATAATGACTTCAATACTCAAGCATGTCAACAAGCAACCATGTATTTCAAAATATCAACACTAAAGAAAGTTATCCCTAGCCCATCATGCTCAATCATTGATCCATTCATGAAACACACTCAAATATTAGCTATGCCCAATGCTCAAGTACGATGATAGTGCCCCCTAGTTGGTGCTTTATAAGAGAAGATGGAGACTCAAAGTAAAAAAATGCATAAAGTAAATAGATAGGCCCTTTGCAGAGGGAAGTATGGATTTGTAGAGGTACCAGAGCTCAAGGTTTAAATTGAGAGAGAAAAAATATTTTGGGTGGCATGCTTTTCCTGTCAACGAAAAGGACAAAGTAGCTCACAATACTTTCCATGCTAGATATATCATAGGCGGTTCCCAAACAGAAAATAAAGTTTATTCCTTTTTCCACCAAACTTTCACTTTCCATGGCGGGCCGTATCCACGGTTGCCTTCCATACCAACACTTTCCAAGGAATTTATTATTTGACAACATAAAGTAAATATTTTTTTCTTCTTTTTCATTTCGGGAATGGGCATCCCTATTACCGCCGCACTCTCATGCAATGACAAGTGTATAAACACTCATCTTGAGAATAACACATCTAGCATGGAAAAATATCGGACACTCCCCACCGTTTCATGAGCGGTACGAGCACACAAAAGAGAAAATTTATTTTGAAAATTTAGAGATGGCACATACAAATTTGCTTGGAACGGCATGGAAATACCGCATATAGGTAGGTATAGTGGACTCATAAGGCAAAACTTGGTTTAAGGATTTTGGATGCACAAGTAGTATTTCTACTTTGTACAAATGGAGGCTAGCAAATAGATTGGGAAGCAACCAAACCAAGAAACGAAAATTCACATAAGCGAGCATTGAGCATAACTAACACCGAATAATGCACCATAAGTAGGATGTAACTTCATTGCATAACTATTGACTTTCGTGCATGCATAGGGAATCACAAACCTTAACTATAGTAATGCACCAGGTCGCCGTTAAGCAGGAGCACCTCGCCATGGCTGCCGACGACGAGACCACCGTCAAATGGGCGCGCGACGACTACGTCCGCGAGGAGATGATGCGTCAGCGGCGCGCCCTCGAGGAGATGGCCGCTCGCCGCCTCGGCCGCAAGGAGGGTGACGTCATCATCCTCGACAGCGACGACGAGGAGGCGCCCGGGCCATCCAACCAAGAGCTGCACCGCCACGGTGACCCAGGCAGGGGTGCAGCAGGGATGGCGACGACGACGACGACGACGGCGGCGACTACACCGACTTATACAAGCTCCTCGACATGTAGAAGACGGCGGCGGCGGCGGCGTATCGGCGACGTAGTTTTAGGTTTAGCTATGTTTTTTATGTTTTTATCACCTTTTGTATAAAAATCGTATGAATCGGCCGAACTTTGCCTGAATTTGCCTGAATTTGGCCATATATTGTTCATATTTTGTTTTCAAAAAACGGCGCGGGGTGGGCGGCGTGGGGGCGCGACTGGGAACTGATACGTCTCCAATGTATCTACTTTTCCTCACCCTTTTGCCCTTGTGTTGGACTCTAATTTGCATGATTTGAATGGAACTAACCCGGACTGACGCTGTTTTCAGCAGAATTGCCATGGTGTTGTTTTTGTGCAGAAATAAAAGTTCTCGGAATGGAACGAAACTTTTTGGAGATTTATTTTGGAAAATATCAAAAATACTGGAGCCAAAAACCACCGAAGAGGGGGCCCAGGGTGAGCATCACCCACCAGGGCGCACCAGCCCCCTCCCGGTGCGCCCTGGTGGGGGATGGGCACCTCGGGGCCCCACTTGCCCTATCTCCGCCACTATAAATTCCTAAATTTGGAGAAAAAAATCAGAGAGAAAAATTTATCGTGTTTCACGAGACGGAGCCGCCGGCACCTCTTGTTCTTCATCGGGAGGCTAGATCTGGAGCCCGTTTGGGGCTCCGGAGAGGGGAATCTTTGGTCTTCGTCATCACCAACCTTTCTCCATCGCCAATTCCATGATGCTCCCCACCAGGAGTGAGTAATTCCTTCGTAGGCTTGCTGGTCGGTGAGGAGTTGGATGAGATTCATCATGTAATCGAGTTAGTTTTGTTAGGGCTTGATCACTAGTATCCATTATGTTCTGAGATTGATGTTGCTATGACTTTGCTATGCCTAATGCTTGGCACTAGGGCCCGAGTGCCATGATTTCAGATCTGAACCATTTATGTTATCATCTCTATATCTATGTTCTTGATCCGATCTTGCCTAGTCATATGCACCTATTACGCGTTATGATCCGTCAACCCCATAGTGACAATATTTGGGATACTTCGCGGTGATGACCGTAGTTTGAGGAGTTCATGTATTCACCATGTGTTAATGCTTTGTTCCGGTTCTCTATTAAAAGGAGGCCTTAATATCCCTTAGTTTCCTTATGGACCCCGCTGCCATGGGAGGGTAGGACAAAAGATGTCATGCAAGTTCTTTTCCATAAGCACGTATGACTATTTACGGAATACATGCCTACATTACATTGATGAACTGAGCTAGTTCTGTATCGCCCTAGGTTATGACTGTTATATGACGAATATCATCCAATGAGTTACCGATCCAGTGCCCACGACCTTTCCACTTATTGTTCTTGCTAAGTTACTACTGCTGTTGCTGCTGTTCCAACTGCTACAAAACTATTGCTACTACTGTTACCGCTACTGTTACTATTGTTACTGCTATCAAAACTACCATATTACTATGCTACTGATCACTCTGCTGCAAATATTTAATCTCCAGGTGTGGTTGAATTGACAACTCAACTGCTAATACTCTCAAGTATTCTTTGGCTCCCCTTGTGTCGAATCTATAAATTTGGGTTGAATACTCTACCCTCGAAAACTGTTGCGATCCCCTATACTTGTGGGTTATCAAGACCTTTTTCTGGCACCGTTGCCGGGGAGCATAGCAATATTTGTTGAGTCACTTGGGATTTATATCAATTTATCACTATGAAGAATCTGAAGGATCCAAGGAGCAAGATTTTTCCCTCTACTACGAGGGGAGGTAAGGTACCGCCATCTAGCTCTGCACTTGATTCACCTTCTGTTATGAGTAAACTTGCAACACCACCACATGCTAGTAATCTTGATATGTCGCAAGTTATTGATGATGCTGCCTCTGCTATGAATGATGCTTATGATGATGCTAGTACCATGCTTGATGATAATGTGCCACTAGGAGAATTTCTTGATGAACAAATTGCTAGAGCTAAAGAAAATGAAATTGCTGAAACTGACGAAGCTTATGAAACTGATTATGATTATGAAACTCCTATTTGTCCTAGCTCTCCTAAGTTTGAAATGCCTAAGATACCTGAAGGTTATGTTATGGATGAAGAGATAAGTAGAGAAATTCTTTCTTGCAAGGATAGAGATGATCTTAAGAAATTGCTATGCAAGTATAAAGAAAAGACTTTGAATGCTAGAATGAAATGTGATCCTAAGTTTGCTACCTCACCTATCTGTGTTACCGATAAGGATTATGAGTTCTCTGTCGACCCAAAGTTAATTACTTTGGTTGAATCTGATCCTTTCCATGGCTATGAAACTAAAACTGTAGTGGCACACCTTACTAAGCTGAATGATATAGCCACCCTCTTTGCTCATGATGAGAAAATTCCCTACTATTATATCCTTAAGTTATTTCCGTTCTCATTAAAGGGTGATGCTAAGACATGGTACAATGCTCTTACTCTTGGTTGTGTGCGTAGTCCCCAGGATATGATTTACTACTTCTCTGAAAAATATTTTCCTGCTCATAAGAAACAAGCTGCCTTACAGGAAATATTTAACTTTGTGCAAATTGAAGAAGAGAGTCTCCCACAAGCTTAGGGGAGGCTTCTCCAGTTGCTTAATGCTTTGCCTTATCATCCTCTTAAGAAGAATGAAATACTTGATATCTTTTATAATGGACTAACCGATGCTTCTAGGGACTTCCTAGATAGTTGTGCTGGTTGTGTTTTCAGGGAACGAACTATTGAACAAGCTGAAGAATTATTGAATAATATATTGAAGAATTATGATGATTGGACTCTTCCTTAACCACCGCCTAAACCCACTCCAAAGAAGAGGGGTATTTTATTTCTCAGTCCTGAAGATATGCAAGAGGCAAAGAAATCTATGAAGGAAAAAGGTATTAAAGCTGAGGATGTTAAGAATTTGCCACCTGTTGAAGAAATACATGGCCTTGACACGCCACCACCTCCATAGGTGGTAGAGGTAAATTCTTTATTAAAGTTTAATGAAAGTGACATTCCTCACAATAAACATCCTAGTCAGTGCTTATATGAGTTTGACAACTATATTATGAAGCAAGATCATTTCAATGCCCATGTTTTGAAACAATTGAAATACAATTGTGATATGATTGCTCGCTTGAGTGACTTCCTATTTAGAATCAGTAATGATGTTAGAGGTGTAGGAAAGCATGCCTTTGTGGTTCAAACTCAGTTAGAACAAGTTGCTAAGTCTAAAAAAGAATTGCTTGATGAAATGAATAGTAATATGCATGACTTTGCTGCTAGAGTAGTAACTAGAGGAGGAAGAATGACCCAAGAACAATCTATCCTGAGGGTCATCCTAAAAGAATTGAACAAGACTCTCAGAGAATTAATCTTGATGCACCTAGTCCTTCTAAGAAGAAAAAGAAAAAGAAAAACGATAGGACTTTGCATACCTCTAGTGAACCTGAGACACAAAAACCTCCTGATAATAATGACGTCTCTATTTCCGATGCTGAAACTCAGTCTGGTAGTGAGCATCAACCTAGTGATAATGACAATGATAATGATGATGTTCACGATGATGCTCAACCTAGTAATGATAGAGAACCAGATAATGATGTTGAAATAGAGCCTGCCCCTGATCTTGATAACCCACAACCTAAAAATAAACGGTATGATAAGAAAGACTTTGTGGCTAGGAAACATGGTAAAGAAAGAGAGCCATGGGTTCAGAAACCCATGCCATTTCCACCTAAGCAAACTAAGAAAAAGGATGATGAAGAATTTGAGCGCTTTGCTGAAATGATTAGGCCAGTCTTTTTGCGTACCCGTTTGACTGATATTTTGAAGATGGCCCCTTATGCAAAGTATATGAAAGACATCATCACTAATAAAAGAAAAATACCTGAAGCTGAAATCTCCACCATGCTTGCTAATTATTCTTTTAAGGATGGAGTACCTAAAAAACTTGGAGATCCTGGAATACCAACTATACCTTGCTCCATCAAAAGAAACTATGTTAAAAATGCTTTGTGTGATTTGGGAGCCGGTGTTAGTGTTATGCCTTTCTCCTTATATAAAACACTTGATTTTAATAAACTCACACCTACTGAGATATCATTGCAAATGGCTGACAAATCAACAGCCATACCTATTGGTATTTGTGAGGATGTGCCCGTTGTTGTTGCAAATGTTACTATCTTAACAGACTTCGTTATTCTTGAGAAGCCCGAGGACGACAACATGTCGATTATCCTTGGTAGACCCTTTTTGAATACTGCAGGGGCTGTTATTGATTGCAATAAAAGCAAAGTCACTTTTCATATTAATGGTAATGAGCACACGGTGCACTTTCCGAAGAAACAATTTCAAGTGAATGGTATAAATGTTATTGAAGAATCTCCGACCATCACTATTGGAAGTTTCCAATTACCTCTACCTACTACCAAAAAGAAATATGATATACTTATTGTAGGGGATATGAAGATCCCCATTGAGGTAACTTAGTGTTTTACGAAAGTTCTTCGGTTTCATGCTAATCGAAAGTGGTTGTTAATAAGACTTGATCAACCTTATTAATGAATCATTTTTGAGAGGTATGACGTCGATGAATCTAGTAAGCACAACTCTCTGCTCCCACATTTTATTTTCTGTTTAGTTAGTCAAATAAAATAAAATGCCATGATTATCCTGTTTTCTGTTTTCTCCGTGCAATAAAAATGACCCAAAAATAAAAATTCTCAAAATGCCTTGAAAATTAAACACGAATTTTTTCCGAATATTTATGATTTTTTGGTGCAAATAACACCCGAGGGGGGGTGCACCTGGTGCCCACAATACACCAGGGCGCGCCAGCACCCCCAGGGCGCGCCCTGGTGGGTGGTGGCCCCCACGTAGCTCCCCTCACTTATCTCTTTAGCCCACATTGTCACCTACCTCCAGCAAAAAATCACCACAGCCACCATTTTCGTGTTCTTGCTCTCAAACCCGCGGATTTCGATCTCTTTGCTCGAAGCTCCGTTTCCGAAACTGTTTGGAGGGATTCCTACTTGGTATGTGACTCCTCCATTGCTCCAATTAGTTTTTGTTTTAATGGGTTATTTTTAGAGTAATTAGCTACTCTTGGTGCTACTGTAGATGAGCTTGCATGTTGAATTCTTAGAGTTCTAAGTAGTTTGAATGCTCAATATGGCCTCTATGCATGCTTGGGAGTAGTTGCTAACAATCTTACAAAGTTTTGTTGACAATTTTTTGTGGACTAATTTTTTTTCAGAATTTTTATAGGAATAAAATGAATATCTTTAGGAAGTTCTCCTCCAAGAAAAATGCCAAGGGAGTCATTGGGGAATCATCGGACAATGACCTTCACACTCCAAGAAAGGTGGAGGTGCGGCCGTGCGAATGGCCGCATGATGCCTTCCTGGAGGAGGCCGGGATCCACCAAGAGTTCGCTCAGTTTGTCGCAAACGCTGGGTTAACCAAGTTCCTCGCAGATAAGTGTGACCAATATCACATCCTTACAAATTCCTTTGCGCAAAGTTTTACTTATCTAGGGAGGAACAACCCTCCTGAAGTGCAGTTTAATCTTTATGCTGAACCTCACACATTATCGCTAGCTGACTTCTGTAACATATGCTTGATCCCTTCTGATGGGGACTTGAGAGAACCTAGGCCATCTGAGTTTGAGGATTTTCTCCTCGCATTAACTATGGGTGAGGATAGAGGCGTGTCGAGCACCACTGCTATTAGCTTACAGTTTCCCTCAGTACATTATTTCGCCTTAGTCATCACTAAGTGTTTAACCGCTAGGGAGAAGGTTAGCGCACTCAGTGCTCCTGACCTCGCTATTTTACGTCGTGCACTTTATGATGATCACACCTTTAGTATGGGGCTATTATTGCCCGTTGCTTACAGCTCAATAAAACTAAGGGAAAGATACATGGTGGTATTTATGCTACTCCCTTAGCGAACCAATTTAGAATCCCCTTTCGCCCACATGATTACCTCTTACCCCGAGTTTACCTCGATCAGAAGTCACTGCAGGCTCACCATTTTCTTGATGTAACTGACTCTCCACGTGATATTCACTATAACTTAGTATTTAGCAAGGAAACACGTGATGTTATCCCTTTGCCTGCACCTGCTTTATTTGACCCTATTGCCAGGAACGGATACAGGATTATGCCAGATGACATTACAGCTTACCGGAACAACCTAGTAGCTGCTGAGGAGGAGCCCCAGGGGTGGGATGCGCAGGTGCCGCCTCCACCTCACTATGACTTGGGACCGGACGGCTACTACGGATGGTGATTACCAAGATAGGCCAAAAGCCTAAGCTTGGGGGAGTACGTATTTCCACCGACATTACATTCATGTTCGCACATTTCATTCTAGTTGTCGGTGTTCATACTTTTTCATTGTAATATCCATGTTAGATTTGTTTTCTCGCTTTCTTCTTGTGTGTTTGAAAAACTTTGAGAAAACCCAAAAACATTTCCCACTTCTTTTTAGTTTTTCTTTCTAGCTTAGTTTAATTGCTGCATTAAAAGAAAACCCAAAAATATTTCTCGCTTCTTCTTTTACTTGTTGGGAGTTTTCCCTTGTAAATAGTTTTTCTCGTTTTTGTTTTCTCTAAATTGCTTCCTTCAAGAAAAATCAAAAACTCCAAAAATATTTCAGTGTGTTTCTCTGAAATTCTTTTCTTTTTACTTGAGTCGTACCGAGGAGAAGGCCATGATGAAATTGTTGAGTGGTTCTCATCTGCATTACGGTTTATCTAATAATAGCCCATGTACTTTGTTTTCTCCTCTTGAATAAAATGTTTGCAGATTCTAGCTTAGTCCATGGCATTCTTGCACTATTATTATCTTCTTATCGTTCGGTCATGCAAGTGAAAGGCAATGATGACGACATTTGATGAATTGACTGTGGCAGAGAAAGGCGGGTATGAACTCAACTTGTTTTTGTTTTTGTAAATATGTTTAACCTAGTATCCCTTGATTCAGCTCATTACGATCAAACATGTTTGCAACGACCATTAGAGATTATAGTTGTTCATGCCATGCTTAAGTAGCTAGGAGTGGATAATGATTTATCTTGGGTGTCAACATGCATTAAAATAGCTGTGATGCGGTATGATGATATGGTATCCTCCTCTGAATGTTTCAAGTGGCTTGACTTGGCACATGTTCACGCATGTAGCTGAATCAAAACCAACATAGCCTTCATGATATTTATGTTCATGGTGTCGATATCCTACTCATGCTAGTATTCAATGTTGATTATATGTAATGCATGTTCATGACCGTCTTCGCTCTCTAGCTGGCCGCTTCTCAATGTAATTGCTAGCTTTCACCTGTACTAAGCAGAAATACTGCTTGTGCATCAAAACCCTTAAACCAAGTTATGCCAGATGAGTCCACCATATCTACCTATATGCGGTATTACCCTACCGTTCCAAACTAAATTTGCATGTGCCACCTCTAAAAATTTCAAATAAACATCTGTTTTGTGTGCCTGGACCGCTCATGGAGCGACAAGGGGCGGTCAGTATCTTCCATGCTAAGCGGGTTATTCTCATGACGAGTGTTTATTCACTTGTCCTTACACGAGAGGGGCGGTAATAGGGATTCCTGGTCCCGAAATCAAAAATCAAAAATAATTAAACAAAACTCCCCCAGGAATGTTGTTGGCTTGGACGGTACCCGTGGATGCGGCTCGCCGTGGAGTGTGATTGTTGGTGGAGGGGGAGTAAACCTTTACTTTTACCGCTTGGGAACCGCCGCTAATTTGTTTAGCATGGAAGATATTGATAACTCTTGGTCGTGACGTTGACAGGAAGGGTGTACCTCCCAAAATTATATCTATCTTTGTTTTAAACTTTGAGCCCTGGCACCGCTGCAAATCCATGCTTCCCCCTGCGAAGGGGATATCTATTTACTTTTATGTTGAGTCATCACCTTCTCAAATAAGCGCCACACCTGAGAACACTATTGTCATCCTCATGCATTGTGTATAGTTGATGTTGGGTGCAGCATGACTGGATCTTTTCTACCATGAATTACAATGTTTAGTCGCCGCTTGAACTTCGGAGGTGCTTTGCATTTATGTTTTGCGGTCTCAGAAAGGGCTAGCGAGATACCACTATTGTCATATTGTATCATGATTGTTTTGACAAAATGTTGTCGCTTGAGATATCTTATTATTGCTCGTTAGTTGCTTATGTTATTGATATGAGTAAATATAATTCCTAAGAGTTATTGTTGACATGGTTAGTCATAATCTTTGCTGAAAACCTGGGTGCCACTTAAGCATATATATGTAAACAAGAACAAAAGAGTTCATAAAAGTTTTTCTTTAGCACTTTCAGTTTATCAACTGAATTGCTTGAGGACAGGCAAAGGTTTAAGCTTGGGGGAGTTGATACGTCTCCAATGTATCTACTTTTCCTCACCCTTTTGCCCTTGTTTTGGACTCTAATTTGCATGATTTGAATGAAACTAACCCGAACTGACGCTGTTCTCAGCAGAATTGCCATGGTGTTGTTTTTGTGCAGAAATAAAAGTTCTCGGAATGGAACGAAACTTTTTGGAGATTTATTTTGGAAAATATCAAAAATACTGGAGCCAAAAACCACTGGAGAGGGAGCCCAGGGTGAGCATCACCCACCAGGGCGCGCCAACCCCTTCTCGGCTTAGAGATGAAGGCAAGAGAGCCGCCGTGTGGCGACAAGCCACAGGGGCGCGCCCTAGGGGGGGGGGCCCTGGCTTGTGGCCCCACGACAACCCTCCTAACCCTATTCTTCGGCCTATAAATTCCCAAATATTCCCTGGATACCAAAAAGAGCCATGAAAATACTTTTCCGCCGCCGGAACCCTCTGTTCCCGTGAGATCCCATCTTGGAGCCTTTTCCGGTAATCTGCCGGAGGGGGATTCGATCACGGAGGACATCTACATCAACTCCATTGCCCCTCCGATGATGCGTGAGTAGTCCACCGCAGACCTTCGGGTCCATAGCTAGTAGCTAGATGGCTTCTTCTCTCTCTTTGTTCTTCAATACCATGTTCTTCATGATCTTCATGGAGATCTATCCGATGTAATACTCTTTTGCGGTGTGTTTGTCGAGATCCGATGAATTGTGGGTTTATGATCAGATTATCTATGAATATTATTTGAATCTTCTCTGAATTCTTATATGCATGATTTCATATCTTTGCAAGTCTCTTCGAGTTATTGGTTTGGTTTGGCCAACTAGATTGGTAATTCTTGCAATGGGAGAAGTGCTTAGTTTTGGGTTCAATCTTGCGGTGTCCTCACCCAGTGACAAAGTAGGGGTAGCAAGGCACATATTGTATTGTTGCCATCGAGGATAAAAAGATGGGGTTTTCATCATATTGCTTGAGTTTATCCCTCTACATCATGTCATCTTACCTAATGCGTTACTCTGTTCTTCATGAACTTAATACTCTAGATGCAGGCAGGAGTCGGTCGATGTGTGGAGTAATAGTAGTAGATGCAGAATCGTTTCGGTCTACTTGACACGGACGTGATGCCTATATGCATAATTATTGCCTTGGATATCTTCATAATTATTCGCTTTTCTATCAATTGCTCGACAGTAATTTGTTCACCCACCGTATTATTTTCCTTCATGAGAGAAGCCTCTAGTGAAACCTATGGCCCCCGTGTCTATTTTCCATAATATAGTTTCAGATCTATAAACCAAAAATACCATAAATACTTCGCTGCATTCTTTTTACTTTTAGTTTACTTTTTGTTTTAGCAATCGTATCTATCTATCTCTATCAGATCTCATCCTTGCAAGTAACCGTGAAGGGATTGACAACCCCTTTATAGCGTTGGGTGCAAGTGTTTGATTATTTGTGTAGGTACGTCTATTGGGGACTTGCTTGTATCTCCTACTGGATTGATACCTTGGTTCTCAACAACTGAGGGAAATACTTATCTACTTTGCCGCATCACCCTTTCCTCTTCAAGGGAAAACCAACGTATGCTCAAGAAGTAGCAAGATTGATGTTGCTATGACTTTGCTATGCCTAATGCTTGTCACTAGGGCCCGAGTGCCATGATTTCAGATCTGAACTGTTGATGTTATCACCATTATATCTATGTTCTTGATCCGATCTTGCTAGTCATACGCACCTATTACGTGTTCTGATCCACAAACCCCGGAGTGACAATAGTCGGGATACTTTCCGGCGATGACCGTAGTTTGAGGAGTTCATGTATTCACCGTGTGTTGATGCTTTGTTCCGGTTCTCTATTAAAAGGAGGCCTTAATATCCCTTAGTTTCCTTATGGACCCCGCTGCCACGGGAGGGTAGGACAAAAGATGTCATGCAAGTTCTTTTCCATAAGCACGTATGACTATTTACGGAATACATGCCTACATTACATTTATGTATTGGAGCTAGTTCTGTGTCGCCCTAGGTTATGACTGTTATACGATGAATATCATCCAACGAGTTCACCGATCCAGTGCCTATGAGTTTTCCACATATTATTCTTGCTAAGTTACTACTGTTGTTGCTACTGTTACACTTGCTACAAAACTATTGCTATCACTGCTACTGTTGCTGTTACTGCTACTACTGCTATCCAAAACTATCATACTACTGTGCTACTGATCACTCTGCTACAGATATTTAATCTCCGGGTTTGGTTGAATTTACAACTCAACTGCTAATACTCTCAAATATTCTTTAGCTCCCCTTGTGTCGAATCTATAAATTTGGGTTGAATACTCTACCCTCGAAAACTGTTGTGATCCCCTATACTTGTGGGTTATCATGTATCGGGGGGTATAAGAAATGGAGAAGTTAGAATAAAGTACCTATTATGTATTTATGAAATTTGAATCAATTTACAACAGTACTCACAAGGTTTTGTTGAGTTTTGTGTGATTGAAGCTTTCAAGTTTTGGGTGTTATCTTGATGGACAAATGAATATGGAGTAGCAAGAGCCTAAGCCTTGGGATGCCCAAGGCACCCCAAGGTAATATTTTAAAGGAGACTCAAGCGTCTAAGCTTGGGGATGCCTCGGAAGGCATCCCCTCTTTCGTCTCAAATCCATCAGTATGTCACTTGGAGCTATATTTTTATTCGTCACATGATATGAGTTTTGCTTGGAGCGTTGTTTTCTTTTATTTGCTTTTACTTTTAGTTTACCACAATCATTGTTTGCTGGATACACCTATTTAAGAGAGACACACCTTCATCATAATTTGTTAGAATACTCTATGTGCTTCACTTATATCTTTTGAGCTTAGCAGTTGCTCTAATACTTCACTTATATATTTTTGAGCATGGTGGCGTGTAGATTTTAAAGAAGTGATTTCACTCTCGTTCTTCACTTATATTTGTTTGAGAGTTAATAAATAGTGACGGTAATTTGCATGGGTCATACAGACTAGTCCAAAAATATTAGGTATTCAAAGAGTGATAATCAAAACCATCATGTAGCACATATAAAGAAATTGTGGGTTAATGATATTGATGTAGTAATATGAAATAGGTGTGAGTTCATAATTGTTAAACCGTAGAAGTGTCGATATTAAGAGGGGTTGACCTTTTTGTTCATCTAAAAATTAAAGAGGCATGGTGATGATGTGTGAGCATTTCTATTCCTCGTTGAAATCCTAGTGTTGTTTCGGGTTGGAAGCGCGCGATGGTTAACTCCTACCAACCTCTTCCCTCGTTGCATGCGATTAGTACTTTGATTTATGATAAAACTAATAAAACTTTGCAATAAGTATATGAGTTCTTTATGACTAATGTGAAACCATGGACATACGCAATCTCACCTTTCCATAATTTGCTAGCGTCTTCGGTACCGTGCACAACCCGTTCTCTCCTCGAGGATCGGTGCAACTTTCGCCGGTGCATCCAAACCCCGTGACATGACACGCTCTGTTGCACATAAGCCTTATTACATCTTCCTCAAAACAGCCACCATACCTACCTATCATGGCATTTCCATAGCCATTCCGAGATATATTGCCATGCAAGTTCCATCGTCACTTCACATGACTAGTTCGTTCATCGTCATATTGCTTTGCATGATCATATAGAGCTGACATAGTATTTGTGGCAAAGCCACCTTCATAATTTTTGATACATGTCACGCTAGATCATTGCACATCCTGGTACACTGCCAGAGGCATTCATACAGAGTCATATCTTCATATCAGTTCTCCATGTTGAGTTGTAAGTAAATAAAAGTGTGATGATCATCATTATTATAGCATTGTCCCAGTGAGGAAAGAATGATGGAGACGATGATTCTCCCATAAGTCGAGATGAGACTCCGGACGAAAATAAAGATGGGGGAGGCCAAATGAGCCCACCATCCATTCAAAAAAATGAGAGAAAATGAGAGAAGGGACTTTGCTACTATCCTTTACCACACTTGTGGATCAAAGTGGCACCATGTTCCTCATGCAGAGAGTCTCATGATATATCACTTACATATGCTAGTGGGAATTACCTATTCATTATTTCAAACTTGGCTTGTATATTCCTATGACGGGCTTCCTCAAATGCCCAAGGTCTTCATGAGCAAGCAAGTTGGATGCACACCCCACTTAGCTTCATTTGAGCTTTCATACACTTATAGCTCTACTGCATTATTTGCATGGCAATCCCTACTCCTCGCATTGACATCTATCGATGGGCATCTTCATAGCCCGTTGGTACGCCTAGTTGATGTGAGACTATCTTCTCCACTTCCTACCCCTTTGATATCTACCACCATATTCCATTCCACCTAAATGCTATGTCCAATGGCTCACGCTCATGTATTGCGCGAAGAATAAAAAGTTGATGCATATTGAAAAACTACGAACCAATTGCCTGACTTGGACACCGTGGTGCTTAACATTTGTATTAATGTGGTGAAGATGGAGCCATGCCTTGCTAATACAATAAGATGAATAGGGGGTAAACATTTCTTAAGAATCGTATGCTTTTAAGAATTAACAATTCTGTTTCTTACACTTTGAATATTGCTATGTTAATATTTGTTGATTCATCTTTTCTCAATGAGCATACCTGAATAAGATTGCATAGTGGATAGCATGTCACAACAAAAATTCTATTTTTATCATTTACCTACTCGAGGACGAGCAGGAATTAAGCTTGGGGATGCTTGATATGTCTCCAACGTATCTATAATTTTTGATTGTTCCATGCTGATATATTATCATTCTTTACCAATTTATAATATTTTTGAGCACTAACCTATTGACCCAGTGCCCAGTGTCAGTTGCTGTTTTCTGCATGTTTTTTTGCTTTTCAGGTTTACTGTACCAAACGAAGTCCAATTGCCATGAAACTTTGTGATGATTTTTTCTGGACTATATGAAGACCTAGAAGCTTCGGAAGGAAGCCGGGAGGCACACGAGGGCCCCACCACACATCAGAGCGCGCCCCCCTGATATGTGGTGGCCCCCTCGGGCACCTCCTGACGTCCCTCTTTAGCCTATAAATTCTCTAATATCGTGAAAACCCTGAAAGCAGTCCCGAAGCCCTTTTTCCGCCACCGCAAGTCTCTGTTCCGTTGCGAGGCCATCTGGAGCTCCGTTCCGGCGCCCTGCCGGAGGGGGGATCGATCACGGAGTGCCTCTTCATCAACCTTGCTGCCCTCATGATGTGTGAGTAGTTCACCACATACCTACGGGTCCATAGCTAGTACCTAGATGGCAATCTCTCTCTCTCTCTTATGATCTTCAATACAATGATCATTGCATCTTCGCTTTGATCTATCCGATGTAATCCTATTGTGCGGTGTGTTTGTTGGGATCCGATGAATTGTGGGTTTATGTTCAGATTATTCATGAAAAATATTTGAGATGCCTCTGAATTATATTATCTCTTAAGTGCATGATCATTATAGCTTCGTAATGCTCTCTGATCTATTGATATGCTTTGGCCAAGTAGATTGATATTTCATCGGTGGAAGTGGTGCGTTGTGGTAGGTTCAACCTGGCGAGTTTCTATATCCCATTGAAAAAGTAGGGGACAAGATGCGTCCTTGTGTTGTTGCTACTAAGGATAAAACGATGGGGTTCATTCATATTGTTTGAGTTTACTTTGTCTACATCATGTCATCGTTCTCCAAGCATTACTCTGTTTTACTCAATCCTCTAGATGCATGCTGGATAGCGGTCGATGAGTGGAGTAATAGTAATAGGTGCAGGCAGGAGTCGGCCTATTTGCTTATGGAAGTGATGCCTATATATACATGATCATTGTCGTGAACATCGCATAAGTGTCCACTTTTCTATCAATTGCCCAACAATAATTTGTTTACCCACCGTATGCTGCCTACATGAGAGATGCCACTAGAGAACACTATGGCCCCCGGGTCTATTCACTTATATATTCGCAAACGCTATTATTACCTTGCTGCCTTTATTTATCTTTTATTTATTTTGCAATTTATATTTATTAACAATTATCTACACAACTCGTTTTCTTGCAAATAACGAGATCAAGGGGATTGGTAACCCTCTTGCCCGCGTTGGGTGCAAGTCGTTTGTTCATTTGTGTGCATCCACTGAAGACGGTTGAGGATTGATATTCTTATTGGTTCGATAAACCTTGGTTTCATAACTGAGGGAAATACTTATCCACTTTGTGCTGCAATTACCCGTTCCTCTTCACGGGAAACCCAACGCAGATCACAAGTATCAACCGTTGCGCGGGATAATGGTTTATGGGGCCCTCGGCATCGTCAGTTCCTACGGAAAGCTTTGTCAGATGTCACAGTTGAGTGGCACGTGCCTGGGTGAGCTGGTTATGCCTACTGAGTATATAGTGGTGGGCTTGGTCCCGACCGTCCACGCAACGTGCATGAGTGCTTAGGGCGATTGACCCACGACCCCTTCGCGCTTAGGATTTAGATTGGCGTGTTGACCTCTCTAGAGAGCCTAGTTAGGACTTCGGCGTGTCGATCACCCGAGGCCGGGGATTACCCAAAAAAGTGTGGCCGGCCAGAGGTAATTGAACATATCGGGTAGATTGGTGCACCCCTGCAGGGAAGTTAAGCTATCCGGATAGCCGCGTCCATGGTAACAGACAGCTTGGAGATGTATACCGATCTTATACTACTTGAACTTCATACTTGATAAAATACACCCAGATATCAGACAGATTTCCCCGGAGATCGCTCTCTTGCAGGGAGTCGAGGAGAGGATCTCTAGGTAGGCTATTGCTATATGTATGTGCAAGATGATACCATATACGCTCCTCTCTTCTACTGTTGAAAGATGTAGTCTTCGATAGGATGAGCTTCTCCCCCTTATTCTGGCATTTCTGCAGTTTAGTCCACATATATTACCCCCATTCCTTTGATACTGATGCATATCTAGTATAGATCTGATGTAAGTCTTGCGAGTGTGAGTACTCACCGTTGCTTTGCTATTCTTTTCATTCGACATAGTTGCTGCAACAGCTGGTAGCTCCGCGGATGCAGGTTACCCTGATGGTGCATACTACGTGGAGACTGACGACCATGAGTAGTCTGGAGGTCCTAGGCAGGAGGCCTCGCCTTTCGATCTAGTGTCGTTGTTTTGCTCAGCATTCTTCAGGCAAAACTTGTCTAACTATTTTTGTACTAAGATAATATTTGCTTTCATGACTAATGTATCATGGGTCCTCGTGGCCCTCACTTGTAATATAAAGATTTATGTTTATATTTGTGTCGTAGAGTTGTGTTGTGATATTGACCTGAGTCATTGTTCGTGATCGTGCATGATGCGTGTATGATTAGTGCACGATTGTATACGGGGGCGTCACGAGTTGGTATCAGAGCCGACTGCCTCTAGGAACCCCTCCCAAACTCCTTGGTCGATGTTGAGTCTAGTCTTGAAAAACTATTTTCTAAACTACTAAGTGTGTTGTGTGGCTTACGGGCCCACGTCACCTATGGATGGGATTAGCATCTTTTATCCCTCTTCTTTACTCTGGGTTCTGATCTCTCTTCTTTTCGGGTTAAAGATTTTGCTAACTCAAACTCTGGGTTCTTCATTCCGTAGAGCCACTCATTCCCGATCACCCCTCGATATATCAAGACATTTCGAAGCACTCTTCGATGTTTCCCCGAGACCCTTGTACCCACCGCATTTGTAATTCTCTACCATCGATAAATCCCTATGGATAATGACATACGCTTGTCGTTCATAGATTCATTCCTAGTTGCTCTTGTTATTACAAGATACACCGAAATACTCTCCGACTTTTCGAGAATCCTATATGTCCTTTTGCTGTTGGAATTCCTTATCGCCTACTTGGACAGGTGAAGAAATCCAGGTGTTCAAAAATCCTCGTTAAAATCCTTTGCGATTGTCATTCTAATCCTATTGTCATCATGTGTGCGAATGCACGCAATAATCAGTTGATCACTTTAAATTATCCTTCCGGCCCAAACATCATTCCGGATTTGAGCTAGTTTTGACCAATCAAGTTTGGTCAGTCCTTCCTCTAAAGTCTATTCAACTCGAGTGTCTTCTTCTGATCCCCCGATTTAGAAATCGCAATCCCCTTGTATTTTATACCTCGAATCATTTAGATGATTCTATAATCCAATGCCTTTGCATTCTTATTCTTCTTCTGGTTGAGTACCGATACTTGCATCAGATCCTTTGTGGGCCACCAGATCCTTTGGTGGATTATTATCCGACTGTTCCTGCATATTCTAAAACCTTGAGTTCTCCTTGTGATACGTCTCCGTCGTATCTACTTTTCCTCACACTTTTGCCCTTGTTTTGGACTATAATTTGCATGATTTGAATGAAACTAACCCGGACTGACGCTATTTTCAGCAGAACTACCATGGTGTTGTTTTGTGCAGAAATAAAAGTTCTCGGACCTGGATGAAACTTTTTGGAGATTTATTTTACAATAAATAAAAAATACTTGAGCCAAGAACCACCAGAGGGGGAGCCCTGGCTGGGCACAAGACACCAGGGCGCGCCAGCCCCCCCAGCCGTGCCCTGGTGGGTTGTGCCCTCCTCGGGGCCCCACGGACCCTAATTCCGACGCTATAAAATCCTATTTTTGGAGAAAAAAAATTAGAGAGACAGTTTCATCATGTTTTACGATACGGAGCCGCCGCCACCTCCTGTTCTTCATCGGGAGGCCAGATCTGGAGCCCGTTTGGGGCTCCGGAGAGGGGAATCTTCGGTCTTCGTCATCATCAACCCTTCTCCATCGCCAATTCCATGATGCTCCCCACCGGGAGTGAGTAATTCCTTCGTAGGCTTGCTGGTCAGTGAGGAGTTGGATGAGATTCATCATGTAATCGAGTTAGTTTTGTTAGGGCTTGATCCCTAGTATCCACTATGTTCTGAGATTGATGTTGCTATGACTTTGCCATGCTTAATGCTTGTCACTAGGGCCCGAGTGCCATGATTTCAGATCTGAACCGTTTATGTTATCACCGTTATATCTATGTTCTTGATCCGATCTTGCTAGTCATACGCACCTATTACGTGTTATGATCCGTAAACCCCGGAGTGACAATAGTCGGGATACTTTCCGGTGATGACCGTAGTGTGAGGAGTTCATGTATTCACCGTGTGTTAATGCTTTGTTCCGGTTCTCTATTAAAAGGAGGCCTTAATATCCCTTAGTTTCCTTATGGACCCTGCTGCCACGGGAGGGTAGGACAAAAGATGTCATGCAAGTTCTTTTCCATAAGCACGTATGACTATTTACGGAATACATGCCTACATTACATTTATGAACTGGAGCTAGTTCTGTGTCGCCCTAGGTTATGGCTGTTATATGATGAATATCATCCAACGAGTTCACCGATCTAGTGCCTACGAGTTTTCCACTTATTGTTCTTGCTAAGTTACTACTGCTACTGTTACACTTGCAACAAAACTATTGCTATCACTATTACCGTTACTGTTACTGCTACTACTGCTATCAAAACTATCATACTAATGTGCTACTGATTACTCTGCTGCAGATATTTAATCTTCAGGTGTGGTTGAATTGACAACTCAGCTGCTAATACTCTCAAATATTCTTTGTCTCCCCTTGTGTCAAATCTATAAATTTCTGTTGAATACTCTACCCTCGAAAATTGTTGCGATCCCCTATACTTGTGTGTTATCAAGACCTTTTTCTGGCACCATTGCCGGGGAGCATAGCTATATTTGTTGAGTCACTTGGGATTTATATCAATTGATCACTATGAAGAATCTGAAGGATCCAAAAACCAAGATTTTTCCCTCTAAGACGAGGGGAGGTAAGGAACTGTCGTCTAGCTCGGCACTTGATTCACCTTCTGTTATGAGAAAGCTCGCAACACCACCACATGCTAGTAACCCTGATATGTCGCAAGTTATTGATGATGCTACTTCCGCTATGCATGATGCTTATGATGATGATGCTAGTACCATGCTTGATGATAATGTGCCACTAGGTGAATTTCTTGATGAACAAATTGCTAGAGCTAAAGAGAATGAAATTATTGAAACTGATGAAGCCTTTGAAACTGATGACTATGAAGCACCTATTAGACCCGGCTCTCCTAGATTTGAAATGCCTAAGATACCTGAAGGTTATGTTATGGATGAGGAGACAACTAGGGAAATCCTTTCTTGTAGGGATAGAAATGATCTTAAGAAATTGCTACGCAAGTATAGGGAAAAGACTTTGAATGCTAGAATGAAATGTGATCCTAAGTTTGCTACTTCACCTATCTTTGTTACCGATAAGGATTATGAATTCTCTGTTGACCCAGAGTTAATTACTTTGGTTGAATCTGATACTTTCCATGGCTATGAAACTAAAACTGTAGTGGCACATCTTACTAAGCTAAATGATATAGCCACCCTTTTTGCTCATGATGAGAAGATTCGCTACTACTATATTCTCAAATTATTTCCGTTCTCGTTAAAGGGTGATGCTAAGACATAGTACAATACTCTTGCTCCTGGTTGTGTGCGGAGCCCCCAGGATATGATTTACTACTTCTCTGAAAAAAGAAAAATGATAGGACTTTGCATACCTCTAGTGAACCTGAGATACGAAAACCTCCTGATAGTAATGATGTCTCTATTTCTGATGCTGAAACTCAGTCTGGTAATGAACATTCACCTAGTGATAATGAAAATGAAAATGATGATGTTCATGAGGATACTCAACCAAACAATGATAAAGAACCATATAATGATGTTGAAATAGAGCCTGCTGTTGATCTTGATAACCCACAAGCTAAAAATAAACGTTATGATAAAAGAGACTTTGTGACTAGAAAACATGGTAAAGAAAGAGAGCCATGGGTTCAGAAACCCATGCCCTTTCCACCTAAACCATCTAAGAAAAAGGATGATGAAGAATTTGAACGCTTTGCTGAAATGATTAGGCCAGTCTTGTTGCATACCTGCTTAACTGATATCCTAAAGATGGCCCCTTATGCAAAATACATGAAAGACATCATCACTAATAAAAGAAAGATACCTAAAGCTGAAATCTCCACCATGCTTGTTAATTATTCTTTTAAGGATGGAGTACCTAAAAAACTTGGAGATCCGGGAATACCAACTATACCTTGCTCCGTTAAAAGAAACTATGTCAAAACTGCTTTGTGTGATTTGGGAGCTGGTGTTAGTGTTATGCCTTTCTCCTTATATAAAATACTTGATTTGAATAAACTCACACCTACTAAAATATCATTGCAAATGGCTGACAAATCAACTGCCATACCTATCTGTATCTGTGAGGATGTGCCCGTTGTTGTTGCAAATGTTACTATCTTAACGGACTTTGTTATTCTTGAGATGCCCGAGGACGACAACATGTCGATTATCCTGGGTAGAACCTTTTTGAATACTGTAGGGGCTGTTATTGATTGCAATAAAAGCAAAGTCACTTTTCATATCAATGGTAATGAGCATACGGTGCACTTTCCGAAGAAACAATTCCAAGTGAATGGTATAAATGTTATTGAAGAATCTCCAACAATCACTATTGGAAGTTTTCAATTACCTCTACCTACTGCCAAAAAGAAATATGATATACTTATTGTTGGGGATATGCATATCCCCATTGAGGCAACTTAGTGTTTTACGAAAGTTCTTCGGTTTCATGCTAATCGAAAGTGGCTGTTAATAAGACTTGATCAACCTTATTAATGGATCATTTTTTAGAGGTATGAAGTTGATGAATCTAGTAATCACAATCTTCTGCTCCCACCTTTTATTTTATGTTTAACCTAGTCAAATAAAATAAAATGCCATGTTTATCCTATTTTCTGTTTTCTCCTTGCAATAAAAAATGACCCGAAAATAAAAGTTCTCAGAATATCTTGAAAATTTGATACGATTTTTTTGAATATTTCTGAATTTCTGGTGCAAATAACATCAGAGGGGGGGTGCACCTGGTGCCCACAAGACACCAGGGCGCGCCAGCAACCCCAGGCGCACCCTGGTGGGTTGTGGCCCCCATGTGGGTCCCCTCACTTATCCCTTTAGCACATGTCATCCCCTACCTCCAGAAAAAAATCACCATAGCTTCCATTCCCGTGTTCTTGCTCTCAAAACCACGGATTTCGATCTCTTCGCTTGAAGCTCCGTTTCCGAAACTGTTTGGAGGGATTGCTACTTGGTATGTGACTCCTCCATTGCTCCAATTAGTTTTTGATTTCGTGGGTTATTTTTAGAGTAATTAGCTACTCTTGGTGCTGCTGTAGATGAGCTTGCATGTTGAATTCTTAGAGTTCTAAGTAGTTTGAATGCTTAATATGGCCTCTATGCATCCTTAGGAGTAGTTGCTATCAATTTCACGAAGTTTTGTTAACAAAATTTTGTGTCTCAAAAATATTTCAGAAATTTGTTCGCAAATAAAAATGCAATTCTTTAGGAGTTCTTCGAGGAGGAGGTCCTCGGAGGCCTCATCAAGTGGAAGCTCGGTCCGACAATCTTATGTTGAGCCAAGCGAAAGCTCGATGCGAGATGCCGCTACCAAATCATGTTTGTGGCCGTGTGACGAATTCATGGAAGGTGCAGGTATCAAGGGGGAATTCGAACAATTTATCCACAATGCAGAACTTGCTCCCTTCATCACAGATAAGTGCCCTCAACATCTTGAACTCACGAAAACATTCACAAAGAAATTTAAATATTTTCCTTGTGAGTCTAGAGTTTCATTCAACCTCTATGACCGTTTATTCACCATGCCTTTAGAGATGTTCAGTGAAGCATGCAAAATTCCATATTGGGGTTCCCTTGATGAACCACCAAAATCTGAGTACGAGTCATTTTTGATTAAACTTTGCTACGGTGAAGATAGGGGAGTGACACAAGGAAGAATTAAAAGCATCCATTTCCCATCAATACACTACTTCGCACTCTTTAACGACAAATGTATTGTAGGCAAACAAGATTGTAGCACACTGTGTGCTCCTGATTTGAGTCTCAAATACACTGCTATAACAGGAAATAAATGTTATAATCTTGGTGCAATTGTTGCACGGAGACTGCAGCACAACGCTGCTAGTGGTAATTTTTATGGAGGAATTTATGCCTCCCGTGTAGCAGAAAAGCTAAATGTATCACCTTGGCGCAATGACCCCATTTTACCTACTCAGTACTTAGACTTTGAGGCCATGAAGCATCATAAGTTCCTTAAGGGCACAATCACTAACTACACCTATAACTTAAGGTTTAATAAAAAAACCGTTGTGCCTGTCACTTTGCCTGCTCCTGCTCTCTTTAACTTTCACAGTAGGGGAAGATACTATGTTCTTGAGAGCGAGGCCCGTGCGTACAATGCGGAGGTTGAAGCTGCCAGGAGGGCTGAGGACGCTGCACCAAGGATCTCGGTGGGCTATCACTCAGATTATTATCCAGGCCGCGGATGGTGATTACCAAGCTAGGACAAAAGCCTAAGCTTGGGGGAGTACGTATTTCCACCGACATTACATTCATGTTTACACATTTCATTCCAGTTGTCGGTGTTCATACTTTTTCATTGTATATATTATCCATGCTAGATTTATTTGCTCGCTTTCTTCTTGTGTGTTGGAAAAACTTTGAGAAAACCCAAAAACATTTCCTACTTCTTTTCAGTATTTCTTTCTAGCTTAATTTAGTTGTAGTATCAAAAGAAAAAAAAGGGGGGATTTCTCGCTTCTTCTTTTACTTGTTGGGAGCTTTCCCGTGTAAATAGTTTTCTCGTTTTTGTTTTTCCCTCTTTAATTTGCTTTCTTCTTGAAAAATCAAAAACTCGAAAAATATTTTAGTGTGTTTCTCTAAAATCATTTTTCTTTTATTTGAGTCATACCAAGGAGAAGACCACGATGAAAATGTTGAGTGGCTCTCATATGCACTATTGTTAATCTAACAAAGAGCCCATGTTACTTTGTCTTTTCCTCCTGAATAAAATGTTTGCTGATTCCAGCTTAGTCCACGGCACTCTTGCACTATTATTATTTTCTTATCATTCGGTCGTGCAAGTGAAAGGCAATAGTGACGATATTTGATGAAGTGACTGTGGCAAAGAAAAGCGGGTATGAACTCAACTTGTTTTTGTTTTTGGAAATATGTTTAGCCTAGTATCCATGATTCAGCATATTATGATCAAACATGTTTGCAATGACAATTAGGGATTATAGTTGTTCATGCCATGCTTAAGTAGCTAGGAGTGGATAATGATTTATCTTGGATGTCAACATGCATTAAAATGATTGTGATGTGGTATGATGATATGGTATCCTCCTCTAAATGCTTCAAGTGGCTTGACTTGGCACATGTTCACGCATGTAGTTGAATCAAAACCAACATAGCCTTCATGATATTTATGTTCATGGTGTCCATATCCTACTCATGCTAATAGTCAATGTTTATTATGCATAATGCATGCTCATGACCGTTTTCGCTCTCTAGTTGGGCGCTTCTCATTCTATTTGCTAGCCTTCGCCTGTACTAAGCGGGAATACTGCTTGTGAATCAAAATCCTTAAACCAAAGTTATTCCAGATGAGTCCACTATATCTACCTATTTGCGGTATTACCCTGCCGTTCCAAGTAAATTTGCATGTGCCACCTCTAAAAAATCAAATGAACATCTGTTTTGTGTGCCTGGACCGCTCATGGAGCGACAGGGGGTGGTCAGTATCTTCCATGTTAAGCGGATTATTCTCATGATGAGTGTTTATTCACTCGTCCTTACATGAGAGGGGCGGTAATAGGGATTCCCAGTCCCGAAATCAAAAAATACAAACAATTAAACAAAACTCCCCCAGGAATGTTGTTGGTATGGACGATACCCGTGGATTCGGCTAGCCGTGGAGTGTGATTGTTGGTGGAGGGGGAGTAAACCTTTACTTTACCGCTTGGGAACCGCCGCTAATGTGTTTAGCATGGAAGATATTGATAACTCTTGGTCGTAACGTTGACAGGAAGGGTGTACCTCCCAAAATTATATGTATCTCTGTTTTAAACCTTGAGCTCTGGCACCTCTGCAAATCCATGCTTCCCTCTACGAAGGGACTACGTATTTACTTTCATGTTGAGTCATCACCTTCTCAAATAAGCGCCAGACCTGAGAGCACTATTGTCATCCTCATGCATTGTGTATAGTTAATGTTGGGTGCAGCATGACTGGATCTTTTCTACCACGAATTACAATGTTTAGTCGTTGCTTGAACTTTGGAGGTGCTCTGCATTTATGTTTTGCGGTCTCAGAAAGGGCTAGCGAGATACCACTGTTGTCATATTATATCTTGATTGTTTTGACAAAGTGTTGGCGCTTGAGATATTTTATTATTGCTCGCTAGTTGCTTATGTCATTGATATGAGTTAATATAATTTCTAAGAGTTATTGCTGGCATGGTTAGTCATAATCTTTGCTCAAAACCTGGGTGCTACCTAAGCATATATATGTAAACAAGAACAAAAGAGTTCGTAAAAGTTTTTGTTTATCACTTTCAGTTTGTCAACTGAATTGCTTGAGGACAAGCAATGGGTTAAGCTTGGGGGAGTTGATACGTATTCATCGTATCTACTTTTCCTCACACTTTTGCCCTTGTTTTGGACTCTAATTTGCATGATTTGAATGAAACTAACCCGGACTGATGCTGTTTTCAGCAGAACTACCATGTTGTTTTTGTGTAGATATAAAAGTTCTCGGAACTGGACGAAACTTTTTGGAGATTTATTTTACAATAAATAAAAAATATTGGAGCCAAGAACCACCGGAGGGGGAGCCCTGGCTGGGCACAAGACACCAGGACACGGCAGTCCCCCCAGGCGCGCCCTGGTGGGTTGTGCCCTCCTCGGGGCCCCACTGACCCTAATTCCGAGGCCATAAAATCATATTTTTGGAGAAAAAAATCAGAGAGAAAGTTTCATCGTGTTTTACGATACGGAGACGCCGCCACCTCCTGTTCTTCATCGGGAGGCCAGATCTGGAGCCCGTTTGGGGCTCCGGAGAGGGGAATCTTCAGTCTTCGTCATCATCAACCCTTCTCCATCGCCAATTCTATGATGCTCCCCACTGGGAGTGAGTAATTCCTTCGTAGGCTTGCTGGTCGGTGAGGAGTTGGATGAGATTCATCATGTAATCGAGTTAGTTTTGTTAGGGCTTGATCCCTAGTATCCACTATGTTCTGAGATTGATGTAGCTATGACTTTGCCATGCTTAATGCTTGTCACTAGGGCCCGAGTGCCATGATTTCAGATCTAAACCGTTTATGTTATCACCGTTATATCTATATTCTTGATCCGATCTTGCTAGTCATACGCACCTATTACGTGTTATGATCCGTAAACCCCGGAGTGACAATAGTCGGGATACTTTCCGGTGATGACCGTAGTGTGAGGAGTTCATGTATTCACCGTGTGTTAATGCTTTGTTCCGGTTCTCTATTAAAAGGAGGCCTTAATATCCCTTAGTTTCCTTATGGACCCTGCTGCCACGGGAGGGTAGGACAAAAGATGTCATGCAAGTTCTTTTCCATAAGCACGGATGACTATTTACGGAATACATGCCTACATTACATTTATGAACTGGAGCTAGTTCTGTGTCACCCTAGGTTATGACTGTTATATGATGAATATCATCCAACGAGTTCACCGATCCAGTGCCTACGAGTTTTCCACTTATTGTTCTTGCTAAGTTGCTACTGCTACTGTTACACTTGCTACAAAACTATTGCTATCAATGTTACCGTTACTGTTACTGCTACTACTGCTATCAAAACTATCATACTACTGTGCTACTGATCACTCTGCTGCAGATATTTAATCTCCAGGTGTGGTTGAATTGATAACTCAACTGCTAATACTCTCAAATATTCTTTGGCTCCCCTTGTGTTGAATCTATAAATTTGGGTTGAATACTCTACCCTCGAAAACTATTGCGATCCCCTATACTTGTGGGTTATCACCTTGATACAAACTTCCTTTGGTGAATTGTATCATCTACTCCATGTTGTCAGGCCTCTGCTTCCGAGCTTGTATCCATTGCTTCCATAAGTGAGTTGTATAGGTTCCTAAGATGTCCCGGTGGGATGTATCTAAGATTTTGCCATTTGTGTGAACGCGAAAGATTTCACGGGTCATACTCTTTTGGTATTTCACCAGGTAAGTTTTCAAACTCAAAACGTTTGTAACAAAGCCGTGAATGAGAAGTTGTGCATTGGAGAAGTGGGAGTCAACCTTGAACTTTGTGTTCATGCCCATGGACACAATGTAGATCTTATCATGGAAGCTTCTTGTAAACATAATTACCCCTTGATATAAGTTAATCTTTTATCCGTGATTTGGTCCTTTACAATCGTGGTTCCGACCATGTTGTTCTTCTTTGATTCCATTTCTCAGATAAGTTAAAGTGCTTGTCTTCCATTGATCAATACACCACTCCAAACTCTATTTTGATATATATACCCTCGAGTATTGCCCTCTGGTATCTCGAGAATATCACAGAACTGCATTACTTCTTATGAGTTCTTCATCGAATATTACTTTCCACCAATTTTAGTTTTTACCCGGGTTTTGAATTGTTTGTCATTCGAGAACACCGGTATGTGAATTGAGTCCGCACTATGATACATTAACTCTTAATAATTTTCGTTGCTTAGGAATTTGTACTCAATCATGTCATTCCAGTTGTTTGGCTACCACATCATTGTCATGCTGAGGCTTGACCGTGCTATCTAGTCCTTCATCCCCGGAACACAATTCATGATGTGTACTAAGCTTACATCGAACTTTCGACCATCATATTGTTGGTCTTGAAAGGCAACTTTGATTCTGAAATTGCATCTTATCTGTGGCTTCGATAACTTTTCGCTTCATCATTCCTTTTTCTTTGATGTCATCACTGATCGATTAGATATTCATGAAACCTCTCGACACCAATGTTGAGATCATCATCAACATTGTTGACTTCTTCCAAGTTGTGAATCGACTTCATGATGAGAAGTAACATCCTTGCCCCTCGGTAAATTGTGTTACCATTGACAACATCCTTGCCTTCCTTCCAACACAAACTTGGTCTTATTTTGGGTTGTACCTTGAGTTCCTTGCTATCCATCTCATGTCATGTTCTACCTTGGAGTATTACGATCTTTTATGCCAAGAATGTCGTGAGAATTGCTCCACCTCTTAAGAATTCTTGATATAGTGATACTTCTCGCCATCTCCATTCATTTCTTGGCCCCGTGTTGTTTCTAACCGGAATACCGACAAGTGAACTTTCATGTGTGACTTCAATACTTCTAGCAACCCTATTTCCTTGAAGTTAATGGATAACAATTTCATTCTTAGTGTGTTGTTTGATGAATCACCATTCTAAAATTGATCTTGCTGCTTAGTCCATATTTCTGAGTGCACTTTTCGATCAATATTTAATTGTGGATGTTTTCCTCGAACATACATCGTTATATCATTTGGTCTGACCAATGCTATCACCTTGTTCACATAATTGTGGAAATTCCTATTTATGGAAATCTCGATGAATTGTTGTTGAGCCCATCGGCCACACCCTCATCTTCTCCATGGTTCATGATGAATGTTTAAGCTAGTGTTGCAAACTTTTGAAAGCATTATCTTATGCCTAGATCATGAGGTACTTGTTTGATGAAAGAAGTGTTTTTCTCTAAGTTCCCGTGCATTCATTGCAAGTTGCCACCGTAAATATGAGAAAATTATGTTTCAGTTCCTCTGGAATCATCCCAATTCATGCATGCATGTGCGAAGTATTCTATGGTTTGATAGGTTTGCTACCTTCACTCCATATGTATCTCCTAGCACACCAAGCCACTGATTGATTTGTCCAGGGAAAATAAGTTCCTTCGTAAGAGCTAATGTGGACTTCACAATGACTTTGATATCCTCGATGATGGTTCCCAACCATAACTCGGTTGCATTTCGTTGTAAGACTTCCATATGGTCACAATTGTCTTGGACAATGTGCTCATGTGTGTCTTGAAATACAAATCACGTTTCAGAGCTTGCTTCCGTAGTTCATTTCCAGATAATCTTGCAACGTCATCTCGTCTATTTGTGTTGCACCCTTTCTTCCTAGGCATGCTGAGTCTGAAGTATCCTAACACCAATCAGATCTGAATCTCAGGCAGATATGATGGTTGGAACATTTCCCAAAAATCATAACATTGGTCTCTACGTAACCCGGTAAGGTGATGTCATGGCTAGCACACTGATCGGAGGACCTATAGTTATAATATTTTATTCAACAAGGTTAGTCATTCTTCCATGAGGAAATTGTATGACTTATTCTAGACGTTGTTCCCATTGGATCCTTTGTGTTCGTGAAGTCCGACCTTTACTTGATGACCATGTCGATGCTACCCACTAAGCATGATTGTGGTACTCTTAATATCAACAAGAACATTGGAAGCTCAATGTTAAATGTTTCTTGGTCAATTATCTAAACACTGTTACATGAGTAAACATCATCAATTTCCTTGCCCCTTATCTAAATGGTTTATGTAATTGATTTCCAATCATGTACATCATGCTCTGTTTGTCCTTGTGAAAAATATACTCCTAATAATTGTGTATAAACACATTTTCCTTTCCATTGGTCTGGTTAATCTAATAATCACATTTTCCTTTCCATTGGTCTGTTTAACCTTTCATATAAATTATATGATCTAAGAAGTAATAATTCCCTGCTTATGTAAACACCTCGGTGTAAAACTTTGTCAGTAAGACCCTATAATACTGTTGAGGACATTCCGATAACCATCGATGGACGGAAACTTTGCCTATTGGGCCGCCTCGTTTCAATGAGCAGGAAAAATGGTTCTCTTCATCCCCCGCCCTTGGTACCGACGTTGTTGCCAACATAGCTGACCAACTGTTCTCTGACAAACCTTGTATCGTGATCGCACAAGATGCCACCACCCTTCTGATTCATCATGGTGGTATGAATTTTGATCAATTCGATTTTGATTATCTTAATGATTCAGAAAAGCTCAAATTCTCAAATGCATACTAGTGCAGTGTGCCTTGTTTTTCTATAACCCTTGCGACTGTAACTTTCAGTTCCCCATGCGATCGATGATCATTCTACTTCAAACCTGTCATTCTTTAGAATTCCTTACAAAACCTCGCTCATTAATAGTGAAGTTTCATGTAAACGGCTATGTGATCCTTGTATCAGAAATTACCCTTGCACTTGGCTTCGTATGCGTTTCCTCAAGCCACCTTCCTTGAGATGACCCATTCTCGTATCAGACGCAAGATTCATTTTCGACACTCTGAACCCTTCTCACATCCTATTTTAGGCCTTAAATGATTGCCTACCCAAATGAAGTTATTTTCATAAGTCACTATCGTCATGATTCTTATGTTCCAAAACTCAAGAAATACCTATGTGTTTCATTCATGAGATAACCCCAGATAAATACCCCTTATAGAATTCCATCGTTGTCGAGTTACCCCCTTATCCTTTTCGAAAGTACAATGAAGATCCCGAAGGTAGAATGACAGATTCGTCATGATGCATTGATACAGAGAAACAAAGACTTGAACACAGTGGATCGACCTCTTCAGGAAGAGCAACCAAGACCGATAAGACTTGCCATAATTTTGTAACCAAATATTTACCCTACTCATCCTCTTAAATCTCGGGATGGGATTTCTTTTAGTGGAGGAGATTTGTAGCCCATTCCTTTGATACCGATGCATATCTAGTATAGATGTGATGTAAGTCTTGAGAGTACTTTGGATGAGTACTCACTGTTGCTTTGCTATTCTTTTCATTCGACTCAGTTGTTGCAACAACCGGTAGCTCGATGGATGCAGGTCACCCCGATGGTGCTTACTACGTGGAGACCGGCGACCAGGAGTAGTCCGGAGGTCCCAGGCAGGAGGCCTCACCTTTCGATCTAGTGTCGTTGTTTTGCTCAACCTTCTCAAGGCAAAACTTGTCTAACTATGTCTGTACTCAGATAATATTGGCTTTCATGACTAATGTATCATGCGTCCTCGTGGTCCTGGCTTGTACTATAAAGATTTATGTTTATATTTGTGTCGTAGAGTTGTGTTGTGATATTGACGTGAGTCACCGTTCGTGATCGTGCATGATGCGTGTATGATTAGTGCATTATTATAAATGAGGGCGTCACATCTATGTAAGTTCAGTATGTATGAAAAAATTCAATAGATGTAGCATTACTCGCTTGCATCCATCACCCACAATTGCATGTGGTATCAGTGGTGAATCATGGCTTGTGTGGTCCAGATGGCAAATTGGAAGTTTGTTCGTTATGTAAGCCTGGTGCATGGGACAAGGTTGAAATGCATATGAGCGTTGTGTGCATGATTTTAATATACATGGTGTAAAGTGTAATCATGATACAGTCGAAGGTGTATTTTACTCAAAAAGTAAATATTAAAATGGATATTTCATCATGGTAATAAAAGGTAGTGTATAGATTGGTCAAGTCTCCTTATGGATATATCTCTTTTTGGGGGGTGGGGTGGGGGTTATGGATATGTGTCATGTTGACTTTTGTATATCAGTGTTTCAACCATGGAAGCCTCTAACTTTTATGCGTTTTTTAGAGGTATCGATGGTCAGTGCTCGCTAGTCACTATAGGTTAACCTACTTCTGTCATATGCATACAATTCTTGTGCTTTTGCACATTGTAATATCAATGTATGGATTTTGGAGGGTTTTAGTAGCTAGGAATTTTAAAACTTCCCATAGAAGATGTAGGAAATTTTCTAACAAAAACTGTATGGATCATATTGTTGTTGTCGAATTCTTATTGAATGTTTCCAAACCTCAATGGTACATGTCCATTAACCCTATAAAAGTGGGGACATCGGTTTAGAATTTCTTTCTTTTCCCAAAGAGGTCGAGTGCATCCTATATGCATCTCTTCATTCGCCATAAGTTCTCGTGCTTATTTCTTGTGAGAGATTCAATGACACAACTTTAAAGATTGCAATATTTTGAGACCATGTACTGCTTGACGTTCCATTCATGTGTTCTTCCTAATTCCTAACGGGATCCTTATTGTGCTACACATAATTGAATTCAAATATATATGAAGTGATATTTAATATACTATAGAGATTACAGACAACATTGTTGGTCTCGGATGGCAAGCCTAGCTAGCTACCGTAAAACCAACAATCAACAAAAAGTACCAATGGTGAGAATTTCTGGGTCTTCAAAACTCTTGGCTTTTGGTGACCTGGTTTTATTTTTGATTGTGTAATGTTTGCATGTTCCGACATATAGACTGGTAGACAAAGTACTTGTTTAGTGTAATCTAGATATGTGTTTGATATTTTGTTCCAAACTGGAGCACATCATAGTGTCATCTTCTCTGTGATGGAGGTTGTATCATCAACTGAGGTGGGGATGGGCCTAAGAATGAAAAATAAAGCAATTTCAGCTCTTTTTATACTGTTACATCAACTTTGACGGTAGTTTAATGGTTTGTGCACATTACCTTGTGGTTAGTATGAAGTTTCAGTTTTCACAAGGTTAGGAGTATGGGTCTTGCTAGCGGTGGGGAACAAACTTGCATATAGTCGATGAGGATGCATCAATACACTTTAATATTTTTGAGAAACTTGTGGCACGAACATTGGAGAGGGTTCTCCAACGGAGTAGCATGAAGCAGAGACAACAAAATCAGCATGCTTCGCTTCCTCACGCTTGCTCCATTCAACCTGATGCACAGGACAGGAGACTGATAACCGCCTCTTTTACATGCTCTACTCTCCTCCGCCAGATCCAAAGCGCTTGTTACCACTGCCTACGTACATATATTCCCAACTTTGCAAGCAATCACACCGATAACAAAGCATGAGGTTTGGGTGGTGTGTACGTCCATGCTACTGCAAGCTAGCTAGGTCAAACCCACACATCGCATCAGGGTTTTATTAATATCCATGAATACTCGAAACCGGATTCCACTCATGTCCCTTTACTGAAAGTTCATCTACAAACAAGAATTCCCAATCCTTCTTGCCAGCAGTCTAACAATGCTTGCAGATCAAGTCTTCTCTTTTAACCCCATCATTCTAACGGTCTAACCCATGCTTGGTATGTGTATAATTCTACCTCACTCACCTCCAACCACCCGACATACTTTGCCAATAGTATTGGACGATTACCGAATATCTAGGGTTCATCCCTCACCACATGCTCCCAATCAGCTAAGCATGCCGGCTGCACGGAGAACAGCTTATCCTCGATCGCTCTAAACACACCTTCCTATGGTAGATTCCATGCCAAACACAATGCCCCATAGAATGCCCAATTGCCGAAGGAACGGGTTATATGAACCCTAGCCAACAAGATGAATTCTGCACCCTTCTCCAGATACTCTAGATCCTCCTCTAGGATCATGTCTTCCTCCTCGTCATCCCTTGTGTTCATGTATTTGAGCTTAAGATTCCTCTGTGCCATACTTCCTCCACCATCAACCCCTAGGTTTGCCCCTCCATGTGATCCCATCGACCCAGCTACCTACACCATCTTATCCATCCCTGCTGCAACCTCATCCACCATTTCTTTTTGCAACTTGCCATCACGTCATGTCAATCCTAGACGTCGTCGACTCTTCGCCTAGCCATCTTGTGTCTTTTCTTCGCACATCCTCCCTGACCCACGCTCTTGCCGTGTCTTTAATCCCGTCGATCTCCAGGAGTTGTTTTCGAAATGGGAAATCGATCTGATAAGATGAAATTTGTTTACTCCAAGGACATAAACCCTAGACGGAGAAAATAATTTTTAGATCCTGGGATGTGGTAACTCGAACACATAAGTGGAATGATGTGGGAACCGTATTTGTTTACTTTGTAATTGATCGATGCCTCGTTTAGCGACAACTTCCTGTTTAAGTTTTGTTAGGGGCCACCACCACATTTTAGTTAATCATCAATAACATCCAGTACAATAGGGTAGATAACCAAAGGTGTCGGTCAATGTCTAGAGACACTAAGGCCCTAGCAAGATTTTTTGCTTCAAAGTTTGCTTCTCTCGTTTCATGAATTACTTCAGGGTCTTGAAACTACATCATTTCTCTTCTTTATATCTCCGATTATGGTTGCTGAAATTCCCATAAAGTCACTCTTCAAATGATTGACAGTAGCCAAGTATCAGTAGCAATTCGGACTCTTCTAAGATGAAGATCCTTCGCCAAGGAAAATGCCTCACAACAAGCGCGTGCTTTCAATATCTCTGGGTCAACTAACCCTTCGAACATAGTGGCTGATGCGCCCAGATATTTCACCCGATCATCACGACATATAGCCACACTTGCACCCATGTTACTATTTTTTAGACTGCAACATCCATGATGATCTTCGCGACCCCTACGTGTCCTTTGAGCCACCTTCCATTAGTTCTTCTCATTGGTCCCCTAAGATTCTTTTTTCTGTTTTGCCAGCAAGGACTCCGGATCGGGTAGATAATTTTGAATGAAAGCAAAAGTGGACATGGTACTCTGAAAAATCATCATGTTTGCTTTCCTCTTCACTCATCACATGTCCCAAAGGGTGACTAGGATCTTGATAAAATATTTCTTACTAGCTGAATGCTGCATAACTGATAACCACATATTTGCATCGTCATGATTGCATGCGATCATGTGCTCCACTACATCTTTGCCCATCAAAGCCCAAACACACTTGGACATGCGACCGTTATTGAGGGCATGGCACCATGACTCCACCATCACACTGCACAAAAAAGCAAGTATCATTTTCTGCAATATGTCGATGTCGAAGTATTTCCCCAGTCATGATGGAATTTTTGGCCAGTCTCCATGCAAAGTTTTTGATATTTCCTAGTACACTAGCTTTCCACAATTTCTGTCACTGTTTTTGTGAAGCTCTTGTATGTTCTATCCGAGCTACCCTCCTTATTCTGTAGTCAAAATATTCTCTTTTCCGTTTCGTATCAACAAGCATGCGAAGCGAACCAAATCAAAAAGATCCCAATTTTCTCACAATGCCAAGCCCACCAATCGCTGGACATCGATGTGCTTAGAGGGATGTTTAAGACCAAATCTGCATCAACTGTGTGTTGGGGAACGTTGCATGGGAAACAAAAAATTTCCTACGCACACACAAGATCTATCCATGGAGATGAGCATTTACGAGAGGAGAGATCGGATCCACATACCCTTGTAGATCGCTAAGCGGGAAGCGTTAAGATACGCGGTTGATGTAGTCGAACGTCTTCGCGATCCAAATCGCAAGCCGTCCCACGATGCAATCACGATCTAGCGCCGAACGGACGGCACCTCCGCGTTCAGCACACGTACAGCTCGATGACGATCTCTGCCTCCTTGATCCAGCAAGCGAGGGTGGAGAGGTAGATGAGTTCTCCGGCAGCACAACGGCGTGGTGGCGGTGGTGGTGAACTAATCCGGCAGGGCGTCGCCGAGCTCTACCGAACTAATCTAGAGGAGAAAATGATCTAGAGGGAGAGAGGGCAGCACGTGGCTTTTCAGGTGGTGGCTGCCCTCAAAACCCCCACTATATATAGGAGGAAGGGGAGGCCACCTCCTGCGCATGGGCCCTTAGGGGCTGGTTGCCCAGCCCACCAGGGGCAGGTGCGCCACCTCCTAGGCCCATGTGGCCCCTGGGGTGGGTGGGCCCCTCCCGGTGGACCCCCGGAACCCTCCCGACACTCCCGGTACACTACCGGAAATACCCGAAACTTTTCCAGTGACCAAAACGGGACTTCCTATATATCAATCTTTACCTCCGGACCATTCCGGAGCTCCTCGTGACGTCCGGGATCTCATCCGGGACTCCAAACAACCTTCGGTCACCAACATACATAACTCAATAATACCGAAACGTCACCGAACGTTAAGTGTGCAGACCCTGCGGGTTCGAGAACTATGTAGACACGACTGAGACACCTCTACGGTCAATAACCAATAGCGGGACCTAGATGCCTATATTGGTTCCTACATATTCTACGAAGATCTTTATCGGTTGAACCTCTATCTCAAGGATTCAGTTAATCCCGTACGTTGTTCCCTTTGTTTAACGGTATGTTACTTGCCCGAGATTCGACCGTCGGTATCTCCATACCTAGTTCAATTTCGTTACCGGCAAGTCTCTTTACTCGTTCCGTAATACAAGATCCCGTGGCTAACACTTTAGTCACTTTGCTTGCAAGGCTCATTGTGACGTTGTATTACCGAGTGGGCCCTGAGATACCTCTCCGTCACACAGAGTAACAAATCCCAGTCTTGATCCATGCCAACTCAACAGACACCTTCGGAGATACCTGTAGAGCATCTTTATAGTCACCCAGTTATGTTGTGACATTTGATACACACAAGGTACTCCTCCGGTGTCAGTGAGTCACATGATCTCATGGCCATAGGAACACATACTTGACATGCAGAAAACAATAGCAATAAACTGACACGATCATATGTTACGTTCATAGTTTGGGTCTTGTCCATCACATCATTCTCCTAATGATGTGATCCCGTTATCAAATGACAAATCTGTTGGGGAACGTAGTAATAATTCAAAAAATTTCCTACGTGTCACCAAGATCAATCTAGGATATGCTAGCAATGAGAGAGAGGGAGTGCATCTTCATACCCTTGAAGATCGCTAAGCAGAAGCGTTGCAAAGAACGCGGTTGATGGAGTCGTACTCGCGGCGATTCAAATCGCGGAAGATCCGATCCAAGTGCCGAACGGACGGCGCCTCCGCGTTTTACACACGTACAGCCCGGGGACGTCTCCTCCTTCTTGATCCAGCAAGGGGGAGGAGAAGTTGAGGGAGAGCTCCGGCAGCACGACGTCATGGTGGCGGTGGAGCTCGTGGTTCTCCGGCAGAGCTTCGCTAAGCACTACCGAGGAGGAGGAGGTGTAGGAAGGGGAGGGCTGCGCCAGGGGCAAGGGGTGCAGCTCCCATGCGCCTCCCCACTATATATAGGGGTGGAGGGGGCTGGTTTCTTGCCCTCCAAGTCCATTGGGGCGTTGGCAAAGGTGGGAGGAAAGAAATCCCATCCTTTCCCTTCCCCACCGATTGTTATCCCCCCTTTTTAGGGATCTTGATCTTATCCCTTCGGGATATGATCTTATTCCTTCTAAGGGGGGATCTTGGTGCGCCTTGACCAGGGGTGTGGGGCCTTGCCCCCACTACCCACGTTCATGTGGGTCCCCCCATGCAGGTGGGCCCCACTCCGGAACCTTCTAGAACCTTTCCGGTACAATACCGAAAAATCCCGAACATTTTCCGGTGGCCAAAATAGGACTTCCCATATATAAATCTTTACCTCCGGACCATTCCAGAACTCCTCGTGACATCCGGGATCTCATCCGAGACTCCGAACAACTTTCGGTAACCACATACAATTCCCATTACAACTCTAGCGTCACCGAACCTTAAGTGTGTAGACCCTACGGGTTCGGGAACCATGCAGACATGACCGAGACACCTCTCCCGCCAATAACCAATAGCGGGATCTGGATACCCATATTGGCTCCCACATGTTCCACGATGATCTCATCGGATGAACCACGATGTCGGGGATCCAAATTAATCCCGTATACAATTCCCTTTGTCCATCGGTATGTTACTTGCCCGAGATTCGATCGTCGGTATCCCTATACCTTGTTCAATCTCGTTACCGGCAAGTCTCTTTACTCGTTCCGTAACACATGATCCCGTGACTAACTCCTTAGTCACATTGAGCTCATTATGATGATGTATTACCGAGTGGGCCCAGAGATACCTCTCCGTCACACGGAGTGACAAATCCCAGTCTCGATTCGTGCCAACCCAACAGACACTTTCGGAGATACCTGTAGTGCACCTTTATAGTCACCCAGTTACGTTGTGACGTTTGATACAACCAAAGCATTCCTACGGTATCCGGGAGTTGCACAATCTCATGGTCTAAGGAAATGATACTTGACATTAGAAAAGCTCTAGCAGACGAACTACACGATCTTGTGCTATGCTTAGGATTGGGTCTTGTCCATCACATCATTCTCCTAATTATGTGATCCCGTTATCAACGACATCCAATGTCCATGGTCAGGAAACCATGACCATCTATTGATCAACGAGCTAGTCAACTAGAGGCTCACTAGGGACATGGTGTGGTCTATGTATTCACACATGTATTACGGTTTCCGGTTAATACAATTATAGCATGCACAATAGACAATTAACATGAACAAGGAAATATAATAATAACCATTTTATTATTGCCTCTAGGGCATATTTCCAACAGTCTCCCACTTGCACTAGAGTCAATAATCTAGTTACATTGTGATGAATCGAACACCCATAGAGTTCTGGTGCTGATCATGTTTCGCTCGTGAAAGAGGTTTAGTCAACGGATCTACGACATTCAGATCCGTATGTACTTTACAAATATCTATATCTCCATCCTGAATGTAACCACGAATGGAGTTGAAGCGGCGCTTGATGTGCTTGGTCTTCTTGTGAAACCTAGGCTCCTTGGCAATGGCAATAGCTCCAGTGTTGTCATAGAAGAGAGTCATCGGGCCCGACGCATTGGGAATCACTCCTAGGTCGGTGATGAACTCCTTCATCCAGACTCCTTCCTGCGCTGCTTCTGAAGCAGCTATGTACTCCGCTTCACATGTAGATGCCGCCACGAAGCTTTGCTTGCAACTGCACTAGCTGACTGCCCCACCATTCAAAATATACACATATCCGGTTTGTGACTTGGAGTCATCCGGATCTGTGTCGAAGCTAGCATCGACGTAACCCTTTACGATGAGCTCTTCGGCACCTCCATAAACGAGAAACACATCCTTAGTCCTTTTTAGGTACTTAAGGATATTCTTGACCGCTGTCCAGTGTTCCATTCCGGGATCACTTTGGTACCTCCCTACCAAACTTATGGCAAGGTTCACATCAGGTCTGGTACACAGCATGGCATACATAATAGAGCCTATGGCTGAGGCATAGGGGATGACACTCATCTTTTCTCTATCTTCTGCCGAGGTCGGGCATTGAGCTGTGCTCAATCTCACACCTTGCAATACAGGCAAGAACCCCTTCTTGGACTGATCCATATTGAACTTCTTCAATATCTTGTCAAGGTATGTGTTTTGTGAAAGACCAATGAGGCGTCTCGATCTATCTCTATAGATCTTGATGCCTAATATGTAAGCAGCTTCTCCAAGGTCCTTCATTGAAAAACACTTATTCAAGTAGGCCTTTATGCTTTCCAAAAGTTCTATATCATTTCCCATCAACAATATGTCATCCACATATAAAATGAGAAATGCTACAGATCTCCCACTCACTTTCTTGTAAATACAGGCTTCTCCATAAGTCTGTATAAACCCAAACGCTTTGATCACCTCATCAAAGCGAATGTTCCAACTCCGAGATGCTTGCACCAGCCCATAGATGGAGCGTTGGAGCTTGCATACCTTGTCAGCATTCTTAGGATCGACAAAACCTTCCGGCTGCATCATATACAATTCTTCCTTAAGGAAACCGTTAAGGAATGCCGTTTTGACGTCCATTTGCCAGATCTCATAATCATAAAATGCGGCAACTGCTAACATGATTCGGATGGACTTCAGCATCGCTACGGGTGAGAAAGTCTCATCGTAGTCAACTCCTTGAACTTGTCGATAACCCTTAGCGACAAGCCGAGCCTTATAGACGGTCACAATACTATCCGCGTCAGTCTTCTTCTTAAAGATCCATTTATTTTCTATGGCTTGCCGATCATCGGGCAAGTCCACCAAAGTCCATACTTTGTTCTCATACATGGATCCTATCTCTGATTTCATGGCTTCAAGCCATTTGTTGGAATCCAGGCCCGCCATGGCTTCTTCATAGTTCGAAGGTTCACCGTTGTCTAACAACATGATTTCCAGGACAGGGTTGCCGTACCACTCTGGTGCGGAACGTGTCCTCGTGGACCTATGAAGTTCAGTAGTAACTTGATCCGAAGTTTCATGATCATCAGCATTAACTTCCTCTCTAGTTGGTGCAGGCACCACAGAAACATTTTTATGCGCTACGCTACTCTCCGATTCGTGAGGGGGTACAATTACCTCATCAAGTTCTACTTTCCTCCCACTTACTTCTTTCGAGAGAAACTCTTTCTCTAGAAAGGATCCATTCTTGGCAACAAAGATCTTGCCTTCGGATCTGAGGTAGAAGGTATACCCAATAGTTTCCTTAGGGTATCCTATGAAGACGCACCTTTCCGATTTGGGTTCGAGCTTTTCAGGTTGAAGTTTCTTGACATAAGCATTGCATCCCCAAACTTTCAGAAATGACAGCTTAGGTTTCTTCCCAAACCATAATTCATACGGTGTCGTCTCAACGGATTTAGACGGTGCCCTATTTAAAGTGAATGCGGCAGTCTCTAATGCATATCCCCAAAATGATAGCGGTAAATCAGTAAGAGACATGATAGATCGCACCATATCCAATAGAGTGCGATTACGACGTTCAGACACACCATTACGCTGAGGTGTGCCAGGCGGCGTGAGTTGTGAAACAATTCCACATTTCCTTAAGTGCGTGCCAAATTCGTGACTCAAATATTCTCCTCCACGATCAGATCGTAAGAACTTTATTTTCTTGTCACGTTGATTCTCTACCTCACTCTGAAATTCCTTGAACTTTTCAAAGGTCTCAGACTTGTGTTTCATTAAGTAGACATACCCATATCTGCTTAAGTCATCAGTGAGGGTGAGAACATAACGATAGCCACCGCGAGCCTGAACGCTCATTGGACCGCATACATCGGTATGTATTATTTCCAACAAGTTGGTTGCTCGCTCCATTGTTCCGGAGAACGGAGTCTTAGTCATCTTGCCCATGAGGCATGGTTCGCACGTGTCAAATGATTCATAATCAAGAGACTCCAAAAGTCCATCTGCATGGAGTTTCTTCATGCGTTTGACACCAATATGACCAAGGCGGCAGTGCCACAAGTATGTGGGACTATCATTATCAACCTTACATCGTTTGGTATTCACACTATGAATATGTGTAACATCACGTTCGAGATTCAATAAAAATAAACCATTAACCAGCGGGGCATGACCATAAAACATATCTCTCATATAAATAGAACAACCATTATTCTCGGATTTAAATGAGTAGCCATCTCGCATCAAACGAGATCCAGATACAATGTTCATGCTCAAAGCTGGTACTAAATAACAATTATTGAGGTTTAAAACTAATCCCGAAGGTAGATGTAGAGGTAGCGTGCCGACGGCAATCACATCGACCTTGGAACCATTCCCGACGCGCATCGTCACCTCGTCCTTCGCCAGTCTCCGCTTATTCTGCAGCTCCTGTTTTGAGTTACAAATGTGAGCAACCGCACCGGTATCAAATACCCAGGAGCTACTACGAGTGCTGGTAAGGTACACATCAATAACATGTATATCATATATACCTTTGACGTTGCCAGCCTTCTTATCCGCTAAGTACTTGGGGCAGTTCCGCTTCCAGTGACCGGTTCCCTTGCAATAAAAGCACTCAGTCTCAGGCTTGGGTCCATTCTTGGGCTTCTTCCCGGCAACTGATTTACCGGGCGCGGCAACTGCTTTGCCGTCCTTCTTGAAGTTCTTCTTACCCTTGCCTTTCTTGAAGCAGGTGGTCTTATTCACCATCAACACTTGATGTTCCTTTTCGATCTCCACCTCCGCTGATTTCAGCATCGAATATAACTCAGGAATGGACTTCTCCATCCCTTGCATATTGAAATTCATCACAAAGCTCTTGTAGCTAGGTGGAAGCGACTGGAGGATTATGTCAATAATCGAGTCATCCGGAAGATTAACTCCCAGCTGAGACAAGCGGTTGTGCAACCCAGACATTTTGAGTATGTGCTCGCTGACAGAACTATTTTCCTCCATCTTACAACTGAAGAACTTGTCGGAGACTTCATATCTCTCGACCCGGGCATGATCTTGGAAAACCATTCTCAGCTCTTGGAACATCTCATATGCTCCGTGTTGCTCAAAACGCTTTTGGAGCCCCGGTTCTAAGCTGTAAAGCATGCCACACTGAACCAGGGAGTAATCATCACTACGCGACTGCCAGGCGTTCATAACGTCTTGAGTTGCTGGGAAAATGGGTGCGTCACCTAGCGGTGCATCAAGGACATATGCTTTCTTGGAAGCTATGAGGATGATCCTCAAGTTACGGACCCAGTCCGTATAGTTGCTTCCATCGTCTTTCAGCTTGGTTTTCTCTAGGAACGCGTTGAAGTTGAGGGCAACATTAGCGTGGGCCATTGGATCTACAAGATAGATTGTAAAGACAATTTTAGACTAAGTTCATGATAATTAAGTTCATCTAATCAAATTATTTAATGAAATCCCACTCAGATAGACATCCCTCTAGTCATCTAAGTGATACATGATCCATATCGACTAGGCCGTGTCCGATCATCACGTGAGACGGACTAGTCATCAATGGTGAACATCTCCATGTTGATCGCATCTACTATACGACTCATGTTCGACCTTTCTGTCTCTCTTGTTCCGAGGCCATGTCTGTACATGCTAGGCTCGTCAAGTCAACCTAAGTGTTTCGCGTGTGTAAATCTGGCTTACACCCGTTGTATGCGAACGTTAGAATCTATCACACCCGATCATCACGTGGTGCTTCGAAACAACGATCCTTCGCAACGGTGCACACTTAGGGGGAACACATTTCTTGAAATTTTAGTGAGGGATCATCTTATTTATGCTACCGTCGTTCTAAGCAAATAAGATGTAAAAACATGATAAACATCACATGCAAATCATAAAGTGACATGATATGGCCAATATCATCTTGCGCCTTTGATCTCCATCTTCGGGGCGCGGCATGATCACCATCGTCACCGGCACGACACCATGATCCCCATCATCATGATCTCCATCATCGTGTCTTCATGAAGTTGTCTCGCCAACTATTACTTCTACTACTATGGCTAACGGTTAGCAATAAAGTAAAGTAATTACATGGCGTTTTTGATTGACACGCAGGCCATACAATAAATTAAGACAACTCCTATGGCTCCTGCCGGTTGTCATACTCATCGACATGCAAGTCGTGATTCCTATTACAAGAACATGATCAATCTCATACATCACATATATTTCATCACATTCTTTTGGCCATATCACATCACATAGCATACCCTGCAAAAACAAGTTAGACGTCCTCTAATTGTTGTTGCAAGTTTTACGTGGCTGCTATGGGTTTCTAGCAAGAACGTTTCTTACCTACGCAAAAGCCACAACGGTGATATGCCAATTGCTATTTACCCTTCATAAGGACCCTCTTCATCAAATCCGATCCGACTAAAGTGGGAGAGACAGACACCTGCTAGCCACCTTATGCAACAAGTGCATGTCAGGCGGTGGAACCAGTCTCACGTAAGTGTACGTGTAAAGTCGGTCCGGGCCGCTTCATCCCACAATACCGCCGAATCAAGATAGGACTAGTAACGGCAAGCAAATTGACAAAATCATCGCCCACAACTACTTGTGTTCTACTCGTGCATAGAATCTACGCATAGACCTAGCTCATGATGCCACTGTTGGGGAACGTAGTAATAATTCAAAAAATTCCTACGTGTCACCAAGATCAATCTAGGAGATGCTAGCAACGAGAGAGAGGGAGTGCATCTTCATACCCTTGAAGATCGCTAAGCGGAAGCGTTGCAAAGAACGCGGTTGATGGAGTCGTACTTGCGGCGATTCAAATCGCGGAAGATCCGATCCAAGCGCCGAACGGACGGCGCCTCCGCGTTCAACACACGTACAGCCCGGGGACGTATCCTCCTTCTTGATCCAGCAAGGGGGAGGAGAAGTTGAGGGAGAGCTCCGGCAGCACGACGGCGTGGTGGCGGTGGAGCTCGTGGTTCTCCGGCAGAGCTTCGCTAAGCACTACGGAGGAGGAGGAGGTGTAGGAGGGGGGAGGGCTGCGCCAGGGGCAAGGGGTGCAGCTCCCATGTGCCTCCCCACTATATATAGGGGTGGAGGGGGCTGGTTTCTTGCCCTCCAAGTCCATTGGGGCGTTGGCAAAGGTGGGAGGAAAGAAATCCCATCCTTTCCCTTCCCCACCGATTGTTATCCCCCCTTTTTAGGGATCTTGATCTTATCCCTTCGGGATATGATCTTATTCCTTCTAAGGGGAGATCTTGGTGCGCCTTGACCAGGGGTGTGGGGCCTTGCCCCCACTACCCACGTTCATGTGGGTCCCCCCATGCAGGTGGGCCCCACTCTGGAACCTTCTAGAACCTTCCCGGTACAATACCGAAAAACCCCGAACATTTTCCGGTGGCCAAAATAGGACTTCCCATATATAAATCTTTACCTCCAGACCATTCCGGAACTCCTCGTGACGTCCGGGATCTCATCCGAGACTCCGAACAACTTTTGGTAACCACATACAATTCCCATTACAACTCTAGCGTCACCGAACCTTAAGTGTGTAGGCCCTACAGGTTCGGGAACCATGCAGACATGACCGAGACACCTCTCCCGCCAATAACCAATAGCGGGATCTGGATACCCATATTGGCTCCCACATGTTCCACGATGATCTCATCAGATGAACCACGATGTCGGGGATCCAAATTAATCCCATATACAATTCCCTTTGTCCATCAGTATGTTACTTGCCCGAGATTCGATCGTCGGTATCCCTATACCTTGTTCAATCTCGTTACCGGCAAGTCTCTTTACTCGTTCCGTAACACATGATCCCGTGACTAACTCCTTAGTCACATTGAGCTCATTATGATGATGTATTACCGAGTGGGCCCAGAGATACCTCTCCGTCACACGGAGTGACAAATCCCAGTCTCGATTCGTGCCAACCCAACAAACACTTTCGGAGATACCTGTAGTGCACCTTTATAGTCACCCAGTTACGTTGTGACGTTTGATACACCCAAAGCATTCCTACGGTATCCGGGAGTTGCACAATCTCATGGTCTAAGGAAATGATACTTGACATTAGAAAAGCTCTAGCAGACGAACTACACGATCTTGTGCTATGCTTAGGATTGGGTCTTGTCCATCACATCATTCTCCTAATGATGTGATCACGTTATCACCTACATCCAATGTCCATGGTCAGGAAACCATGACCATCTATTGATCAACGAGCTTGTCAACTAGAGGCTCACTAGGGACATGGTGTGGTCTATGTATTCACACATTTATTACGGTTTCCGGTTAATACAATTATAGCATGCACAATAGACAATTAACATGAACAAGGAAATATAATAATAACCATTTTATTATTGCCTCTAGGGCATATTTCCAACAAAATCTTGTCCATGGCTAGGAAACCACAGCCATCTTTGAATAACGAGCTAGTCCATTAGAGGCTTACTAGGGACACATTGTTGTCTATGTACCCACACATGTATTTGAGTTTCCAATCAATACAATTATAGCATGGATAATAAACATTTATCATGAACAAGGAAATATAATAATAACCCTTTTATTATTGCCTCTAGGGCATATTTCCAACACTGTGTTCATGTGATAAAGAAACAACACAACCTGATCTACGCGAAGGAACATCGATAAACTCTGATACAAAAACGTAAGGGTCATCAGATGCTGGTTGTAGCGCTCGAAGTAGGTTATCCATGGGAATCCAGTTATCGTTCTGGACAAAGGTGGATTCTCCGTCACCTATGCACCAGATAAATTACTGTTTTAGGATCTCCAAACTTGCATGCAGCAACCGCCATACCTGAGATGGTTGAGTCCCTAGCTCCGAATCCAGCAAATCGAATAAGGGATTTTTTTTTGCTTTAAGGATTCTTGCATTGTTTCCCATTTAAGGTTTTTTAGTTGATGTTTCCTGTTTAAGTATTCAGACGTTACAAGCCACAACGATCCATGCCTGAAGACATCCAACAATTTACACACATGGGCCAGAGCCAGGTGGCCCAGATCGTTGCAACTAACCTCCATTTTGAACTGGTTTCTATTTGCCAATTCCTATTCAACGCCTTTAGCGCCGATTACACGCAATTGTACAAACCAGTGCACACTCCCCTCCGTCCTAAGCTCAGTCCATTTACTCTCTTTTTTTAACCTTCAAAAAATAGGCTAATGTCAAGGCTCGAACATTGAACCTCAGGGTTTCTGTACAAACGCGATAACCAACCGGGCGACCTCGCCTGCCGTGACTAGGCAGTGTCACATGTAATGCTAAAAGAAATACTACGATTTTCCTTTTTCTTTAGGTTTTTATCCTCGGTTTTGTTATTTTCTGTTTTCTTGTTCTTTCCTTTTTCTTTTCCCCTTTTTATGATTTTTTAAATGTCTAAAATTTTAAAAATTCAATTCTTTTTTCATATTCGTGAACTTTTCCTCAAATTTGTGAATCTTTTTTCAAGTTCGTGAACTCTTTTTTTCCAATTTTCATGATTTTTTTAAATCCACGATTTTTTTGCTAACTTGTCAACTTTTCTCAAATATGTGTTTTTTTTGCTATTTTTCTAGTAAATTTTTTCTCTCCAAAATTCACTATTTTCTTCAAATCCGTGACCTTTTGTTTCAAAACCGACTAACTTTTTCAAATTTGTGAACTTCTTTTTTCAAAATCGATGACCTTTTTCAAATCCAGGAACTTTTTATTTCAAAATTGATGTAGTTCAAATTCGTGAACTTACAAAAAACGATGAACCTTTTCCAAATCTGTGAACTTTTTCTGAATCCCGTGAATGTTTTATGAAACCTAGAACTTTTTTGAATTCGTGAATTTTTTTTTTCCAATCCATGAATTTTTTTGAGGTCATGTAATTTCATAGTTCATGAACTTGTTTTCAACTCCATGAACTTTTTTTTAAACTCGTGAACTTCTTCCAAATTGATGAACTTTTTAAAATTCGAATTTGTGAACAATTTTCAATTTTGTGAACTTCTTTTCAAACTCATGAACTTTTTCAAAGTTGAAGAACTATTTAAAATTTAAATTGATGAACATTTTCAAACTCATGACTTTCCCAAAATCTGCCAACTTTTTTCAAATTTATGAACTTTTTCAGACCCAAAATTTCATGAAATTTTATTCAAATTCGTGAAGATTTTTCGAATCCACAAACTTGGGAACATTTATTCATTTCCGTGAACTATTTTCAAATTCATTTTTTAATTCCTGATTTTGTTCTCAAGTATGTAGATGTTTTTCATCTCACAATTGTTTTTAAAAGTACTATGAAAACCCGGCTGGGTTTTTCCTAGCTGACCAACTGGAGAAATAACAGAAAAATAACTAGGTTTTTTAGAGAATGAGAAAAAAGTAGCTTGCGAAGCGAGCGAGCAGGCAAAGCGGGTGCTATAGTGGGCCGCAGGCCGCTGGCATCCCGCGCGAGCGCCAGCTTTCCTAAACCGGCGTTGTGTAGGCGCGAAATCCCTTTCTATTTTCCTACCCAAGTGGTTTACAGTCTAAACGTTGTGCGCATCCCAATTGTCTGCAAGCGATGGCTAAATGCCATAAAGAATCGGGCAAGGTGTGTGTAAACTAGTAACCACTATCCAAATTCAAGATGTTCAACTATCGGCAATCACAAACTCACAATGACCAAACCTACAAATTACCAAGGCAAGACAGAATTGGAAAGTCAAAATTCAATCAATATTACTGAATAGACCAAAGCAATGGATTGTCCAAAATAAGCATAATTTAATTTAACAGTACGCCTCGCTGAACGCTGAATATCATCAAATCCAAACGACGCTTGGATAGTAGCATAGCATCAAAAGATTGCTTAAATAGTCTCAGACAAGACAAGATAATCAAAGCTTCCCAGTGAGAGATGGCACACAATAAGGAAGTCAGTGACCCGCATATGAAGAGCTGACTTCAAACAAGGATGCGCCGATCCCTTACAAGTCACCACACGGCCTGAATCATAGAAATGACAGAAATATCAACTACCAAATTTGCACGGAAGTAAGCCCATATAATTTTACCAGCATACAAGATGAGCAAGTAGTAGAAAAATCAAACTGGCTTGTAACCAGAACATTAAGCTCATGCATATGCTGTTTACCGTTTAGAATTCTATCAAAGAGTTGTCAGAAAGATTGCACCAGTTCAGACCATTTGACAGTTATTGTATTATGAAAAGAAAGCTGAATAAGTGGGCTATCTTCTAGGCTAAAAGTCCCTAAACAAAATCATGAATTGGTTTCATACAGCGAGGAGTACAAAGTACTTAACCAATAATCATATAGCAAACGGCACAAATCTAATCATAAGAATGTTACAATATCCGATCTGTTTTTTTTTATCTTCTAAATGACCAAATACTAGAAATACACAAGCAAGATAATTGTATCATTACCAATTGTAAAGATAAAAGAATGTAAAGGTGACATCAGAAGTTAAAGTGAGGCACTTAATGATAATAATAAGGACCATCTTCCAACCCAGTAGCACAAGACAAGTTTCAAAGAGAAACAAAGCATTAAGGTACACACTAGATGAGGATTTCCGAGGTATGAAGCTAAAAGATCCGGTCTTAAACTGCGACAACCCTACGAAAGAAGCTCAATAAAACTTCCAGCATAAAAACAACCTGCATTTGGGAACTATAAAGGTAACCTAACAGATACTCGCTCCGTAAAGTAATATAAGACGTTTTAGATCACTATTTTAGTGATCTTAAACGTCTTACATTACCTTATAGAGGTAGTATTTTATAACAAATCAAAATGAGCAAGGAATCAGAGAGACAGGGTGGTTAAAATCCAAACCTAATGTACAAAACTGCAATGTCAAAATAAACATTACAATTCATTAGCAACCTAGCTAGATAAATATTATGTTGGTCCTTGTGCCAAAAATACATACCACATAGCGTGTACTAAATAAAATCGGTTCTAGGAAAATCACATGAAGGGACTGTAATACATGACATCAAAATCCATTCTAGCATACTAGGATAATGTGTAAGAACAATTCAGAAGTTGTAACTGGGAAACTGTCGGAATGTGAGACAGCAGGATAGGATAATGAACGCGCAAACTAGGGAAGTATCAAGGGTGTGAGTATCTCTTATATCGGATACATACAGGGTGTGTTTGATTGGAGAACGAAGTGGAATGGAACAACCAACAGGACTTGTGATCAGAATTTCTAACAGACTTAGATATTGGAATGATTGCCACCCATCCGTGTCATTTTGAGCATAATCACTTCAGTATCCTACCTATCTTGCAAGAAGAACTCCCTATAACCTTACATGGATACATTTGTGCCTCCAGGTTCTACTAGCCTACTCCAAAGCTAATGCACTTATTCATGGTATTATATGCACATGGAACAAACTACTGCAAGCAAACACATGAAAAAAAGACTGATCCGAGTGTGCAAAAGAGCGAGCAACATCGCTGGACAAAAATGGCGACAGGGTTTACCGAAGTCAGTCCTCTGGAGCGAGGAATGTGGGCGGCCATGCCAGGGAGTACGCAAAGACGGGGTCTCCATAGTCCTTGCCACTTTTCGTCGGCAGGCGCTCCATCTTGCCGGTGTGCAGATCGTACGTGTAGCGCCCAAATCCCCAGGTCTTGATGAACACTTTCCCTGTGCGACCGGCGTCCATGTCGGTGGGCCAGATGCAATGGGTCCTGAGCATCCGGTTGCTGGGCATGCCAGGAATCATGTCGCACAGCGCGCTCAAGTCGACGATCCTCCTCTCCAGAAGCCAACCGTTGTCGCTCCACCTGCCCTCCCCGCGCACCCAGAGATGCAGCTGCTGCTCGCCGTCCGTGACCAAGCAAAGCCGCCCATCCGGCGTCTCCCCGACGCGGTACTTGCACACAGCCAGCGCGTCGATTCGGAGCGCGCGCGGCGCCAGCAGGTAGGAGAACCTGAGCGTGACAGGGTCCAGCACAAGCACGCGGTGGGAGTTGCAGATGTGCCAGTATATCTTGCCGGCGGCGTGCACGCATCGTCCTTCGAACCACCAGGGATCGAAATCGACCACGACATCCTCGTCCCGCGGGAGCGCGCGCCAGCTGCAGTCGCCGTTGTCGACGGACGCGACCCAGGCGCGAGGGCGCCCGTCGTCGATGGCGAAGCAGACAATCTCGAAGCAGAGCTTGCCCGGGTGAGCGCGGGAGAGCAGCGCGGATCCTACGTAGTACCTTGAGCTGCGCCAGCGGCGGTCATCGGGCACCGTGTCGCGGCGCGGGGGCGGGAGGAGCGCGCGGCGGCGGGTGGCCGGGTCGAGGACGAGGAAGCGGGGGATGACCTCCTTGGGAAGGGGGTCGGACGGCTCGAAAAGCAGGAGGCCTTGGTGCGAGTCGTAGAGGTAGAAGCGGAAGGCGTCCGGAGCGAAGTCGAGGGAGAGGCGCGGGGAGGAGGCGTCGAGGGGAGCGAACACGGCGGGGGTGTCGGGAGACATGGTTTCCTCCATGGGGTACGGGGGAGAGACTTGGGTTGGATGGAAGAAGTGGCCGAGTAGAGGAGGGGCGCGAGGGAGGCAGCGGGCGGCCAGGCGGCGCCAGCGGTGGCAGGCGAGGGCGGCACGGAGGAGGTCGGCGAGGCAGAGACGGCGGAGAATGCTGAAGATGTCGAACTCGGCCAGCACGTCGATGGAGACGTCCGGCGCCGTAGCCTGTGGCTCCACCGGCGGCGGGGGAGAAACTGAGGTGGGGGAAGGTGCGTCTCTTTTGGTTCTGGTCTTCTTCCCTTTTTTCTTCCGCGCCATTGCTGGGGCTGCAGGGGACAGAGATCAGGTGACATGCAAACGGCATGTCACCGTGTGCCTCGTGGCCTCCCATCCACCGCCCAGCCTGCATCCAACGCACCACACAGCTTCTCAAGACAAAAACATCCAGACTTCACAGTTTTCAGCCCAGACGCTTTGAAACTTCACAGTTTTGAACTTTATATGATACAAATACAAATCTTTTAGTCATTCAACAGTACAAACAAGTATTTTGAACAAAACACAATACAAACATCAACCTTTTAGTCCGGAAACAGTGCAAGCAACAGTCAAAATACTGTTTGCACTCAGATTCACAAGAAATTCAGTTTTGAACAATACAAAATATAGACATGCCATTCATCACTATTTAGATTCAGACAACCCACTTCATCACAAGTAATTCAGAAGTACATGATTTGAAGTTTCAGTACCACTTTTCAGTGAATTCAGTGAGCTCTTAACAGCCATTTAGTGCCATTTGATTTGTACACTTAGGCCCCAAAAGACGACTATAGTTAGCCCAAAATACTATACTTAACTATGTCCAAAATACTTCTAGCGAGCTTGCACGCTAGAACAGATCATCCTCACCACAAGGCGGAGCTGTCAAGAGCTAGTGTAACCAACGTTGAACTTCCCACCAGCTCGACGACATGCAAACTCATGTGAAGCTTCGGCTCGTGATCTATTCGACTCGTGATCTATCCGAACTTTACAATTGGTTCTTGTTTCAGCTCTAATGCGCTTCGGCTCGTGATCTATTCGACTTTTCCTTCGAATGCCTTCATTGGAACAAACAAACCTACATGAAGCTTTGCCCCAACAAAAATCACTACTAAGCACAGTAATTAGACTAATCTGCAGTGAAGAGTTGCCGGACGAGCCCGGGAGCTGGCTCCGCCTCTGGCACTAATGGAATAAGAGAGAGAGAGGGGACCTGAGAAGTGGTCGCTGACGATGATGAACGGTCCCCAGCTCGCGGCGGCGCTCGTCCCAGGCTCCCGCGGCGGACGGCGCTCGTCCCCGATCCGCGGTAGCGTTCGGCCCTGGTTCCCGCGGCGGACGGCGCTCGTCCTTGCCTCTCCTCAGTGGCGACGGCGGCGGCGGCCGGCGAAGGCCGCGAGACGAGGAGACGCCGGCGAATCGCCGCGCCAAAGCCCGCCTTTTCCCTGCCTTCCCCGCCAGATTTTTCCGCTGACCCGCGCGTGCCCGATTTGGTCTGTGTCTGGATGTTGTTTTTGCCTTGGGAAGCTGTGGTGCGTTGGATGCAGGCTGGGCAGTGGATGGGAGGCCGCGAGGCACACGGTGACATGCCGTTTGCATGTCACCTGATCTCTGTCTGGCTACAGGAGGGTTCGAGAGAGGGACCGGACGGCGGACTAGGTAGCACGCGGGGCAGCGTTTTGCAGGACGGACATGTGATTTCCGCGTTGCCTTTTCGAATTTCGGGATGGTGGTGCGTTTGACGGTAAGCTGATGGTGAGGTCGAGCTGACGGAAATTGATTTTAGAAGGAGAGATAAATTCACCGAAGGTCACCGGACTAGTCCTCAAATTTCACTTTAGTCACTGGCCTAGGAATATCCGAAATACTGATTCTCAAAATGAAAAAAGACATCCGAAATACGATCACGAAAGGGTTTTTGCCTCTCGCCGGCGCCGCCGCCGGTCCGCCTCGTCTCCGGTGGCCCTAGGGCCATGGGGACGTGGTGGATCCTGGTAAGGGCCGACGAGAGGGCTCCGTTTTTAGTCGTTCCTTTGAGTTTTGTTAGGGTTTGTGTCCTGCTCAGGAAGGCGAGACGGCGGCGGCTCCCTGAAGATGGAATAAAGGTCTCCCCGCCTAGCCCCCGTTCCGGTGGTGCGTCTAGCATCGTTGGTGGGCGTGTGGAGGTGTGTCTCCGGCGGATCTATCTTTGGTGGATTTGCTCGGATCTAGTCGTTGTTCGTCTACGTTCGTGTGTTTTCGGGTTGGATCCTTTCGATCTACGTTATTCTTCATCGGCGGCGGTTGCTGTTCTGGTGCGCTGGTCCTATGGGGCCTTAGCACGACGACTTCCCGACTGTCTACTACAACAAGTTGTGCCCGACTCCGGCGGTGGAGGAGCGATGATGGCGGCGCGCCTTCGGCTCGGTTCAGTGCTTGTAGTCGTCGCTAGGTGGTCTACGGATCTGGATGTAATTTTTATTATTTCTGGTGTTCGTTGTACTGCCATGATTGAAGATGAATAGATTGGAAGTTTTTCGCAAAAAAAGAAATACGATCACGAAAGTCACATTCGTGAACACCGACTGTCATCGTGTATCGATGCAAAAAAAAAGAGAGAGACTTACATCGTGTACGCTTTGGTTCCGTATTCTATCTATGTGGCACATTATTTGACCGATTGGCCATTCACATATGTTTCAGCAATCTGATTTATAAAGTGGTATCACTTGCAGTTGTCCAGGTGAATAGAAAGATGATCTCGTTCCCGTCCTCTTCTCTAGACGGCCTCACCATCGAGGGAGGAGAGGACGAGAGGATGTCGGTCTGGCCGGATGGACCTGTGTATAGTAGGGTAGTTTCTTCTAACCTAGTTGTGTAGTTTTTGCCTCCATCTCTTCAACTCCGCTGGTGGCGATGACAGCGGAAAATAATGCGTCAGATCTCTTCCCGAGGGTGAGGTTCTTGTTGTCTTCGGTGGTGGTTTCAGGTGCTTGTTGTTCAGGCTTGCTACTAGACTTCAGATCTGTTGGATTTCGCCGATTGCAATGTCTCGACGTGCTTGAGACATATCGAACCGGCACATGTGGCGTTGCACTGTTGATTCCTCATCTCTCACGCATGCTGGTCCGTTTGGATCACAGTTGGAGACTTCCCGTTTGTCATTAATTTATGCGCTCATCCAAGGTTGATCACCGGCTCTAGGAGGGAGCAACGATGGTGGCGCATCCCCATCCCGCGCTGGTCTATGTGGTGAATCGGTTCCCAGGGACATGTTTGTATTTTTCTTTCTTTCAAGGGTGATGGGTCACCTACTAGTGGTAGGGTCATGGACCTCACATCCAAGGCCCACCTAGGACCCCACACTATCATTGAGGTCCCATGACCATAGATGCATTCTGATGCATATATCAGAATCCACTCGGATCTACTAAGTCACTCGGGCGTCTCCCTGTAGTCGACCAGGTTCTAGCACTCGGATAGAGACAGGACGTGGGCGACGTGAAGCTGCAACCACCAAAGGACTTAGTGAATACATCAAGTGCAGTCATAGCTACCGTTACTAGTAACTGATGTAGTTATAGGCTGATGTTACTGAAAACTGCCGTCATAATGGCATTAATTCACCCTTGTAATGACGCCCGACGGGTCCTTGTGTACTCTATATAAGCGTCCCCCCCCCCCCCCCCCGGACTCCTGAGCAAGAGTTTAGCACTCTACTGTAATCTTACCCCCTGAGAAAACACAAGCCTCTGGGCACGAGACGTAGGGTTGTTACCTCTCCGAGAGAGGCCCGAACTCGTAAAATCCGAGTGTCACACTTGCGCTGTAGCTAGACTTGAAGATGTTAAATGATTTATCATGCTATACTAAAAATGTTAAACATATAACATTACCTTGTCTTTATCTAGACGTTCTTGATCGAGTACTGGCAGGCTTATATTGTTGTTTCTCTTGTAACAGTGATGTTAAATGATGTTGAATGTTATTGAATCTTTTCAAGTTTAGCTGCGACACTTGCACTGGTACCGTAACGTGCTATACAAACGGTTTTTAACCCCTTTCCGTGACGCAGTTCCGAACCGCCGCCTTGCCTGTGTGGGCGATAGGGGGGCATCCCACGCGACACTGAAACATCGTCTGCAATGGTGCGAGCGCCTGGTGACGATTCGCCTAACGTACACGTATGCGAAGTCGTAGCCTATCCCACATGCAACACTTTGACGTTACATTTGTGATCAACCACACATCCGAGATGATGGCACATATATATTCATGTGCGAAATATGGATATCACAAACATTTAATCCCATGACCTGTTTGTGATAGATACATTATGACACACAGTCCAAAAATATTAACTATGTGAGATGGCTCCACTATCGCCAATGTGCCATTATAATAATCGTGTGCGATAGTTATTCGGATCGCACACGCAAAACGTATGTTAACCGTCTTCTTATCGTCCTACATTACACACGCACGCAGGTTTGAAACCGTTTGTGCTATTGACGGCAATCGCACACGGTTACGACGTGCAAACGTGTGTATGAGAATGCGCACATCCCACACGCGCAAAATATGTGACCGTGTGTTTTAAAGCTGATAATCACACACGCTATTCTTCAAACAATCGTGTATGATATACGACAGCGTCGCACATGGTTTAATTATTCTAACTGTGTGCGCTGCAATTTATTACCTAATAGCTTATTTTTGTTAATTTATTATTAGAATTAGAAATTTCAAAATTTTAATTATAAAATGTGGATTTCACATCCATCAATACATACCCTAATTACAATGGTTCAACAACCAATGCATAAATCAAAAGGTCAGTACATGTTCGATGGTTACATAGTTCGGCAGAAGATTAAATATGATGAACCACAATATATAGTACTAGAGGCGGTAAAGTTGAAGAGAGAATTGTAAATGCTTTTGGATGTCGATGGTGTTGAAGAAGCGAAATACCCATAATGTGCCCTCCTCCATGCGAAAGGTGCGTGCAACTTTTGTCCAACCCCTTAAGATGATCGCCCGTCCATCCTTCACCGCCTTCAGGAAGACTTCTAGACCATTATCATGGTAGGATGAATTATATACTATAACCTTCGTTGCCTCCACTTCGGTCAGGTAGTTTTCTAGGTAATCTTGTGTAAATTCCTTCGGAAACCACTGAAAATAGACAACTTTCAGGTATTCATGTCTAATAGAGTAACTTGTTCTGGGCTGGAAAAGAAGGCAACATATTACTTACCATCCTAAAGTTCACTAATGTCTTGGATAAAGTATAAATACAGAGTTTAATTCCAATCAAATGTCTCTGCTGCCTAACAATTTTTCTTAGTTTTCTCACTTGATGCTTGTTCATGTTTATCTCATTCCCCATCTGCAAACGGGGTCAAAGCGTGGATCAGTACCGCTGACATATGTACCTACAAGCAACAAATAAATGTTAGAACCTAATCTACAGTTGCACAAATGATGTAAAATATTATAAGACAATGGGATGTGACTAACCTCGATGGTAAACAACAACATCACGCACTATAGCCCTACATAAGCACATAGAAAGGCGTGTTAAATACAATGGGGTTAACATCCACCAAAAATAGCAAATGTTAATTAAACGACAGTATCTCCGGTGATATTTTCATTGCGAGGACTAACACGATAGCAAAGGGACAGGTATTGGTGAAATTAAACTGGACAACTCATACTTGAACAGCAATGCGTATTACTGAAATAAACAATGGACGTGGTAACTTCAGAGTACATAAAACCTAACATAGTCATTAAAACTTGTACCAGTGAAACTGAAATTGACACGGTTAAACATCGTGAGCCAAGTGCTGCTAGAGCAGAAAATTGCTCAGTTGTCTAGAAAAAGGTAGGGAAAATAGCCAAGATGTGTTAGGCGTGTTTACTACAACAAGCTTAACACATCAACCGTACAAAACATACCCAATGCAACTGATATTGGTAAAATTGAACTGGTTAGTTCATACTTGGTAAATCCTAAGGGGTAGTTGCCGGGGCACTTCAACTCGGCCAGAGCCCGCACAAAGTCGATGGCGAGGTGTTCCTGCTGGTCGCAGCGTGGATGAGTACCGCTAACATATGTACCTACAAGCAACAAGTAAATGTTAGAAGCTAAACTGCAATTGAACAAATGATGTAAAATACTATAAGATATTGGGATGTGACTAACCTTGATGGTAAACAACATCATCGTGCATTGTGACACTGCGTAAGTACATGGAAAGTCATGTCAACTACAACGGGGTTAACATCCAGCAAAAATATCTAATGGTAGTTGAAGGACATCATCTCCAGTGATATCTTCATTGCGAAGAGTAGCACGGTACCGAATGGACATCGTAAAAAATGGATATAACTGTTCACTACAACAGGCTTAACAGCAACCTAGCATAGGCATTGTAAGTTTGTAACTGGTATTAGTGAAATTGAACTGGACAATTCATACTTGAACAACATAGTGTGCATAATTGAAATGAACAACGGACGTGTTAACTACAGAGTACAGACAACTTAACATGGCGATTTAAACTTGTACCGTTGAAACTGAAATTGATACGGTTAAACATTGCAACAAGTATTCGTAAAAATGAACTGGACAATTCATACTTGGTAAATCTCGAGGGGTAGTTGCTTGGGCATTTCATCTCGACTAGAGCCCGTCCAAAGTCGACGATGAGGTGTTCCTGAGGATCGAAGCGTGGATCAGTACCTCTACAATATGTACGTGTACAAACAACAAGTAAGTGTTACAAGCGTGGGGCACTTCATCTTGGCCAGAGCCCGCACCAAGTTGGCGGCTTCGGGGGCAAGGTGTTCCTCCGGGTCGGCACACATAGCGTCCACCACGCCATCGACCGCCATGATCAACTCCTCGACCTCCGCGTGATATGTGGTTGGGCTTACGCGGGGATGCTCGGCGATATGGGGTAGGGATGTGGAGGCATGAGGGTGGTTCGCAGGTTCAATCTGAGCAATCGGGCCGGGGCGGTGATGGAGATCGGAGGTTACCTCACTAGATCGACGAGCGAGACTGGGGCAGAACATAGATTTGGTTGCGGCGGCGGCGGCGGTTTGGGATGTAGTTAGAGGGATGGGGCGGTGGGGGGATAGGGGGGAAATGTGATGGGTGGGTATGGGATGGGAGGAATAACTTCTGAAATCGGGCGCCTACTGAAAATTTGGCAACGAAACTCGAACCTTAGGGGGGGAACACGCAACGCAGACGAAGCGCATCAAATACCCGTGTGCGAGAAAAGAGAAAATTGGCGATCCCGCGCCGGAAAAATTACAAGCCTTCTCTCTCTCGTGCCATCAGACGTTTTGCAAACGGTTCGTTGTAAGAACACGTTTGTGGTTAAAGCTGTATTTTTGGAAAACTGATAGTATCAGATAGTACATGATACTACTTTGCTTGGTGTTCACATATTTGCCAAAGCATACTGGTGTCGTATAATGACACCACACCAGGCCTAAATTGAAGTATAAGCACAAAAGGCCTAGAAAAGTCCACATAAAAGGCTGAATATACTAAACGAGCCTGAAAAAAATGTCAAATTTGGACACGGTGCATTCTAGTGGGTATGATGATCGTACAAAATAAATGAAGTTGAAAGGACCAAGGAAATATGACTACATTATCCGTAACTCCTCAAATATTACCAGATCATATTGAGGTCATGCCTAGGCACCACACGAGGTAACATGTTTTTCACGCATATTTTCCATTTTTCTAGAGTTACAAAACAAATAAACGACACATCTGTGGTTGCCTCTTCGCACACATATCCTTTAAAATTCTATTAATTTCCTGTAAAATACATGAAAAGTTATTCGGTGACACAATTATGAATTTTCGAACCTTTTTTTGAACACCTTTTCATGTACAGAACGTTCAAACTTGAATTATAAGCAGTAAATGCCTAGAAAGTATACATAAAAGACTAAATACGATAAATAAGCCTGAAAAATGTCAAATTTGGACACGGTGCATTCTAGTGGGTATGATGATGTACAAAATAAATCAAGTTGAAAGGACTAAGGAAATATGGGTTCCCCTTCAATACATGGTGATTTCGCTCCCCAAACCATTAAACTCCATAGGTGATGGTCTGATATATGAAGAATGTGTATAACGACATTATCCATACCTCCTCAAATATTTACCACATCATATTGAGGTCATGCCTAGGCACCACACGAGGTAACATGTTTTTCAGGAATGTTTTCCATTTTTCTAGAGTTACAAAACAAATAAACGACACATCTGTGGTTGCCTCTTTGCACACATATCATTTAAAATTCTATTAATTTCTTGCACATTCATGAAAAGTTATTCAATGACACGATTATAAATTTTTGAACCCTTTTTGAACACCTTTTCATGTACAGAACGTTAGAACTTTAATTATAAGCACGAAATGCCTAGAAATTACACATAAAAACTAAATACGACAAACAAGCCTAAAAAATGTCAAAGTTGGACACGGTGCATTCTATTGGGTATGATGATCGTAGAAAATAAATCAAGTTGAAAGGACCAAGGAAATATGGGTTCCCCTTCAAACATGGTGACTTCGCTCCCCGAACCATGAAACACCATATGTGGTGGTCCGGTATATGAAGGGTGTGTATGATGACATTATCCATACCTCCTCAAATATTTACCACATCATATTGAGGTCATGCCTAGGCACCACACGAGGTAACATGTTTTTCAAGCATGTTTTCCATTTTTCTAGAGTTACAAAACAAATAAACGACACATTTGTGGTTGCCTCTTCCCACACATATCCTTTAAAATTCTATTAATTTCCTGTAAAATACATGAAAAGTTATTCAATGACACAATTATGAATTTTCGAACCCTTTTTTGAACACCTTTACATGTACAGAACGTTCAAACTTGAATTATAAGCAGGAAATGCCTAGAAAGTACACATAAAAGACTAAATACGATAAACAAGTTCAAAAAATGTCAAATTTGGACACGGTGCATTCTAGCGGGTATGATGATCGTAGAAAATAAATCAAGTTGAAAGGACCAAGGAAATATGGGTTCCCCTTCAAAACATGGTGAGTTCGCTTCCCGAACCATGAAACTCCATAGGTGATGGTCCGGTATATGAAGGGTGTGTATGATGACATTATCCATACCTCCTCAAATATTTACCACATCATATTGAGGTCATGCCTAGGCACCACACGAGGTAACATGATTTTCAGGCATGTTTTCCATTTTTCTAGAGTTACAAAACAAATAAACGACACACCTGTGGTTGCCTCTTCCCACACATATCCTTTAAAATTCTATTAATTTCCTACAAAATACATGCAAAGTTATTCAATGACACAATTATGAATTTTCGAACTCTTTTTTGAACACCTTCACATGTACAGAACGTTCGAACTTGAATTATAAGCAGTAAATGCCTAGAAAGTATACATAAAAGACTAAATACGATAAACAAGCTCGAAAAATGTCAAATTCGAACACGGTGCATTCTAGTGGGTATGTTGATCGTAGGAAAAAATCATGGAGAAACGACCAAGGAAATATGGGTTTCCCTTGAAACTTTGGGATTTGTTTGGGCTGACGGTTACTTTGTGAAGGCCGTGTGCGTTCACCCCATTTTGCGTTGTGTTCTGATTGGCCAGAACCCCAGCCACATGGATCGCGCATGCGCACCGTAGGATGCACCGTATGATCAACGACAGGTTTAGCATCTGGTTCTATATTTATCTTGTGCTGACATAGAGTGGTAGAAATGCCCTTAAGATAATCAAGAGTATATCCAATAGTGGCTCGGTGCTTCTTCAGAGTTTTGAGTAATCTCTTTTCTTCATGCTCTGAAAGGTTAGCACTAATAATAACATGATATATCTTCTTTTGATCAAGATAAGCATATTTCAGTGTGTCAGGTAATTTCTTTAGCTCAAACACGGGATCTCCCTTTGGCGGGGGAGGATCCCTAAAATGTCAACAGGCAAGTTGTGTTTAAGAATAGGTGTGTGTCTAAAGAATATCTCATATATTTCATTTCTCTCATTCATATGCATATCATTTTCATGGTCCAGCAAATACTGTTCTAATGGATCAATAGGAGGCACAACAATAGAGGCTAGACCAATAATTTCATCCTTACTAGACAATTATTTCTCATGTGGTTGTCTACCAAACTTAGAGAAGTTAAATTCATGAGACTTGATAACCCACAAGTATAGGGGATCGCAACAGTTTTCGAGGGTAGAGTATTCAACCCTAATTTATTGATTCGACACAAGGGGAGCCAAAGAATATTCTCGAGTATTAGCAGCTGAGTTGTCAATTCAACCACACCTGAAAGACTTAATATCTGCAGCAAAGTATTTAGTAGCAAAGTAGTATGGAAGTAACGGTAATGGTGGCAAAAGTGACAGTAGCAGTATTGTAGTGATTGTGACAGTAGCAACAGAAAAGTAACCTAGCAAAGATCAATATGGAAAAGCTCGTAGGCAATGGATCAATGATGGATGATTATGTTGGATGGCATTCATCATGCAACGGTTATAACATAGGGTGATACAGAACTAGCTCCAATTCATCAATGTAATGTAGGCATGTATTCCATATATAGTCATACGTGCTTATGGAAAAGAACTTGCATGCCATCTTTTGTCCTACCCTCCCGTGGCAGCGGGGTCCTAATGGAAACTAAGGGATATTAAGGCCTCCTTTTAATAGAGAACCGGACCAAAGCATTAGCACTTAGTGAATACATGAACTCCTCAAACTACGGTAATCACCGGAAAGAATCCCAGTTATTGTCACCCTGGGGGATGCGGATCATAACTCGTAATAGGTGTCTACAACTTGCAAGATAGGATCAAGAACACATATATATTCATGAAAACATAATAGGTTCAGATTTGAAATCATGGCACTCGGGCCCTAGTTGCAAGCATTAAGCATAGCAAAGTCATAGCAACATCAATCTCAGAACATAGTGGATACTAGGGATCAAACCCTAACAAAACTAACTCAATTACATGGTAAATCTCATCCAACCCATCACCGTCCAGCAAGCCCACGATGGAATTACTCACGAACGGCGGAGAGCATCATGAAATTGGTGATGAAGGATGGTTGGTGATGACGACGGCATCGATTTCCCCTCTCCTGAGCCCAAATCAGACTCCAGATCTGCCCTCCCGAGGAAGAATAGGAGGTGGCGGCGGCTCCGTATCGTAAAACGCGATGAACTCTTCTCTCTGATTTTTTTCTCCCCGAATAGGAATATATAGAAGTGGAAACGAGGTCAGAGGAGCTTCAGGGGGCCCACTTGTGACCAGGTGGTGGCCCCTCTCCGGTTGATTCTTTCGCCAGTATTTTTTATTAATTCCAAAAATATTCTCCGTAAATTTTCAGGTCAATCCGAGAACTTTTATTTCTGCACAAAAATAACACCAAGGCAATTCTGCTGAAAACAACGTCAGTCCGGGTTGTTCCATTCAAATCATGCAAATTAGAGTCCAAAACAAGGGCAAAAGAGTTTGGAAAAGTAGATACGTTGGAGACGTATCAACTCCCCCAAGCTTAACCCATTGCTTGTCCTCAAGCAATTCAGTTGACAAACTGAAAGTGATAAAGAAAAACTTTTACAAACTCTGTTTGATCTTGCTGTTGTAAATATGTCTAACTGATGTTCAGATTTTTAGCAAAGATTATAGACTAACCACATTCACAATAACATTTTAGGTCTCACATTTACTCATATCAATGGTATAACCAACTAGCGAGCAATGATAATAAGTCTCGGATGGCAACAATTTTATCAAAACAATCATGATACAATATGACATAATGGTATCTCGCTAGCCCTTTCTGAGACCGCAAAACATAAATGCAGAGCACCTCTAAAGAACAAGGACTGACTAAACATTGTAATTCATGGTAAAAGAGATCCAGTCACAATCATACTCAATATCAATTAATAACAAAGCATACAAATGACGGTGGTGCTCTCTAACTGGTGCCTTTTTATAAGAGGATGATGACTCAACAGTAAAGTAAAATAGATAGGCCCTTTGCAGAGGGAAGCATTGATTTGCAGAGGTGCCAGAGCTCGAGCTTTTAAAACAGGGATGAATAATGATTTTGAGCGGTATGCTTTCATTGCCAACATAACAACCAAGAGATTTCGGTATCTTCCATGCTAGATACATTATAGGCGGTTCCCAAACAGAATAGTAAAGTTTTTACTCCCCCTCCACCAGTCAATCACACTCCACGGCGGGCCGAATCCACGGGTACCGTCCATACAAACACAATCCTGGGGGAGTTTTGTTTTATTATATTTTGGTTTAAATTTTGAGCATGGAACTGGGCATCCCGAATACCAGCCACTTTCTCGTGAATGATAGTGAATCAACACATATCGTGAGAATAACCCACCTAGCATGGAAGACACTGACAGCCCCTAGTCACTACATGAGCGATTCGGGCATACAAAATGGAATATTATTTGAAGGTTTAGAGTATGGCACATGCAAATTTACTTGGAACGGCAGGTAAATACCGCATATAGGTAGATATGGTGGACTCATATGGAACAACTTTGGGTTTATGGAAATGGATGCACAAGCAGTATTCCCGCTTAGTACAAGCGAAGGCTAGCAAGAGACTGGGAAGCGACCAACTAGAGAGCGACAACAGTCATAAACATGCTTTGAGATTAACCAACATTGAATGCAATCATGAGTAGGATATAAATCACCATGAACATAAATATCGTGGAGGCTATGTTGATTTTGTTTCAACTACATGCGTGAACATGTGCCAAGTCTAGCCACTTGAATCATTCAGAGGAGGATACCATCCTATCATACTACATCACAACCATTTTAAAATGCATGTTGGCACTCAAGACAAACCATTATACACTCTTAGCTAATTAAGCATGGCATGAGTAACTATAATCTCTAATTGTCATTGCAAACATGTTTCATCTATAATGAGCTGAATTCAGAACGATGAGCTAATCATATTTACAAGAACAAGATAGGTCGAGTCCATACCAGCTTTTCTCCATCTCAATCATTTCATCATATATCATCATTATTGCCTTTCACTTGCACGACCGAACGGTGTGAATAATAATAAGAGTGCACGTGCATTGGACTAAGCTGGAATCTGCAAACGATAACTCAAAGGAGAAGGTAAGGTAATATGGGCTCTCTGTAAGATAAACAATGATGCATATGAGAGCCACTCAACATTTTCATCGTGACCTTCTCCTTGCGACCCAAAGAAAAGAAATTTCGAAACAAGAACGAGAAAAACTATTTACACGGGAAAGCTCCCAACAAGCAAAAGAAGAACGAGAAATCTTTTTGGGTTTTCTTTTTAATGAAACAACTAAACAAACTAAAAGGTAAAGCCAGAACTAATTTTTTTTTGGATTTTTCTCAAGTTTAATTAAACACACAAGAAGAAAACGGAAAGGAGAAATAAAATACCATGGATGATACAATGAAAAAGTATGAACACCGACAACTGAAATGAGTGTGTGAACATGAATGTACTGTGGGTGAGAAATACGTACTCCCCCAAGCTTAGGCTTTTGGCCTAAGTTGTTCTAGGGCCATGGCTGGAAGTGACTATCTCCTGGATACTCCGGAGGATACTGAGGGTTCCACTGGTTGGCGAGCTCCTGTGGCTCCCACTGAAAAACTGGATCCCGATACGGATCAAGGGCTGGTACCGACTCAGGTGCTGGGGGTTGCGACAGACCCCAATATCTGTAGATGTCCTCGGGCATAATAGTGTACCTCCTTGAATGAATATCGAACAAGAAGAAGCAGGCAGAGTAATAATCTCACAAGTACCCTGACTGAATACTAGGTTGTAAAGCAGCCTTCTATCTTTATCCTTTCTAATAAAATCATGTGCTACCATACTATCATAGTCTAAATATCTCGTAGGTAGTAACATTTCATCTTCCTCATCAAGCCTAATGGGTATTTCAAAGTGTTTGGCTAGACGAGATGCGTAGATACCTCCTTATATGGGGCCCTTCGAACGGTTTAAGTTGAACCGTTGGGCCACTATAGCGCCCAGACTAAAAGTTCTATCAGCAAGTAAAGCGTGGCGCAAAATGGCGAGGTCAGGTGCACTAAGGCTTCCACTCTCCCCACGACCAAATAAACATCTCCCCGCGAATAATGAATAATAGCGTAGAACAGGAAAATGTAAACTAGCCGCTCTTGCCCTTGACACACCTCTCTCTTCCCCCACAGTGATTGCGGCAATAAAGTCCTCCATGTCTCTAGGACGTGGTTCACTGATGCTGCCCTCATAAGGTATTTTGCAAACTTTGCAAAAATCGTAAAGTTTCATCTCCTTCGGCACGTCATATAAGTAAATCTCTACCATGGGAGGATTCTTCCTAGGATAAAAGTGAAAATTTTGCACGAAGGTATTAGTGAGTAAGAGGTACTGATCACACTTATCGTTGAGGAAGTCCGTGATGCCCGCATTCTTTGCCAAATAATAAAAATCTTCATAAATTCCGGCCGCCCTCAAGAGTGCATCACTTGGCCATTCACATGGTCGAACCTCCGCGGCGCGAGGAAGATTGTATTTGGGCTTCTTCTTCACCTCATTTTCATCTTCTTTAGAGCCCCGGCTTGAAGAGCCTCTTAACAATCTACTCATCATTTTTTTTCTGAAAAATTTCTGAAATTTTTAGTGACTCACAATAAAGGTGAACGAAACTCAACAAAACTCATAGCAACTACTCCCACAAGTGTCTAGAGGCCATATCATGCATCAAAACCACTTGGGACCATACAAATTTGACATGCAAGCTCAAGAACAAGGTCACCACAGCAGCAAAAAATTTGCAATATATAAAGCACTAGAACAAAAACTAATTGGACCATTGGAGGAGTCACATACCGAAGAACAATCCCCCCAAAACAGTTTTGCAAATGGAGCTTTGAGCAAGGAGATCGAAAATGGCAACAAAATGAGCTAGAACACGGGTTTGAGCAATGGTGGGATTTTTTCTGGAGGAAGACGAAGTGGATGGTGGCTGGAATAAGTGAGGGGGCCCCACAAGCCAGGGGGCGCGCCCAGGGGGTGGGCGCGCCCTACAGGCTTGTGGCCCACTGGTGCAGCCCCCTGATGTGTTCTCAGTGCCAAAAATTCTAAAATATTCCAGAAAAAATCATACTACATTTTCAGCGCATTCTGAGGATTTTTATTTTCAGGTCATTTTTCTATTGCACGGATAAAACGGAAAAACAGAAGAACAATAGCATTTTTACTCTATTTAATCTAAATAACAGAAAGTAAAAGTTGGGTACAGAAGGTTGTGCCTCCTAAATTCATCCATCTCATGCTCATCAAAAAGAATCCATCAATAAGGTTGATCAAGTCTTATTGACAAACTTTTTTCGAATGACACGGAACCGGAGAATTTTCGAATGACACTAGGTTACCTCAATGGGGATATGCATGTCCCCAACAATAAGTATATCATATTTCTTCTTGGCAGTAGGGAGAGTAAATTCAAAACCTCCAATAATAATCCTTGGAATTTTTTCAATGAAGTTGATACTATGAACTTGAGGTTGTTTCTTTGGAAAGTGTACCGTATGCTCATTGCCATTAACATGAAAAGTGACATTGCCCTTGTTGCAATCAATAACAGCCCCTGCAGTATTCAAAAAAGGTCTACCAAGGATGATCGACATACTGTCGTCCTCAGGAATATCAAGAATAACAAAGTCCGTTAGAATAGTAACATTTGCAACTACGACAGGCACATCCTCACAAATACCGATGGGTAAAGCAATTGATTTATCAGCCATTTGTAAAGACATTTCAGTAGGTGTCAACTTATTCAAATCAAGTCTTCGATATAAAGAGAAAGGCATAACACTAACACCAACTCCAAGATCTAATAAAGCAGTTTTATCATAATTTCCTTTAATAGAGCATGGTATAGTAGGTACTCCGGGATCTCCTAGTTTCTTTGGTATTCCACCCTTAAAAGTATAATTAGCAAGCATGGTGGAAATCTCAGCTTCCGGTATCTTTCTTTTATTTGTCACAATATCTTTCATATACTTAGCATAAGGAGACATTTTCAGAATATCAGTCAAGCGCATACGCAAAAAGACAGGTCTAAGCATTTCAACAAAGCGCTCAAAGTCCTCATCATCCTTTTTCTTGGATGGCTTAGGAGGAAAGGGCATGGGTTTCTGAACCCATGGTTCCCTTTCTTTACCATGCTTCCTAGCAACAAAGTCTCTTTTATCATATCTTTTGTTCTTAGGTTGTGGGGTATCAAGATCAACAGCAGGTTCAATCTCCACATCATTATCATTACTAGGTTGAGCATCAACATGAACATCATCATTAATATTATCACTAGGCTCATGTTCATTACCAGATTGTGTCTCAGCATCAGAAATAGAAATATCATTTTGGTTTTCATGTGTATCTATAACAGGTTCACTAGCAGCATGCAAAGTCCTATCGTCATTCTTTTTCCTTCTATTACTAGGACGATTAGGTGCATCAGAATTAATTCTTTGAGAATCCTGCTCAATTCTCTTAGGATGGCCCTCAGGATACAAAGGTTCCTGAGTCATTCTACCACCTCTAGTCACAACTTTAACAGAATGATTATTGTTCTTACTATTCATCTCATTAAGCAAATCATTTTGTGCCTTAAGTACTTGTTCTACTTCAGTAGTTACCATGGAAGCATGTTTACTAATAAGCTTAAGATCATTGATAGTTCTACTCATATAATCACCTAAGCGATCAAGCATGTAAGCATTATGTTTCAGTTGTCTACTAACATAAGCATTGAAATTTTCTTGCTTGACTATAAAGTTATCAAATTCATCCAAGCATTGACTAGCAGACTTATTATAAGGAATATCACCTTCATCAAATCTACGGAGAAAATTTACCTCTACTACCTGTGTCGGGTTATCAAGACCATGTATTTCTTCAATAGGTGGTAGATTCTTAACATCTTCAGCTTTAATACCCTTTTCCTTCATAGATTTCTTTGCCTCTTGCATATCTTCAGGACTGAGAAATAGAATACCTCTATTCTTCGGAGTTGGCTTTGGAGGTGGTTCGGGAATAGTCCAATCATTATCATTGCTCAATATATTATTCAATAGGAGTTCAGCTTGTTCAACAGTTCGTTCCCTGAAAACACAACTAGCACAACTATCTAGGTGGTCCCTAGAAGCATCGGTTAGTCCATTATAAAAGATATCAAGTATTTCGTTTTTCTTGAGAGGGTGATCAGGCAAAGCATTAAGTAATTGGAGAAGCCTCCCCCAAGCTTGTGGGAGACTCTCTTCTTCAATTTGCACAAAGTTAATTATTTCCTGCAAGGCAGCTTGTTTCTTATGGGCAGGAAAATATTTTTCAGAGAAGTAATATATCATATCCTGGGGACTATGCACACAACCAGGAGCAAGAGAATTAAACCATATCTTAGCATCACCCTTTAATGAGAAAGGAAACAACTTAAGAATATAGTAATAGCGAATTTTTTCCTCATGAGTAAATAGGGTGGCTATATCATTCAATTTAGTAAGATGTGCCACAACAGTTTCAGATTCATAACCATGGAAAGGATCAGATTCAACCAAAGTAATTAACTCAGGATCGACAGAGAATTCATAATCCTTATCAGTAACAAAGATAGGTGAAGTAGCAAACTTAGGATCATATTGCATTCTAGCATTCAAAGATTTTTCTTTCCACTTGCATAACAATTTCGTAAGATCATCTCTATCTTTACAAGCAAGAAAGTCCCTAGCTACCTCTCCTTCCATAACATAACCCTCAAGTATATCAGGCAATTCATATCTAGGAGAGCTAGGTCTAGCAGGTGTCTCATAGTGTTCAGTTTCAATAATTTCATCAGATTCAGAGATATCATCAGTTTCAGCATTGACTCGAGCAATTTGTTCATCAAGAAATTCACCCAGTGGCACAGTATTATCAAGCAAAGTATCATCATAAGCATCATGCATAGCAGAAGTGGCATCATCAATTACTTGCGACATATCAGAATTACTAGCAGGTGGTGGTGTCGCAAGTTTACTCATAACAGAAGGTGAATCAAGTGCAGAGCTAGATGGCAGTTCCTTACCTCCCCTCGTAGTAGAGGGATAGATCTTGGTTTTTGGGTCTTTCAGATTCTTCATAGTGATCAACAGATATAAATCCCAAGTGACTTAGAGAATAGAGCTATGCTCCCCAGCAACAGCGCCAGAAAAAGGTCTTGATAACCCACAAGTATAGGGGATCGCAACAGTTTTCGAGGGTAGAGTATTCAACCCAAATTTATTGATTCGACACAAGGGGAGCCAAAGAATATTCTCGAGTATTAGCAGCTGAGTTGTCAATTCAACCACACCTGAAAGACTTAATATCTGCAGCAAAGTATTTAGTAGCAAAGTAGTATGGAAGTAACGGTAACGGTGGCAAAAGTGACAGTAGCACTATTGTAGTGATTGTGACAGTAGCAACGGAAAACTAACCTAGCAAAGATTAATATGGAAAAGCTCGTAGGCAATGGATCAGTGATGGATGATTATGTCGGATGGCATTCATCATGCAACGGTTATAACATAGGGTGATACAGAACTAGCTCCAATTCATCAATGTAATGTAGGCACGTATTCCATATATAGTCATACGTGCTTATGGAAAAGAACTTGCATGACATCCTTTGTCCTACCCTCCCGTGGCAGCGGGGTCCTAATGGAAACTAAGGGATATTAAGGCCTCCTTTTAATAGAGAACCGGACCAAAGCATTAGCACTTAGTGAATACATGAACTCCTCAAACTACGGTAATCACCGGAAAGAATCCCAGTTATTGTCACCCTGGGGGATGCGGATCATAACTCGTAATAGGTGTCTACAACTTGCAAGATAGGATCAAGAACACATATATATTCATGAAAACATAATAGGTTCAGATTTGAAATCATGGCACTCGGGCCCTAGTGACAAGCATTAAGCATAGCAAAGTCATAGCAACATCAATCTCATAACATAGTGAATACTAGGGATCAAACCCTAACAAAACTAACTCGATTACATGGTAAATCTCATCCAACCCATCACCGTCCAGCAAGCCCACGATGGAATTACTCACGAACGGCGGAGAGCATCATGAAATTGGTGATGAAGGATGGTTGGTGATGACGACGGCGTCGATTTCCCCTCCCCGGAGCCCAAATCAGAACAGGAGGTGGCGGCGGCTCCGTATCGTAAAACGCGATGAACTCTTCTCTCTGATTTTTCTCTCCCGAATAGGAATATATAGAAGTGGAAACGAGGTCGGAGGAGCTTCAGGGGGCCCACAAGATAGGGGGGCGCGCCCTAGGGGGGGAGGGGGCGCCCCCCTGGCTTGTGACCAGGTGGTGGCCCCTCTCCGGTTGATTCTTTCGCCAGTATTTTTTATTAATTCCAAAAATATTCTCCGTAAATTTTCAGGTCAATCCGAGAACTTTTATTTCTGCACAAAAATAAGACCAAGGCAATTCTGCTGAAAACAGCGTCAGTCCGGGTTAGTTCCATTCAAATCATGCAAATTAGAGTCCAAAACAAGGGCAAAAGAGTTTGGCAAAGTAGATACGTTGGAGACGTATCAAGACTCATCACCAAAGCTTACTTTAACCTTCCCAGTAACACAATTAATTTCAGAATTAACGGTATTTAAGAAAAGGTCTACCAAATATAATGGGACAAAAATTATCTTGTAGTGAACCAAGTACTAAGAAATCAGTGGGGTACTTAATTTTTTCACACAAGACTTCAACATCTCTAACAATCCCAAGCGGTGAAATAGTGTCTATGTTTGCAAATTTAATAGTAACTTTTCAATGTCTCCCATCTCAGCAGGTGCTATTTCATTCATAATTTCTTGATATAAGGTAAAAGGAATAGCCCTCACACTAGCACCCATATCACACAAGCCATGATAACAATGATCTCCAATCTTAACAGAAATGACAGGCATGCCAACAACGGGTTTATTCTTATCTAGCACAACCTTTTCATTTCTAGCAGGTTTAGCAATTCTAACAGCATCATCACAAAAGTAAATAACCTGACCATCAATGTTATCAACCAAGAGATCTTTAACCATAGCAATATTAGGTTCTACATTTATTTGTTTGGAAGCTTTGGGTGTTCTAATATGGATTTTATTAACCATAGTTGTAGATTTAGCATGTTCCTCAATCCTAATAGGAAAAGGTGGTTTTTCAATATAAGTAGTGGGCACAACTAGATCAATATTATAAATAATGGTTTCTTCTTTAGGAATAATAGGTTCCTCTAACAATTCTTCAGTGAGTGGATGATATTTAAACCATTTCTCCTTAGGGAGATCAACATGAGCAGCAAATGTTTCACAAAAGGAAGCTACTATCTCAGAGTCAAGTCCATATTTAGTGCTAAACTTATGAAAAGTATCAATTTCCATAAAAGATTTAACACAATCAAACTCAAGCTTTATACCTGACTCTTTACCTTTGTCGAGTTCCCAATCTTCAGAGTTGCGCTCAATTCTCTCTAGAAGGTCCCATTTGAATTCAATAGTTCTCTTCATGTAGGAACCGATGGAAGAAGAATCGGGTATTAATTGATCATCATGAGAAAGCCGAGGATAAAAGTTTTGTATAATCATTTCTCTTGAGATCTCATGGTTGGGGCAAGTTTGCATCATAGATTTAAGCCTCCCCCAAGCTTGAGTGATGCTTTATCCTTCGCGAGGCCAAAAATTATATATATAATTCCGATCGTTGAAAGTAATTGAGTCTTTTTTGAATTCTATTATGCATGATTATTATAGCTTCTTATTCCTCTCTGATATATCGGTTTGGTTTGGCCAACTAGATTGATTTATCTTCCGCGGGAGTGGTGCATTGTAATGGGTTCAATCTTGCGGTGCTCTATATCCCAGTGATAGAAAGGGACAAGACACGTATTTGTATTGTTGCCATTAAGGAGAAAACGACGGGGTCTGAACATATTGCTTGTCATACTTTGTCTACATCATGTCACCTTGCTCCAAGCATTACTCTATTTGTCATGAACTTAATACGCGGAGAGGCAAGTTAGAAGCACTCTCTAAGTGGAGTAATAGTAGTAGATACAGGATCGTTTCGATCTACTTGTTTATGGACGTGATGCCTATATACATGATCATTGACGTGAATAACATGTCATAACTATGCGTTATTCTGTCAATTGCCCAACACTAATTTTTCTACCCACCGTATGCTATGTTCAAGAGAGAAGCCTCTAGCAAAAACTATGCCCCCCGGGTCTACTTAATCATAAATACTAAAACCCTAAGAATACTTTGATGCAATTTATTTAATGTTATTTTATTTTGCTTTTATATCATCTATCTCTATCAAGATTTAATCCTTGCAAGTAACGAGTTCAAGGGGCTTGACAGCCCTCTTGCCCGGGTTGGGTGCAAGTGTTTGGTTTTGTGTGTGTAGGTGTTGTTGAAAGGAGTTTGCTTGGTTCGATAACCTTGGTTCTCACTGATGGAAATACTTATCTCTACTGTGCTGCATCTCCTCTCCTCTTCAGGGAAGATCCCAGCGCAGCTCACAAGTATAATATATATAATTTCAGATTTATGATATTCAATTCTTCCAAAAATTTACTCTTAGGATATAAGTGAAGCAAAAGAGTGAAGGACAAACTACTCCAAAAGATATAAGCGAAGATCAATGAGTAGTTAAATAATTAGGTAGCTATGTGAAGAATCTCTCCAAATAAAGATTTCAGATCCAAGGATTTTATTCAAACAACAAACAAACAAAATACAATCCAAGAATAGCACATATCATGTGAACAGATAAAAACTTTGCCTCAACATAGGTTAACCGATAGTTGTTGACGAAGAGAGGTGGGATGCCTAAGGTGGCATCCCCAAGCTTAGATGCTCGAGACTTCTTGTAATACTGACTTGGGGAGCCTTGGGCATCCCCAAGCTTGAGCTCTTCTACTTTTGAGCTGCGTTGGGATTTTCCCCGAAGAGGAGAGGAGATGCAGTACAATAGAGACAAGTATTTACCTTAGTGAGAAGCAAGGTTATCGAACCAATTGGAGAACCAAGCAAATTCCATTCAACAACACCTACACACACAAAAGCAAACACTTTCACCCAACGCGGGCAAGAGGGTTGTCAAGCCCCTTGAACTCGTTACTTGCAAGGATTAAATCTTGATAGAATAGATATTGCAAATAATTAAAGTAAAAACAAATAATAAAAGGCAGCAAGGTAATTTAGGAGTTTTTGTATTTATGTTTAAGTAGACCCGGGGGCCATAGTGTTCGCTAGAGGCTTCTCTCTTGAAAATAGCATCTGATGGATAGACAAATTACTGTTGGGCAATTGATAGAATTGCGATAGTTATGACATGTTATTCACAGCAATGATCATGTATATAGGCATCACGTCCATAAACAAGTAGACCGAAATGATTCTGCATCTACTACTATCACTCCACTTCGAGAGCGCTTCTATGCTTGCCTCTCTAGGTATTAAGTTCATGACAGACAGAGTAATGCTTGGAGCAAGGTGACATGATGTAGACAAAATAAGACAAGCAATATGTTTAGTTCCCATCATTTTATCCTTGATGGCAACAATACAAATACGTGTCTTGTCCTCTTCTGTCACGAGGAATGTAGAGCACCACAAGATTGAACCCACTACAACGCACCACTCCCACTGAAGATAAATTTCTGATCTGAATGCCCCTCGTGAAGAGGTGCATGTCTCACAGGATGCACCCAATCTCTGATTTGGTGAAAATTTGCAATGCCATTTTTGTAAGGCCTAAAGAGTTCTAACTCATTGACTGGCCTCGTTTTGTATGGCAAACAATGTTATACATAGCCTTTTTGACGGCAAACAGTGGCATGCATTGCCCTTTTTTATGGCAACAGTGGCATACATTGCCCTTTTTGTAACTAAATTTTATTAATTAATGTAGGATTAGTAGTTCACCGAATGATGTTGCTCAATTAGTTAACTAAATGTTCTTCTTAACCGACTTGTTATTTTAACTGAATTTGTTAAAAATTAGTTAACTGAATTTTTGTTAGCTGCATATACAAAAAATATAAAAATATATTTTCAGTGTTGATTTCATATTGCCTACTACTAACTGCAATTATGATAATGCAAAAAATTAAAAATGACAAAAACAAAAAATGTTGGCCCTGGGACTTGTAGGTCAAACGGTGCCTGCAATGCCAGTGGGATAGTACTAGTGGTTTGTATTATTCGTACTACTCATAGTAGTTATTAACATATTTAGGATAAAGGGGCTACGTGGCGTGCGTTGCGTTGCGGGGGCCGTTTCGGTTTCCAGGGCAATAAAATGTGCCCACCCACTGCTTCCCTCCCCATCCTCCACTCCCCTCCCCTCCCCACTCCAGTCACATCGCCTCGGCCCCCTGCTCCCCACTCCCCTCAATCTACAGTAAGAAACCCTCGCCACTGAGCTCAACGCCACCCTGATGCCATGGACAAGAGCCTCGGGTGGCAGCATGCGATCGAAGATCTGGCCGGCGATGACCAGGAGATTCATGCGCAACTACGGGAGATTTCATGATGGTTCCCTAGCATGCAGATGATGCACAATCACTCCAGGGGCCTCATCAAGGTGATGATCGAGGATGAGAAGCATCATGCCTTCCCCAATGGCTACGGTGTCCCTCCGATCGTCGTCCTCCTATGGGCGATGCGTGAGGTGCAGCGCTCCGACGACCCCAAGCAACGAGCCAGATGGTGGATGTACCGCTCCGCCACCTTATCACCGCGGGAGCTGGATCCAGCCCGCGTCGAATCAAAGACGGAGCACGTCACCGACGTGGTCCTTGCCCTCCTAGCTGCAATGAACACAAGGTACTGGGACCGCTTCAATCCCGTGGTCTTCCTGCCCAACGAGAGCTCTGACGACGAGTCTTCCGACTCGGAGCACATGCTGGAGGTCTTGGAGGATGACTCTGGCTACATGCCAGACCGGTCCTCATCTGGCGAGGAGGACAAGGAGGTACTTGTCATCTCAGACGACAACGAGGCGGGCGAGGTGCAAATGGTGGCCCCCGTCGTCGATGCCAAGGATGGTGACCCGAACCACCCCATTGACGTTGAGCTGCTGCCAGAGGTGGTTGACATCGTCAAGTAGGAGGCTCAGGCAGGGGAGGAGATGGCGCACGCGGATCCAGCTCACCAGAATAAGAGGAAGAAGGCCCCCAAGAAGCCCATTGTAGGGCAGGTGCACCGCTTCGAGCGTCTAAAGCTTCTAAAGAAGTGAAGATGCAGCTGAAGAAAAGAAGATGTAGCAGCGGGTGAAGAAGATTAGTTAGTTATGTTGAATTAGCTAAAAAATTCAGCATATAAGTGATATGTCTCCATTGTATCTACTTTTCCTCACACTTTTGCTCTTGTTTTGGACTCTAATTTGCATGATTTGAATGAAACTAACCCGGATTGATGTTGTTTTCAGCAGAACTACCATGGTGTTGTTTTTGTGCAGAAATAAAAGTTCTCGGAACTGGACGAAACTTTTTGGAGATTTATTTTAAAATAAATAAAAAATACTGGAGCCAAGAACCACCGGAGGGGGTGCCCTGGTTGGGCACGATACACCAGGGCGCGCCACCCCCTCCAGGCGCGCCCTGGTGGGTTGTGCCCACCTTGGGGCCCCACTGACCCTAATTCCAACGCTATAAAATCCTATTTTCGGACAAAAAAATCAGAGAGAAAGTTTCATCTCATTTTACGATACGAAGCCGCCGCCACCTCCAGTTCTTCGTCGGGAGGCCAGATCTGGAGCCCGTTTGGGGTCCGGAGAGGGGAATCTTCGGTCTTCGTCATCATCAACCCTTCTCCATCGCCAATTCCATGATGCTCCCCACCGGGAGTGTGTAATCTCTTCGTAGGCTTGCTGGTCGGTGAGGAGTTGGATGAGATTCATCATGTAATTGAGTTAGTTTTGTTAGGGCTTGATCCCTAGTATCCACTATGTTCTGAGATTGATGTTGCTATGACTTTTCCATGCTTAATGCTTGTCACTAGGGCCCGAGTGCCATGATTTCAGATCTGAACCGTTTATGTTATCACCATTATATCTATGTTCTTGATCCGATCTTGCTAGTCATATGAACCTATTACGTGTTATGATCCATAAACCCCGGAGTGACAATAGTCGGGATACTTTCCGGTGATGACCGTAGTTTGAGGAGTTCATGTATTCACTATGTGTTAATGCTTTGTTCCGGTTCTCTATTAAAAGGAGGCCTTAATATCCCTTAGTTTCCTTATGGACCCCGCTGCCACGGGAGGGTAGGACAAAAGATGTCATGCAAGTTCTTTTCCATAAGCACGTATGACTATTTACGGAATACATGCCTGCATTACATTTATGAACTGGAGCTAGTTCTGTGTCGCCCTAGGTTATGACTGTTATATGATGAATATTATCCAACGAGTTCACCGATCCAGTGCCTACGAGTTTTCCCCATATTGTTCTTGCTAAGTTACTATTGCTTCTGCTACTGTTCCAACTGCTACAAAACTATTGCTATAACGGCTACCGTTACTGTTACTGTTACTAGTACTATCAAAACTATCATACTACTGTGCTACTGATCACTCTGCTGCAGATATTTAATCTCCAGGTGTGGTTGAATTGACAACTCAACTGCTAATACTCTCAGATATTCTTTGGCTCCCCTTGTGTCGAATCTATATATTTGGGTTTAATACTCTACCCTCGAAAACTATTGCGATCCCCTATACTTGTGGGTTATCAAGATCTTTTTCTGGCGCCGTTCCCGGGGAGCATAGCTATATTTGTTGACTCACTTGGGATTTATATCAATTGATCACTATGAAGAATCTGAAGGATCCAAAAACCAAGATTTTTCCCTCTAAGACGAGGGGAGGTAAGGAATTGCCATCTAGCTCTGCACTTGATTCACCTTCAGTTATGAGTAAGTTTGCAACACCACCACATTTTATTAATCCTGATATGTCGTAAGTTATTGATGATGCTACTTCTGCTATGAATGATGCTTATGATGATGATGCTAGTACCATGCTTGATGATAATGTGCCACTAGGTGAATTTCTTGATGAACAAATTGCTAGAGCTAAAGAGAATGAAATTACTGAAACTAATGAGATTGCTGAAACTGATGAAGCCTTTGAAACTGAGAACTATAAAACACCTATTAGACCTAGCTCTCCTACATTTGAAATGCCTAAGATACCTGAGGGTTATGTTATGGGTGAGGAGATAACTAGATAAATCCTTTCTTGTAAGGATAGAGATGATCTTAAGAAATTATTATGCAAGTATAAGGAAAAGACTTTGAATTCTAGAATGAAATGTGATCCTAAGTTTGCTACTTCATCTATCTTTGTTACTGATAAGGATTATGAATTCTCTGTCGACCTAGAGTTAATTACTTTGGTTGAATCTGATCCTTTCCATGGCTATGAAATTGAAACTGTAGTGGCACATCTTACTAAGCTGAATGATATAGCCACCCTATTTGCTCATGATGAGAAAATTCGCTACTACTATATTCTCAAATTATTTCCATTCTCATTAAAGGGTGATGCTAAGATATGGTACAATACTCTTGCTCCTGGTTGTGTGCGTAGTCCCTATGATATGACTTACTACTTCTCTGAAAAATATTTTTCCGCTCATAAGAAACAAGTTGCCTTACAGGAAATATTTAACTTTGTGCAAATTGAAGAAGAGAGTCTCCCACAAGCTTGGGGGAGGCTTCTCCAATTTCTTAATGCTTTGCCTGATCACCCTCTTAAGAAAAATGAAATACTTGATATCTTCTATAATGGACTAACAGATGCTTCTAGGGACTTCCTAGATAGTTGTGTTGGTTGTGTTTTCAAAGAACGAACTGTTGAACAAGCTGAGGAACTATTGAATAATATATTGAAGAATTATGATGATTGGACTCTCCCTGAACCACCACCTAAACCCACTCCGAAGAAGAGGGGTATCTTATTTCTCAATCCTGAAGATATGCAAGAGGCAAAGAAATGTATGAAGGAAAAAGGTATTAAAGCTGAGGATGTTAAGAATTTACCACCTATTGAAGAAATACATGGCCTTGACACACCACCACCTCCACAGGTGCTAGAGGTAAATTCTTTATTAAAGTTTGATGAAAGTGATATCCCTTACAATAAACATCCTAGTCAATGCTTATATGAGTTTGATAACTACATTATGAAACAAGATCACTTTAATGCAAATGTTCTGAAACAATTGAAATATAATTCTGATATGATTGCTCGCTTGAGTGACTTGTTATTTAGAATCAATAATGATGTTAGAGGTGTAGGAAAACATGCCTCTATGGTTCAATCCCAGTTAGAACAAGTTGCTAAGTCTCAAAAAGAATTGCTTGATGAAATGAATAATAGTATGAATGATTTTGCTGCTAGAGTAGTTACTAGAGGAGGTAGAATGGCCCAAGAACCTCTTTATCCTGAAGGTCATCCTAAAAGAATTGAACAAGACTCTCAAATAACTAATGTTGATGCACCTAGTCCTTCCAAAAATAAAAAGAAAAAGAAAAATGATAGGACTTTGCCTACCTCTAGTGAACCTGAGATACAAAAACCTCCTGATGATAATGATGTCTCTATTTCTGATGGTGAAACTCAATCTGGTAATGAACATTCACCTAGTGATAATGAAAATGATAATGTTCATGAAGATACTCAACCAAACAATGATAAAGAACTAGATAATGATGTTGAAATAGAGCCTGCTGTTTATCTTAACCCACAACCTAAAAATAAACGATATGATAAAAGAGACTTTGTGGCTAGAAAACATGGTAAAGAAAGAGAACCATGGGTTCAGAAACCCATGCCCTTTCCACCTAAACCATCTAAGAAAAAGGATGATGAAGAATTTGAACGCTTTGCTGAAATGATTAGGACAGTCTTTTTGCGCACCCGCTTAACTGATATCTTAAAGATGGCCCCTTATGCAAAATACATGAAAGACATCATCACTAATAAAAGAAAAATACCTGAAGCTGATGTCGTGGGAGTAATCCTAAAAATAGTACGGGGGGTACGAATGAGTAGGGGGAAGCCTAGCTACGGATAAGTGTCACACTCGGAATTTACGAGTTCGGACACCACTCGGAAGTGGTAACAGTCCTACGTCTCGAGCCCTGAGGCTATGTGTTTTCCTTGTATGGGTATCTGATTACAGAGAGTTCGTAACCCTTGCTCTGGCGTCGGAGGGCGGCTTATATAGAGTGCACCGCCATCAACTGAGCGCCATCACTAGGGTCATTAATGCTAGTAACTGCGGGGGTTACTAGAAACTGCTAACTTAACTACAGCCGTTATAGGTAACGTGGTCTTTACAATACTTAAGGCGTATTAAGTCCCTCGAATGTTGCCTCTCCCACGACGGTCCTGCTCCTTTCTATCCGAGTGCTACGAAAGGCGCCGAGTGATGAGTGACGTCCGAGTGACTTTCTAGGGGCCGAGTGCAGCTTGTGCATTCATCCGAGAGTCGAGGTGAACCAAGGACTTCCATAAACTTGTAGGACCCCAGGGGTGTCCTAGTATAAGAGGTATGTGACCCTACCTAGGGTAGGTGACCTCGTCAGTAGCCCCCGAATCGATTGAGTCTCAGAGGACCGAGTGACCTGCATGTCGTGATGCTGGAACCATCTCGGGGACGTTTTGAAACAGATCGGGTCGTTTCCCGCTCGGTGTTCGAGCCGCAATCGATTCAAGGTTTAATGTCTTCCGAGTGTCCCTCATAGCCCGGACTGCCCGGGCCATTCGGTTCAATGTATATCAGCTCTCGGGAGAGATGATCCTTAGGCTTGGTTACGTCATTAGAACTTTCGTCTGATCCTCATTCGGAGGTTTCAGGAGTGTTTGGAGATCAATCCAAGTGTCCAATGAGAGTTTCACCAGTCACTCGGTGGAAGTTTGATGAGTCATTAGTCACTCGGTAAAATTTGGTACGTCGGAACGCCCGAGCAAACGCGGAGTCCACTCGAAACGCGGCGTCGCGAAATCTCCGGCGATTTCGAAATCGCGGGGAAGCACGCGCGCGTGATTGTGACGGTTGTGTCAGAGGCGTGGGGGAGGTGGCCGCGGCGCCTCGATTTCCATGCCTCCAATTTCGCCACGCGTCCCCACTACTCTGCCCCAAAGATTTGGCAGTTCTGGGCTCGTCCGTTGATTGCGCGGTCTTTTCAAATCCAACGACTAGAAATTAGCCGAACAGGGGTATAAAAAGAGGACCAGGGGGAGGTAAGGAGAAAATATCCTCTCTTTCTCCTCCCGATCTCCACTGTAGCTCCACCGCGAGCTCCGCGAGCACCACCGGACTGCCAAATTGCTGCCAACCCTCACCGGAGATGTAGAGGAACTCCACCGCCAAGGCCGAGAAGGCGAAGAGGGCTTCACGCGACTCATCCTCGAAGCGCAGGCGGCTCGGCTCGCTTCGTCCAGGGCGAATGGTTGGCACCCCGAGTCATCGCTAGCCGATTGAAGGAGTATGAGAGCCAAGGCCTCCTCGCCCCGGGGAGCTGGCGGCTGCCGGAGAAGGGAGAGGTCGAGCCTGCGCCGCGCGGAGGTGAACGAGTACTCCTTACCACTCATATCGACCGGGGGTTTTCGCTCCCGCCTCATCCTTTCTTCCGGGATTTCTTGGATTTCTTTGGAGCTCAACTGCATCATCTCCCTCCCAACTCCATCACGTACTTAGCTGCTTTCATCTCCCTATGTGAGAAATTCCTTGGCTGTCACCCGCATTGGGGCTTTTTGAAATACTTGTTCACTTGCCGAATGATGACGGTAAAGAAAACCGCTCTCTCGGAAGAGAAAACGAATGTAGCTCAATTGTGCGGGGGTTTGGGAATCCAGTTGAGGGGCAAAGGTAGCTTTACCACACTGAACTTTCCTGATACAGTCAAGGGTTGGCAATCCACATGGTTTTACTATAACAATGTCTCAGTAGGTGAGGGTCAGTCGGGCCTCCCTCCATATTCCACGGAACGCATTCGGCGGCTTCCAAAGCTGAATGTGTCTAAGGAGGAGAAGGTCGATATAGATTTGCTCATGATCGCACTGGTAGCTCTGGTGAACCAGGGCGTCAACGCGCTAGATTTGTTGGAGGTCTTTTTCCAGAGAAGGATCCAGCCACTTCAGGCCAGAGCCCACCCTATGTGGCAGTACTCGGGTCCGAGTGATGTCACTCGCACGCACCCAGAAGAGCTCAGTGCCAAAGCAGTGGCGAACAAACTGAAGGCCATAACTCCGGCTCGGGACAACCCCAGGGGGTCAAGGCTCGTGCCGTCGTACTCGGCCGATCACCTGCCGAGTGAGGTAAACTCCAAATGCCAGTAATTCCGAGTGATGTGATTTTCCTTTGACAAATTTTGATCATTGCAACCTCCGTTTCAACAGGGTTACACAAACATGGCGAGCTTGATATCCGCTGGTGCCAACACGGGTACTGACATGGCCAGCGACAACGAGCGCCGTGACGACTTGGGTGGTGAAGAAGAGTCTGAAGATGAAGGCGGCGACGAAGAGGACGAGGAGGGGTCTGACCCGGGAGACGAGGCAGAATCTTCCCCTTCAGAAGAGGTGCTTCCCGAGGCCCGTTCCAAGGCCCGCCAGGACCCTGGAGTCCGTGGAGGCCATACGGGTGGTCCGGGTGCCGCCAAGCCTTCCGCGAGCATCCCTCCCACTCGGACTTCAAAGCGTGGGCGTAGCAATCCTGTCGCATCTCCAGAGAAGACTGCGAAGCAGGCAAAGATCACCACCAGCAAACCCCAGAAGGCGGCGCTGCCCAAGACCAAGATGAACGTGTCGGTGGACTCCACATAAGTGTCTTCATGCCGATTGATGTGTCGAGTGATTAGCCAATTGAGATAAACAATCGGAGTGACTTTGATGTAGGGCCGATACTTCATCTGCCTCGCTAGGGAAGGATGAGGCTGAAACTGATGCAACAACTTCAAAACGTATCACTCGGCTTTGTCTATTTGTGAATTCTGGGTCCTTAGTTTCTCCTCTCGGCTCACGTCCGAATGACTGTTGCTTGTTTGTAGAGCCACGTGAGGTGATCCAGATTGACGCAGACGAACAAGTTGACCTGCCCAATCCTGTTGTTGACGCGAACGTCGTGATGCGAGATGTCTCGCCTGTCCAGGGGCTACCTCAGGCCCGAGGAACCTCCTCAAGGGCAAGATCAGCACTCGGAACTCCCCCTCCAACTCCCCTTGTGACCAACATCGTCGGTCTGCAACACGTCCCGGAGGACCAGGTGGGAGCGAGCAAGGAGGCACTGATCCAGCTGAAGTTGATGAACGACAAGCTGAAGGAGGCCCGCGATGCCGACGAGGCTTTGGAGGAGACTGTCCGAGTAAGTTGTGGGGACCCCGACTCACAAGTCGAGATCACCGAATGAACATGCACAGTGATCCCAGAGATCAATGCTCACTGAACACACAGAAACTGAATAACAAGAGTCTTACATCCATTACGTACCGATTTACTCGAATGTGGCCTATATGGCCATGTCTACATATGATTGCAGCGGAAATCTTCAACAATAGCGTAAACCCATGCCATCTGCCTTAAGCCTACAGGCATTCTGACTGGGAAGCGTCCTAGCTCGCATGTTCGTCACCAAGGTAATCTTCATCATGACCTGATCTTTCATGCCTGGCCAATAAAATAACCAGTGGCAAGCCAATGAGTACTTTTAATGTAAGCAGGGGTTGAACATCTCATGTTCAGTCATCATGTCAACTCATCCGACTTAACTCAAGTATGATCTTTGTCACCAACACACACACTAGTTTGTGAAAACACTGGACGTAGCCCAAGAGCGGTCATCCAACTATCCTTGACCGTGGACATGGCTATTCGAATAGTTTTACACTCTGCAGAGGTTGCACACTTTACCCACAAGACTCGGGGAACTTTCGTGTCATCCACGACTCGCGGTATATTACATACCCGAGGTAAGCACCCGAACAATGCCTTTCCCCTGACGATACTCAACAAAGAGTCCACTCGATTGGTACACATCCCTCATGATGTACATCATACGAGCCTCGCTCCATATCGTACCATCCATGAAGGGACCAACGGTGTGCCCGGTGCCTGTAAAGACATCGCATGGTCGCCCTACCAGGCACGACCCCGTATCGAAAGAGTAAATCACACTCTCCCGCCACTAGTAATGCGGGCTCTCTGTCAGCACCGACCAAAGTAATCAACAAAGCCCCTTCCCATATAGGGGTAGAGTGGTTGTACATGTAAGGTTGGAATAACGGTCGCAACTTACACCAATCCGTTTTCGAAAACCACACACACTCACTTGCTCCGGTACACCACTTCTTTATCAAGTGGCTACCAAGCTCATCATCATCTCCCTCGGGCATTAGTGGCACCCGACGGGGTTTTCGAAAAGTCTTTGAAATCATTTCTATTTCCGTCACCATGCATATTCCCATCCCACTTGCGTAGCAACTACTAAGCATCCTATCTACTCCCACCCGCATAACCCTCATAGGAAGGTATGGTCATGCACGATGCAAATATCAACGGTAAAGTATCGGAGGCATCCCACCGAAGTGGTCACCACATCTCATGATCAACATCACAAAATAAAGTGCTATATGTCATGCAATAAAAGGGTTCATAGTCATGGTCAAAGGGCTACTTGCCTGGCTTAGCAACGTCTTCGAGGTCTTCACATGCTTCTCGTCCACTCCGAGCACTTCGTCTACTTCGTTAACTATCGCCTGAAACAACCACAATAAGCAACACAACAAGCAGAGAAATAAAAGTGCTCTATAAATAGGAGTTCTATTTTTCTTGGACACCTATGGTCATGAGAAAAATAACCAAGGAGGTTTTGGTGGATGTGGGTCAAGGGGGAGTTTTGAATGGTGGAAATGAAGGGAATGATGATCCTATAAGATGTTCAAAGAAAATATTTTTGTAAAAATGAGTGGATGGACCCAACAAATAGGGAATGATTTTAGAAGATTTTAGGAAGTGGTTTCACTGGATTTGGAGTTGATATGATTTTCCTATGATTTTCTTAAGATGGAATAATGGAAAAGGGAGCTATTTACTTGGTCAAGCATAATAGGTGCATGATAAAATGTTCAACTTGGCTAGACAAATAGGGCATGGCATTTAGAGCCTCTGGAGGTTTGAATCACTCCAATTGGAGATGATATGAGAGCTCTAGCTATTTTACAAGTGGGGTATTTCATAGTTATAATTCAAATTTGAATTTGAACTCTACAGGAAAGGTTGCAGGAAAAATGTGCAATGCACATATTTGGATAAATCTTGATTTTAGGGACATCCAGGAATTTGAATCATCCAATTTGGAGTTCAAATGATTTTTTTTGAATTTACAAGTTCTACAGAAATAAATAAAACAAAATGGAAAAAGGTTTATACCTGTGCGCTATTTAGCGCACACGGCGCAGGATAAGTAGATGGGCCGGCCCATCAGCCCGGCTGCGCGGGAGGCCGACGACGTCGAAGGCGGCTTTCGGTGGGGCGCCTTCGCCGCGGGGTAGCGCACTTGGCCAGAGCCGTGTCCACTTAACCGGAGGGGGCCCGGGGCCACTGTCACTTACAGGCGGGCCCCGCTGGCGTGCCCTCCTCCTACCTCCCGCTCAAACACAGGAGGGGCAGGGGAGGCCGGCCGAGCCCGCACTGGTGCCCCGCCCCGGCGGCTCCGGTCACCTCCGACGGGGCTGTGCTCGCCGGCGAGCACCGGGGGCCGCGCCGAGCCAGGCCAGCTACTGCACGTCCGCAAGGGAGGGCCGTGGCGGCGGCGGCTCGGGATGGCCGCGGGGAGCCGTCGGGCCGCTGTGGCTCCGAGCGCACGGGCGACCTCGCAGAAGAATGGCGGAGGGGGGGCTTCAAGGAGGCTAGGGGGAAGGCTCCAGGCTGGTCACGGAGGAGAGGGAGCACAGGGGAGGCTCGGGATCGAGCGAAGGCCGAGGTGGCATCATGGTGGTCATGGGAGAAGGAGGAGGGCACAGGAGCTGCGATGGCTCAGCCCATGAGCTCCGTCGGAGGGACAGGAGTTTCACCCGCGCGAGAGTGAGCTCGGGGAGAGAACAAATAGAGGGGGGCAAGGGAGAGGGAGCTCAGGCATGCCTCTGATGCTCTGGGCGCGGCGAGCACGCGCGTCAGAGTTGGCTTGGAGGCATTATGGCATCGGGTATGGGCGTGGGAGACTGAGAGGGATTCCCTGGCGTGCGTGGGCATCCTCTTGCTGCCGGACACGAGCTACAGGACGACGACAAGTGGTAGAGCGTCGGTTTTGCATGTCGTCTGCGTGGTCACCACGCCAAGGTATGTCCAGGGCAATATTTTGGTTGGCCAAACATGTCTAGCGTGTGAGGCACGCAGGCAGGAGAGCACTGGTGAAGTCTCAAGGTGAAAGGAGTTGGGTGAGGCTGGTTTCTACTGCAGGTAAGTTTGCAGCAGAAAACTTGGGAGTTATATTAGGGGCTTTTAATGGAGAGCATTAGGGAAAAGACCTTGTCTGGTGTTCATGGGAATGGAGGTACTATATGACCACCAATTATTAGCTCAGGGAGACAAGTTTGCAGGGTACTTGTAGTTCAAGGCTACAATTACTGCCATAAACTAAGTTCAGATGGTTTGCTCATATTTTCCACATGAGCATGCCATCTTTGGGTGTGTCAAGGTGCATTAGTATACAAATGAGGTTGTAGAAAAGTTTGGGGAGAATTGCTTGAACAGAATAGCGGGAGAGAGGAGAGAGAGGGGCTGCCAAGGTAAAAAGAGGGAAAGAATAAGGGAGTTACCCCCAAATGATTGAGAAGAGGCCATGGCAAGGTTACTGGGGGTAGAAGGGGGCTAGCCCATGCTGTGGTAAAAAGTTAGAGACAAGGAGAATCTTTTTGGGCCCACTTAGCTTGTCCACAAGCTTATGGCTGAAGGTGTTTGTGCTGTGATTGGGCTAGGTAGAGGAATCCTATGGCCTTGATATTTACCAGGGTTAAATGATAAGCCTATTTTGTACTGATCACAAGTTTTGAGTCCAATTGAAGAAAGTTGACAATGTAAACTTTGAAATCCCTAGAAATGGGCAAAAATGGAGTTGCTTAGATCTAGCTAAGAAATATTATTCTCCTTAATGCACCACTTGAGGTGGTGGCATAATTTGGCCATTAGAGCATGCCCACAAAGTTTGGGACCAAATGAGGAAACTTGACAATGCAAGAATTCCCAATTCTTGAAATCAACAGAAATGGGTTTGAGGGTATTTGGACATGTGAATCAGTTCTCCTTGATGCACCACTTGGTGTGGAGGCATTATTAGAGTATTAGAACATGTCCACCAAGTTTGAGATCAATAGGAGAAACTTCACCATGTAAAGTTGTTCAAATTTGATTCTGGACAGAGAGGGTTTTGGGATATTTTGGTGAACCAAACCAATTGGGATTGACATGAAACTTGGCAAGATGATCACATATATCATATGTGACATGCTAGAATTTTCCTGGATTTATTTGAGAATATTTATTATAGAAATATTTCAAATGCTTGAAATAGGCAGAAATGGTTTCGAAGGGTTTTGTCCAATATTTTGAACATGACCATGTATTTAAACTCTTATATATGGACAATATATGTCCACTGAGTTTTCCTAAATTTTCTCAAATATTTTGAACGCATAAAAATAATTTTTCCCTATAAAAGACCATTTCTGGCCTTAAGAAAAAGCCTTTAAATAAGATAGTAAAATAATCTTTAAAAATAATATTTGGTGGTTTTGGGAAGTCATATATATAGTAGGTTACAAATAAATCCTTTGGGGCAAAACAATCCACCCAATTTGAGGACTTGTAGTACAAACCTCAATTCAGGGGGTTTTGAAAACCTAAATTGAATAAATGCTTTTTGGCCAAAATAATATTTGATAAAAATAGTTTTAGGTACTATACACATGGTATGATCATTGGACAAGAGTTTAGATCAAGGAAAAGAGTTTTGAGAGTAGGAGGGAGTTTTATGAATATAGAGCACCAACAAGCAATCAAACAAACAAGCAATTTGCACATAAGTCAAGCATTCATAGGCACTCAAAAAGTTTTAATTGGCCCTAATTTTTGAGCTATGTTAACTTAGACAGAAGAGGCAAAACACAGGGTGTGACATAAGTACTCTCGTAAGTACGTTCTTTAGAGATGCTTTTAGAATCCTGTAGAATCCTGAGTGAGTTTATGTAGAGTTGGAGTCCCGAGTGGGTTTACGTCAGGAGTGGGGGCACACCCACTGGGTGGGGCGCACACCCACTAGGTGTTTTAGGTAGTAGAAACCGAATGAAGAGATACTTGTCGAAGAGGATGCGGTGATGGTCCATGGACCAGAGCCTCTCGACGTTGACCGTCGGGGTGAAGAACCTGTAGTTCTCCAGTGGGGGCGCGCTGAGCGCACCCACTGGGTGTAGTCCCCGAGACTGCCGTCGACTGAAGCAGTCGACGACAGTCTCAAAATACGAATGACATTGTACCTCTACATTGTATTCGATTGTCAGCTCTGATACTCTTTACTATTGTTGTCGTCGTATGTAGGGTGTGTGCGAGATCGGATCTCGCTATAAAACTCTTGAAGAGGAGGTGCAAGAGCTGCGTCGCAACCTCGAAGCTAAGAAGACCAAGTGTGCATGTCTGGAGCAGGAGAAACTGACACTCGGAGGTAATTAGATTTCGACCGACTACTTTGAGTTCGATCCTTTTCCCTGTCCGAATGAAAGTACTCCGCCAGATGTACGTAGTGAAAATCTCCAGCTTGCTAAGAGACTGCGGGTTTCCATTTCTATAGAGACCATGAAGACCGCTTTGGAGAAGAAGGACAATGATGTGGCACTTGCCCAGAAGGAAGCTAGTCGGAAAGCCAAGGAGGCGGAGGACAAACTGAAGGCATTCGAGAAGTGGGAGGAGGAGAAGAAGACGTTGGAGGATGTCGCCAAGAGGAGCACCCTGGAGGCTGTTGAAGCCGAAGCAAAGCTAAAGGGCGTCTCAGCCAAGAAGACTGAGCTTGAGAAGCTTGTGGAGGACTACTGTGGTGAAATGAACAAGAGGCTCAAAGGTACACACTCGGCCCGGTCAAACTTCAAACCTTTCCAACTTATCTTGCTCCCCCTCTTACTTTTTCCCCCCGAATGTCTATTAGATCTGTGCATGGATGAGGAAGAAGAAACTTCCAAGATTGAGAAGGAACTGGATCCGAGTGCTGGACCTCTTCGCGACAGTGCGACACTTGAGTTGCTTCGCCTAGACGAGCGCACCATGGAGGCAGCCCATTTCCTCAACCGTCTGCATGAAGCCGCCAAGGAAATCGACAATGAAACCGGCCCTGAGGAAGAGCTCCCAAGCGAATTGGACATCCTCATCAATCGTCTGAAGGATGTGCCGCACCGAGTCCAGTTATGGAAGAAATCTGCAGCTCGGGCTGGGGCAGACATCGCTCTTTCCCTTGTTTGTGTGCACTGCAGAGGCATGGATGAGGAAAAACTGAACTCACTGAAGGTCGTCAACAAGAAGAATGCCAAGATTGACGACTTCATGGAGACTTTCTTGGAAGCCGCCACTCGGATTGCGGACGTCATCGATTTGGACACCTTCACTGACGCAACATCTCCACCATCGTCCGACTGATCGTCGGGAAAAAACTTTAAATTACATTTGCCTCGGAATGCTGAGTGGTCCTGTACCGATACTTTCGCCGCGACTTTGCGGCTTCGGTTATCTGCACTTTTGCTTTGAACTTCATGACATTTGAACGCCTTTGCTTGATCATTTTAGATGCTTGTTTGCATTTTTACCGAATGCGGATTTTTAACTTAGGCGATATAGAATCACAGCTAAGTCCCCGAGTGTGGATGAAGTCCTCACTCGGAGTAGTTTCCAACTTAGGTGATACAGAATCGCAGCTAAGCCCCCGAGTGTGGATGAAGTCCCCACTCGGAGTAGTTTCTAGCTTAGGCGATACATGATCGCAGCTAAGTCCCCGAGTGCGGACGAAGTCCTCACTCGGAGTAGTTTTTAACTTAGGTGATACAGGATCGCAGCTAAGCTCCTGAGTGTGGATGAAATCCTCACTCGGAGTAGTTTTAACTTAGACGATACAGGATCGCAGCTAAGTCCTCGAGTGTGGATGAAATCCTCACTCGGAGTAGTTTCTAACTTAGGCGATACAGGATCGCAGCTAAGCTCCCGAGTGTGGATGAAATCCTCACTCGGAGTAGTTTTTAACTTAGACGATACAGGATCGCAGCTAAGTCCCCGAGTGTGGACGAATTCCTCACTCGGAGTAGTTTTTAACTTAGGCGATACAGGATCGCAGCTAAGCCCCCGAGTGTGGATGAAATCCTCACTCGGAGTAGTTTCCAACTTAGGCGATACAGGATCGCATCTAAGCTCCTGAGTGTGGATGAAATCCTCACTCGGAGTAGTTTTAACTTAGACGATACAGGATCGCAGCTAAGTCCCCGAGTGTGGATGAATTCCTCACTTGGAGTAGTTTTTAACTTAGGCGATACAGGATCGCAGCTAAGCCCCCGAGTGTGGATGAAATCCTCACTTGGAGTAGTTTTAAATTAGATGATACAGGATCGCAGCTAAGCTCCCGAGTGTGGATAAAATCCTCACTCAGAGTAGTTTTAACTTAGACGATACAGGATCGCAGCTAAGTCCCCGAGTGTGGGTGAATTCCTCACTCGGAGTAGTTTTTAACTTAGGCGATACAGGATCGCAGCTAAGCCCCCGAGTGTGAATGAAATCCTCACTCGGAGTAGTTTTAACTTAGACGATACAAGATCGCAGCTAAGTCCCCGAGTGTGGACGAAGTACTTACTCGGAGTAGTTTTTAACTTAGGCGGTACATGATCGCAGCCAAGCCCTCGAGTGTGGATGAAATCCTAAGTCGGAGTAGTTTTAACTTAGACAATACATGATCGCAGCTAAGCTCCCGAGTGTGGATGAAATCCTTACTCGGAGTAGTTTTAACTTAGACGATATAGGATCGCAGCTAAGTCCCCGAGTGTGGACGAATTCCTCACTCAGAGTAGTTTTTAACTTAGGCGATACAGGATCGCAGCTAAGCCCCCGAGTGTGGATGAAATCCTCACTCGGAGTAGTTTTAACTCAGACGATACAGGATCGCAGCTAAGTCCCCGAGTGTGGACGAAGTACTCACTCTGAGTAGTTTTTAACTTAGGCGATACAGGATCACGGCTAAGCAAATCCGCACACCCACTTGGGGTGGAGAAAACGAATGAGTAACAAAAAGTTTGAACAAAGAACTAAGAAAGTAGATACTTTATTCATCGGGTTCACTCGGAAGTGCATTACGAAGATGGTAGAGTGTCTTCACATTAGGTATAGAACTTGCGGAGCAGATCCGCGTTCCACGCTCGGGGCTCTTCCTTATCGTCAACAATGTTGTACAACCGATAAGCTCCATTGTTGAGAACTTTGGAGATGACAAAGGGCCCCTGCCACGGAGGCGCTAGCTTGTGCGGCTTCTGCTGATCCAGTCGGAGGACGAGGTCACCTTCCTGGAAAGCACGTCTTCTGACTTGTCTGTCATAAAGATGCCTCAAGTATTGCTCTCTTTCCTCTTCCAAAAGGTCAAGGTTGTCCTGGTGCGCCACTTCGGCTTCGTCTTCGTTATAGAGCTCCACTCGGGGAGCGTTGTGGCGAATGTCACTCGGTAAAACAGCTTTGGATCCGTATACCATTAAGAAAGGAGTGCGCTTGGTGGAACGATTCGGGGTCGTCCGAATGCCCCACAAGACAGAAGGTAATTCCTCGACCCACGCACCAGCAGCAATCTCCAGGTCTCTCATCAATCGGGGTTTCAATCCTTGAAGAATCATTCCGTTTGCTCATTCTGCCTGTCTGTTCGACTGCGGGTGAGCTACGGAAGCATAATTGACCCGAGTACCTTGAGGGTAACAAAACTCACGGAATTCATCTGAATCAAAATTCTTCCCATTATCTGTGATGATGTCATGAGGGACTCCGAATCTGAATATGATCTGCCGAATGAAACTCACAGCGGTAGCTGAATCCAAACTTTTGATGGGCTTCGCCTCAACCCACTTGGTGAACTTATCCACAGCGACCAGCGGGTGGGTAAAACCACTCGACCCTGTGCGTAGAGGTCCGACCATGTCAAGGCCCCAGACGGCGAATGGCCAGGTGAGCGGAATAGTCTTCAGAGCGGATGCTGGCTTGTGTGTCTGATTCTTGTAGAACTGGCATCCAACACAAAGATCTACCATGTCCTTCGCTGCTGCATTGGCTCGGGGCCAATAAAAACCTACACGGAATGCCTTTGCGACCAACATCCGAGAGGACGCATGATGACCGCAGGTTCCCGAATGAATGTCATGTAGGATTTGTAATCCTTCTTGTGGGGATATGCATCTCTGAGCCATGCCAGTAGTGCTTTTTTTGTATAGCTGGTCTCCCATCACTTCAAAGGATTTGGATCGTTGGATGATCCGTCGGGATTCCTCTTCATCTTCAGGGAGCTCTTGCCGGAGCAAGTACGCCAAATACGGTTGGGTCCACTAGGGAGTGATCACCAACATCTCTTGGACGAGATCCACTGCAGCTGGGATGTCTACTTCAGTCGGATTTGAAGGACCGACTGCTTGTGGGGGCTCTAGTAAACGGATCTTCTTTGACCGAAGGGGAATGAAGGTGTTCAAGGAATACATCTTTCGGCATGAATTTCCGAGTGAAGCCTATTTTAGCCAGGTCATCAGCTGCCTGATTTTTACTCGGGGGATATGATGCAGCTCTAAACCTTGGAAGTTCTTCTCTAGTTTTCGGACTGCATTGCAATATCCAGTCATGGCAGGACTCCTTATGTCCCATTCCTTCATCACCTGGTTGACAACAAGGTCCGAGTCGCCGAAAACCATCAAGTGCCGAATGCCAAGTGTGATTTCCATTCGGAGTCCATAAAGGAGTGCTTCGTACTCGGCTTCATTATTGGATGAGTCGAAATGAATCTGTAGGACGTAGCTCAGTTGGTCTCCTCTGGGGGAAACGAGAACTACTCCAGCTCCGGATCCTTGGAGCATCTTAGATCCATCAAAGAACATGGTCCAGTCTTCAGGGATACTCGGCGCTAGTTGTTCCTATTCAATCCACTCGGCCAAAAAATCAACTAGGGCTTGCGACTTGATTGCCTTCTTAGCTTCAAAATTGATCTCCAACGGGAGGAGTTCAATTGCCCACTTTGCCACTCGGCCAATGGCCTCTCTGTTATTTCGGATTTCCGAAAGAGGAGCGTCGCTAATAACTGTGACCGAATGCTCTTGAAAATAATGAGCTACCTTCTTGACAGTGAGGTAAATTCCATAAACCAACTTTTGGTAATGCGGATACCTTTGCTTGGAGGGAGTCAAGACTTCTGAAATATATAACACAAACCTTTGCACCTTGAAAGTTTTTTCCGATTCTTCACGCTCCACAGTGAGGACTGTGCTGACCACTTGGTTGGTAGCGGCGATGTACAAGAGCAAGGGCTCTTGGCTGCCCGGAGCAGCTAACACCGGCTTGGTGGAAAGCAAAGCCTTGAGCTGATCGAATGCCTCTTGCGCTTCAGAGGTCCACTCGAACGTGTCAGACTTCTTCATCAATCGGTAAAGAGGTAAGGCCTTCTCCCCGAGACGAGAGATGAATCTACTCAGGGCAGCGAGGCAACCCGTGAGTTTCTGGACATCGTGCAAGCGGACAGGTTTCTTCATTCGGATGATTGCTCCAATTTTATCAGGATTAGCGTCGATCCCTCGTTCGGAAACAAGGAAACCGAGAAGCTTACCCGAAGGGACTCCGAATGTGCACTTTGGAGGGTTGAGCTTTATTTGGTAGCGTCGGAGGTTTGCGAAGGTCTCGGCGAAGTCAGTTAGGACATAGTTTTAAATAGCGAAGATAGCGTCCGCTATTGCGTCCGCAATAGCGTTAGCGCAATAGTGACCGCTATCACTCAAATTAAATGTCATTACTTTTTGTTCATGTTATGGTGATATAAACAAGAATCTAGTGTTTTTATAAATCCGCTACGCGGACATAGCGCCCGCAATATCGCCCGCTATCCGCATTCCGCTACGCGGAACCAAATCCGCTACCAACCCGCTATCCGCTATTTAAAACCATGGTTAGGAGGTCGGAACCTTTCCTAGACTTAACCACGATGTCATCCATGTACGCTTCGACATTCCAACTCCTACAAGCATTTCTGAATCAAGTGCATAAATGTTGCCCCAGCATTCTTCAGACCGAATGGCATAGTAATGTAGCAGAAACACCCGAATGGAGTGATGAAAGCTGTTTTTATTTCATCTGGTCCATACATTCGGATTTGATGGTACCCGGAGTATGCATCTAAGAACGACAGGCGTTTGCATCCGATGGTGGAATCTACTATCTGATCTATGCGGGGAAGGGGAAAGTGATCTTTTGAGCAGGCCCGATTGAGGTGCTTGAAATCGATACACATTTGGAGAGACTTGTCCTTCTTAGGCACCAACACTGGGTTGGCCAGCCACTCGGAATGGAAAACTTCCCGAATGAATTCGGCAGCTAGGAGCCGAGCGATCTCTTCGCCAATCGCCTTGCACTTCTCGATGGAGGATCGACGCAAGTGCTCTTTGACTGGCTTCATCTTCGGATCCACTCGGAGTCGATGCTCAGCCAGTCCCCTGGGATGAGCTCGGCTTCCTATTTGTCATCAAGCGATGTCGAGATGTTGGTCGGGGCTGCACTCAGATCGTTGGGATGAATGTGAACCTGCTTGGTTTCGCCGGCCGACTGAAACGCTGATTCAGTCGCCGGACGTTTTGACTTGAGTAAGTCTGCAGCATCCACCTCTTTCTTGTAGCCATCAAGTTCAGCTGCGAGAACTTGTTCATTGGCTATTTTGGAGCCCCACTGGAGGCACTCCTCGGCAATTATCCGATCGCCAGTTATCGTGATCACACCATTCGGTCCTGGCATCTTAAGTTTAAGATAGACGTAACATGGTCGGGCCATGAAACGTGCGTAGGCGGGCCTACCCAGGATGGCATGATAGGCACTCCGAAAGTCTACCACTTCAAATGTTAGGCGTTCCTTCCGGAAGTTCTTCTCTCCTCCGAATACAACATCCAGAGCGATCTGACCGAGTGACTTGGCCTTCTTCCCAGGAATGACTCCATGGAAATGCATGTTACTCTTACTCAGTCGGGACATCGGAATGCCCATTGCACTGAGTGTATCCGCATAGATTATGTTGAGTCCACTGCCGCCATCCATCAAGACTTTGCACAGTCGGACCCCATTCACAGCTGGATCGACAACCAGCGCCTGCCTCCCAGGGGTGGCTATGTGGGCTGGGTGATCAGACTGATCGAAAGTGACAGGAGTCTTCGTCCAATTAAGGTGCTTCACGGCAGTCGGAGCTACCATGTTCACCTCCCGATTGATTACCTTCAATTGGCTCTTACTCTCGACGTCTGCAAAGATCATGTTTAAGACCTTGTCGACGCGTGGGTATTCCGGATTATCCTCTTCTTCTTCATCGGCGTCTTTCTCCGCAGAAGTCTCTTTTCCCATCTCATGTTTGAGCAAACGGCATTCCCGAGTGGTGTGCTTCGGGTAAATGACGTTGCCCTCTTCATCTTTCTTCGTGTGGATCGCGCAGGGCTGATCCATCACCTCGGTGTTATACTCGGGTTTCTTCTTGTTAACCCAATCTTTTTTCTTATTTTTCTTAGCCTTCGGCCTCCCTTGGCCAGGAACGGCTGTCACTTTCGCTTTTCCTGGAGGATCAGCTTTTCGCTTCTGCTTCTTGTCGGTGTTCCCAGCCGACTGTCGGGTGTCACTTGCTTGACCTTTGCCGCTTCGGAGGCGGTCTTCTTCTTTGCGGTTGGCATACTTATTGGCGATTTCCATGGCTCGACTGAGAGATAGATCTCCCGATCGACCAAACTTCAAAACGAGCTCTCGGTACGATGTACCAGCCTTGAAAGCACAAACGGCCTGATGCTCAGTGACATTCTCTACCGTGTTATGCAGCGTAGTCCATCGCTGAATATACTCTCGGAGAGTCTCATTGTTCTTCTAGACACAGTGCTACAACTCAGTCAGACCACCCGGACGCTTGTACGTGCCTTCAAACATTCACTCGGGCCAGATCCTCCCAGCAATAGATGCTACTCGAAGGTAACTGGTTCAACCACGCCCGAGTAGATCCTTCCAGCATGAGGGGGAGGTGTTTCATGGCCACAAAGTCGTCACCACCCCCAATCTGAAAAGCCACTCGGTAATCTTCGAGCCAGGTCTCTGGCTTGGATTCGCCGTTGAACTTTCCGATCCCGACCGCTAAACGGTAATTGGGGGGTATCTCGGCTTCTCGGATATACCTACAGAAGCACTCGAGACCCGATGTTCCCCAACCGCTCACTCGGTCTCTGATCACTCGGTTCCTATCTACCATCTTTTGTGTGATAGTAGACCTGGCATTGGGCAGCGGAGGCCGTCGGCCAGCTCCCTCGTAGCCACGGGGTCGAGGAGGAGTCCGATTGCGAACTTCTCCGTAGTGGCGGCCATCATCGAATGGATGCTTGCCGTGCGAATCACCTCTCGGAGGAGGGGTCCGACTGACATCACGCTCATCTCGCCAACGCCCCCTGTACGGACCTCTCGAAGGAGGAGGAGAGTGTACGCGTTTTCCGTACGCGTGTGGGCTGTTAGCAGACTGCATTGTGTCCGCCTGCACAGACCGTCCGTGAATCCACAGTGATGACTGCCAAACTTCCGAATTCTGCTTCAGTGCGGTCTTTAGCAGAGCTTGGATCTGCCGAATGCCCTCGCCAGCTGTCGATCCAGACGGCTGAATAGATTCAGCGATCCGGGTGGCTGCTGCCAGGTTCTCTATCGGTGTGCACATCACTGGGACTTTAGGGGGTCGGCTGCTCTGGAACATCGGACGCCTCAGGTTACTGGAACTCGGTCTATCCCGTGCCGCGCGCTCATTGAGCGACTGCTGGAGATGCTCGAGTCGCTCGCGCTCGGCCAAAGTGGCCAAGCGCGTAGCCTCCAGAGACAATTCCTCTGGAGTGGTCCCCGTGATCAGAGTGAGGAGAACTTCGTCATCCCTCCTCCTCCTATCTTCCCGCTGCTCCCGAGTGAGAGACTGGGGAACATAGCCGCTTGTGTCGCCAGCGTGACGATCTCCGTCGCGACTATGAGGACCACCTCTAGAGTACCCGGGAGGCCCGTTGTTGGTGGTGTTGGCCATCATGACTTCTGCAACGTCTCCGCTGCTTCCGAATTCTGACTCATCGGACAATTCGTCCCCCGAAGAGGGGAACAAATCGACGGTGGGTTCGTCGGAGTCGATCACAGCCACTTGGGCGACCGCTGACTGACGAGCCATGGCTTGCTCGACCCACCGTTGGCACCGAGAGCGCCCGGAGCGCCTGCGGTGGCTTCCAGAGCCGCGAACGGACGAGGAGCCATAAGGCTCCGACGGCTGCCGCAAGAGGACACCGTGGGCCGCGACACTGTAGTGCGATGCTCCCCGTGCGGGGAACGAGTCAGGATCCAGCGGTGCCTCGTGCAACCAAGCAGAACCGTCGGTGACGAAACGCAAGGTGCTGAAGAGAATCTCACCGCCGAGTGCCAACATGGTGAATGAAGAAAGGCTTGAATCCACTTAAGCCGGAATTCGCTAACTTGGTGTCCTAGTATAGAGGTGTGTGAGCCTACCTAGGGTAGGTGACCTCGTCAGCTGAAATCTCCACCATGCTTGCCAATTATTCTTTTAAGAATGGAGTACCTAAAAAACTTGGAGATCCGGGAATACGAACTATACCTTGCTCCATTAAAAGAAATTATGTCAAAACTGCTTTGTGTGATTTGGGAGCTGGTGTTAGTGTTATGCCTTTCTCCTTATATAAAAGACTTGATTTGAATAAACTCACACCTACTAAAATATCATTGCAAATGGCTGACAAATCAACTGCCATACCTATCGGTATTTGTGAGGATGTGCCCGTTGTTGTTGCAAATGTTACTATCTTAACAGAATTTGCTATTCTTGAGATGCCCGAGGACGACAACATGTCGATTATCCTTGGTAGACCCTTTTTGAATACTGCAGGGGCTGTTATTGATTGCAATAAAAGCAAAGTCACTTTTCATATCAATGGTAATGAGCATACGGTGCACTTTCCGAAGAAACAATTCCAAGTGAATGGTATAAATGTTATTGAAGAATCTCTGACAATCACTATTGGAAGTTTTCAACTACCTCTACCTACTGCCAAAAAGAAATATGACATACTTATTGTTGGGGATATGCATATCCCCATTGAGGTAACTTAGTGTTTTACGAAAGTTCTTCGGTTTTATGCTAATCGGAAGTGGTTGTTAATAAGACTTGATCAACCTTATTAATGGATCATTTTTGAGAGGTATGAAGTTGATGAATCTAGTAGGCACAATCTTCTGCTCCCACCTTTTATTTTCTGTTTTATTTAGTTGAATAAAATAAAATGCCATGTTTATCCTGTTTTCTGATTTCTCCGTGCAATAAAAAATGACCAAAAAATAAAAGTTCTCAGAATGTCCTGAAAATTTGATACAATTTTTTTCTGAATATTTCTGAATTTCTGGTGCAAATAACATTAGAGGGGGGGTGCACCTGGTGCCCACAAGACACCAGGGCGCGCCAGGAACCCAGGCGCGCCCTGGTGGGTTGTGGCCCCCACGTGGGCCCCCTCACTTATCCCTTTAGCCCATGTCATCTCCTACCTCCAGAAAAAAATCACCATAGCTCTCATTCCCGTGTTCTTGCTCTCAAACCCGCGGATTTCGATCTCTTTGCTCGAAGCTCCATTTCCGAAACTGTTTTGGGGGATTTCTACTTGGTATGTGACTCCTCCATTGCTCCAATTAGTTTTTGATTTAGTGGGTTATTTTTAGAATAATTAGCTACTCTTGGTGCTGCTGTAGATGAGCTTGCATGTTGAATTCTTAGAGTTCTAAGTAGTTTGAATGCTTGATATGGCCTCTGTGCATCCTTAGGAGTAGTTGCTATCAATCTTACGAAGTTTTGTTGACAAAATTTTTGTAGACTAAAATTTTCAGAAATTTAATTATAGGAATAAGATGGATTTCTTTAGGAAGTTTTCCTCCAAAAGAATGCTAAAGGAGTCATTGGAGAATCATCGGACAACGACCTCCACACTCCGAGAACGGCGGAGGTGCGGCCGTGCGAATGGCCGCATGATGCCTTCATGGAGGAGGCCGGGTTCCATCAAGAGTTTGCCCAATTCGTTGCAAATTCCGGGCTGACCGATTTCCTCGCAGCTAAGTGTGACCAACACCACATCCTTACAAATTCCTTTGTGCAAAGCTTTCATTTTCTGAGTAGGAATAATCCCTCTAAGGTGCAGTTTAAGTTATATGCTGAAACTCACAAGATACCGCTCACTGACTTTTGTGACATATGCTTAATTCCTTCTGATGGGGAATTAAGAGAGCCTAGACCGGCGGAGTTTGAGGACTTTCTTCTCACTTTAAAAGTGGGTGAAGATAGAGGCGTGTCAAAAGCCACTCCTACCAGTTTGCAGTTTCCTTCTGTGCATTACTTTGCTTTATTCATCGCGAAGTGTTTAACCGCTAGGGAGAAGGTTGGCGCACTCAGTGCCCCCGACTTTGCCATTTTACGCCGTGCACTGGACAATGATCACACCTTTAGCATGGGGGATATTATTGCACGTCGCTTACACCTTAACAGGACTAAGGGAAAGATACATGGTGGTATTTATGCTACTCGCTTAGCGAGACACTTTAATGTTCAGATTCGCCCACATGATTATCCCTTGTCCCAAGTTTATCTAGATCACAAGGCATTGCAGGATCATCAATTTATTGATGCAGCTAATTCTTTTCATAACATTCGCTACAACTTAGTATTCAGCGTCGAAACCCGTGATGTTATCCCGTTGCCTGCACCTGCTCTGTTTGATTCTATTGCCAGGAACGAATACAGGATCATGCCAGAGGACATTACAGCCTACCAAAACATCCTAGCAGCTGCTGAGGAGGAGCCCCAGGAGTGGGACGCTCAGGTGCCGCCTCCACCTCACTTCGACTTAGGACCGGATGGTTACTACGGATGGTGATTACCAAGCTGGGCCAAAAGCCTAAGCTTGGGGGAGTACGTATCCACCGACATTATATTCATGATTACACTTTTCATTCCAGCTGTTGGTGTCTACACTTTTTCATTGTACTATCCATGATAGATTTATTTTCAGCATCGCAAACAGCTCGGCGACTGACTTGTTCATCCCGTGCATGTTATAGTTCAACACGAAGCTCTTGTAGCTAGGTGGCAATGATTGAAGAACTCTGTCAGTGATAGCCTCTGGCGGAAGGGGCATCCCCAATTCAGCCAGACGGGTGGAGTACCCAGACATTCTGAGCACGTGATCACTGATAGACCCATTCTCCTCCATCTTGCAAGCATAGAACTTATCGGAGATCTCATATCTCTCGATCCGGGCATTCTTCTGAAAGATAAACTTCAACTCCTGGAACATCTCATATGCTCCATGACGTTCAAAACGTCTTTGAAGTCCCGGTTCTAAGCCATACAACATTGCACATTGAACTATTGAGTAATCATCAGAACGAGCCTGCCAGGCGTTCACAACGTCTAGAGACTCAACTGGAGCGGGTGGATCACCAAGCGGTGCATCAAGGACATAAGCTTTCTGGGAAGCCGTAAGGATAATCCTTAGATTACGGGCCCAGTCCACAAAGTTACTTCCATCATCTTTCAACTTAGCTTTCTCTAGGAACGCATTAAAATTCAGGGGTGCTACTGCGCGAGCCATGATCTACAACATAAATATAGCAAAGACAACTTAGACTATTGTTCTAGATAATGAGTTTTGGTTAATCATATTTAAAAAAACTCCCACTCAAATTGACATCCCTCCGGTCATTCAAGTGTAACATGATCCAAATCCACCAACTCAAGTCCGATCATCACGTGAGTTGAGGTGGTTTCAATGGTGAACATCTTCATGTTGATCATATCTACTATATGACTCATGTTCGACCTTTCGGTCTCTTGTGTTCCGAGGCCATGTCTGTACATGCTAGGCTCGTCAAGTTTAACCCGAGTGTTCCGCACGTGCAACATGGCTTACACCCGTTGTATGCGAACGTAGAGTCTATCACACCCGATCATCACGGCGTGTCTCGAAACGACGAACTTTCGCAACGGTGCACACTTGGGGAGAACACAATTTATCTTGAAATTTAAGTGAGGGATCACCTTATAATGCTACCGTCGTCCTAAGCAAAATAAGATGCAAAAAAGGATTAACATCACATGCAAATCATAAGTGACATGATATGGCCATGAACTTGTGCTTTTGATCTCCATCTCCAAAGCACCGGCATGATCTCCATCGTCACCGGCATGACACCATGATCTCCATCATCTTGATCTCCATCAACGTGTCGCCATAAGGTTGTCGCGCCGACTGTTGCTTCCACGACTATTGCTAACGTTTAGCGATAAAGTAAAGCATTACATAGCGCTTAATGATTGACACGCAGGTCATACAATAATTAAAGACAACTCTATGGCTCCTGCCAGTTGCCGAACTCATCGACATGCAAGTCGTGATATTCTATACAAAACATGATCATCTCATACATCACATATATCTCATCATGTAATTGGCCATATCATATCACATCATACCCTGCAAAAACAAGTTAGACGTCCTCTAATTGTTGTTGCAAATTTTACGTGGCTGCTACGGGTTTGCAAGAACCGTTCTTACCTACGCATAACCACAACGTGGTGTAGTGATTGCTTTTTGATCTTCTAAAAGAACCCTCTTCATTGAAATCGATTCAACTAAAGTGAGAGAGACAGACACCCGCTAGCCATCTTTATGCAACGAAGTTACATGTCAGTTGAAGGAACCTGTCTCGCGTAAGTGTACGCGTAATGTCGGTCCGGGCCGCTTCATCTCACAGTACCGCCGAATCAAATATCAACTAGTAACGGCAAGCAATATGTATACACCCACGCCCACAACTCGTTTGTGTTCTACTCGAGATCTCATCTACGCATAGACCTAGCTCATGATGCCACTGTTGGGGAACGTTGCATGGGAAACAAAAATTTTCCTACGCACACACAAGATCTATCCATGGTGATGAGCATCTACGAGAGGGAGAGTGAATCTACATACCCTTGTAGATCGCTAAGCGGAAGCGTTTAAGAAACGCGGTTGATGTAGTCGAACGTCTCCGCGATCCAAATCGCACGTCGTCCCTCGATCCGATCACGAACTAGTGCCGAACGGACGGCACCTCCGCGTTCAACACACGTACGGCTTGATGACGCCTTCACCTCCTTGATCCAGCGAGCGATGGTGAAGTAGTGGTTGAGTTCCAGCAGCACGACGGCGTGGTGATGGTGGTGAGGAACAATCTCTGCAGGGCTTCGCCAAGCGCTACGGAGATTATGACGGAGGAACTAGAGGGCTAGGGTTGCCGGCACACGGCTTGGGAAATCCTGATCACTCCCGTGTGCTAGCCCTGCCCCTCTATTTATATGTTGAGCCTTGGGGTCTAAACTTGGAGTAAAAGCCTCCTCCAGGTCGGTTTTGCCCGCACAAGGTCGGTTTGGCCCGCAGGAAAAGAGTCCAACTCGGATCCCTGCCGAACCGCGCACAGCCGCGCACAAGCGGTAGTACCGCTCACAAGCGGTAGTACCGCTTGGGCGGTAGTACCGCTTCACACAAGCGGTAGTACCGCTCGGGCGGTAGTACCGCTTCACACAAGCGGTAGTACCGCTTACGCGGCAGCAAAACTACTTTTTGCACTTTCCAATACCTTGTGGGCTTTTATCCCTTGGCCCATATAAAGTGTTATTGCACCCGAACACTTCGGTAAACATCCGGAACCCCTTCCGGTGAACTCTGGAACTCTTCCGGAGATCGAAACACTATTATCACATATATCAATCTTTACCTCCGGACTCTTTCGGAGATCCTCGTCATGTCCGAGATCTTATCCGAGACTTCCGAACAACTTTCGGTCACCAACATAATAACTCAATTATACTAATCGTCACCAAACGTTAAGTGTGTAGACCCTGCGGGTTCGAGAACTATGTAGACATGACCGAGACACCTCTACGGCCAATAACCAATAGCGGGACCTGGATGCCCATATTGGCTCCTACATATTCTACGAAGATCTTTATCGGTCGAACCTCTATGTCAAGGATTCAGTTAATCCCGTATGCTGTTCCCTTTGTTCTTCGGTATGTTACTTGCCCGAGATTCGATCGTCGGTATCACTATACCTAGTTCAATCTCGTTACCGGCAAGTCTCTTTACTCGTTCCGTAATACAAGATCCTGTGGCTAACTCTTTAGTCACTTTGCTTGCAAGGCTCAATGTGATGTTGTATTACCGAGTGGGCCCTGAGATACCTCTCCGTCACACGGAGTAACAAATCCCAGTCTTGATCCATGCCAACCCAACAGACACCCTCGGAGATACCTGTAGAGCACCTTTATAGTCACCCAGTTACGTTGCGACGTTTGATACACACAAGGTATTCCTCCGGTGTTAGTGAGTTGCATGATCTCATGGTCAAAGGAACAGATACTTGACATGCAGAAAACAATAGCAATAAACTGACACGATCAAATGCTACATTTACAGTTTGGGTCTTGTCCATCACATCATTCTCCTAATGATGTGATCCCATTATCAAATGACATCTCATGTCAATGGCCAGGAAACCTTAACCATCTTTGATCAACGAGCTAGTCAACTAGAGGCTTACTAGGGACACAGTGTTGTCTATGTACCCACACATGTATTTGAGTTTCCAATCAATACAATTATAGCATGGATAATAAACGATTATCATTAACAAGGAAATATAATAATAACCAATTTATTATTGCCTCTAGGGCATATTTCCAACAGTCTCCCACTTGCACTAGAGTCAATAATCTAGTTCACATCACTATGTGATTTACATTGTAATGAATCGAACACCCATGCAGTTCTGGTGTTGTTCATGTTTAGCCCTTGGAAGAGGTTTAGTCATCGGATCTGCAACATTCAGATCCGTGTGTACTTTGCAAATATTTATGTCGTCCTCCTTGATGTAATCGCGGATGGAATTGAAACGTCGCTTTATGTGTTTGGTCCTCTTGTGAAATCTTGGTTCCTTGGCTAGAGCAATGGCACCAGTATTATCACAAAACAGAGTCATTGGGTTAAGTGCACTTGGCACTACTCCAAGATCTATCATGAACTCCTTCATCCAGACACCTTCCTTCGCCGCCTCCGAGGCAGCGATGTACTCCGCTTCGCATGTAGAATCAGCTACCACGCTTTGCTTGGAACTGCACCAGCTAACCGCACCCCCATTAAGAATAAATACGTATCCGGTTTGCGACTTAGAGTCATCCGGATCAGTGTCAAAGCTTGCATCGACGTAACCCTTTACGACGAGCTCTTGATCACCTCCATAAACGAGAAACATGTCCTTAGTCCTTTTCAGGTACTTCAGGATATTCTTGACCGCCGTCCAGTGTTCCATTCCTGGATCACTTTGAAACCTTCCGACCATACTTATGGCAAGGCTGACATCGGGTCTTGTGCACAGCATTGCATACATGATAGAGCCTATGGCCGAAGCATAGGGGATGACACTCATCTTTTCTCTATCTTCTGCAGTCACTGGGCATTGAGTCTTACTCAACTTCACACCTTGCAAAACAGGCAAGAACCCCTTCTTGGACTGATCCATTTTGAACTTCTTCAAAATCTTATCAAGGTATGTGCTTTGTGAAAGTCCTATTAAGCGTCTTGATCTATCTCTATAGATCTTGATGCCTAATATGAAAGCAGCTTCTCCTAGGTCCTTCATTGAAAAACTCTTGTTCAAATATTCCTTTACGCTTTCCAGCATTTCTATATTGTTTCCAATCAGTAATATGTCATCCACATATAATATTAGAAACGCTATAGAGCTCCCACTCACTTTCTTGTAAATACAAGCTTCTCCGTAAACTTGTATAAACTCGAACGCTTTGATCACCTCATCAAAACGAAGATTCCAACTCCGAGATGCTTGCACCAGTCCATAAATGGATCGCTGGAGTTTGCAAACTTTGTCAGCATTCTCTGGATCGACAAAACCTTCTGGTTGCATCATATACAACTCTTCCTTAAGGTAACCGTTAAGGAACGCTGTTTTGACATCCATCTGCCAAATTTCATAATCGAAAAAGGCAGCTATTGCTAACATGATTCTGACGGACTTAAGCATCGCTACGGGTGAGAAGGTCTCATCGTAGTCAACTCCTTGAACTTGTGAAAAACCCTTTGCCACAAATCGAGCTTTATAGACGGTGACATTACCGTCCGCGTCCGTCTTCCTCTTAAAGATCCATTTGTTTTGAATGGCCTTACGCCCTTCAGGTAATACTTCCAAAGTCCATACTTTGTTTTCATACATGGATCCCATCTCGGATTTCATGGCCTCTAACCACTTCTCGGAATCCGGGCCCATCATCGCTTCTCCATAGCTCGTAGGTTCATCGTTGTCTAACAACATGACCTCTAAGACAGGGTTGCCGTACCACTCGGGAGCAGTACGCGTCCTTGTCGACCTACGAGGTTCGATAGCAACTTGATCCAAAGCTTCATGATCATCATCATTAACTTCCTCTTCAGCTAATGTAGGCTCCACAGAAACAACTTTCTGCGCTGCGCTACTCTCAGGTTGAAGTAAAGGTTCAACAACCTCATCAAGTTCTATCTTCCTCCCACTCAATTCTTTCGAGAGAAACTCTTTCTCAAGAAATGTTCCGTTTTTAGCGACAAACACTTTGCCTTCGGATCTGAGATAGAAGGTATACCCAACTGTCTCTTTTGGGTATCCTATGAAGACGCATTTCTCCGCTTTGGGTTCCAGCTTTTCAGGCTGAAGCTTTTTGACATAAGCATCACATCCCCAAACTTTAAGAAACGACAGCTTTGGCTTCTTGCCAAACCAAAGTTCATATGGTGTCGTCTCAACGGATTTCGATGGTGCCCTATTTAAAGTGAATGCAGCTGTCTCTAATGCATAACCCCAAAACGATAGTGGCAAATCGGCAAGAGACATCATAGATCGCACCATATCCAATAAGGTTCGATTACGACGTTCGGACACACCATTACGCTGTGGTGTTCCAGGCGGTGTTAATTGTGAAACAATTCCACACTGTCTTAAGTGACTGCCAAACTCATAACTCAGATATTCTCCTCCTCGATCAAATCGTAGGAATTTAATCTTCTTGTTACGATGATTCTCAACTTCACTCTGAAATTGTTTGAACTTTTCAAATGTTTCAGACTTGTGTTTCATTAAGTAAATATACCCATATCTACTTAAGTCATCAGTGAAGGTGAGAAAGTAACGATAACCACCGCGCGCCTCAATGCTCATCGGACCACACACATCAGTATGTATGATTTCCAATAAGTCACTTGCCCGTTCCATTGTTCCAGAGAACGGCGTTTTAGTCATCTTGCCCATGAGGCATGGCTCACATGTGTCAAGTGATTCAAAATCAAGTGACTCCAAAAGTCCATCAGCATGGAGCTTCTTCATGCGTTTTACGCCAATATGACCTAAACGGCAGTGCCACAAGAAAGTGGTATTATCATTATCAATTCTACATCTTTTGGCATCAATGTTATGAACATGTGTATCATTACTATCGAGATTCAATAAGAATAAACCCCTCACATTGGGTGCATGACCATAAAAGATATTACTCATATAAATAGAACAACCATTATTCTCTGATTTAAATGAGTAACCGTCTCGCAATAAACAAGATCCAGATATAATGTTCATGCTTAACGCAGGCACCAAATAACACTTATTTAGGTTCATCTCTAATCCCGACGGTAATCGAAGAGCGAGCGTGCCGACGGCGATCACATCAACCTTGGAACCATTTCCCACGCGCATCGTCACTTCGTCCTTTGCCAGCCTCCGTCTATTCCGCAGTTCCTGTTTTGAGTTGCAAATATGAGCAACCGCACCGGTATCAAATACCCAGGCACTACAACGAGAGTTGGTAAGGTACACATCAATAACATGTATATCATATATACCTTGTTTGTTGTTGGCCGCCTTCTTGTCAGCCAAATACTTGGGGCAATTCCGCTTCCAGTGTCCAGTTCCCTTGCAATGAAAACACACAGTTTCTGGTTTGGGTCCAGCCTTGGGTTTCTTCACGAGAGGAGCAACTGCTTTGCCACTCTTCTTGGAGTTACCCTTCTTACCCTTGCCATTTTTCTTGAAACTAGTGGTTTTATTGACCATCAACACTTGATGCTCCTTCTGAATTTCAGACTCAGCGGCTTTCAGCATCGCAAACAGCTCGGCGACTGACTTGTTCATCCCGTGCATGTTATAGTTCAACACGAAGCTCTTGTAGCTAGGTGGCAATGATTGAAGAACTCTGTCAGTGATAGCCTCTGGCGGAAGGGGCATCCCCAATTCAGCCAGACGGGTGGAGTACCCAGACATTCTGAGCACGTGATCACTGATAGACCCGTTCTCCTCCATCTTGCAAGCATAGAACTTATCGGAGATCTCATATCTCTCGATCCGGGCATTCTTCTGAAAGATAAACTTCAACTCCTGGAACATCTCATATGCTCCATGACGTTCAAAACGTCTTTGAAGTCCCGGTTCTAAGCCATACAACATTGCACATTGAACTATTGAGTAATCATCAGAACGAGCCTGCCAGGCATTCACAACGTCTAGAGACTCAACTGGAGCGGGTGGATCACCAAGCGGTGCATCAAGGACATAAGCCTTCTGGGAAGCCGTAAGGATAATCCTTAGATTACGGGCCCAGTCCACAAAGTTACTTCCATCATCTTTCAACTTAGCTTTCTCTAGGAACGCATTAAAATTCAGGGGTGCTACTGCGCGAGCCATGATCTACAACATAAATATAGCAAAGACAACTTAGACTATTGTTCTAGATAATGAGTTTTGGTTAATCATATTTAAAAAAACTCCCACTCAAATTGACATCCCTCCGGTCATTCAAGTGTAACATGATCCAAATCCACCAACTCAAGTCCGATCATCACGTGAGTTGAGGTGGTTTCAATGGTGAACATCTTCATGTTGATCATATCTACTATATGACTCATGTTCGACCTTTCGGTCTCTTGTGTTCCGAGGCCATGTCTGTACATGCTAGGCTCGTCAAGTTTAACCCGAGTGTTCCGCACGTGCAACATGGCTTACACCCGTTGTATGCGAACGTAGAGTCTATCACACCCGATCATCACGGCGTGTCTCGAAACGACGAACTTTCGCAACGGTGCACACTTGGGGAGAACACAATTTATCTTGAAATTTAAGTGAGGGATCACCTTATAATGCTACCGTCGTCCTAAGCAAAATAAGATGCAAAAAAGGATTAACATCACATGCAAATCATAAGTGACATGATATGGCCATGAACTTGTGCTTTTGATCTCCATCTCCAAAGCACCGGCATGATCTCCATCGTCACCGGCATGACACCATGATCTCCATCATCTTGATCTCCATCAACGTGTCGCCATAAGGTTGTCGCGCCGACTGTTGCTTCCACGACTATTGCTAACGTTTAGCGATAAAGTAAAGCATTACATAGCGCTTAATGATTGACACGCAGGTCATACAATAATTAAAGACAACTCTATGGCTCCTGCCAGTTGCCAAACTCATCGACATGCAAGTCGTGATATTCTATACAAAACATGATCATCTCATACATCACATATATCTCATCATGTAATTGGCCATATCATATCACATCATACCCTGCAAAAACAAGTTAGACGTCCTCTAATTGTTGTTGCAAATTTTACGTGGCTGCTACGGGTTTGCAAGAACCGTTCTTACCTACGCATAACCACAACGTGGTGTAGTGATTGCTTTTTGATCTTCTAAAAGAACCCTCTTCATTGAAATCGATTCAACTAAAGTGAGAGAGACAGACACCCGCTAGCCATCTTTATGCAACGAAGTTACATGTCAGTTGAAGGAACCTGTCTCGCGTAAGTGTACGCGTCATGTCGGTCCGGGCCGCTTCATCTCACAGTACCGCCGAATCAAATATCAACTAGTAACGGCAAGCAATATGTATACACCCACGCCCACAACTCGTTTGTGTTCTACTCGAGATCTCATCTACGCATAGACCTAGCTCATGATGCCACTGTTGGGGAACGTTGCATGGGAAACAAAATTTTTCCTACGCACACACAAGATCTATCCATGGTGATGAGCATCTACGAGAGGGAGAGTGAATCTACATACCCTTGTAGATCGCTAAGCGGAAGCGTTTAAGAAACGCGGTTGATGTAGTCGAACGTCTCCGCGATCCAAATCGCACGTCGTCCCTCGATCCGATCACGAACTAGTGCCGAACGGACGGCACCTCCGCGTTCAACACACGTACGGCTTGATGACGCCTTCACCTCCTCGATCCAGCGAGCGATGGTGAAGTAGTGGTTGAGTTCCAGCAGCACGACGGCGTGGTGATGGTGGTGAGGAACAATCTCTGCAGGGCTTCGCCAAGCGCTACGGAGATTATGACGGAGGAACTAGAGGGCTAGGGTTGCCGGCACACGGCTTGGGAAATCCTGATCACTCCCGTGTGCTAGCCCTGCCCCTCTATTTATATGTTGAGCCTTGGGGTCTAAACTTGGAGTAAAAGCCTCCTCCAGGTCGGTTTTGCCCGCACAAGGTCGGTTTGGCCCGCAGGAAAAGAGTCCAACTCGGATCCCTGCCGAACCGCGCACAGCCGCGCACAAGCGGTAGTACCGCTCACAAGCGGTAGTACCGCTTGGGCGGTAGTACCGCTTCACACAAGCGGTAGTACCGCTCGGGCGGTAGTACCGCTTCACACAAGCGGTAGTACCGCTTACGCGGCAGCAAAACTACTTTTTGCACTTTCCAATACCTTGTGGGCTTTTATCCCTTGGCCCATATAAAGTGTTATTGCACCCGAACACTTCGGTAAACATCCGGAACCCCTTCCGGTGAACTCTGGAACTCTTCCGGAGATCGAAACACTATTATCACATATATCAATCTTTACCTCCGGACTCTTCCGGAGATCCTCGTCATGTCCGGGATCTTATCCGAGACTTCCGAACTACTTTCGGTCACCAACATAATAACTCAATTATACTAATCGTCACCAAACGTTAAGTGTGTAGACCCTGCGGGTTCGAGAACTATGTAGACATGACCGAGACACCTCTACGGCCAATAACCAATAGCGGGACCTGGATGCCCATATTGGCTCCTACATATTCTACGAAGATCTTTATCGGTCGAACCTCTATGTCAAGGATTCAGTTAATCCCGTATGCTGTTCCCTTTGTTCTTCGGTATGTTACTTGCCCGAGATTCGATCGTCGGTATCACTATACCTAGTTCAATCTCGTTACCGGCAAGTCTCTTTACTCGTTCCGTAATACAAGATCCTGTGGCTAACTCTTTAGTCACTTTGCTTGCAAGGCTCAATGTGATGTTGTATTACCGAGTGGGCCCTGAGATACCTCTCCGTCACACGGAGTAACAAATCCCAGTCTTGATCCATGCCAACCCAACAGACACCCTCGGAGATACCTGTAGAGCACCTTTATAGTCACCCAGTTACGTTGCGACGTTTGATACACACAAGGTATTCCTCCGGTGTTAGTGAGTTGCATGATCTCATGGTCAAAGGAACAGATACTTGACATGCAGAAAACAATAGCAATAAACTGACACGATCAAATGCTACGTTTACAGTTTGGGTCTTGTCCATCACATAATTCTCCTAATGATGTGATCCCGTTATCAAATGATATCTCATGTCAATGGCCAGGAAACCTTAACCATCTTTGATCAACGAGCTAGTCAACTAGAGGCTTACTAGGGACACAGTGTTGTCTATGTACCCACACATGTATTTGAGTTTTCAATCAATACAATTATAGCATGGATAATAAACGATTATCATTAACAAGGAAATATAATAATAACCAATTTATTATTGCCTCTAGGGCATATTTCCAACAATGGTATCCTCCTTTGAATGTTTCAAGTGGCTTGACTTGGCACATGTTTACGCATGTAGTTGAATCAAAACCAACATAGCCTTCATGATATTTATGTTCATGGTGTCCATATCCTACTCATGCTAGTATTCAATGTTGTTTATTCATAATGCATGTTCATGACCGTTTCCGCTCTCTAGCTGGCCGCTTCTCAATCTATATGCTAGCCTTCGGCCGTACTAAGCGGGAATACTGCTTGTGCATCAAAATCCTTAAACCAAAGTTATTCCAGACGAGTCCACTATATCTACCTATATGCGGTATTACCCTACCGTCCCAAGTAAATTTGCATGTGCCACCTCTAAAAATTCAAATGAACATCTGTTTTGTGTGCCTGGACCGCTCATGGAGCGACAGGGGGTGGTCAGTATCTTCCATGTTAAGCGGGTTATTCTCATGCTGAGTGTTTATTCACTCATCCTTGCACGTGAGGGGCGGTAAATGGGATTCCCAGTCCCGAAATCAAAAATTACAAATAATGAAACAAAACTCCCCCAAGAATGTTGTTGGTATGGACAGTACCTGTGGATTCGGCTAGCCGTGGAGTGTGATTGTTGGTGGAGGGGGAGTAAACCTTTACTTTTATCACTTGGGAACCGCCGCTAATGTGTTTAGCATGGAAGATATTGATAACTCTTGGTCGTAACGTTGACAGGAAGGGTGCACCTCCCAAAATTATATTTACCTCTGATTTAAGCTTTGAGCTCTAGCACCTCTACAAATCCCTGCTTCCCTCTACGAAGGGACTATCTATTTACTTTTATGTTGAGTCATCGCCTTCTCAAATAAGCGCCAGACCTGAGAGCACTATTGTCATCCTCATGCATTGTGTATAGTTAATGTTGGGTGCAGCATGACTGGATCTTTTCTACCATGAATTACAATGTTTAGTCGCTGCTTGAACTTTGGAGGTGCTCTGCATTTATGTTTTGCGGTCTCATAAAGGGCTAGCGAGATACCACTGTTGTCATATTATATCATGATTGTTTTGACAAAGTGTTGGCGCTTGAGATATTTTATTATTGCTCGCAAGTTGCTTATGTCATTGATATGAGTTAATATAATTTTTAAGAGTTATTGCTGACATGGTTAGTCATAATCTTTGCTGAAAACCTAGGTGCTACTTAAGCATATATATATATATGTAAACAAGAACAAAAGAGTTTGTAAAAGTTTTTCTTTATCACTTTTAGTTTGTCAACTGAATTGCTTGAGGACAAGCAATGGGTTAAGCTTGGGGGAGTTGATACGTCTCCGTTGTATCTACTTTTCCTCACGCTTTTGCTCTTGTTTTGGACTCTAATTTGCATGATTTGAATGAAACTAACCCGTACTGACGCTGTTTTCAGCAGAACTACCATGGTGTTGTTTTTGTGCAGAAATAAAAGTTCTCGGAACTGGACGAAACTTTTTGGAGATTTATTTTACAATAAATAAAAAATACTGGAGCCAAGAACCACCGGAGGGGGTGCCCTGTTTGGGCACGATACACCAGGGCGCGCCACCCCCTCCAGGCGCGCCCTGGTGGGTTGTACCCACCTCGGGGCCCCACTGACCCTAATTCCAACGCTATAAAATCCTATTTTCAGAGAAAAAAATCAGAGAGAAAGTTTCATCGTGTTTTACGATACGGATCCGCCGCCACCTCCCGTTCTTCGTCGGGAGGCCAGATCTGGAGCCCATTTGGGGCTTCGGAGAGGGCAATCTTCGGTCTTCGTCATCATCAACCCTTCTCCATCGCCAATTCCATGATGCTCCCCACCGGGAGTGAGTAATCTCTTTGTAGGCTTGTTGGTCGGTGAGGAGTTGGATGAGATTCATCATGTAATCGAGTTAGTTTTGTTAGGGCTTGATCCCTACCAGGGGCGGAGCCAGAATTGAGCCAGGCCCCGGGCCCCAGGCTGCTACAGTATGCTACAGTGTCTCTACAGTACCCCTAGATGCTACAGTGCCAAAGGATATGTTCTTCACGCCCCGGGCCCAGGCCCCCCCGCCCTGGGTCCTGAAGCCGCCACTGATCCCTAGTATCCACTATGTTCTGAGATTGATGTTGCTATGAGTTTGCCATGCTTAATGCTTGTCGCTAGGGCCCGAGTGCCATGATTTAAGATCTGAACAATTTATGTTATCACCATTATATCTATGTTCTTAATCCGATCTTGCTAGTCTATGCACCTATTACGTGTTATGATCCGTAAACCCCGGAGTGACAATAGTCGGGATACTTTTCGGTGTTGACCGTAGTTTGAGGAGTTCATGTATTCACTATGTGTTAATGCTTTGTTCCGGTTCTCTATTAAAAGGAGGCCTTAATATCCCTTAGTTTCCTTATGGACCCCGCTGCCACGGGAGGGTAAGACAAAAGATGTCATGCAAGTTCTTTTCCATAAGCACGTATGACTATTTACGGAATACATGCCTACATTACATTTATGAAATTGAGCTAGTTCTGTGTCGCCCTAGGTTATGACTGTTATATGATGAATATCGTCCAACGAGTTCTCCGATCCAGTACCTACGAGTTTTCCCCATATTGTTCTTGCTAAGTTACTATTGCTACTGCTACTGTTCCAACTGCTACAAAACTATTGCTATCACTGCTACCGTTACTGTTACTGTTACAACTGCTGTCAAAACTATCATAGTACTGTGCTACTGATCACTCTGCTGCAGATATTTAATCTCCAGGTGTGGTTGAATTGACAACTCAACTGCTAATACTCGCAAATATTCTTTGGCTCCCCTTGTGTCGAATCTATAAATTTGGGTTGAATACTCTACCCTCGAAAACTGTTGCGATCCCCCTATACTTTTGGGTTATCAATAAGCTAGCAATATTTTGTTTAGGTGTGCTCCTATAATTGAGCACATAAGTTATTTGTAACGTGTATACTTCTGGAACCACCTTTTGTTTGCTGTTAAGTAAACAACTTAAGACGTGAACCTACTATGTTTGCTTTGCTATGATGTGCACAAGCTATGTTGCTTTGCTGATATGCTGCTTTGCTAATATGCTGCTTTGCTAATATGATGTGTTGCTAGTACTGCATTTCTTTGCTGCTGCATTTGCTACATTTGCTGCAGCTGCATGTCATGTGTGTAGGTGTGTGCTTTAGGTGTGTTGCTGCAACAATGTGTAGACATAGAAAAAGTCAGTTAGCAGCACTGCAAGAATTTCACATAAGAAACCCTAACACAGTGCAAAAAATCAGTTAACTTTAGGCACTGCCAAAAGTTCAGTTAACTAGCGGCACTGAATAAAATTCAGTTAACTAGCAGCACTGAACATAATTCAGTTAACTATCTTCACTATCAAAAATTCAGTAAAGTAGAAGCACTGAACAAAATTCAATTAACTTTAGGCACTGTCAAAAATTCAGTAAACTAGCAGCAATGAACAAAATCCACTTAACTTTAGGCACAGTCAAAAATTCAGTAAACTAGCAGCAATGAACAAAATTCAGTTAACTATGTTCACTGTCAAAAATTCAGTAAACTAGAAGCATTGAACAAAATTCAGTTAACTTTAGGCATTGTCAAAAATTTAGTTAACTAACCGCAATGAATCAAATTCAGTTAACTTTTTTAACTGAAACAAATTCAGTTAACTTTTAGCACTAAAACAAATTCATTCATTCACTAAACTGGGAAAATTCAATTAACAAACACACATGACAGCACTTAAATGGAAGCATTACTTCAAATTCCTGAGTGCACAAACTACTACAAATACTTGAGTACATAATTAGTTCAGTGCTCAAACTGCTGCCAGTACACATACTTCAGTACATAATTACTTCAGTTCCTCAAATTAAGAGATATTACAAACTATGGCTGCATTACAACCCAATTCATCACTCAATTTCATCCACGAATTCCTGGATCTTCCTTATCTTGCCCTTGGTCTCCTCCTTATGCTTGAAGAGATCACCAATCATATACTCGAACTTCTTTTTCTCCTGCTTTAAGTGACCCCTCTCAAGCATGAATTTGTCCCTCTCAAGCTTCATCAGATCCCTCTCTTCCATGAATTTGTCCCTCTCCTGCTTCATCCGGTCTCTCACTTTCTCTGCCTTAACTCTCACCACCTGATGGATGTTTGTGGCCGATTTGTCAGAAATGCTCTTATTCTCAAGCTCCCTTTTTAGGTCATCAAGATCAAGCTGAGTGTTGCCTAGTTGGGTCAATGCTTGCTCCTTCTCAGCCACCATCTTAGCTAAATCAACTTTGTAGAACCTCATATCTTTCTCCACCTTTTCCTTCTCTCCCTTGATCTTCAAGACTTCTTGAACATTAACCACATTTTGCCATAGCCTCAGACTGTTCTCCTCATCATACATGCTCCAGATCCTAGCTAGACTCATCTTCAAAGGGACATGCCACTCAGGGTCAACCCAGTCCACATAGCTGCATTTGGTCCTTCCTAGAAATTTAGGGAAATAAATAAAAAAACAAGCTACTGCACACATGCATTAAACTTACAACACTAAAGTCACTTAAATACAGAAATGCTATCAACTGTACAAATGCAGACAAATCCAGTTAGCTTGCAAATTCAGTTGGCTATAAAATTCAGTTAACTGGCATTACTGAACAGATTCAGTTAAGTGGTAATATTCAATTAACTCGTAGCCCTGAACAGATCCAGTCAGGATGAGCATCACCATAACTGAAAGTAAAAATGACCTCTATCTGACCAAACATGGAGCATTACCATGACCATAACTGAAATTAAACATATGATCTATCTGACCAGATCTACTTGAAGAACACTAATCAGCAATGTCACTAACCTTTTGAGCACATGCTAGAAACCTCCTGCCACTATCCACGTTTTCAAAAGCAACCAGCTTCTCGCAAACTGCTCGGTGCTCACATCTAGTAGCAAGCTCTATAGCAAGGCCCCTCCATTCAGAGTAGAAAATGGTGGCAGGTAGCTACAAGGAAATGGTGGCAGGGCAGCTCAGTACAAAATTCCCCATCTGAACCCTAACCCTAGCAGGCTGAGGAGGACTCACCATCTGGCTGGAATCGCCGTCCGACGAGGAGCAGGAGCTTGAAGTATTGTCCCACGAGACCATGTAGATGGACGGTGGCGGCGAGCTAGACGACGACGGCGACGAGCTGGACAGCGGTCGCAAGCTGGGAGCTACCAGGATGAGCACGAAAGGGGAACGAAGAAAACGGATCGAGAGAACGAACCAACTAAAATGGATCCAGGAGAAAGTAACGTAATAGCTCTTACAGTATGGGTCGAATATAGAAAATGGCAAGGGGCTTTTTGTAAACGTACAACGATGAGTCAGCCAGCCACTTGGTGGCCAATTGTCTGCCTCTGGTTGGTCAAGGACCAAATCGAGACATCAGGCGCAAGTTCAGGGACGGCGGGGTCGAGATTCGCTAGTTTTGGACCAAATCATCACGTTTTCTACAAGTACTAGGACTTGGGTGCTATTACCTCTCGGATACCGAGTTGGCACAACATCTCGAGATTGATGAAGTCATCACAGACGCCTCATAGTCGATGGTAACGTCTCCTCCCACTGAACAAACATCGCTGAAAAGTCTGAAATAAATTCAAAAAATATGAGCACCAATGCCAATGTCTAGGACTTAGACCCTGCTGGGTTGGTTTCACTAGTTCCAAGTCTATGATTTTTTGAATCTGAGGATGGGAGGCTTGACCTTGTATTTTTTTTGTTTGACGGAGAAAAAGGCTTGACCTTGATTTCAAAAGAAAAGGGGTTTTTACGGGTGAAAACAAATGCTATTTGATGGGATAAGAAACACCATCCAACCGTTTTTGCTTCCTGTATAGGCATTTTGAATACCATTAAACCGCTTTTTAATATATTTTTACTTTTATACACTATTTGTGGTCTTGTCAGCAAGAGCGTGGTGAGCAGACATGGCATATGCTTTGTGTTGGAAATATGAGGATGAGCCTGGCCTTGTTGCTTAATCAGATGATTGGTCGCATGGAGACTGGAACGCCTTGTTTTGCTCTCAGCGTTTTCTACCAGAGTAGCAGGTGACTGGCACACAAGTGAATTAGGGCATGACCAATGCATAGCCCCAGGGTGATACTTCACGTGCCATGTAGCCATGTAGGCTCGGATATAGGTTTGGATGGTGTAACGGGATCCTCAGCAGGAGGCGGGTGCTTGAGGAGAAAAAGTGTGGTCCAGTGCAAAAAGCTGAAAAGTTAAAGTGGAAAGTAGAGATGCATGTGTACCAAAATCTTTATCTTCTTTTCCTTGATGAGGTCACTAGTGTTAGCTTGCATTGGAGAGAACAAATAGATGTCTCAAACTATTTTGTATCATGGACCATATGTATCCATATGCCACCATTGTACATGCCCTTAGACGTGCACCAAACTGAAAAGAGTCTGACTAGTCTGCTAATCAGAACATTAAACAAATGTGATTTTTGTTTAGAATTTCAAAACCTGAACGTACTCCACTCTTCCAATCTTACTGCGTAGGCATTTTGATAGATCGTGGATTTTTTTTCAAAATTATGACGTATTTTATAGCAAATTTGAAAAGTATAGGGCCGAACGCAAAAAATTCAGAAATATGACCCCGTCGGCCTGCGGTGGGCCGAAGAGTGGCCCGTCGGCCTGCGGTGGGCCGAAGAGAGGCCCGTCGGCCTGCAGTAGGCCGAAGAGGGGCCCGTCGGCCTCCAGGCGACCGAAGAGCGCCCGTCGGCCTCCAGGCGACCGAAGAGCACTCTTCGGCTTCCCGTTGGCCGAAGAATGTCAGGGGCACAAAACGTAATTAAGATGGCCTCAAATGAAAACGTTATCAACATGAAAAATCTTCGTCTCGTCGAAACGGTTGATTTTGATATAAAAATCGTTTTAATCCGAGGTCGTATGCAACCTGTAGAGCCAAAACAAGGTCAGAGGCAGAAGCTGCAGAGTTACTTCGGACAGACCGAATGGATGTCAGAAAATTTGTCACGGGGCACCCGGTGCACTCGGTGAGACCGTGTGGAATACAGAAGAGTACACAAGTTTGGTCACGTTCACTCGGTGAGACCGAACCAAACCACTCGGAGGCTCCGAATGGATCCGAAAAATTGCCAAAGATTTTTGGATATAATTTTTAGTCCTTTTATTGTATGGGAAGTCCAGCCGCCTCATAAATCGATGTGGGCATTGTTCGTCTGCATCGGGAAGACACATGCGGGCATTGAAGAAATGTCTCTGTTGCGATGGCAGGAATTGAGACCAAAACTTTCGGCGGTGGCGTCATCCACCATGCAAAGTAGAGGCAATGGTCACCTCTCAGGCCCGTCATCGTGTACTCTCGACGCCGGGGGTGATGCACACAAAAACGTCACCGTGTACCCTCGACGCCGGGGGTGATGCATCGTAGCTCACGTCGAAGGAGACCCAGTCGGAAGCGCGGTATGCAAGCAGTCTTCCCGGTGCAGACGAACAATTTTTCGGATCAAAAATCCTAACTTTAACTCGGACAGGAATCTTTGGCAATTTTTCGGATCCATTCGGAGCCTCCGAGTGGTTTGGTTCGGTCTCACCGAGTGAACGTGACCAAACTTGTGTACTCTTCTGTATTCCACACGGTCTCACCGAGTGCACCGGGTGCCCCGTGACAAATTTTCTGACATCCATTCGGTCTGTCCGAAGTAACTCTGCAGCTTCTGCCCCTGACCTTGTTTTGGCTCTACAGGTTGCATACAACCTCGGATTAAAACGATTTTTATATCAAAATCAACCGTTTCGACGAGACGAAGATTTTTCATGTTGATAACTTTTTCATTTGAGGCCATCTTAATTACGTTTTGTACCCCTGACACTCTTCGGCCAACGGGAAGCCGAAGAGTGATCTTCGGTCGCCTGGAGGCCGACGGGCGCTCTTCGGTCGCCTGGAGGCCGACAGGCCCCTCTTCGGCCTACTGCAGGCCGACGGGCCTCTCTTCGGCCCACCGCAGGCCGACGGGGTCATACTTCTGAATTTTTTGCGTTTGGCCCTATAGTTTTCAAATTTGTTATAAAATACGTCATAGTTTTGAAAAAAAATCTAGATCGTGCCGCTTCATGCAAACCTGGAAATGGCGAGTATAATGAAAAGAAAAACTGAACCATACGGGTTCAGCTCCAGCCCTCTCGGTCAGTCAAGTAGCTGCAGCAACTTAGAATAATAAGCATTTTTCAGTGGACTGCCATTAGAGGATTGACACTGGTAAAACGTCACACCAAAAATTGTTTGACCTGATAAAAACACGGAGACCATCGGTTGTTACCATGCTCTCTCTTTTTACAGTGGTTCTGTTTCAGCCATATCAAGTGATTTACTCCTGTTGCATGGGCCCGCTTTTGTGGCGCGTGAGTGATCATCTGACGGATCAAAGACAAGGAACGAGGGGATCAGCCTACAGCTTTTGCGTGCTGTCCAGTTGTGAAGCGTGGAGACAAGACATCCTTGCTTTTCCTTTCTCCTCAGCTTTGGCTACCAGAGCAGCAGGCGACAGTGCATGAATACGACTTTCACCAAACTGGAAACTGCATTCCTGACCCAGCAGAAAGCGTCTGTGCGAAGTAGAACAAGGCAAGGCTATGGTCGAACCTTGTTGAGGGTAGAGGGCTTCAAGCCGCCAACTGCTCTGTCCACCTTTGCTTTTTGGTCAGCCTCTCAAGCATGGTGACAACAGATCCTTGCTTCTTTTTTTTTTACTCAGATTTCCCTTGCACAGTGAAAAGTGATACTGTCGCCCTTCCCAAGTCAGTACAAATGGTGGTAGTACAAATGGTTTGCCCCGGTCTGGGAAACTATTTGAGCATAGCTTTACGTGATCTTTTTCCCAACGTTGAAGTTTCAGAACCATTTTCGCAGCGTTACGATTGAGTACAGCTATATATGTGCTTCATGGCAATACTAGTCACTGTTTACTAATTAAACTTCTTTTACTCTTATGAGTTGCTAGTTTGTGATCCGCTGATTGCTCGAGACTAATGTACGCAGAAGATGAGCTACACGAATGCGATCAAGAGCATCATCGAAGCTAACTACAATGCCGAACTACTCCTATATACCTAGATTCAAGACTTGGACCTATCCCTACGCATGCGAATACGATCCATCTGGCTGTGCGTACAGCCGTACGCGATACACATGCGATAAATATTGCCCGCGAATATCAAGGATGCTTAGATAACAGTCTTGAGAACATCAATCCCGAATGACGCTTAGATAAAATACAAATATAGGAGCTGGCCACATTGCTTAGATAGTCTAATAAAAAAGGTAATATATAGGACCGCTTCTTCCTCTTGCGTTGAGTGAAGGTGCAGATGGCATTAGTGAGCCCAGAGGTGATAGGATGTGAGCTCACTTCAAACAAAAACTGTGCTGATTCCACGTCTCGGAAGTCAGGAACCTGATTCACATAAATTGCAGATATAAGCCACAAAATTTTCTGGGGATCAAAGTATCAAACCATGAACATATTGGAAAGGTGATGTAGGTGATGCTACAAAAACTGATAAGCAAAAGAGATATTTAAGCTTATGTAGATGACGCTACAAAACTGAACCATGCATGAGTATTCACTTTTCCAATAGACGATTTTCTAAGATAGTTGTCTGAGAGTTTGCACGATTTTCAGATGAACAGAAAAATGCTGATACTTCTTTACAAAAAATGCTGAGTATTATCAAAAGAGTATTTGTACCAATTGGGCTGTTTGTTAAACTGAAAAAAAACATGTACCAGTAGATTGCTATTCAGAACATTAAGTCATGTCTATGTACAAGTAGAGTGCTGCAGAACATTAAGCCCATGTACAAGTAAAGCAAGAGACTGCTAACAGCATTTACTGATTTCAAGCAATTGAAAATTCAAAATATAAGGTACTCCTACTTCCTTGAAAAAAATTTAAGCGCTAACGAGATGATGAACAACATTAATATTCCTTTGCTCTACTAAGTGACCATATTTTAGGAAAAACACATAGTTATACTTATTTCCAGCTCTCTCCTTTTTTAGAGAGAGTTCAGGTTATTGTTAATGGCTGCTGATCACTTGGCAAAATAAGTAGAAATGGTTGTTTTCTTCATTGTAGTCATTAAGAGCCATAACAAATAGCAATATTTGATTCATTAAAAAATCATGTTGCATGCATGACATAGATTATACATGTTACATCTTTCTTGCCCACAATTGTAATGAGAAAATTACAAATGCGCAAGCACAAGTATTGCTAAAAAATAGCCAGAGTTAACAATCATGTTGCAATCATAAAACCTGATGGGTTGTATAACTCTCAACAATTGGCAGATTTCATGCACATGAATCCAAAATGTGCAGGGTCATCAAGGAAGTATTTGTTCCCAGATACAACACCCATAACACGCAATAATTATTTATTTATTGGCACAGATAACACACAAGATAAAATGTCCAATTCCAAACATTTAACAGAGCATATCAAATTCATAAAATTCCAACTTATGTAACAGATTTTATCTTTAATTCACTTAAAATTTGATCACCGCACTTTTCAAAATCATATACTAACACCTTAAAAAATGATATAGTAATCAACCCAGCATTTTGGAATTCTAGAGATAGCCTGTAAGCTAATGAAGTACTCCCTCCGTTCCTAAATATTTATCTTTTTAAAGATTCAACTATGGACTACATACGAAGCAAAATTAATGAACCTACACTCTAAATTATGTCTATATACATCCGTATGTAGTCTATAGTGAAATCTCTAAAAAGACAAATATTTAGGAACGGGGGGAGTAGCTAACAAGAAACAAGAATAAGTGGTCTACCCGGGCAATATAAGTAACTAAAACGAACCAAGGATGTCATCAAACTCCATAGCTATAATTGGCCCCATAATAGTGAATGCTTTGAAATGCAAAATATGATAGACCGGGATAGGGATGAAAACATGTGCACAGTACTCAGGGACGAATCCAAGGGGGGACGAGGGGGGGCGAGACCCCCCCCCAACGATCACGTTTTCCCCTGATAGCGATTAGGCAGATCCTAATTAGGCGCCCTTTTTGACTCAATTCGCCCCCCCTGTGTGACGCATCGTGAAGCTCCTCAGGACTCATCCCCAGCCCATGTACAATAGATACAGACTAAAACCTAGCGAAGGAAAAAAGCCCACCATCAAATACGAAGCCCAGCAGGCAGCACAAGCAGCCCCTTTGTTTCCTGGCAGTTCGATCGACAGATTTGACCGCAGATCGTGGCTTCGTGCGACCTTTCTACCCATCGTCCGCTCGTGTCTCCGCCTACCGCCGCCAGGATGAATTTTCTCCAGTGGCCCAGCCTCCAAGCAAAAGATCAGAAGGGGATTGATCAAGGTCTAGCACGACTGCATAGGTGGAGGTTAACCCTTACTCCTTTGCTTATCTCTTGATTTTTATTTTGTTAAAATCTGCGCGGCTGTGCCATAAAATAATCTACAAACATTAGAAGTTAATTAGGAAATGCCTGATTGTCTACTTCTGTTTCTGTAGATAAGAAGAGGAAGAAAACAATGAAAAAAAGTTATCTATGGGCATTTGCGTTCAACCATTCAAACTTCAATCCCCAATTGATCATATCATCATCAGCCAACATATTGTTGAAAGCCCCACCACCAAGAGCGACCACGGATCTGACGACATACCACATCCAATAATATTCCTATATGGTAAGTCCACTCTGACAATTAGCCTCAGTTTCAAATCTCAGATTTTTTTTGTCTAATACGAATGATTGATTGACTCGAAAATTAGATTCAGAATCAACTCATTCTAGTACCATGCACTAAAATTTTCTATATAGCTAATTCGAAAATTATTTTGTCTTGTAAAAATTCAATAATTTGGTAGTACTTTTGTAGTGTTTACATCAGGGAAAGCACGATTTCAGGCCTACGCTTTTTGCACACTTTAAACTGTTTTTCCACCTGGCCAGTGCTCATTTGTCCGTAAGAGAGCTTAAGTGTGGAACTCGCCCCCCTATACAAAATTCCTGGCTCCGTCCCTGACAGTACTACAGTGTAGCCATAAACTATGAGCCAGGTAGAGGAAGAAAATACGGGTATGCAATTAGGCCTAGCATATATATCTCAAATCTAGAGGAATTTAGACAGAAAATGTGACTAGAAATATTTCGGAATGTTTGCTCCACATTAATTAATTACCACTTTGAGCACAGTGACTTCTAGCAACTCTGCAAATCCTAGAACAAATGGACACATATGTGCTACCAAGTACCAACGCATGCACATGAACATGCAACGAACAACTCAAGGCACACCACATAGGATATGATCTGAAGAATCACAAGGTCAAGCGACATCGATGAAGAGGAAAGAAGGTTTTACCAATCACCAAAAACTCAGTTGATCTCTGGAGCGAGGAAGGCAGGCGGCCACGCGAGGAAGTAGGCGCACATCGGGTGCCCGTACTCCTTGCCATGCTTGGTGTGCAGGCGCTCAATCTTGGCGGTGTCCAGATCTAAGGAGTAGCGCCCATATCCCATCGTTCTGATGAACAGCTTGCCGGTACGCCCCGCGTCCAAGTCGCTGAGCCAAACACTGAAGATCCTGAGGCACTTGTCCTTGGGCAGGCCCGGCACCGTGTCGTACACCTTGGTGAGATTCATCTCCCTCTCCAGATGCCACCCATTGTCGTCGCTCCATCTGGTCTCCCCACGCACCCAGACCCGCATCACCTGGTCCTCCACGGTCGCGATGCAGAGCCGCCCGTCGTCCGGCGTCTCCCCGACGCGGTAATTGCCGAACCTGGGCAGCTCCGCCGGCGCCAGCAGGTAAGAGAAGTGCAGCGTGGAAGGGTCCAGCGCCAGCACGCGGCCGGAGTTGCAGATGTGCCAGTAGAGCTTCCCGGCGGCGTGTACGCAGCGCGACTCGAACCACCATGGGTCGAAACTGACCTCCACCTCCGTGGTCCGCGGGAGCGCGCGCCAGCGGCATTGGCCGTCGTCGACGGACGCGACCCAGGCGCGCGGGTGCCCGCCGTCGACGGAGACGCAGACGACCTCAAAGCAGAGCTTGCTCGGGTGCGCGCGAGAGAGAAGTGCGGAGCCGACGTAGTGCCTGGAGCGGCGCCAGCGGTGGTCGTCGGGCACCGTGTCGCGCGGTGGCGGCGGGAGGAGCACGCGGCGGCGGGAGGCCGGGTCGATGACGAGGAGGCGTGGGAGGATCCCCTTGGGGAGCGACGCGAGCGGTTCGAGAAGCAGGAGGCCTTGGTGGCAGTCGTGGAGCACGAAGCGGGAGGCCTCCGGAACGAAGTCGAGGGAGAGGATCGGTGCAGAGGCGTCGAGGGGAGAGAAGACGGCGGGGGTATCGATGACGATGTCCTTGGATGCCGAGTGCATGGGCGGCGGCAAACCGGTGGCGGTGGGGTGGAAGAAGTGGCCGAGGAGAGGGGCGGTGCGGGGGAGGCAGCGTGAGGCGACGCGGCGCCAGCGGTGGCAGGCGAGGGCGGCACGGAGAAGGTCGGCGAGGGAGAGGCGACGGAGAATGTTGCGGAGGCTGTCCACGGGGAGGACATCGACCGCCTTCTCCGGCGGTGGCGGAGGGAGAGTGCTGGACGGTCTGGCCATCGCCATGGTTTGTGCCTCGTGAGGGACCCTGGTGTCTTGGCTTATAGTGACAGGACGGAGGCAGGTGCGTTTGGTTTGGGCCAGGCTTTGCGAAGGAAAAGCATCATAGAGTCGCGTTTACCACACCGCTCGCCATTTCTTTTTGAACTTACCACATCCGGAGCAACGCCGAAGGGTTACTCAAACGCCGCCGCACTTGGCGCATTCTATGCAGCTGCTACGTGTCGCGTTTTGGGTCTTTTTTTCGAAAAAGAATTTCGCACTCGTTTTCGGTTTTTAGATGTTTTTTTGGTTTTCTGGGTGTTTCGGTTTTTCACATATCTTTCTTACCTTTTGGACAAAATAAAAATTCAAAAAAAAAATCCCGTGAAAATATATGTTTTCTTTTTTCTTTTTCCTTTTTCGAGAGGCATGATTTTGCTTCCGCGAGAGACATAGATTTGCTTCCGCGAGAGGCACGGCCGTGCCTCTCGAAAACGGGAAAAACGCTTTTTTTTCTTCCTTGAAAGGCACGGTTTGCTTCCACGATAGGCACAGCCGTGCCTCTCGGAAACGGAAAAAAATGTGTTTTTTTTTTTATCGTTCCTCGAGAGGCACGGTTTTGCTTTTGGAGAGGTACGGATTTGCTTCGTGCCTCTCGGAAACGGAAATTTGTTTTCTTTTTTTTTTTTCATTTCTCGAGAGGCATGGTTTTGCTTTCGCGAGAGCCATGGATTTGCTTCTGTGAGAGACACGGCCGTGCCTCTCGAAAAAGGAAAAAAATAAACGAGTATTTTTTCTCCTTCCCCGAGAGGCACGGTTTTGCTTCCGCAAGAGGCACGGCCGTACCTCTCGGAAACGAAAAAAACGTGTGTACTTTTTTCCTTCCGCGAGAAGCACGGTTTTTTTGTCCGGTCTTTTTGTGAAAAAAAGTTTACCAAAACCTATCAAGATGGGATCTAGTTTTGAAGATCTCGACGCGAAAACGGTTTGACATTTGGACGCACGGCTTAAGAGATAAACGTTTTGAAATAACAGATCTATGAAAAAGGGAAAACTCCCATATTGCGACAAGTGGCACACATGTAGTGTGCCACTTGTCGCAACCTGAGGATGTGGGAGTGAACTTTGCAAAAAATACTCCTCAATTAATGATTTCCTACCACATCAGTCATCATGGGCGAACTCTTTTGGAAATATGAAATTTAAAATGGCCTGCTTAATTTCTTTGAAACCTTTTTGTTCCAGGAAAATTTCTTTGATACCTAATAATAAAGGAAAATGCTATATGGGAAATGTCAGATTTTTAAACACGCCAAGCGGACTACCTGGCAGCCATTGGATCCAAAACACAAATCTTGATGCACTCTCGGGTAGAAAAACCCACCCGTTCGCTAGAAACGTACCCGACACGAACACGCTCGCGTCCAGTGTCTACAAACACCGGTGACATGTCGGGTTGTCCCATTTCCACCACATGAGAGAGAGAGAGAGAGAGAGAGAGAGAGAGATGGTTTTGGCAGACCGTGTCCGACACCCGTGCTGCCGTACACCATTCGTCCTTCCGCACCGGTTAGGCACTCCTTCTCGTTGCATCTCGACGAGGTCGCGATGGCGGTGCACGGCTATGATGGCGGTCGTGGACGTCGACAAGCACCCCCGAGGCCGGGGCTGAGGCGGCTTCTCCACGGTAGGGGAAGGCGCTCACCCGACAACGCACCCTCCCTACGAGTGCGTCCCCAAGCGCCACAGGTTGGTCCTCAGCGACGACTCGCGACGGCGTTGCCGCGAGCGTCGAGCAATGTGTGTCGACGGTGCCAGAGGACGCACGGGCATGGCAGCGGCTCAAGCGTGCGGAGACGCATCACCTTCTACTCTAGCTACACAAATCACCACCTACCGCCACCGACGACGGCGCAGTTCTACTGCCTCTGGGTTGGCCTCTTCGGAGGAGGAGACTTGCGTGGGGCTGGATCAAGGCGGCGAGGCGATGGCGGAGGTGAGGGCACTGGGAGGTGGCAGTTGATTGGGACGGATTCAAGGCGAGCTGGAGGCCAGCTACCGGACCGACGTCATGGAGCTCATGAAGGTTGAACCCCTCCCCCTATTCTCCTTGCTCCCTCGCCCCTCTTTATTTTATAGTTGTTCAATAACATTCTTTGTGTAGCGCCACGGGAATAGGTTTGTGGGGCTTGTGAAAACTGCCATGTTTTTTTTCTCAAACATGGCACACTTGAATTAACACGCAGGGATGAATTAGAACAACCCATATAGAAATTGTCATGGGCAATACAATGTCAAAATTGTCATGTTCTCGATTTTACCATGGGTTGTTATTATGAATTTGCCACATTGTGTCAGTTTTTCACCCATGAAACTACTAGGGAAAACCTTACTAGTAGTGCTGGTGTTTACCCTACCACTAACGCGGGCACATACGCAACTGGTATGACGCTACAGCTAATTTTTACGAGTAACACTCTTTCTGCCAGCGCTACTAATAAACTTGCATAGCAGTAGCACTTGCACATCCAGCGATACTGCTATTTATCTGCAGCGCGTGTTCCAAAAAAGCGATAATGGTAAAACCGCGCTGCTGGTAAACCTTTGCCCAGCGCCACTGCTAAATTTATATGTTTTTTCTTTCTGCATTATTACGCTATATTTATACAGTTTTTATACAATACAAACATGTATATTCATTGAAAAGATATGAGACAAAAATGTCTCATCATCGGCATCATCATCATCATCAACGTGCTACAACATAGTCTCTCATCATATCATCATCATCATCATCATAATTCATGGTCGAACACATGTCTTGAAATTCGTGATACAAAGTTATTAGAAGTCTCGAATACATGCAACTAGATGGTCACATACACATGTTTTAATCTATATAAACTATGATATGATCGCATAGAAGATAAGAGCGATCACGATGAGCAAGAGCGGAATTATGTAGTCATTCTTGAGGTGCCGGTTCTCATTCCTCTCTCGCACTAGCGTGAACCTCAAGTAACTAGCTTCCGCTTCGCTTCTGCTATCAAAACCTTTCTGGCTGCCGCCCGGGAAGCGGTACACTTGGGCCTGACACTCTGACCACTCGTCGTACACTCCCGGAACCCTACCTATGTACACGACATACCACTTCTTCACCATTGATGTTCTATATACCTGTCAGAGATGTGTATATCATCAAGCGAATTCAACGATAATATGCAACATAATATACTTGAGCAACACGGAAAGAAAGAGTAAGCAAATAGAAGCAACATATAGTAAACATAGTTAACGAAATTCATTGTACCCAAACTAACTAACTAGAGTGCAACACCGTTTACATCAAATAGTTTCGTCGTACATAGAAATTCAAAGTTTCGTCATAGAGAAAGTAATAACTAAACAGACACATTGCCATCGTCAATTAGTGCACATGTTCCATCCGTCCAAATCCGGGAGGATGCACCAAAGCTTTGTGAAGGGGGTCATGTCCATATGTTGTAGGCCTATGTGGGTTCGGATGTCATCCTGAGATACTAGGCCGTCGTAGAACATCCCATTCTTTTCGAGGGCGTCTTTCATGCTAATCAACGCAATTTCCTGCTGGATGCGATAGAACTCATTTTGGAGTTGATGATCCGCAATGGCTCCTGAGGCTTCGGCCCATCTGTGGATATGGGCATCGTTTGAAGATGTCATGCGAAGTGATTGTTGATCCCTTCTGTACTCCATCATGTGATGGATGACGTAGAATCCATCCTTAGTACTTCATGTCCGTTGATGGAAGCAATAGAAGTCAGTCTTATGGCCTAAACACAGCCCGACCTTCTTTGTTTTTTTGACTGTGATGTAGCCATCTCGCATGCTGAAGGTCAGGAGAGCACTGTCCAGAACATTCGTTATGCGTGTGAATTTCTGTCTTCTGTATGTTCTTCGACAAGTCCAAATACAAAGCGTGGGAGGCACATGGGTAAAGAACAATGAGAACGGCGTGCCCCCCGCTGTGCAAAATAAATACATGTACAAGTTAGCCTCCATGCGTGCAAAGTAATGATTGAAATGTACGAAAGGATGTAAGTGTTATAGTGGCTATCCGCGGATGACTTACATGGGATGATAAGGCATGAGAATCGCTTCCTTGTCCTTATTGATGACCGAGAAGTTTACGATGTAGTCCCACGCATATCCACGGTTGGCCTCGTTCATTGCCAAGAAGGCCTCATGCATGTAGTACGGGTCCATGACCGCAATATCAGTGATTTTCTCTCCTGATGATGTAGTTCATATGCAGCGCATAAAGGCGGACGAACGTAAAATCGGGTCGCCTTATTTGAAACATCTCAAAGATGTAATCAAATCGCAGGAAGAACTAGTCCGCGGGGCATGTCTGGACATACAACATGCCACTCGGCACATGAACCGTATAAAGCAGGTATCCTGGATCATCCGAGGCGAAAAGGCTTGTCTCTGTCGACAACACATGGTCATGCAGTCTCCTAAGATCCCCTGTTATGGCGGCTAGTGCACCCGCCGATACCATTGGCTTTCCCGCGACATGGAATAACGGCGCATTTCTGATCGGCACACTGTCCACAACCCGGATCTGCGGAGGCGGCTGGGTGCTAGAAGCAACTTTGGCAGCTTTGGAGGCAGCAGAGCCTTCCTCGCCGGTCTCTTCCTTTGCTTCTTCTGGGGTTCAGGTGCTGGTGGGTCTATAAGACCCTGCTTGACCACCACCCCCAGTGTTGTTAGGCTCAGCATTGCATGACCCTGGCTTAGTTGACCTTGGGTTGAGGCGGCATCTGGAGACATGTCCTGCGAGGATTGCTTGAACAAAGACTTCTTGCACTCTCGAGGACGTTCCAGCTCCGGTACATCATGCATCTCCTCCTGACACTCATAGCCTGAGGAATATGGCTGACTCATCATTACTTCATTGTCATAGCCGGTATTGAGCCACCGGAGAGGGTCATCGTCCTTCATGTCATGATCCGTATCTTCTTCCATGGGGGAGAAGTCATCAGCCGCCTGAACGTTTGGATCCCCTTCCTCGCGTCGCTCGCTCTCACCCAACACCACATACGGTGGTAATTGTGTTGGTGGCGTTGCGGTCATACCTTGATGAGGTCATGTTGGTGTGCTACCGGCCACCTCCACATGAAGAAGATTCTTCGTCCATAGGATCTCCCAATTCTTGCATTGGTGAAGTTGCGTCGAGGTCTCGTCCTCCTCCCCTCCGGTTTGTATGGGAGGAGCCAAACCCTCGTAGCCCACTTTTACACTCGCCACAAAGACCCTTAAGGCATTATCGGGTATCTGTCGGCCGTGGAACAAGCGATCCTTGGGCTTCATTATCGTACCCTTCCCCACATCCACCAACCTGTCGTTCATGTGGTAGAGTAGGGTCCACGGAGTGGAGTCGGCCTGGAAAGACATGTGTGCGGTGTTAGAGATCCAAAAAGCAATGGGAACTGAAGATTAGTTATGTTGATGAGGGTGCGACATGTATTTACCGTGAGGGCGTCGAGCTCAGCCAATGTCGACGGCCCGACGAGCAAGCCAGAGACGGAGAATGGGCCGCTATGAGAGGGTGTGGGAGTAGGTGCTAGTGCGGGACAAGGTGCGGGAGGAGGTGCGGGTGCGGTTGCCATAGCAGGTGCGGGTGTGGTGTTCATCGAGTTGCTCCCAGTGAAGCTGGGCATGGGAAAATCAGTTGGGGTGCGTTTGGATTTTGTTGCACCCAGCTGACGACAGTTGGAATAAAGCTTGTAGACGCAGCTGCCATATCACTTCTGAAGGCAGCTACCGCTTCCCGGATTACCTCAACTTTGGTATCAGCTTTGGTTTTCTCGATCTCTTGCGCAACCTTCTCGTCGATAGTCACTTGACTGAACTTCTTTCTCCGCCTTTTGGCCTCCGGGTCCTTGTTATAGTAGTACTTTCACGTGACACCGTCTCCGGCACCGTGCACACGTCCATACTACGGCCAATAGTCCACCAGGTGTCCCATCATTATCTTCTTGGCCCGGTTGAAAGGGGTGTCCCACTTGTATCTCGCAACGACTGAGTGGACTGAATCATTTACAAATGTGACTAGAATGTGATAAACTTGACCAGAAGCTAATATAAGGTGGTAAAATGATAATTACCAGTATTCTCATGAATTCCCTCATCAACCCGTCCATGAAAAAACCTTTTTTATGGGGTCCCACTTGAACCGGGCCCTGATGAAGTCATGCTCCTGTTAGTCGGTGAACTCCGCCAATGAGCCCCTAACATTCATGTTCCGCGTCCTCCTTAGCCCACACGGGCCTCTTGCCCATGTAACCACGGCTTCCGAGGTGGCGGTTCCCCATGTTCCTTGCCTGAAGCTGCTTGCCTCTCTCCGACTTGGCCTTGGCAGCTTCTTTAGCGCAAGTCGCCTTGAATTTGACATAGTCCTCTTCCGTAATTCTCGGATTCTCTACAAAAATCTCGGCATAGGTTTGATGGCCTACTTCAATCGCCTTTTTTCACCCTAGTTCCAGGCGCTCAATGCGTTGCTGAATTTTCCTAGGGCTTTGTTGTTTATTTTTTTCATGGCAGCCTCTTTCCACGGGTCGATGGCCTCATTCTGACCGAGGAACTGGAATCTCGCGTGCAACCTAGTTAGGAGGAGGTGCTTCAAATGTTCATTCTTTCGTATTCTTGTGTCGTTGATGTTGGCGGTATCCCATAGGATACATCCTAGTTGGTTGTCGTAGGTCGCTGACACTTCCCGTGGTTGTATTGGCTCGAAGTTGCCTTCGTGCACCGCCGTGATCACCAGTCTTCCGGTGCCGAGCTGATTTTGGCGTTGTGTCCTCTTCTGCTTCTTTCCTTCACTGGCTTGGGAGGTACCACCTTCCATGGTCTCGCTGGCACCATCATCAGTGTCAGGCATAGTGCCGGTGTTGGTGGCATTAATGTCGGCGTCGTCGCCACCATGACCCTCCGTCAAGAGAAGGGAGGTCCTGCGACCCTTGTTTCTCCTATCTAGCCAGATAGTCGAGGAAAGCGTGTGCCTGCACTTCTTGAGTGTGAGAACCTCTAGCTTCATCGTAGTAGGTCATGTTTCCTAGGGCTCAATTTGGTCGTTTAATTCTCGAGCTTTATATAATAAAATGAAAAATGACGTAAAAAATGGCCTATGTTTTGCGTGAATGTCATTTCATTCGCGTCCCGGCAAATCTTGGGCACTCGATATGTCCTACTTTCTAGCACAATTCATGCGGAAATTCATGGAAGATTTCGGCATGATGTTTGCTAAAAAGTGGACACATATCGAGCGCCTGGAATTTGCCAGAACGGAAATGAATCAACATTCCTGCAAAACATAGGCCACTCAGAATCAGTTTCCCTGTAAATAAGAACGACCTCAGGCCCACAACAAATTCTATCATAAACTCTACAAAAATAACAGCCTCAGGCCAAGATTGTTGATAACTGTCGTCGTTTTGTCACGACAGATGCCATGGGTAGGCTTATCGAGAGTGGTTGGGGCCGAAGGACGCCGACGGGCTCCGGGAACGGGGTTAGGCACAAGCAGCGGCGGACACACGATGTACCCAGGTTCGGGGCCCTCCGTGGGAGGTAACACCCCTAGTCCTGCTTGGTCTAGTTTAGACAGTGGTGAGGTTACAATCAGGCTCCTCGAGCTGTATGGCTAGAGGAGGAAGAAGGAGCTGGGCTGCCCTCGTTTCCTCTCTACGTGAGTGTGGTGTGTGCGTGGGGAACTGATCGCCCCGTGCATGGGGGGCTCCGGGGGGTTTTATAGGTCAACCCCCCGGATTACAATACGAATAGAAGGCTTCGGGGGGCCCAGCCGGCAGCCTCTATGGCCGGCTGTGGGGCCACCGGCTGAGGGGTCCCGTCGTTGGTAGGGACCGCCGGCTGAGGGGTCATGTCGCGGCACGGGTCGTCCTTCGGGGCGTCGTCTTGTGGCAGCCGGCCGAGGTCAGCGGTACGGCCGGCCGCACTGTAGCCATGCCAGGGCAGGTAATGGAGTGGTTGAAGGCGTGCCGACACTGTTGGGAGTCTTGTCGCAGTCGGCCAGGGTCAGAGGCACTGTCACCTCTACTGTGGCCACACGGGCACTGACCCCCGATGGGATGGGGGCCACTGTAGCCACGCGTAGAGGACCGTGGCATCCAATGCGCGGCCGGCTAGGGGGCCTGGCGCCTCCGCCCCTAGCCGGCCGGCTCGTCGCAGCCGGCAAGGCATAGCCGGCGGGACGCAGCCGGCGGGGCGTAACCGGCAGGGCGTAGCCGGACTGTAGGGGGAGGCGGCTCGACCTTCAGTCGCGTCAGAAAGTTGGAGTAGTGGGTCGCTTGAGGCTACCCCGGGGTCATCCCCCCGACAGTAGTCCCCGAAGCAGGGGAGGCCCGCCGTCGAACCATGGCGGTCCTCGCCGGCTTGAATGTAGCCTTTATGCCGCAGCATGCCTTGGAGGCCAGACGATGCGGGCAAGCGGCGGCCGGCTCCGCAGCCGGCTGACGCTTCGCGCGCCGCCTCGGATGCCCCGTCGGGTGGAAAAGCCGCGCCACGTGGAAGACGTAACGGGCTGTGGCCTGACAGGCCGCGCGGTGGACAAGACCGGACCGTGGGGCGGGGCCCTCCATAGCCGCGGCCTCGGCCTGCGCGCATGGATCTTTTATGGCTCGGGCCGTCGGTTGGCATCCCCGAGCGCCGTAACTTCCACCCCGCATGCGGCAGGAATCGCGGGGGTCATGCGCAATGAATCCGCCCCCCACGATCGACCGCGCGGGGTTTAAATGGAGAGGGGAGGGGAACAGAGCGGCACATTCGCTCCTCCCACCCCCGTCGCATCGTCTTCGTCGCCCTCCTCCTTCCGCTCCGAGAGAGAGAAAGAGGGTAACGCCCGCAGGCACGTCGCGCCGCCGCTCACCGCCGCCGCAGGCCCGCACTGCGGCCGAGCAACTGCGCCCGCCGCCACAACCGCAAGCCTTTTTAGAAGCCATGGCGAGCAAGGGTGCTTGGGACGGCAGCATCGTGGACGAGTAGTTCATCGAGCACCTCCGCCACCGCCGTAAGCTTCCGTCGGAGGCGCACCTGGAGGCGCGCATCGCCGGGCCGGAGAACTCCCCGGCCCCGCGGGAGGGCGAGGTGGTCGTCTTCGCCGAGCATTTCCTCCGCGGGCTCGGGCTGCCGGCGGGTACATTTTTCCGGCGGTTCTTGACGCGGTTCGGTCTGCAGCCGCACCACCTCGCCCCCAACGCCGTCTTGCAGTTGGCGGCATTCGTCACCCTCTGCGAGGGGTTCTTGGGGGTGGAGCCGAGGCTCGACCTCTGGTTCCGGCTGTTTTTTCTCAAGCGGTAGACGGTGGTGGACCCGGCGACGCAGGCGAAGGTCATGACCGCCTGCGGAGGTGCCCTGATCCACATCCACAAGGGAGCCGGCTTCCCGAAACTCCTGCTGCAGGAGTCGGAGAAGAATTGGCAGCGGGGGTTCTTCTACGTGAAGAACGCGAAGCCGGAGGAGGACTACATCAACCTCCCCGACTTCGTCAACCAGCCGCCTGCGGCAATGCTGAACTGGCGGACGGCTCCGCACCAGGCGCCCGAGATGGCAGACTGGCTCTGCGAGCGCCTGCTGGTGATGACCGGGACGGAGGGGCTGAAGTCCACCGACCTGCTGGCTGCGATGGTGGTGCGCCGGGTGCAGCTGCTGTAGAGCCGGCCGCACCTTATCCGCCAGATGGGAGAGCGGCACGACCCCTGCCGGCTCTCTACCAAGGAGCTGAAACCAATCCACGTGGCGAGGAGGGTGAACGCCATCTCGCAGGCGAAGCTGAAGGAAGAGTGGTGGCAATGTGGGAAAACCCCGTACAGCCGGAGCCATCCGGCGCCGCGGGTAAGTGACTAGCCGTCTCCCCCTCTCCTCCTTTTTAGAGACGGCGCCCCCCCTTTGGCCTGACAACAAGGTGCCTGCCCGCTCGCAGGTTTTCCCGTAGTTGCAGAACTACGGGGAGCCGGCCGCCGACTTGGTGGACTCGGACCCCGAGGAGGTTGAGGACGCTGATGACGTGGAGCCGGCGGACTCGGAGCAAGCCGGCGCGTCCGAAGCCGGCGAGGCAGAGACGGAGACGGAGGAGGCCGAATCGACGGGTGAGTTCCCTCCCCCGACGCATCTACGGGATTGGACCGATGATGACGCTGAGTCGGAGGATTCGCGTGATGCAGAGGCCCCGGAGGATCCCGAAGCCTCGGAGGGCGAGTCACGGCGCCGAGGAGGCGCCCACGCCGAGCCGGCCACGAGCCCAGCCGGGGCGGCGTTGCCGCGAGCGACAGGGGGAAGCAGCCGGCGGTCGCCAGGCCGGCGGCTAAACGAGCGGCCGCCGCGCAGCCGGGCGGCAGCCGCGGAAGCGGTGGGAAGAAGCAGCGGGTCACCCAGACGGGACCCACGAGGAGGGCGGTCCCCGTCGTCGTCGGGTAGGCCCATCTCCCCCTCGTCCTGCCTTGTTTGTCTTTTTCCGTCCCCCTCTTTTTCCTATCCCGCCTGATCAGGGAGGCGCGCGCCCTGGGGAGGTCCCCAGGCGGCGAGGCCACGCGGACGGCGCCGCCAGACACCGCCGGGGAGAGGGAGCGCCAGGCGTGGCGAGATCTCGAGGCGGCCGAGGAAGAGCAACGCATTGAGGAACACCGTCCCTGGGAGAAGGCGGCTGAAAAAACGCAGCCGCCGGAAGGAGCCGGCGGAGGGGGAGCCGGCCAATCGGGGGAGCCATTCCCCCGCGGCCGGGAGAGGAGGTCGAAGGACCACCACGACCCCGAGCAGCGGGCGGAGGCGGACGCGAAGGCCGCGGAAGACGCGCACGCGGCGGCAGGCGCGGGCGCGACCGGCGCTGGAGGAAGGGAGGAGATGGATCGTGACGCAGCTCCACCGGGGGCGGGCGATGTGCCGCTGGGGGCAGAGGAGCCCTCGAAAGTTGAAGTTCCGGCTCCGGACGCGCCGTCCCCGGACGTGCCGGCCCCGGAGGCGCCGGCTCTAGAGGCACCAGCACCGGAGGCGAGACGGCCAGGAGCGGCCGGAGGCGGAGCGCCAGAGGGGACGGTCGCGACGACCGGGGAGACGACCGCCGCGAGTTCGTCGTCGGGGGCCCCTGGCACGACGGTGCCAGAAAGGGGAAGCCGCCTGGCGATAACGGCGAAGGGCGCGTCCGGGCCCGCCGACGGGGGTCGGCCGCAGGAAACCTGGGCCACGGCCGGAGGCGGGGCTATCAACGACGCCCCGAGCGCTCTTGGGGCTGCGGTGGTGGCCGTCGTCGAGGAGTTTGCCGCCTGCCGAGCCCAGGTGGCGCAGGACGCCCGGGCCGCCAGCGACCGGCTGGTCCACCTCGAGCAGTCCGTTGCGGTAAGGACTCGAAGCCTCTTACTTGGTTTTGGTTTTTTCCAGTGGGGGCGCGCCAGCGCACCCACTGGGTGTAGCCCCCGAGACTCGGGCCGGCTCGGAATGTAGGCGGGTCGAGTCTAATGGCATCTTTGCCTGTGTTCTTCGTAGGCCGCGCACGACCGTCGGGTGGCCGCGTACAACACGCTGCTGGGCTTGTACCGCAGGGCCGAGAATCGGCTAGCCGTCATGTCTGCGGATCTGCAAGGTATGTGTTCTCGCGAATATCCAGTGGGGGCGCGCGAGCGCACCCACTGGGTGTAGCCCCCGGGATTAATGCCGGTTGCCCTGGAGGCGGGCTGAATCCCTTCCTTTGCTCGCTTTCTGACAGCGGCGGCCTCGTCTCGTGAAGCCACCCATGCCGTGACGGTCAGCCTCCGACGCCAGGTGGTGCGGCTTGGCGAGGAGCGGGACCTCCTGATGACGGAGCGCGTCCGGCTCCGCCAGGAGGCGGATCAGGCGAAGGCGGAGAAGGATGGGCCGAGGCGGCTCATCGCCGGGAGTTGGAGGAGCGGGAGGCGGCGTACCAACGGCGGTTGGAGGAGCAGGACGCGGCCCATTGCAAGGAGCTGGAGACGAAGGACGCCTCGCTGGCGAAGGCGGCCAGGGAGGAGGAGGCGGCCCGCATCGAGTACGAGCGCCGGCTCCAGGAGTGGTCGGCCAGGGCTGCCAGGGAGCAGGAGGAAGCGCTGGAAGGGGACCGGCAGCTGGCCGGTACGTTTTTCTTTTGTCCTTGCGCGTTGGCTTGGGGCGCTGTTTTCTTCGTCTTACATCATGCGCTCCTCTCTCCCCCAGCGGCCTTCCCGGGCACACAGGCGACAGCGGAGGCGGCCGTGGAGGCCCACCGCAAGGCGCAATGGGCGCTTGGAGTTCAAGTGGGGGAGCTTGCGCCATGGACCGTGGAAGAGGTGGGGATCGGCGGCATGGTGCGTCTTGTCGAGGTGGTCCGGGCCTTGAAGCGGCTCCAGGCCGCCGGCTTGGGGCTGGTCCGCACCCTCTGGCCGGACGCGGTGGAGCCGGCATCCATGAGCCGGCTGTCTAGGTGGCTGGAGGCCGGGTCCGCGAGGGTGAACGCCTGGAGGGCTTCCACGGCGCGCGCCGGGGCGGCCATGACGCTTCGGGTTGCGAGGTCATGGTACCCAGAGCTGGACCTGGGTCTGCTCATGGCCCAGCGTGCCGGCACCGACGCGGAGTTGGAGGCGGTGGCCGATGCGATGGCCGCGAGGGCGAGCGACCTTGCGTCCTTCGCCGCGTGGGACGAGTACATTCCAGAGCGCGGAGCAGACGGCGTGGTGATCCCGGAGGACCGGTACGCGCTCGCCCTGGACGACCCGGAGGGTAGCGCCGCCGAGACGGATGAGGAAGACTCCGGCTCCAGCACCTATGCCGACTCCGAGCTGGCTCCGGACTTGGAGACGGGAGCCGACGCAGACCGCACCGTGGACAAGGACGGGGCCTCTTCGTCGGCCGCCGCGGGTGGTGCCGGAGGAGAAGACGGTGCTGCCGCCATCTAGGGCTTTATCTTTCTGCATTGTTAGACTTCCATTCCACCCACTGGGGGTGTAGATGTAATGAACTCGTGGCCTTGGGCCTTTTAAGTTGTATAAAGCTTTTGGTTGCTGAAATGCTATTTTATGCGTGCCGGCTCGGCCTTACTCCTTTTTTGCTCTTTTGGTTCCGTTCGCTCAAAGCCTTGTCCCCCTTGGTTTCGGTCTCGCCAGCCGGACAGCCGGGAGCCGGTCTGCAGCTGGGATGGGGCGTCCGCCTCGAGGGAGCCGGTCGTGAGTTTGGAAACCGCGAGAGTTTTTTGGGTAAGGTGAGTGACAGAGGCTAAAAGAAACTGTTCCGACTAGCCCTAGCCGGCAATCCCCTTTGCGATCGATTTTTCATGTGTGCTAAGCTTTGCCGTCTCGAGGTCCCATCAGCCGGACAGCCGGGAGCCGGTCTGTAGCTGGGAGGGGTGGGAGGGCTCTTTTTAGTTCACATTACTTGATCTGCTTCGGGGGAGACGGGCAGGACTAGCCGGCGAGCCCCCGGGACCGGGAGCCGGACCCAGGAGCCAGCGAGCGAAAGTCTTTGAGAAGAACGAGAAGGGGCGTGTCCCAAGAACCGGCTTGGGGCACCCGTTGCATTCATAAGACCAAACGGGAAGGATATATACATACACTGGTTCTTAGCAGTAAAACGGGTGGAGGAGCGCCGCGTTCCATGGGCGCTCCGTTTCCTCGCCGGAGGCGTCTCTCTTGCGCTTCTGCGGCTTCTGGGCGTCTATTAGATAGTACGCGTTGTTGTGCAGCGCCTTGCTGACGATGAACGGGCCCTCCCATGGGGAGGACAGCTTGTGCTGGCCGGCAGTTCGCTGGATCCGCCTGAGCACCAAGTCTCCTTCGCGGAAGGAGAGTGGCCGGATCCGCTTACTGTGGTAGTGCCGGAGCTTCTGCTGGTAGATGGCCGTCCGGCTCAGAGCCAGCTCGCGAGCCTCCTCGAGGAGGTCGACGCTGTCTTCTCTTGCCTCCTTTGCATCCGTCTCCGTGTACAGGGTAACCCGAGGCGAATCAAACTCGACGTCGGTGGGGATGATTGCCTCGGACCCGTATACGAGAAAGAACGGGGTGTAGCCGGTCGACCGGTTGGGTGTGGTCCTGAGGCTCCAAAGGACAGCCGGCAGCTCTTCAACCCAACAGCCGGCCGACCGGACCAGTGGCGCCACGAGCCGGGGCTTGATGCCGTCCAGGATCAGGCCGTTTGCCCTCTCAACCTGGCCGTTTGACTGTGGGTGGGCGACGGACGCCAAATCGAGCCGGATGCCCTGCTTGGTGCAGAAACGCACTAGCGCGCCCTTGGCGAAGTTCGTGCCATTGTCGGTGATGATGCTGTGGGGGACGCCGTAGCGGACCGTGATGTCTTCGACGAACCGGACAGCCGTGGGGCCGTCTAGCTTCTTGATTGGCCTGGCCTCAATCCACTTGGTGAATTTGTCAACGGCTACCAGCAGATGCGTCATGCCGCCTCGTGCGGTCTTGAAAGGTCCCACCATGTCTAGCCCCTAGACGGCAAAAGGCCACGAGAGGGGGATGGTCTGGAGGGCTGTAGCCGGCAGGTGGCTCTACGTGCTGAAGCACTGGCAGCCTTCGCACTTGTCGACCAGCTGTTTGGCCGCCTCCAAAGCAGTAGGCCAGTAGAAACCGTGGCGGAATGCCTTGGCCACCAGGGTCCTGGAGGCGGCGTGGTGCCCGCACTCGCCCTGGTGGATGTCGAGGAGGATCTCTTGCCCTTTCTCCGGCTCGACGCAGCGTTGGAAAACGCCGGTGGTGCTGCGATGAACCAGCTCATTGTTGATGATGCTGTAGGCCGGGGCCCGGCGCTGGATTTGTCTTGCTGTGGTCTCATCAGGGGGGAGCTCGCCGTGTAGGAGGAACGCCAGGATGGGCTGGGCCCACGAGGGAGCCGAGACGGGAGCTGGCTCGGGCTCGAGTGGGGCGTCGGTGGCGGCAGGAGCCCCCGGGTCCGGAAGACCAGTCCCCGGGTCTGGCTCGCCAGCCCCCGGGTCCGGCTTGCCAGCCTCCGGAGCCGGCTCGCCAGCCCCCGGGGCTGAAGCAGGGGAATGGGCGTCGATAGCCATCATGACGGCCGTGGTTTCGGAGCCGGCCCCTGCGGGCGCGGCCGGCTCATTGGTCGGAGCCGGCGGTGCCGGCTGGGCAACCGGAGTTGGCGGAGCCGGCGGAACGGTCAATGCCGATGGTGTCGGCTGGGCAGCCGGATCCGACGACGGGCCGGCTGCGTTAGCCGGCACGAAGATGGACTCCGATTCGGGGTAGGGCTTGATTGAAGGCTTGAGCAGCCGCTCGAGGGAGACACCGGCTGGGATGGCCTGCCGGGTGGAGCCGATCTTCGCCAGCGTATCGGCCGCCTCGTTGTCCGCACGGGGGATGTGATGGAACTCACATCCCTCGAAGGAGCCGGTGAGCTGCTGGACGAGGAAGCGATAGCTGGCCATGTTGGCGTCCCTGGCGTCCCACTCGCCAGAGACTTGCTGCACCACGAGGTCGGAGTCGCCGAGGCATATGATGCGCTGGATGCCGATCTCCTTGGCGAGCCGGAGGCCGTGAACAAGGGCCTCGTACTCGGCCACGTTGTTGGAGGCGGCGAAGTGGATCTGGAGTGCGTACTTGAGCTGATCTCCCCTTGGGGACGACAAGACGATGCCGGCTCCCAGGCCGGCCCACATCTTCGAGCCATCGAAGTGCATGCGCCAGTGCATGGAGTCGGGCGGAGGCGGCACGAACTGGGTTTCGGCCCAGTCGACGAGGAAGTCGGCCATTGCTTGTGACTTGATGGCGGTGCGTGGCTCGTACCGTATCTCGTAGTCGGTGAGGGCGATGGCTGACTTGGCGATCCGACCGGTGGCGTCCCGGCCGCTCATGATTTCGCCCAGCGGCGCCGTGCTCACCACGGTGATGACATGCTCCTGGAAGTACTGCTTGATCTTCTGGGCGGCAAAGTATATGCCATAGCACATCTTCTGATAATGGGGGTAGTTCTGCTTGGAGGCGGAGAGTACCTCGCTGAGGTAGTAGATGTTGGGGAACGTTGCATGGGAAACAAAAATTTCCTACGCACACACAAGATCTATCCATGGTGATGAGCATCTACGAGAGGGAGAGTGAATCTACATACCCTTGTAGATCGCTAAGCGGAAGCGTTAAGAAACGCGGTTGATGTAGTCGAATGTCTCCGCGATCCAAATCGCAAGTCGTCCCTCGAACCGATCACGAACTAGTGCCGAACGGACGGCACCTCCGCGTTCAACACACGTACGGCTTGATGACGCCTTCACCTCCTCGATCCAGCGAGCGATGGTGAAGTAGTAGATGAGTTCCGGCAGCACGACGGCGTGGTGATGGTGGTGAGGAACAATCTCTGCAGGGCTTCGCCAAGCGCTACGGAGATTATGACGTAGGAACTAGAGGGTTAGGGTTGCCGCACATGGCTTGGGGAAATCTTGATGTATTCCGGGTGCTAGCCCTGCCCCTCTATTTATATGTTAAGCCCTGGGGTCGAAACTTGGAGAAAGAGCCTCCTCAAAGTCGGTTTGGCCCGCAAGGCAAGAGTCCTGCTCGGACTCCAGGACCAGACGCCAGGGACCTCGGCGTCTGGCCCCAGACGCCAGGGTCCCTGGCGTCTGGCCCCTGGCCTCCGCAAAACTTCCTTTTGCACCTTCCTAAAGCCTCATGGGCTTTACCCCTTGGCCCAAATAAAGTGTTCTCGTACCCGAACATTTCGGGAAACATCCGAAACTCCTTCCGGTGAATTCCGGAACCCTTCCGGAGACCAAACACTATTATCCCATATATCAATCTTTACCTCCGGACTATTCCAGAGCTCCTCGTCATGTCCGGGATCTCATCCGGGACTCCGAACAACTTTCGGTCACCAACATAACAACTCAACTATACTTATATCGTCACCAAATGTTAAGTGTGTAGACCCTGCGGGTTCGAGAACTATGTAGACATGACCGAGACACCTCTACGGTCAATAACCAATAGCGGGACCTGGATGCCCATATTGGCTCCTACATATTCTACGAAGATCTTTATCGGTCGAACCTCTATGTCAAGGATTCAGTTAATCCCATATGCTGTTCCCTTTGTTCTTCGGTATGTTACTTGCCCGAGATTCGATCGTCGGTATCTCTATACCTAGTTCAATCTCGTTACCGGCAAGTCTCTTTACTCGTTCCGTAATACAAGATCTCGTGGCTAACACTTTAGTCACATTGCTTGCAAGGCTCATTGTGATGTTGTATTACCGAGTGGGCCCTGAGATACCTCTCCGTCACACGGAGTAACAAATCCCAGTCTTGATCCATGCCAACCCAACAGACATCCTCGGAGATACCTGTAGAGCACCTTTATAGTCACCCAGTTACGTTGCGACGTTTGATACACACAAGGTACTCCTCCGATGTCAGGGAGTTGCATGATCTCATGGTCATAGGAACAGATACTTGACATGCAGAAAACAATAGCAATAAACTGACACGATCATATGCTACGTTTACAGTTTGGGTCTTGTCCATCACATCATTCTCCTAATTATGTGATCCCGTTATCAAATGACATCTCATGTCCATGGCTAGGAAACCTTCACCATCTTTTGATCAACGAGCTAGTTAACTAGAGGCATACTAGGGACACAGTGTTGTCTATGTACCCACACATGTATTTGAGTTTCCAATCAATACAATTATAGCATGGATAATAAACGATTATCACGAACAAGGAAATATGATAATAACTAAATTATTATTGCCTCTAGGGCATATTTCCAACAGTCTCCCACTTGCACTAGAGTCAATAATCTAGTTCACATCACCATGTGATTTACATTGTTCTAACACCCAATGAGTTCTGGGGTTCGATCATGCTTTGCATGTGAGAGAGGTCTTTAGTCAACGGGTCTGCGACATTCAGATCCGTGTGTACTTTGAAAATCTCTATGTCATACTATAGACACTTCTACCACACTCCACTTGGAGCTATTCCAAATGGCTGCTCCACTATAAGTATCCTGACTGCTACTCAGAGTCGTTCGGATAGGTGTCAAAGCTTGCATCGACGTAACCCTTTACGACGAACTCTTCATCACCTCCAAAATTGAGAAATATTTCCTTAGTCCTCTAGTTACTAAGGATAATCTTGACCGCTGTCCAGTGATCCACTCCTGGATCACTCTTGTACCCCTTGACAGAATCATGGCAAGGCACACATCAGGTGCGGTACACAGCATGGCATACTATACAGAGCCTATGGATAAGGCATAGGGGATGACCTTCGTCCTTTCTCTTTCTTCTGCCGTGGTCGAGCTTTGAGTCTCACTCAACTCCACACCTTACAAATCAGGCAAGAACTCTTTCTTTGACTGATCCATTTTGAACTCTTTCAAAATCTTGTCAAGGTATGTACTCATTGAAAGTCTTATCAGACGTCTTGATCTATCTCTATAGATCTTGATGCCCAATATTTAAGTAGCTTCATTCCAGGTCTTCCTTTGAAAAACTCCTTTCAAACGACCCTTTATGCTTTCCAGAAATTCTACATTATTTCCGATCAACAATATGTCAACCACATATACTTATCAGAAATTCTATAGTGCTCCCACTCACTCTATTGTAAATACAAGTTTCTCATAAACTTTGTATAGACATAAAAACTTTGATCACCTCATCAAAGTGTATATTCCAACTCCGAGATGCTTGCTCCAGTCCATAGAAGGATCGCTGGAGTTTGCATACATTTTAGCATCCTTAGGACTGACAAAACCTTCCGGTTGTATCACATACAACCTTTCCTTACGGATACCGTTAAGGAAACGATGTTTTGACATCCATCTGCCAGATTTCATAATTGAAAAATGCAGCAACTGCTAACATAATTCCAACAGACTTTAGCATCGCTACGGGTGAGAAAGTCTCATCGTAGTCAACTCCTTGAACTTGTGAACAACCCTTTGCCACAAGTCGAGCTTTATAGACGGTGACATTACCGTCCGCGTCCGTCTTCCTTTTAAAGATCCATTTGTTCTGAATGGCGTTTCGCCCTTCAGGTAATACTTCCAAAGCCCATACTTTGTTTTCTTACATGGATCCCATCTCGGATTTCATGGCCTCTAACCATTTCTCGGAATCCGGGCCCATCATCGCTTCTCCATAGCTCGTAGGTTCATCGTTGTCCAACAACATGACCTCTAAGACAGGGTTGCCGTACCACTCAGGAGTAGTACGCGCCCTTGTCGACCTACGAGGTTCGATAGCAACTTGATCCGAAGCTTCATGATCATCATCATTAACTTCCTCTTCAACTAACGTAGGCTCCACAGAAACAACTTTCTGCGCTGCGCTACTCTTTGGTTGAAACAAAGGTTCAACAACCTCATCAAGTTCTATCTTCCTCCCACTCAATCTTTCGAAAGAAACTTTTTCTCGAGAAAGGACCCGTTTTAGCAACAAACACTTTGTGTTTGGATCTGAGATAGAAGGTTTACCCAACTGTTACGTTAGGGTATTCTATGAAGATGCATTTGTCCGCTTTGGGTTCGAGCTCATCAGGTTGAAAACCTTTTCCACATAAGCGTCGCAGCCCCAAACATTAAGAAATGACAGCTTAGGTTTCTGCCAAACCAAAATTCATACGGTGTCATCTCAACGGACTTAGATGGTGCCCCTTTTTAAAGTGAATGTAGTTGTCTCTAATGCATAACCCCAAAACGATAGTGGCAAATCGATAAGAGACATCATAGTACGCACCATATCCAATAGAGCACGACTACGACGTTCGGACACACCATCACACTACGGTGTTCCAGGTGGCGTGAGTTGTGAAACAACTTCCACATTGTCTTAAGTTGTATACCAAACTCGTAACTCAGATATTTACCTCTACGATCATATCGTATATATTTTATCTTCTTGTCACGATGATCTCAAACTTCACTCTGAATTTGTTTGAACTTTTCAAATGTTTCAGACTTGTGTTTCATTAAGTAAATATCCCCATATCTACTCAAATCATTAGTGAAGGTAGGAAAATAATGATATCCACCGCACGCTACAACACTCATTGGACCGAATACATCAACATGTATCATTTCTAATAAGTCACTTGCCCGCTCCATCATACCGGAAAACGGGGTCTTAGTCATCTTGCCCATGAGGCATGGTCCGCATGTCTCAACCGATTCGAAATCGAATGAGTCCAAAGATCCATCAGCATGGAGTTTCTTCATGTGTTTTACACCAATATGACATTTAGCGGCAGTGCCACAAGTATGTGGTACTATCATTATTAACTTTGTATCTTTTGGCATCAATATTATGAACATGTGTATCACTACGATCAAGATTCAATAAACCATTCTCATTGGGTGCATGACCATTGAAGGTATTATTCATGTAAACGGAATAACCATTATTCTCTAACTTGAATGAATAACCGTATTGCAATAAACATGATCTAATCACGTTCATGCTCAACGCAAACACCAAATAACATTTATTTAGGTTCATCACTAATCCCAAAGGTAGAGAGAGCGCGCGATGGTGATCACATCAACCTTGGAAACACTTCCAACACTCATCGTCACCTCACCCTTAGCTAGCCTCCATTTATTCCGTAGCTTTTATTTCGAGTTACTAACATTTAGCAACCGAACCGGTATCTAATACCCAGGTGCTACTAGGAGTACTAGTAAGGTACACATCAATAACACGTATATCAAATATACTTCTGTCGACGTTGCCAGCCTTCTTATCTACCAAGTATCTAGGGTTGTTCCACTTCAGCAACCGTTCTCCTCATAATAGAAGCACTCAGTCTCGGGTTTGGGTTCAACCTTGGGTTTCTTTACTGGAGCAGCAACTGGCTTGCCATCCATGAAGTATCCCTCCTTGCCCTTGCCCTTCTTGAAACTAGTGGTTTTACTAACCATCAACACTTGATGCTCCTTCTTGATTTCTACCTTCGCGGGGTCAAACATCGCGAATAGCTCAGGGATCATTATTTCCATCTCTGGCCTTTTATAGTTCATCACGAAGCTCTAGTAGCTTAGTGACAGTGACTTGGAGAACTATACCAATCACTATCTTATCTGGAAGATCAACTTCCACTCGATTCAAGCGATTGTAGTACCCAGACAATCTGAGCACATGCTCAACGATTGAGCTATTCTCCATCATCTTGCAGGCAAAGAATCTTGTTGGAGGTCTCATACCTCTCAACACGGGCACGAGCCTGAGATCCCAATTTCAGCTCTTAGAACATCTCATATGTTCCGTGATGTTCAAAACGTTTTTGGAGCCTCAATTCTAAGCCGTAATGCATGACGCACTGAACTATCAAGTAGTTATCAGAACGTGCCTGTCAGATGTTCACAACATCTACAGACGACGCTTGAGGGGGTGGCGCACCGAGTGGTGCATTAAGGACATAAGCCTTCTGTACAGCATTGAGGACAATCCTCAGATCACGGACCCAGTCCGCATTATTGCTACCATCATCTTTCAAATCTATTTCTCTAGGAACATATAAAAATTCAAGGGAGCTACAGCGCGAGCTAGTAATCTACAACATAATTTGCAAAGACATTTTGACTATGTTCATGATAATGAGTTTAGTTAATCATATTACTTAAAAACTCCCACTCAAATTGACATCCCTCCGGTCATTCGAGTGTCACATGATCCAAATCCACCAACTCAAGTCCGATCATCACGTGAGTTGAGGTGGTTTCAATGGTGAACATCTTCATGTTGATCATATCTACTATATGACTCATGTTCGACCTTTCGGTCTCTTGTGTTCCGAGGCCATGTCTGTACATGCTAGGCTCGTCAAGTTTAACCCGAGTGTTCCGCACGTGCAACATGGCTTACACCCGTTGTATGTGAACGTAGAGTCTATCACACCCGATCATCACGGCGTGTCTCGAAACGACGAACTTTCGCAACGGTGCACACTCGGGGAGAACACAATTTATCTTGAAATTTAAGTGAGGGATCACCTTATAATGCTACCGTCGTCCTAAGCAAAATAAGATGCATAAAAGGATTAACATCACATGCAAATCATAAGTGACATGATATGGCCATGAACTCGTGCTTGTGATCTCCATCTCCAAAGCACCGGCATGATCTCCATCGTCACCGGCATGACACCATGATCTCCATCATCTTGATCTCCATCAACGTGTCGCCATGAGGTTGTCACGCCGACTGTTGCTTCCATGACTATTGCTAACGTTTAGCGATAAAGTAAAGCATTACATAGCGCTTAATGATTGACACGCAGGTCATAAAATAATTAAAGACAACTCTATGGCTCCTGCCAGTTGCCGTACTCATCGACATGCAAGTCGTGATATTCTATACAACACATGATCATCTCATACATCACATATATCTCATCATGTAATTGGCTATATCACATCACAACATACCCTGCAAAAACAAGTTAGACGTCCTCTAATTGTTGTTGCAAATTTTACGTGGCTGCTACGGGTTTGCAAGAACCGTTCTTACCTACACAAAACCACAACGTGGTGTAGTGATTGCTTTTTGATCTTCTAAAAGAACCCTCTTCATTGAAATTGATTCAACTAAAGTGAGAGTGACAGACACCCGCTAGCCATCTTTATGCAACGAAGTTACATGTCAGTTGAAGGAACCTGTCTCGCGTAAGCGTACGCGTAATGTCGGTCCGGGCCGCTTCATCTCACAATACCGCCGAATCAAGTATCAACTAGTAACGGCAAGCAATATGTATACACCCACGCCCACAACTCGTTTGTGTTCTACTCGAGATCTCATCTACGCATAGACCTAGCTCATGATGCCACTGTTGGGGAACGTTGCATGGGAAACAAAAATTTCCTATGCACACACAAGATCTATCCATGGTGATGAGCATCTACGAGAGGGAGAGTGAATCTATATACCCTTGTAGATCGCTAAGCGGAAGCGTTAAGAAACGCGGTTGATGTAGTCGAACGTCTCCGCGATCCAAATCGCAAGTCGTCCCTCGAACCGATCACGAACTAGTGCCGAACGGACGGCACCTCCGCGTTCAACACACGTACGGCTTGATGACGCCTTCACCTCCTCGATCCAGCGAGCGATGGTGAAGTAGTAGATGAGTTCCGGCAGCACGACGGCGTGGTGATGGTGGCGAGGAACAATCTCTGCAGGGCTTCGCCAAGCGCTACAGAGATTATGACGTAGGAACTAGAGGGTTAGGGTTGCCGCACACGGCTTGGGGAAATCTTGATGTATTCCGGGTGCTAGCCCTGCCCCTCTATTTATATGTTAAGCCCTGGGGTCGAAACTTGGAGAAAGAGCCTCCTCAAAGTCGGTTTGGCCCGCAAGGCAAGAGTCCTGCTCGGACTCCAGGACCAGAAGCCAGGGACCTCGGCGTCTGGCCCCAGACGCCAGAGTCCCTGGCGTCTGGCCCCTGGCCTCCACAAAACTTCCTTTTGCACCTTCCTAAAGCCTCGTGGGCTTTACCCCTTGGCCCAAATAAAGTGTTCTCGTACCCGAACATTTCGAGAAACATCCGAAACTCCTTCCGGTGAATTCCGGAACCCTTCCGGAGACCAAACACTATTATCCCATATATCAATCTTTACCTCCGGACTATTCCAGAGCTCCTCGTCATGTCCGGGATCTCATCCGGGACTCCGAACAACTTTCGGTCACCAACATAACAACTCAACTATACTTATATCGTCACCAAACGTTAAGTGTGTAGACCCTGCGGGTTCGAGAACTATGTAGACATGACCGAGACACCTCTACGGTCAATAACCAATAGCGGGACCTGGATGCCCATATTGGCTCCTACATATTCTACGAAGATCTTTATCGGTCGAACCTCTATGTCAAGGATTCAGTTAATCCCGTATGCTGTTCCCTTTGTTCTTCGGTATGTTACTTGCCCGAGATTCGATCGTCGGTATCTCTATACCTAGTTCAATCCCGTTACCGGCAAGTCTCTTTACTCGTTCCGTAATACAAGATATCGTGGCTAACACTTTAGTCACATTGCTTGCAAGGCTCATTGTGATGTTGTATTACCGAGTGGGCCCTGAGATACCTCTCCGTCACACGGAGTAACAAATCCCAGTCTTGATCCATGCCAACCCAACAGACATCCTCGGAGATACTTGCAGAGCACCTTTATAGTCACCCAGTTACGTTGCGACGTTTGATACACACAAGGTACTCCTCCGATGTCAGGGAGTTGCATGATCTCATGGTCATAGGAACAGATACTTGACATGCAGAAAACAATAGCAATAAACTGACACGATCATATGCTACGTTTACAGTTTGGGTCTTGTCCATCACATCATTCTCCTAATGATGTGATCCCGTTATCAAATGACATCTCATGTCCATGGCTAGGAAACCTTCACCATCTTTTGATCAACGAGCTAGTTAACTAGAGGCATACTAGGGACACCGTGTTGTCTATGTACCCACACATGTATTTGAGTTTCCAATCAATACAATTATAGCATGGATAATAAACGATTATCACTAACAAGGAAATATGATAATAACTAAATTATTATTGCCTCTAGGGCATATTTCCAACAGTAGATGGGGCGCTGGATCGGCAGTGCTTTCCCCGCCTCCGGCCGCTCCACCACCAAGACGACGCTGATGACGTGCGTGGTCACCGCAATGTAGGCGAGCAGAGGCTCCTTCTTAGCTGGCGTGGCCAGGATGGGCGCGCTGGTGAGTGCCCGCTTGAGGTCGCGGAATGCCGCGTCCGCCTCGTCGGGCCAATCGAACACGGCCGGCTTCCTCGAGGAGTCACGGCCCGGCTCGACCAGAGCCGTCTTCCGCAGGAGCCCGTAGAGGGGCAAGGCCTTCTCTCCCAGCCGGCTGAGGGAGGTGAGGTAGCCGGTGAACTTCTGGACGTCGCGGAGCCGGCTCGGCCTGGGCATGCGCTCGATCGCCCTGATCTTCTCGGGATTAGCTTCGATGCCGCGAGCGGACACGAAGAAACCTAGGAGTTGGCCAGCTGGGACGCCGAAGACACACTTCTACGGGTTGAGCTTGATCTTGTATTCACGCAGGTTGGCGAATGTCTTCCGGAGATCGTCGAGGAGGCTGAAGTGCTTCTTGGTTTTGACGACGATGTCGTCGACGTAGACGTGGACGTTCCTGCCTATCTAAGGCAGGAGACACTTCTGCATGCAGCGCTGGAAGGTAGCGCCCGCGTTCTTCAGGCCGAAGGACATGGTGATGTAGCAGTAGGCCCCGAAAGGGGTGATGAAGGAGGTTTTCAGCCGGTCGGCCGGGTCCAGCTTGATCTGGTGGTAGCCGGAGTAGGCGTCCAGGAAGGACAGCAGGCGCAGCCGGCCGTGGAGTCGATGACTTGATCGATCCGCGGCAGGGCGAACGGGTCCTTGGGACACGCCTTGTTCAGGCTCGTGTAGTCGATACACATGCGCCAAGTTTTGTTCTTCTTCAGCACCAGGATTGGGTTGGCTAGCCAGTCCGGGTGGAATACCTCCATAATGAAGCCGGCTGCGAGTAGCCAGGCGATCTCCTCTCCTATAGTACGCCGCTTCTCCTCGGAGAAACGGCGCAGGGGCTGCTTGACCGGCTTCGCATCCGGTCGTACGTGAAGCTTGTGCTCGGCGAACTTCCTTGGAACACCCGGCATGTCCTTTGGAGACCATGCAAAGATGTCCCGATTCTCACGGAGGAAGTCGACGAGCTCGCCTTCCTATTTGCTGTCGAGGTGGGAGCCAATGGTGACGCACTGGCTGGGGTTGGCCGGGTCAAGTGGCACTTGCCTGGTGTCCTTGGACGGCTGGAACGAGGCTTCGCCGACCGACTGGGATGGAGGAGCCGGCATGGCCGGCTGGCCAGAGTTGTGGGCCACGAGCCGATCGAGCTGCCTCTTCTCCTCTGCTATCTCCAGGGCTTCGGCCAGCCGGCTGCCGTCTCGCGCGCACGCGATCGATATCTTGTAGTCACCGGCGATGGTGATGATGCCCTTGGGACCCGACATCTTGAGCTTGAGATAGGCGTAGTGGGGGATCGCCATGAATTTGGCGAGAGCCGGCCGGCCCAGCAGCGCATGGTAGGGACTGTCGAGGTCCACTACCTCGAACCACACTGGTTCGCGCCGGAAGTGGCTGTGGCCGCCGCAGAGGACGTCAAGCTTGATCTTGCAGACGGGGGTGCAGGACTTTCCCGGCACGATGCCGTGGAAAACTTTCCGGCTCGCTTGCAAGTCCTCCACCTTGAGTCCCAGCTTGTGCATCGTATCGAGGTAAAGGATGTTGATGCTGCTGCCTCCATCGATCAGCACCCGCGAGAAGCGGCACGTGCGCCTCTCGGAGGCGATGGTGGGATCGAGGACGAGGGCGTAGCTGCCTGGGCTTGGCATCATGGCCGGGTGGTCAGCCCGGCTCCAGGTGACCGGCTTCTCGGACCAGTGGATGAACTGGGGAGTCGCGGGCATGGTGGCATTCACCTCGCGGTGGAGCCGGCGCTGAGCGTGCTTGTCCGTCTCTTCACTGGTGAAGACGACGTAGGAACCGTCTTGGTTGGGGAATTGGTCGAGCAGCCGGCCGTCGTTCTGGGTCGGAGCCGGGGCCTGAGCCGGAGCGGGAGCCGGAGGCGGCGCCGGCGCGCGAGGAGGCGGCGGGGGAGGAGTCGGAAGACCCTCGCCTCGGGCCAGCCGCTGCGAGAAGCTGCACTGCCGGAGCGTGTGCGTCGCCGGCGTGGCGCCGGAATGGTGTTTGCAGGGGAGGTCGAGCATCTGCTCGAACGTGAGCTTGGGCTGCCAGGCAGCCTTGCCGGTGCGCTGGCGCTGGCTGGAAGCCTGGCCAACCAGCTGCTCTTCCTCGATCGCGGCAACCTGCCAGCTCCCGTAGCGGGGATCCGGCTGGTCGGCTTTGCGCTTGTTGTTCTGCTGCTGCCGATTGTCGGCGGCCGCCCGCGGCGCGGCGGGCGGCGGAGCCGGCTTGGCTGGCGTGGCGACCCTCATCCGCATAGCGGAGTCGGCCGTGGCGTATTTATCCGCCTTGGCCATCAGATCCGCCAGGGTAGCCGGCTCGGAGCACAGGAGCTTGTGCTTGAGGTGGGTGCCTTCTCAGCAACCCTCGATGAAGTATTGGATGGCTTGCACCTCGTGCACTCCTTCGCAGGAGTTGCGGAGCTTGGTCCAGCGCGTGAGGTAGTCGCGGAGGGGCTCATCCGGCCCCTGGACGCACATGGCCAGCTCGCGGGGCCGGCCGGGCCGCTTGTAGGTGCCGGTGAAGTTGCGGACGAACGCCTCTTCGAAGTCCGTCCAGGTGTTGATGCTGCCGGCTGCCAGGCTGTTCAGCCAGGTGTAGGCCGAGCCAATCAGCATAAGGGGGGCGTAGCGTACGGCTACGCGCTTGTTCCCCCTGGCGATGCCGATGGCGGTGGTGTAGTCGATCAGCCAGTCCTCCGGCTTGGCAGCCCTGTTATACTTCGGGGTGTCGCGGGGAAGCGTGAAGCCGGACGGGAACGGTTCATTGCGAATCCGGGGGCCGAAGCATGCCGGGCCAATCGAACCCTCCTCCTCGAGGAGAGCCGACTGCGCCAGCCGGTCGAAGCGGAGCCGCACGTCGTTCTCGCTGTGGGGGACCCGCGGCCCGAGCCGGGCCGCGAGTTCGGGGCGGACGACTGGCGGGACGGACCATGCCGGGTCCTGTCGTGGAGGCGGAGTGTGTCCGCGGCTGCGCCGGCTACCGCCAGCCGATGCCTCGTCACGGCGGTTGCCATCAACCGGGTTGTTGCTGCGCCGGCTATTCACAGTCGGTTGCTCGTTCCCGTGCAGCTGGGAACGCCGAGCATTGCTTCCCTCGGCCCGCCGGCCGGAGGGGCGAGGGGAACTGGTGTGCTGAGCCGGCTGACGGTCAGCAGCCCCAGTGCCCACGCCCTCGGGACGGGGAACCTCGGAGACGGCCCCACCGGGGGTGAGACCGACTTGTTGTGCGTTGGCGGTGTCGATGAGGTCCTTGATGTGCCGCTCGCGCGCGGCGCGCTCCTCGCCCACCAAGGTAGCCAGATCCTCGTAGGCTACCTTGGCGGCTCGCAGGTTGGCCGCGGGGGTGTCGTAGACGGGAAGGCGGCCGTCGAGGATTTCCGCGACCACGCGGCTGCGGTCACGCACAGCCCCACGCCGGCTGGGCTCGGGGCCAGCCGGGGTGAGACCGTACGCGGGGATGTATTCCCGCTGCGCGGCTTCCATCCGGTGCCGCTCGGTTGCGAGGGCGCTGGCGTCTTCGAACAGTTGACGGTGGGCCACCTCCAACTCGGCGGTGGCGGTGGCCGGGTTCGCCGTCGGAGCGATGGGGGTGCTCAGACCCCGGAGGGTAGCGGCGAGCAGGTCGGAGGGACCAGTGCGGGCGGCAGCCATGTCGGCCTCGGCCCGCACACGGCCCGAAGTGGTGGAGGAGGCGGTGACCATCACTCCTACGCAGACGCGGGAGCCGCGGGCCTCGCCCGTGGTGAGTGCACCCACGGACGCGGGGGGATCGGTGCAGTCGAGCACCTGGCTAGGGTACTCGTCGGCTGCTGGCTCGTCGGCGAGACTCAGCTTGCCGAAACGCCCGGCGAGCGCGGCGACATCGAGCGCGAGGTCGCGGCCGAGGCACTCGTCGGAGAGGCCGGCCGCGTCGCCTGCAGAACCTGCCGGAGCAAGCCCCACGAGCGAGCAGTTCCGCCCGGACGCGGGGCGGCCGAGGGAGGCGGTGAAGGGTCCCGCCCGGAGCGTGACTCCGGCCGGCGCCGCGTACGGCCCCACGGTGGGCGCCAACTGTCGTCGTTTTGTCATGACAGATGCCATGGGTAGGCTTATCGAGAGTGGTTGGGGCTGAAGGACGCCGACGGGCTCCGGGAATGGGGTTAGGCACAAGCAGCGGTGGACACACGATGTACCCAGGTTCGGGGCCCTCCGTGGGGGGTAACACCCCTAGCCCTGCTTGGTCTAGTTTAGACAGTGGTGAGGTTACAATCAGGCTCCTCGAGCTATATGGCTAGGGGAGGAAGAAGGAGCTGGGCTGCCCTCGTTTCCTCTCTACGTGAGTGTGGTGTGTGCGTGGGGAACTGATCGCCCCGTGCATGGGGGGGCTCCGGGGGGTTTTATAGGTCAACGCCCCCGGATTACAATACGAATAGAAGGCTTCGGGGGGCCCAGCCGCAGCCTCTCTGGCCGGCTTTGGGGCCCCCGGCCGAGGGGTCCCGTCGTTGGTAGGGCCTGCCTGCTGCAGGGTCCCATCGGGAGCCGGCGGGGCCCACACGGTGGGTCCCCGAGCCGGTCATGTCGCGGCACGGGTCGTCCTTCGGGGCGTCATCTTGTGGCAGCCGGCCGAGGTCAGCGGTACGGCCGGCCGCACTGTAGCCATGCCGGGGCAGGTAATGGAGTGGTTGAAGGCGTGCCGGCACTGTTGGGAGTCCTATCGCAGTCGGCCAGGGTCAGAGACACTGTCACCTCTACTGTGGCCACACGGGCGCTGACCCCCGATGGGATGGGGGCCACTATAGCCACGCGTAGAGGACCGTGGCATCCAATGCGCGGCCGGCTAGGGGGCCTGGCGCCTCCGCCCCTAGCCGGCTGGCTCGTCGCAGCCGGCAAGGCATAGCCGGCGGGACGCAGCCGGCGGGGCGTAACCGGCAGGGCGTAGCCGGACTGTAGGGGGAGGCGGCTCGACCTTCAGTCACGTTAGAAAGTTGGAGTAGTGGGTCGCTTGATGCTACCCCGGGGTCATCCCGCCGACAATCACCATCAACATCACAAAGAGAGAACTGAATCATAGAACAGTAGCATCAAAATAGTGGATTTTCATATATGTTACATACACTTTACAAGAAATAAAAAAAATGACTTGATTTCTGCATAAACAAAATATGGATGATTGTACCTATTTTTAGTTGGAAAGACTTAGTATTTTTCTTTCCTACTTCTCACAACAAGCATCCAACATAAAACTTCTACGAATTTTCTAAATACTGAAGTTTGAGATGGTTCTATTTTTATGCACTTCAAATTTAGATAAAACTAGTAATATTTTGTCCTCACTATCAAATTTTCAAATAAAGAAGCCAGCAAACAATTTCCTAAATGATATTCGGAATTCTGTCCTCACTCTTCTCTACTATCCAAATAAAATTTCTATCCTGACTCTCCTCTAATAAATAAGACATCAAACAATTTCCTAAATGAGTATATTTTATATGATTATATTTTAGATAATTCTATAAAGTATCTCAATATTCTAACAAATTATTTAGTAAACTGGATTTGTTAACTGAAAATTCAATTGCAAATTTAATGAAAATTCATTTAGTTAACCCATGGCTCATTTACCGAAAAGTCATTTTCTGAAAATTTATTTGCAAAATTTCCGTTCTATCATCCAAATCACAAAAATTTAGGGTTTGTAGAGCAAGGGATGGAGCAGTGAAGGAGAGGGGAGGAATCACCTAGGGAGGAGGCAGGGGCGGTGACATCAAGGCCGGGGAGGAGGTTGCGGGCGTGGCGATGTCAAGGAAGCAGGGCCGACGATGAGGCAGCGGCGCTCAGCGACGGCGACGACGAGGAAGAGGCGGGGCGACGATGACGACAAGAGCATGTCGACGGCGATGGCGACGACAATGCCGGGACAAACGACGGCGAGGTCTGGGAGCGTGGAGAGGGGCCGAAGTGGGGAGTGGGGAGTGGGGGAAGAATGGAGGGCTGCAACACTATACTAAGGGCCACTTAGCAGTAGCGCGGGGTAGCGCAATCCAGCGCTACAACTAAGTTAGTTGTAGCGCGGGGTAAAGCAAGCCACCGCTACAGCTAAGTTGTCCATCTTTATTTTTCTTTTCTTTTTCCTTTTTATTTTCTTTTATTTTGTTTTTTAACACAGTACAATTTTATTTTCTTTGTCTAAAATTTTATTTTATTTCCTTTTTCTTTTCCTTTTCTATTTTGTTTAAAGTTGTAGCGGGTTAGGGTTAGGGTTGTTTATGGAGTAATATCACACACCCCTTATGAGCACCCTTCGGATGACGCCTTGGAGTCTATGGGAACATATCCTCCCACTTTGAGCACCTCCGGATAATAATTAGTGCATAGTATATATTACATCATTTGACTGATAACGGTGTTACGTACGTATACAAAATAGATACACACAAATTTTATAGTTTGTCAGCATCGACGATGCTTTAGACTGATCTTCTTCTTTCCTCTTTTGTTCGTTGTCGAACAATTGAGCCCCTCGTCATGACTTTTCCTTTTCCAGAGAGTATGATATTTCTTAGGTAATGTAGTCTTGCTTTTCCTTTTGACGTATGGTTCATCGTCATCGTCATCTTCCCTCATCGAGTCGCTGTACTGGTCGTAGTCTTCCTCGTTGGTGACTCTATCCATTACGACGATACTCCTTTTGCCTCTCCTCATGACAATACGGTTGGGATAGCTCGGGTCGGTCATGAAGAAGCATTGTGTCACGTGCTTAGCTTGTACCCATGGCTCATTTTTGGCGGTGGCGTTCAAGGTAGCGTTATTGGCGTCGGGTATACACATGGTAGTGAAATGCCGGTTTTCTCTGTGTATGTTCTTAGCCCATCTGACACGAAACATCGTCGCACTAGCATTGTGTCACGCACTTAACGTGTACCCATGGCTCATTTTTGGTGGCGGCGTTCACGGTAGCGCTATTGGTGTCGGGTATACACATGGTAGTGAAATGCCGGTTTTCTCTGTGTATGTTCTTAGCCCATCTGACACGAAACAACATCGCGCTGTGCAGTCCAGAGTAGTCAAGCTCCCAGATCTCTTCGACCCTTCTGTATTATTTTCCAGTTACGTCGCCGGTCATGGTTTCCATCGTTACCCCTGAGTTTTGGTAATCACTGTTTATATCTTTGGCCTTCATGTAGAACATGTATCCGTTGATATCGTATGCCTGATAAGTTGCGAGGTTGACCGGGGGGCCATGTGCTAAGGCGTATATGAACATTCTGTCTGGACAACCCACTTTCGGGGGATTAGCCAGAACTCGCTCTTTGAACCAACATAAGAAAGTGGAGTTGTGCTCTCTAATAACTTCAACGTGTGTCCTGCGTAGCCCTTGGTCATGGTAGTTCTTTGCGTTGGTCTCTTTGTGCAGTGTCACGAAATCTTCTAGCACATCTAGGTGTTGTAGCACTACGTTTGCTATGTCAAAGTCATTGCGTCGGCCCGAGCGGTCCACATTCAATTCCCTCCGGCCGTTGATGTGACCTTATCCTTCGAGCCTTCCATAGTGCTTGTTGACGAGCAAACCAACAACAGGGTCTCCGACGCCTAGATAATTCTGGCAGAAGGAGATGCACTCTTGGGTCAAATAGCCCTGGGCGAAGCTTCCATCCGGACGGGGCATGTTACGAACAAATCCTTTGATGACCCCATTCATCCTCTCGAACGGCAACATGATGTGCAGGAATGTCGGTCCTAGGTTAATTATGCGGTCGACAATGTGGACACACAGATGCACCATGACATCAAAGAACGCATCTGGTTAGTACATCTGTAGCTCATCTAGTATGACAATGATCTCTTCCTATAGACTTCGGAGTTGCTTCACACTGATCGACTTTCGAGAGATAGCGCCGATAAAGTGGCATAGGTCAGTAAGCGTATCACAGACGCGTGTGTCCATAATCCCTCTAAGTGCAACCGGGAGTATCTGCGTCATCGTCACGTGACATTCGTGAGACTTCATACCGCAGGAACTTTTTTCTTGGTTTCTAGCTATCAGCTTATCTTCCCCGCAGTATCTGGAACTAACTTTGATTCCGGCAAGGCACTTGAAGAATTAATCGACCTCCTTCGGATCTAAGGTGAAGCAAGAGGGGGGCAATATTGTTCTTCCTTCTTGTTGAATTTTTTGCCCCTGTCTTCCGTCTCCGTCTCCTCCGATGACTTTTTAGGGGGCATTTGGAGATCTTTCCTGATATTCAAAAAGTCTTTTCTTGCCTTCGGCCAATCCTTGGTCTTCTCCGGCATGTTCATTAATGTTCCAAGCAAGCTCTTGAGGATATTCTTCGTGATATGCATTTGATCAAGGCTATGTGGCGTGTCGAGTTCGGGCCAGTACTCCAAGTCCCAGAAAACAGACCTCGTTTTCTATACCTTCAGCCACGGCTCCGGAGCCTTTTTGTTTTTTCCCGGCGAGGGTCACTCTTCGTAGAAGAATAGCAGTAGCGCTTGTTAGACGCACATCGCTACAACTATGCATTTAGTTGTGGCTCTGGTTGTAGGCCCGGCGCTGCTAGTATTTCCTGACCTGGGGGTACGATGCGGTCCACTTATCTGTAGCGTTGTGTTTTCTACCCAGCGCTGCTGCTAAATTTTACCAGTAGCGCTTGTTGTGTCCTAATGCTATTGGTACTTAACATTAGCGCTTTGTTCTTATCCAGCGCTACTAGTAATATTCTACCTATAAGCTATTTCCTAGTAGTGTTGCCATGTCATTAGTTCTATACTTCTCACTTGACCTATATAGAGATTTTATTCTCTTTTTGCCTTGATCTATAGATAAATGGAAAATGGAACTACCATTGCACCTACAATATAAAGTGTCCATCGCACCTATAGCAAAAGTGCCATGGCACCTATTATGAAACTAGCCATGGCCTAATGGAAAAGCAAAAATACCATGGCCCTTGGTATGTTTGTGATTTTTTTTGCATGGCAATACATAATTGGATGGCATGGCAATTTTTATGATCTACTCCGTTTTGTGTGCCTAGTCTGTAGTTCGAATTGTCCCGCTAATACAATTTTACACATTAAGTAAGGGAAATGTGTGCCCTGTTCATGCATAACCTTTTTTCACACATGTTTTTGCCCTTTTTTGCTTGAATCTGACTACAATAGCTATCATGGTTAATTTGATGCCATTTGTTGAGCCACAAGTAGTCGAAATTTTCAGATTTTGAGAACTCAACATGGCATTTTTCTGTGCTTTTACACATGGCAACTTTAAGAACTTTTGTTTTATGTAGAGCATGGTAATTTGAATAATTAGACCATGGCACCTTTATTAAGTATACCATGATGGTTTAAATTTAGGTAGCATGACATTTTTATTCTTTACAACACGAATATTTCATTAATTAGATAATGGCCAATTTTCTTTGTCCTAAATCATATGTTTTCGACCATGGCGAATCTTATGGTACGCACTATGGCAATTTTAATTGCACACACCACGACATTCTTATTTTGAAACATGCCATTTTATAAATTCTTTTCTTGGACCATGGTATGTTCATTGTTTACAGCATGTCAATTTTATTCAACAACCATGGTAAAGAATTGATAGCATGGAAAATTTTATTGGCCATACCATGGCAAACCTATTTTAAACATTCCAAATTTGCAGATGCCATGGCAATTTGACTGACTTTTTCACCTTTTTATTTTAATATATGTTTTCCATTCTATTTTTTTATGAAACATTTTTTGTTAAATCTGGCTATGTGATGTCAACAAACAATATTTTTTCCATTCCTTTTTGAGAAACAATTTTTCCCTTTAATTTTGCATGGTGACCAATTACATTTTTTTTCTAAATATTACTCATGATTCATTAGTGGATGCAATTTTATATACTATAAACATATCATATTTATAAATTAGAGCGTGGCAAATGTAAATTTATGTTTTCATACCCGTTTATGTACCGGGATTTTTGTGGGTGTTGATGGCAATTTTTCCCGAATAATGAGGTCTGGGCCCAGCCTTTTTTTCTTACATACTAGATGGACAATGGGGTCGCGCTAGATCCTGGTGCTGACCAAGTAAATTTTGGTCAAAAAAGTTGAATTAACGAAACACATTTTATCATTATTTCAGCGGAGCGAGTGTTACTTATTCTGATTTCATGTTAACATGATTTGTACTATGTCAATCTGACAAACTTCTTGTCCTATTGAGAGGAAAAAATAGCACTTCCTCTTTAATCATAGGACCAGGGCAGAGCTATGTTGGGGCCAATATAGGCCTGGGCCCATTCGGCTCAGAAGAAAACAGGGACGGAAGACAACTAGGCATGAAGACCAAGTGTTGTGTGTACTTGTGAGTTTGGCGTGCTAATCAGTCGACCTGCAGTTTCACCTATGCTCTAGCCACCGCCCTACCCCTGTTTTGTAACGCCCTGACCAAACCCGTTAGTTCCTGGTTGTTGCGCCTTGCTACCACCCAGGATCTAGCCTGGCCCCATAGACCAATAATAGTCCTTTCTATGTACTTTGTCCCCACTCGTGCGCACCGGGGATCAACTTCCCAGCCATTCACCCATCCTCAAATCTTGTTAGGTCAAGACATAAGGAAGTTCATTTGGCAAACAAAATATGAATCTTGCCAGATCTCCTAGCAATGGTGGACTTGAGAGGAGGAAGAAGTGGGAGAATGAAAAGTTGTTGAACGGGGTCCGCAAAGAGGTGCCCCTGCCCTTTATAGTCACGCGAGATGCCCAAGTGATGGCTTCTATACAACGACTTGTGCCCAACATCCTCTGCAAGGTTTCCCATTGGGCACGTTACGGGCACGAAGATCCCTGTTATGCCTCGATCCCTTCATGGGATCATTTATTGCTCGATATGAATAGATATGTAATGATTAGTCAAGTTAATTGTCAAGCATGACTTCACCCTGCTTGGAAAGCTATGCATTGGTCTACTACATGCCTTTGTTATCCATGATTGTGAGGCTGGAACTCTGTTGGGTTCCCCGAAGGAGAAGAGAAGTTGGATCATTGCAAGCCTACCAACATTATGCTCATAAAGTACTATAGTGAAGCTGGGCCAGATGAAGAAGGGTAATGGAAAGCTGAATCAAATTACATGTTTCATAAGGGAGGAGCTCGTCCGGATTTTTGTGCTCAACAGGTCCAAGAAGTAATACAACTAAAGATCCAGACAAACTCAGGTGCTACTTGCGGTTTATGATACAGGCGTGGCTCGTCGGCCAGGAGGGCGGTTGCTAGGCAACCCATGGTGAAGCCAGGACCCCTCAACCCGCAGGAATCCCTCCTTCTAGAATATTTCGGGCTTTACATGCAAGGTAATATGAACCTCGTTAGATCTGGACCCTAAGTTCCTTAGCAAGATTGTAACCCTAAGCCTCTTCATGCTTTATAAAGCGAGCCCATGGGTAGTTTGAGGCATATGACATTATAGTCATAGTCTGGATAGAAACATCCCAACACATATTGTAAACCACTCACACGAGGCGTTTTCCCTCATTAATCAAATAAAAAGTAGTAGTACAGTGTTACCTCCATGATGAATGCTCAAACATGGGTAAAACTCTTATGTGCGATCACTTCTGGTACTTTTGGTATTACGCACCACCCTATCGGGACTACTGATGGTTTTCAGAACCATCATTTGTAAGTAGAACACAGGTCTACCTCCATGCTGCACTTGAGCCTCTCATAACTCGAAGTTTATTGTTGCTTGTAGATGGTTGCGATGTAAAATGATCACACCCTGTTTCTTCAAACCATTGAATGGATGAGATAGTGCTTCAATAGAAAAAAATGTTTTTTAGATGATCCGGTCATGATGGTTTGTATGCCGACCATGAACCCAACCAAAAGAAGGCCTTTAACTTAAACTAGGCATAAAAAGGTCATGACAAAAACAGTTCATGCAACAACTAGTCTTCAATTTTAATTAATTTCTATTTTTCTACCCAAGTGATTTACATTTTTTTTGCAGAAGATGGACTGAATGCGATTAAGAATCAATCAAGATTTTTGTGAACTAAGAGTCTGTTTGTTTGCTCGGCCTGGTTTTGGCCTTTCTGCATCAAAAGGAAGATATCATATAACCCATGGAGGATGACATCAACTGGTGATTGTCATCAAGATTGCTGTGTGTAAGTTCAAGTGGAGCATCAAGAAGAGATCATGCTTGAAGCTTGCCGTCCATTGTGGTGACAATGGACTTGTGAAGATTTGCCGAAGAGTGGCTCACCCATAGCAGAGTATGGGGGTAAATCAACTAGTCTTCATCGAGCCAACGCAATCAAGAAAGGTGGTCCAACCAGAGGAAGTCAAGATCATCAACATCTAGCTCAAGTGGACTATGTGTAAGGCAAAGGTTTGCCCTTGATAGGTTTTCTATTTTACCGGTCTCATGGTGGTAGTTGGGAGACCGGGTTATAGGATCGATTGCCATACTATCAAGGGGGGCTCTCGAGTGAGTAGCTTGATCGTATCATTCGTAGAGAGCTCAAACCATTTCATATTAGCATCATCTTTCTTGGTTCTTGTTTGGTATTTCTCTATGTGAGATTTGGAGCTTATGTTCATCTTCATGACAAGCTCGAGTTCATCAAAAACGGAGTTCACATGCATCTACCATGATGTTTTCGATGTTGGGGTTTTTGCAGGTTCTTTGTTCATAGAGTTTTCACATCTCTATATCATTGGCATCACTCTAATGTCATTGTTGGATAGTATCTATCGTCATCTATCCAACAAGCTTGAGTTTGCTCAATTCGGAGCTCATTTGCAAAAGTTATGGCAGTTCTTGTGTTCCTGCATTCATCTGTTTTCCGTGCATTGGTTCTGAAGGCCCCAAGCGGTAGTACCACTCTGGGCAGCGGTAGTAGCGCTCTCCGGTATCGCTTATAAGCGGCAGTACCTCCGCCAAGTACCACGCGTACTACCGCTGCATCTGGGGGCTCGACTTTTCGTGTTGGGTTGCGCGGTAGTGGGACGATAGTACGATCGGTAGTACCGCTTATAAGCGGTAGTAGTGCCACGCACTACCACTCCATTTCTGCTTCCTTATGGGTCCAATGCACTCTCATGCGGTACTGCACCACATCCCCTGCTCTGCTCTGCCTCTGTGGGCTCTTGAGCTGCAACCCTAGCGGTAGTACCGCCTCGTGGCTCCATGCCATTGCACTGCTCTACGAGCACAGCAGCCCAAGCGGTAGTACCACTTGTGTGCGGGCTGAGAGGAGGATAATGGTTGGATTTTTTCCCCACCTATAAAAGGGGGTATTCTTCCCGAATGAACCTTATCTCTTGAGCTCGTGTTCTTCCCCCATTGTTGACCTTCTTTGAGCTTCCTTTCTATCAATCCCTCCAATGATTCTTGCTAGTTCTTGAGGCAAAATAGAGAGGAGATCTAGATCTACGTTTCAACCAATCACTTTCTCCTCTATGTGGGGGGGGGGGACCCTTTGGATCTAGATCTTGGAGTTCTTGGGGTTCTCTTCTTCGTTCTTCCTCTCATATTCCTCCCTATTTAGTTGATTTGGTGGGATTTGGGAGAGAAGAACTTGGGCACTTCGTGTGCCCTTGCCATTGCATTTGGTGCATAGGTTTGAGTTCTTTATGGTGATACGTTGAAGTGAAGTTTGAGAAGCTTATTACTCTTGCGTGTTTGGGCACCATAGAGCTTGTTCCTCTTGGGTGCTTTGACAACCTAGATAGTTGGTGGTGTCTCGGAGCTCAATCATTGTGGTGTAAAGCTCCGGGCAACCGTCGGGGTCTCCAATTATGTTGTGGAGATTACCTGGAGCAATTTGTACGGGTTCCAGTGACCGCGCCCAAGGGTTACCAAAGTGTACAGGTTCGGTGACCGCCCCCAATGGTTGCCATTTGTACTGGTTCAGTGTCCCCCCTCAAGGGTCCCCTAGTGGAATCTCGACGTCTTGCATTGTGCGTGGGCGTGAGGAGATTACGGTGGCCCTAGTGGATTCTTGGGGAGCATTGTGCCTCCACACCGTTCCAAACGAAGATTAGCATCCGCAAGAGTGCGAACTTCGGGATACATCATCGTCTATGCATGCCTCGGTTATCTCTTACCCGAGGCCTTTACTTATGTACTTTACTTTGTGATAGCCATAGTGTTTCATGTTATATATCTTGCTATCACTTAGTGATTTATCTTCCTTGGCATAAGCTGTTGGTGCACATTGCTAAGCCTAGTTGTTTTAGGTTTTGTGCTTGACAAATTAAACACTAGTTTATTTCCACATTTGTTCAAGCCTAAGCCGTAATTATTTTAAAGCGCCTATTCACCCCCCCTCTAGGCGACATCCACGATCTTTCAGTTTTTTTGTGCAAAAATAAAAGTTCTTGGAATTGGACAAAATTTGAAGGAGAATTATTTCCGAATATATAAAAAATATTGGTGGAAAGATCTACCGAGGAGGGCCACCACAGAGCCACAAGCTAAGGTGGCGCCCTCCCCCCTATGGCGTGCCGTCTGAGCTTGAGGGCCCGTGGCTGCTCCATTTGCCCTACCTCCATGTCCATAAGTATTGTCATCCCAAGAAAAAAATAGGAAAAAAGAACCATTGCATTTTATGATATGGAGCCGTCACCACCTCATGTTCTTCATCGGGAGGCTTGATCTGGAGTCCGTTCGGGGCTCCGAATAGGGCAAATCATCGCTACCGTCATCACCAACCCTTCTCCATCGACAATCTCATGATGCTCACTGACGTGGCTTGAGACTGCATCGGTATTTCCCCAAAGAGGAAGGGATGATGCAGCACAGCGACGGTAAGTATTTCCCTTAGTTATGAAACCAAGGTTATCGAACCAGTAGGAGGATCACCACCACCCAATAGGCAGCACCTGCACAAAAACAACAAATACTTGCAACCCGACGCGAAAGAGAGGTTGTCAATCTCTCTACGGTAAAAAGATAGATTAGGTAGTGATAGATAGGAGAGATAGATCTCTCAAGAACACAAAATAAGAAGAGCAAATAAAATATGCAGCAATATTTTTTTGGGTTTTTGTTTTTGTAGATCTGAAAACAAAGAAGAAAAAAGATAGATCTGAAAGCAATATGTTGGAAAAGTAGACCCGGGGGCCGTAGGATTCATTAGTGGCTTCTCTCATGAGTATAGCGCACGGTGGGTGAACAAATTACTGTTGGGCAATTGATAGAAAATCGAATAGTCATGACGATATCCAAGGCGATGATCATTATATAGGCATCATGTCAAAGATAGGTAGACCGACTCCTGCCTGCATCTACCTCTATTACTCCACACATCGACCGCTATCCAGCATGCATCTAGTGTATTAAGTTCATGGAAAAACGGAGTAATGCAATAAGAACGATGACATGATGTAGACAAGATCTATTCATGTAGGAATAGACCCCATCATGCTATCCTTAATAGCAACGATACATGCGTGTCTTGCTGCCCCTTCTGTCACTACAAAAGAACACCGCAAGATCAAACCCATCACAAAGCACCTCTTCCCATGGCAAGAAAAATCGATCTAGTCGGCCTAACTAAACCAAAGATTCGAAGAAGAAATACAATGCTATAAGCAATCATGCATATAAGAGATCAAAGAAGACTCAAATAATATTCATGGATAGAAACTGATCATGAACTCAAAATTCATCGGATCCCAACAAACACACTGCAAAAGTTTACATCAAATAGATCTCCAAGAGACCATTGTATTGAGAATCATAAGAGAGAGAGAGAGGAAGCCATCTAGCTAATGCCTACGGACCTGTAGGTCTATGGTGGACTACTCACGCATCATCGGAGAGGCACCTATGAGGAAGATGAACCCCTTCGTGATGGTGTTTAGATTGGATCTCGCGGTTCTGGAACTTGCGGCGGCTGGAATTGTGTTTCGTAGACTCCCCTAGGGTTTTTGGAATATTTCGGAATTTATAGGCATCAGAGGCGGTGGAGAGGGGCCCCGAGGAGGGTACAACCCATCAGAGCATGCCGGACCCCCCTGGCGCTCCCTGGTGGGTTGTGGTCTCCTCGGCCCACTTCTTCGGTACTTCTTTGGCCCACTGGGTGTCTTCTGGTCCAGAAAAAATCTCCAAAAAGTTTCGTCGCGATTGGACTCCGTTTGGTATTGATTTTTTGCGAAGTAAAAAAACAAGCAAAAACAACAACTGACACTTTGGCACTATGTCAATAGGTGTCCCAAAAAAAGATATAAAGTTGTTATAAAATGATTGTAAAACATCCAAGAATGATAATATAACAACATGGAACAAGCAAAAATTATAGATACGTTGGAGACGTATCACTCACCACTAGGAGTGAGTAATTCCATTGTAGGAATACTGGAGGTAGATGGAGATGGATGAGATTTATCATCTTGTTGAGTCAATTTGTTAGGGCTTGATCCCTACTATCCACTATGTTCTGAGATTGATGTTTCTATGACTTTGCTATACTTAATGCTTATCACTAGGGCGTGAGTGCCATGATTTCATATCTGAACCTGTTATGCTTTCATGAATATAAGTGAGTTTTAGATTCTATCTTGCAAATTGTATGCACCTATTACGCCCCAAGGTGACAAGAATTGGGATTCACTCCGGTGATGACCGTAATATGAATAGTTCATGTATTCACTATGTGTTAATGCTTTGATACGATTCTCTATTAAAAGGAGGCCTTAATTACGCTTAGATTTCCATTAGGACTCCGCTGCCACGGGAGGGTAGGACAAAAGATGTCATGCAAGTTCTTATTATAAGCACGTATGACTATATACACAATACATGCCTGCATATGATTGATGAATCCGAACTAGTTCTGTATCGCTCTAGGTTGTGACTGTTACATGGTTAATTTTATCCAAATATCCATCTCTAATCCATACTTTCGCTTTTCCCATATTGTGTTTGCTAAGTTACTGTTGCTGCTACTATTGTTCCAACAATTAAAAACTGTTACTGTTACCATTGCTATTGTTACTACTGCTATAAAAACTATCATACTAGTGTGCTACTAATACTTTGCTACACAGAAATAACTTTCCAGGTGTGGTTGAATTGACAACTCAATTGCGAAGGATTATAAATATTATTTGGCTCCCCTTGTGTCGATCAATAAAATTGGGTAGAATACTTCCATCGAAGACTGTTGCGATCCCCTATACTTGTGGGTCGTCAATATCTCACTGAACAAATGCCTATTCAAATGAATATTTCAGGAAGTTTCATTTTAGGTACAATAACGGGATGTGAAATGGACCCCTCAAAATGCCTCAAGACTTCATTTTATGTTTGAGTGATCAAAGATCATTGTGAATCCATCGGTATGCCAATACTATCAAAAAGTGGATGAGGGTAAGATGATGAGTGCATTGCTCAAGTGCTTAAAGATTAGACTTCAAAAGCCTCATACTACTTCAAAAGTTCCCACTATATCAAAACCAATCATTCCAACTCGAAATCACTGAACCAATCCAATCAGAGTCATCGAGACATCATGATATAGCAGATGGCTGATGACCCACAATTATAGGGGATCAATCGTAGTCCTTTCGATAAGTAAGAGTGTCGAACCCAATGAGGAGCAGAAGGAAATGACAAGTGGTTTTCAGCAAGGTAGTTTCTGCAAGTACTGAAATTGTAGGTAACAGGTAGTTTGATAGCAAGATAATTTGTAACGAGCAAGTAAAGATAACGGTAAATAAAGTGCAGCAAGGTAGCCCAATCCTTTTGTGGCAAAGGACAGGACAAAACTATCTCTTATAATAAGCAAAGCATTCTTAAGGGCACACGGGAATTTTATCTAGTCACTTTCATCATGTTGGTTTGATTTGCGTTTTCTACTTTGATAATTTGATATGTCGGTGGACCGATGCTTGGGTGCTGTTCTTACTTGAACAAACCTACCATTTATGATTAACCCCCTCACAAGCATCCGCAACTACGAGAAAAGTATTAAGATAAAATCTAACCATATCATTAAACATTTGGATCCAAATCACCCCCTTACGAAATAGCGCATAAACTAGGGTTTAAGCTTCTGTCACTCTAGCAACCCATCATCTAATAACTACTCCACAATGCAATCCCTTAGTCCCAAAGATGGTGAAGTGTCATGTAGTCGACGTTCACATGACACCACTAAGGGAATCACAACATTCATATCATCAAAATATCGAACACATATCAAATTCACATGATTACTCGCAACATGACTTCTCCCGTGACCTCAAGAACAAAGGTAACTACTCACAAATAATATTCATGCTCAAGATCAGAGGGGCATTAAATAGCATAATGGATCTGAACATATAATCTTCCACCAAATAAACCATATAGTAATCAACTACAAGATGTAATCAACACTACTAGTCACCCACAGGTACCAATCTGAAGTTCCGGTACAAAGATTGAACACAAGAGATGAACTAGGGTTTGAGAGGAGATGGTGCTGTTGAAGATGTTGATGAAGATTGGCCTCCCAAAGATGAGAGGGTTGTTGGTGATGATGATGGCTTCGATTTCCCCCTTTGGGAGGGAAGTTCCCCCGGTGGAATCGCTCCGTCAGAGGGCAAAAGTGCTCCTGCCCAAGTTCCGCCTCGAGACGGCGGCGTTCCGTCCCGAAAGTCCTCTTCTTATTTTTTCTAGGTCAAAAGACCTTATGTACCAGAAGATGGGCACCAGAGGTGGGCTGGGCTAACAACAACCCACCAGGGCGCGCTTGGGGGGCCTGGCGCGTCCTGGTGTCTTGTGGTCACCAGGTGGCCCCACTCCGGTAGTTATTTGCTCCAGTATTTTTTATTTATTCCAAAATAATTCTCCGTTAAGTTTCAGCTTATTTGGAGATGGGCAGAATAGGTCTTGATAACCCACAAGTATAGGAGATCGCAACAGTTTTCGAGGGTAGAGTATTTAAACCCAAATTTATAGATTCGACACAAGGGGAGCCAAAGAATATTTGCGAGTATTAGCAGCTGAGTTATCAATTCAACCACACCTAGATTAAATATCAGTAGCACAGTAGTATGATAGTTTGGATAGCAGTAGCAGTAACAGTAATGGTAGCAGTGATAGCAGTAGTTGATTACTATATAGTTTATTTGGTGGAAGATTATATGTTCAGATCCAATATGATATTCAATACCTCTCTGATCTTGAGTATGTTTATTATTTGTGAGTAGGTACCTTTGTTCTTGAGGTCACGGGAGAAGTCATGTTGCAAGTAATCATGTGAATTTGATATGTGTTCGATATTTTGATGATATGTATGTTGTGATTCCCTTAGTGGTGTCATGTGAACGTCGACTACATGACACTTCACCATTCATGGGCCTAAGGGGATGCATTGTGGAGTAGTTATTAGATGATGGGTTGCTAGAGTGACAGAAGATTAAACCCTAGTTTATGCGCTACTTCGTAAGGGGCTGATTTGGATCCAAACGTTTAATGCTATGGTTAGATTTTATCTTAATACTTTTCTCGTAGTTGCGGATGCTTGCGAGGGGGTTAATCATAAGTGGGAGGTTTTTCAAGTAAGAACAACACCCAAGCACCGGTCCACCCACATATCAAATTATCAAAGTAGCGAACACGAATCAAACCAACATGATAAAATTGACTAGATGAAATTCCTGTGTACCCTCAAGAACACTTTGCCTATTACTAGAGATTGTTCTGGCCTGTCCTTTGCCTCAAAAGGATTGGGCTACCTTGTTGCACCTTATTTACTGTTACCGTTATTAGCTCGTTACCAATTACCTTGCTATCAAACTATCTATTACCTACAATTTCAGTGCTTGCAGAAATTACCTTGCTGAAAACCGCTTGTCATTTCCTTCTGCTCCTCGTTCGGTTCAACACTCTTACTTATCGAAAGGACTACGATTAATCCCCTATACTTGTGGGTCATCAAGACTCTTTTCTGGCGCCGTTTCCGGGGAGTGAAGCGCTCTTGGTAAGTGGAAATCGGTAAGGAAAAACTTATACTACGTGCTGAAATTTATTGCTACTTGCTACTATGGAGAACAATCCTTTGAGGGGTTTGTTCGGGGTATCTTCACCTCGACCGGAACCACAATTAGTTGCCCCTCAACCTACTGCACCTACTGAAAATATTACTTATGAAATCCCTTCGGGTATGGTAGAACTACTGCTTGCTAAACCCTATGCAGGAGATGGAACTGAACATCCTGATATGCATCTATTATATGTGAACGAAATATGTGGATTATTTAAGCTCGCAGGTTTACCCGGAGATGAAGTTAAGAAGAAGGTTTTCCCTTTATCTTTGGAGGGAAAAGCATTGACATGGTATAGGCTATGTGATGATCTTGGATCGTGGAACTGGAATCGTTTGCAATTGGAATTCCACCAAAAGTATTATCCCATGCATCCAGTTCATCGTGATCGGAATTATATATATAATTTTTGGCGTCGTGAAGGAGAAAGTATCACTCTAGCTTGGGGGAGGCTTAAGTCAATGTTATATTCATTCCCCAATCATGACATTCCGAGAGAAGTTATCATTCAGAATTTTTATGCTCGGCTTTCTCATAATGATCAATCCATGCTCGATACTTCTTGTGCTGGTTCTTAGATGAAGAAGACTATTGAATTCAAGTGGGATCTATTAGAAAGAATTAAACGCAACTCTGAAGATTGGGAACTCGATGAAGGTAACGAGTCAGGTATAAAGCTTGAATTTGATTGTGTTAAATCATTTATGAACACCGATATTTTTCATAAGTTTAGCACTAAATATGGGCTTGACTCTGAGATAGTAGCCTCTTTCTGCGAAGCAATTGCTACTCACGTTGATCTCTCTAAGGAAAAGTGGTTTAAATATCATCCCCCTATTAAAGAAGAAATTTAATAACCGGGTCATAGATAAAGAAGAAACCATCATTTACAATGTTGATCCAGTTGTGCCTACCGCTTATGTTGAAAAACCACCTTTCCCTGTTAGAATAAAGGAACATGCTAAGGTATCAACTGTGGTTCATAAGACCAATCTAAAAACATCTAAGCCCCCTGAGCAAATCAAAGTAGAACCTAGTGTTGCTATGGTTAAAGATCTTTTGGTAGAAAATATTGATGGGCATGTTATCTACTTCTGTGATGAAGCTGCTAGAATTGCTAAACCCGATGAAAAAGATAAACATAGACCCATAGGAGGCATGCCTGTTGTGTTAGTAAAAATAGGAGATCATTGCTATCATGGTTTATGTGATTTGGGTGCTAGTTTGAGTGCTATTCCTTTTACCTTATACCAAGAAATTATGGATGAAATAGCACCTGCTGAAATAGAAGACATTTATGTCACTGTTAAACTTGCTAATAGAGACAGCATCACACCACTTGGGATTGTTAGAGATGTTGAAGTCTTGTGTGGGAAAGTAAAGTACCCTACAGATTTTCTAGTTCTTGGTTCCCCACAAGATGACTTTTGTCCCATTATCTTTGGTAGACCTTTCTTGAGCACCGTCAATGCTAAGATAGATTGTGAAAAACAAACTGTCAGTGTCAGTTTTGGTGGTGTGTCTCATGAGTTTAATTTTTCCAAGTTTAGTAGACAACCTCGTGATAAAGCGTTACCTAGGAAAGATGAAATAATTGGTCTTGCTTCCATTGCTGTGCCTCCTACTGATCCATTAGAACAATATTTGCTTGACCATGAAAATGATATGCACTTGCGTGAAAGAAATGAAATAGAACAAATTTTCTTTGAACAACAACCTCTCTTGAAACACAATTTGCCTATTGAAACTCTTGATCCCATGTTTGAATTGAAACAATTGCCTGACACTTTGAAGTATGCTTACCTTGATGAGAAAAAGATATATCCTGTTATTATTAGTGCTAACCTTTCAGAACATGAAGAGGAAATATTATTAAAAGTTCTAAGGAAGCACCGGGCTGCTATTGGATATACTCTTGATGATCTTAAGGGCATTAGTCCCACTCTATATCAGCACAAGATTAATGTGGAACCTAATGCTAAACCTGTTGTTGATCACGAACGACGACTGAATCCTAAGATGAATGAAGTGGTAAGAACTGAAATATTAAAACTTCTGGAAGCAGGTATAATCTATCCTATTGCTGATAGTAGGTGGGTAATTCCCGTTCATTGTGTCCCTAAGAAAGGAGGTATTACCATTGTTCCTAATGATAAGAATGAATTCATTCCACAAAGAATTGTTACTGGCTATAGAATGGTAATTGATTTTAGAAAATTAAATAAAGCTACTAGGAAGGATCATTACCCTCTGCCTTTCATTGATCAAATGTTATAAAGATTATCTAAGCACACACACTTTTGCTTCCTAGATGGATATTCTGGTTTCTCTCAAATACCCGTGTCACAATCCGATCAAGAAAAACCCACCTTTACTTGCCCTTTTGGAACCTATGCTTATAGACGTATGCCTTTTGGTTTATGCAATGCACCTGCTACCTTTCAAAGATGTATGACTACTATATTCTCTGACTTTTGTGAAAAGATTGTGGAGGTTTTCATGGATGATTTTTCCGTTTACGGAACTTCTTTTGATGATTGCTTAAGCAACCTTGATCGAGTTTTGCAGAGATGTGAACAAACTAATCTTGTCTTGAATTGGGAGAAGTGCCACTTTATGGTTAATGAAGGAATTGTCTTGGGGCACAAAATATCTGAACAAGGTATTGAGGTGGATAAAGCTAAAGTTGATGCAATTGAGAAAATGCCATGTACTAAAGATATTAAAGGTATTCACAGTTTCCTTGGTCATGCCGGTTTCTATAGGAGATTCATTAAAGACTTCTCTAAAATTTCTAGGCCTCTTACTAATCTTTTTCAAATCGATATTCCTTTTGTTTTTGATGATGATTGTGTGGAAGCCTTTGAAACACATAAGAAAGCCTTAACCTCTGCACCTATCGTTCAACCACCTGATTGGAACTTGCCTTTTGAAATTATGTGTGATGCTAGTGATTATGCTGTTGGTGTTGTTCTAGGACAAAGAGTAGATAAGAAATTGAATGTTATCCATTATGCTAGTAAAACTCTAGACAGTGCTCAACGAAATTATGCTACTACTGAAAAAGAATTTTTAGCGGTCCTGTTTGCTTATCATAAATTTAGATCATATATTGTTGACTCAAAAGTAATTGTTCACACCGACCATGCTGCTATAAAGTATCTTATGGAAAAGAAAAATGCTAAACCTAGACTTATTAGGTGGGTTCTCTTGATCCAAGAATTTGACTTGCATATTGTCGTTAGGAAGGGAGCTGAGAACCCCGTAGCTGATAACTTGTCTAGGTTAGAGAATATCCTTGATGACCCACTACCTATTGATGATAGTTTCCCTGACGAATAGTTAGCTGCAATAAATGTTTCTCAAAACACTCCTTGGTATGCTGATTATGCTAATTACATTGTCGCTAAATATATACGACCTAGCTTCACATACCAACAAAAGAAAAAAATTCTTCTATGACTTAAGACATTACTTTTGGGATGACCCACATCTTTATAAAGAAGGAGTAGATGGTATTATTAGACGTTGTGTACCTGAGCATGAACAGGAACAAATCCTACGGAAATGTCATTCCGAAGCTTATGGAGGACATCATGCGGGAGATAGAACTTCTTATAAGGTACTACAATCTGGTTTTTATTGGCCTACTCTCTTCAAAGATGCTCGTAAGTTTGTCTTGTCTTGTGATGAATGTCAGAGAATTGGTAATATCGGTAAGCGTCAGGAAATGCCTATGAATTATTCACTTGTTGTTGAACCATTTGATGTTTGGGGTTTTGATTATATGGGACCTTTTCCTTCCTCTAATGGGTACACTCATATTTTGGTTGCTGTTGATTATGTCACTAAGTGGGTAGAAGCTATTCCAACTAGTAGTGCTGATCACCACACCTCCATTAAAATGCTTAAAGAGGTTATCTTCCCGAGGTTTGGAGTCCCTAGATATTTAATGACTGATGGTGGTTCACACTTTATTCATGTTGCTTTCCGTAAGATGCTTGCTAAATATGATGTTAACCATAGAATTGCATCACCCTATCATCATCAATCTAGTGGTCAACTTGAACTTAGCAATAGAGAAATAAAATTAATATTACAAAAAAATGTCAATAGGTCTCGTAAGAATTGGTCTAAGAAATTAGATGATGCACTTTGGGCCTATAGAACAGCTTATAAAAATCCTATGGGTATGTCTCCATACAAAATGGTATATGGTGAAGCTTGTCATTTGCCTCTAGAATTAGAACATAAAGCATTTTGGGCAATTAAAGAACTTAACTATGATTTCAAACTTGCCTGTGAGAAGAGGCTATTTGATATTAGCTCACTAGATGAATGGAGAACCCAAGCCTATGAAAATGCCAAACTATTCAAAGAAAAGTAAAAAGATGGCATGACAAAAGAATCCAAAAGCAGGAATTTAAAATAGGAGACTATGTTCTTTTGTTCAACTCTCGTTTAAAATTTTTTGCAGGTAAGCTTCTCTCCAAATGGGAAGGACCTTATATTATCGAAGAGGTTTATCGTTCTGGAGCTATCAAGATTAATAATGCCGAAGGTGGTCAATGGACAAAGAATTAAGCATTATATCTCAGGTACGCCTATTAACGTTGAAAGCAATGTTATCCAAACCATGACACCGGAGGAACACATAAAAGAAACCTTCCGGAACACTCCAGATTTCTTAAAAATAGGAGGTACGTGATACGGTAAGTAAACGGACTCCGAAAAATCCGCAAAAATATTTTTTGTCAGTTTTGGAATATTTTAAAATTTTGGAAATAAAGAAATAAACCGGAAGGTGATCGAGGTGAGCACGATACACCAGGGCGCGCCAGGCACCCCTGGGCGCGCCCTGGTGGGTTGTGCCCACCTCGGACACCTCCCCGACTCCATTTTCCTTCCATATGCTTGGTTCCCAAGAATAAAAATTCTCTATATATACCCTCGACTGTTTGGACAACCGCATCGCAGAAAAATCCTATGTTCTTGTTTCGTGCTGTTTTCCTGTCAGATCTGTCAAGTCAGGCATCATGTCTTCCCCCTCTTCTAATAACATGGAATTAGATGCCTGGCTAATGAAGATAGAGCTGAAGAGGGAGGAGCCAGAAGAAGCCAACAAGGAAGACAAGGGCAAGGAGGCTATGGTGGATCAGCCTCCTGAAGGAGATCAATCCATGCCAACAAAGGAGGGAGAAGAAGAAGATATCCTTCAACCATATTACAATCATCTCACCCCTATTGAAATTGAAGCTTTTAGAGCTTTCGAAGTGGTCCGTGTTCAGAATAAATTTCTCATTCGTGAAAATATTTTGCTAGAGGAGCACATCAATAACCTTCGGAGAGTCATCCGCAAATTGGAGCACCTTTTGAAGTTGAACTGTGACACATCATCACCACCACCTTCTTCATCACCACCACCAAAGGAGACTTGAGCACATGGGTATGGGGACTCCCCTTGGCTTGAGCCAAGCTTGGGGGACGTGCCCGGTATCGTATCACCATTACTTTTATTCACCTTTACCTATTTTAGTTCGATCTTTAGTTTCCCTTTGCTTTAGTTGAATAAAAGCTTAGCATGATCTATTTTCATGTGTTAGTTTCGTGGCCTACCTATCTATGTAATCGAGTGAAAGTTATATAATAAAGTTTAGTTTGAGTGTTTGTCTCTCTACTTTCTAGTTGCAATCAAAATAAAAGGGAAGAAAAATAAATGAAAAGAATCATATGCTAATCTTACGGTGAGTAATGACATCACATAAAGAAAAGTATAAGTAGTAAAATTTATTGGAGATTGACAAACATAGCATTGGTCATAGGGGGCAAAGTAATAAGGGAAGAGAAGATTCACATGCAAATACACTATCTTGGACATCTTTTATGCAATTCATGAATGAATTAATAAGGGAAGAGATGATTCACATGCAAATACACTATCTTGGACATCTTTTATGATTGTGAGCCCCCATTAAATAGTATATGTCTAAATTGTTGACATTGGACAAGGAAGACAAGGTAATGATTTATGTTTTTTCATATCTACATAGAAGTTATATTGTCATAGATCCTTCAACATGTGGTGCTTGCTCAATATCTTTGCTAGCCAAAAATTCCGCACTAAGTAGAGATACTACTTGTGCATCCAAAAACCCAAAACCAAACTCATTTTTTGGGAGTCCACCATACCTACCTATGGATCGAGAAAGATCCCTCAAGTAAGTTGTCATCGGTGCAAAAAGGCAATAAAAATTGCTTCTAGAAGTGTTTTGATCAATTTGTGTAAGAGAAAATTGAGCGTTATACGAACTTATGATGGCAAAGTAATAAAAGCGACGGACTGCATAATAAAGGTTGCTATTATAGGGGGCAATATAACGTGCCATTCTTTTACATTAAGGGATTGGGCATACAAACCAATAAGCGCATGACAACCTCTGCTTCCCTCTGCGAAGGGACTATCTTTTACTTCTATGTATTTACTTTTATGCAAGAGTCAAAGTATTCTTCCCTATTACTTTTTAGTTTTTCCTTTTGCAAGCATCATGTGTTGAGGAAAGATATAGGCACATATATCCAGTTGGATATGGGTGGGCATGAGTTATTATTGTTGACATCACCCTTGAGGTGAATACGTTGGGAGGCAAAACTATAAGCCCCTATCTTCTTATGTGTCCGGTTGAAACTTTTTGTCCATGGGTATGCCGTGAGTGTTAGCAATCATAGAAGACTAAATGATGGTTGAGTATGTGGACTTGCCAAAAGGCTCCGACATGAGACCCGTCCTGAAAATATGATGAATTGTAGTTGCAAAGTTGACTGAGAACACAGTTTGTTGGTTTTCAATAAGGTTTATGCTTCATACTTCTATGTTGTGATGAATTGTTACTTGTTCATGAGAAGCTATATGATAAAAATGCATTGAATAAGTTTTATGATAGAGTTTGTTGCTGTTATAATAATAAGCATGATGCTTCTATGTCTATATTTTGTTTTTATCGACACCTCTCTCTCAAATCGCATGGACATGCTTTTCAATATCGACTTTCGCTTGAGGACAAGCGAGGTCTAAACTTGGGGGAGTTGATACGTCTATTTTGTATCATGATTTCCTACTATTATTTATTAAGTTTTGTTGAATAATAATGCTTTAGGGAGTGATTCTAATGCCTTTTCTCTCATAATATGCAAGGTTTACACAAAGAGGGAGAATACCGGCAGCTGGAATTTTGGACCCAAGAAAAGCACATCAGAGATACCTATTCTGCATAACTCCAATGAAGATGAAATTTTAAGGATATTATTATTGTATTAAATAAAAAATATTGGAGTAGAAAAGTACCAGAGGGGGGCAGCCTGGTGGGCACAACCCACCAGGGCGCGCCAGACCCCCCTGGGCGCGCCCTGATGGGTTGTGGCCTCCTCGGCCCACCTCTGGTGCCCATCTTCTAGTATATAGTCACATATAACCTAGAAAAAATTAGAGGAGGACTTTCGGGATGAAGCGCCGCCGCCTCGAGGCGGAACTTGGGCAGGAGCACTTTTGCCCTCCGGCGGAGCGATTCCGCCGGGGGAACTTCCCTCCCGGAGGGGGAAATTGAAGATATCGTCATCACCAACACCCCTCACATAATTGGGGGGCCAATCTTCATCAACATATTCAACAACACCATCTCCTCTCAAACCCTAGTTCATCTCTTGTGTTCAATCTTTGTACCGGAACCTCAGATTGGTACATGTGGGTGACTAGTAGTGTTGATTACCTTGCGTAGTTGATTACTATATGGTTTATTTGGTGGAAGATTATATGTTCAGATCCAATATACTATTTAATACCTCTATGATCTTGAGCATATTTATTATTTGTGAGTAGTTACCTTTGTTCTTGAGGTCACGGGAGAAGTCATGTTGCAAGTAATCATGTGAATTTGATATGTGTTCGATATTTTGATGATATGTATGTTATGATTCCCTTAGTGGTGTCATGTGAACGTCGACTACATGACACTTCACCATTCATGGGCCTAAGGGGATGCATTGTGGAGTAGTTATTAGATGATGGGTTGCTAGAGTGACAGAAGCTTAAACCCTAGTTTATGCGCTACTTCGTAAGGGGCTGATTTGGATCCAAACGTTTAATGCTATGGTTAGATTTTATCTTAATACTTTTCTCGTAGTTGCGGATGCTTGTAAGGGGGTTAATCATAAGTGGGAGATTGTTCAAGTAAGAACAGCACCCAAGCACCGGTCCACCCACATATCAAATTATCAAAGTAGGGAACATGAATCAAACCAACATGATAAAAGTGACTAGATGAAATTCCCATGTACCCTCAAGAACACTTTGCCTGTTACTAGAGATTGTTCTGGCCTGTCCTTTGCCTCAAAAGGATTGGGCTACCTTGCTGCACCTTATTTACTGTTACCGTTACTTGCTTGTTACCAATTACCTTGCTATCAAACTATCTATTACCTACAGTTTCAGTGCTTGCAGAAATTACCTTGCTGAAAACCGCTTGTCATTTCCTTCTGCTCCTCGTTGGGTTCGACACTCTTACTTATCGAAAGGACTACGATTGATCCCCTATACTTGTGGGTCTTCAGAGTTTTGTTTAATTATTTGTAATTTTTGATTTCGAGACTGGGAATCCCTATTACCGCCCCTCTCGTGTAAGGACGAGTGAATAAACACTCATCATGAGAATAACCCGCTTAACATGGAAGATACTGACCGCCCCCTGTCGCTCCATGAGCGGTCCAGGCACACAAAACAGATGTTCATTTGAATTTTTAGAGATGGCACATGCAAAGTTACTTGGAATGGCAGGGTAGTACCGCATATAGGTAGATATAGTGGACTCATCTGGAATAATTTTGGTTTAAGGATTTTGATGCACAAGCAGTATTCCCGCTTAGTATAGGCGAAGGCTAGCAAATATATTGAGAAGCGGCCAGCTAGAGAGCGAAAACGGTCATGAACATGCATTACGCATAATAAACATTGACTACTAGCATGAGTAGGATATGGACACCATGAACATAAATATCATGAAGGCTATGTTGGTTTTTATTCAACTACATGCATGAACATGTGCCAAGTCAAGCCACTTGAAACATTCAGAGGAGGATACCATATCATCATACCACATCACAATCATTTTAATGCATGTTGACATCCAAGATAAATCATTATCCACTCCTGGCTACTTAAGCATGGTATGGGCAACTATAATCTCTCCTTTTCATTGCAAACATGTTTGATCATAATATGCTGAATCAAGGATACTAGGCTAAACATATTTACAAAAACAAAAACAAGTTGAGTTCATACCCGCTTTTCTCTGCCACACTCACTTCATCAAATATCATCATCATTGCCTTTCACTTGCACGACCGAATGATAAGAAAATAATAATAGTGCAAGAGTGCCGTGGACTAAGCTGGAATCTGCAAACATTTTATTCAAGAGGAGAAGACAAGGTAACATGGGCTCTTTGTTAGATTAATAATAGTGCATTTGAGAGCCACTCAACATTTTCATCGTGGTCAGCTCCTTGGTACGACTCAAATAAAAGGAAGAGAATTTCAGAGAAACACACTGAAATATTTTTGGAGTTTTAAGTTTTTCTTGAAGAAAGCAAATTAAAGAGGGAAAAACAAAAACGAGGAAAACTATTTTCATAGGAAAGCTCCCAACAAGTAAAAGAAGAAAAGTGAAATCTTTTTGGGTTTTCTTTTGATGCTACGATTAAATTAAGCTAAAAAGAAAAGCTGAAAAGAAGTAGGAAATATTTTTGGGTTTTCTCAAAGTTTTTCAAACACGCAAGAAGAAAGCGGGAGAATAAGTCTAGCATGGATAATACAGTAAAAAAGTGTAGACACCTACAACTGGAATGAAATGTGTAAACATGAATATAATGTCGGTGGATATACGTACTCCCCCAAGCTTGGTAATCACCATCCACGGCTTGGATAATAGTCTGAGTTATAGCCCACCGAGATCCTTGGTGCAGCCTCCTCAGCCCTCGTGGCAGCTTCAACCTCTGCATTGTACGCACGGGCCTCGCTCTCAAGAACATAGTATCTTCCCCTACTGTGAAAATCAAAGAGAGCAGGAGCAGGCAAAGTAATAGGCACAACGGGACCGTTATTAAACCTCAAGTTGTAAGTATAATTAGTGGTTGCGCCCTTAAGGTACCTATGACGTTTCATGGCCTCAAAGTCTAAGTACTGCATAGGTAAAATGGGATCGTTAGGCCAAGGTGATACATTTAGCTTCCTAGCTACACGGGAGGCATAAATTCCTCCATAAAAATTACCGCTAGCAGCGTGCAACAATTGCTCCAAGATTATAACATTTATTCCCTGTTATAGGAGTGTGTATGAGACTCAAATCAGGAGCACACAGTGTGCTGCAATCTTGTTTGCCTATGATACATTTGCCATTAAAGAGTGCGAAATAGTGTATTGATGGGAAATGGATACTTTTAATTCTTCCTTGTGTCACTCCCCTATCTTCACCGTAGCATAGATTAATCAAAAACGGCTTGTACTCAGATTTTGGTGGTTCATCAAGGGAACCCCAATATGGAATTTTGCATGCTTCATTGAACAATTCTAAAGGCACGGTGAAGGGACGGTCATAAAGGTTGAATGAAACTCTAGACTCACGAGGAAAATATTTTAATTTCTTTGTGAATGTTTTCGTGAGTTCGAGATGTTGAGGGCACTTATCTGGGATGAAGGGAGCAAGTTCTGCATTGTGGATAAATTGTTCGAATTCCTCCTTGATACCTGCACCTTCCATAAATTCGTCACACGGCCACAAACATGATTTGGTAGCGGCATCTCGCATCGAGCTTTCACTTGGCTCAACATAAGATTGTCGGACGGAGCTTCCACTTAATGAGGCCTCCGAGGACCTCCTCCTCGAAGAACTCCTAAAGAATTGCATTTTTATTTGCGAACAAATTTCTGAAATATTTTTGATACACAAAATTTTGTTAACAAAACTTCATGAAATTGATAGCTGCTACTCCTAACAATGCATAGAGGCCATATTAAGCATTCAAAATACTTAGAACTCTAAGAATTCAACATGCAAGCTCATCTACAGTAGCACCAAGAGTAGCTAATTATTCTAAAAATAACCCGCTAAATCAAAAACTAATTGGAGCAATGGAGGAGTCACATACCAAGTAGCAATCCCCAAAACAGTTTCGGAAATGGAGTTGGAGCAAAGGGATCGAAATCCGTGGGTTTGTGAGCAAGAACATGGGAGCGAGAGCAATGGTGAATTTTTTCTGGAGGTAGGAGATGACATGGGATAAAGGGATAAGTGAGGAGGGCCACGTGGGGGCCACAACCCACCAGGGCGCGCCTAGGGTTGCTGGCGCGCCCTGGTGTCTTGTGGGCACCAGGTGCACCCCCCTCTGATGTTGTTTGCACCAGAAATTCAGAAATATTCAGAAAAAAATAATATCAAATTTTCAGAACATTCTGAGGACTTTTATTTTTGGTCATTTTTTATTGCACGGTGAAAACATAAAACAAGATAAACATGACATTTTATTTTATTTGACTAAGTAAAACAGAAAATAAAAGGTGGGAGCAGAAGATTGTGCCTACTAGATTCATCAACTTCATACCTCTCAAAAATGATCCATTAATAAGGTTGATCAAGTCTTATTAACAACCACTTCCGATTAGCATGAAACCGAAGAACTTTCGTAAAACAATAAGTTACCTCAATGGGGATATGCATATCCCCAACAATAAGTATATCATATTTCTTTTTGGCAGTAGGTAGAGGTAGTTGAAAGCTTCCAATAGTGAGTGTAGGAGATTCTTCAATAACATTTATACCATTCACTTGGAATTGTTTCTTCGGAAAGTGCACCGTATGCTCATTACCATTGATATGAAAAGTGACTTTGCTTTTTATTGCAATCAATAACAGCCCCTGCAGTATTAAAAAAGGGTCTACCAAGGATAATTGCCATATTGTCGTCCTCGGGCATCTCAAGAATGACAAAGTCCGTTAAGATAGTAACATTTGCAACAACAACAGGCACATCCTCACAAATACCGATAAGTATGGCAATTGATTTGTCAGCTATTTGCAATGATATAGTAACATGGGCTCTTTGTTAGATTAACAACAGTGCATATGAGAGCCACTCAACATTTTCATCGTGGTCTTCTCCTTGGTACGACTCAAAATAAAAGGAAAATAATTTCAGAGAAACACACTGAAATAGTTTTGGAGTTTTTGGTTTTTCTCGAAGAGAGCAAATTAACGAGGAAAAAACAAAAACGAGAAAAACTATTTACACGGGAGAGCTCCCAACAAGTAAAAGAAGAAACAAGAAATCTTTTTGGGTTTTCTTTTGGTACTACAATTGATTCAAGCTAGAAAAAAATCCGAAAAGAAGTAGGAAATATTTTTGGGTTTTCTCAAAGTTTTTCAAACACGCAAGAAGAAAGCGAGAAAATAAATCTATCATGGATAGTACAATGAAAAAGTGTAGACACCAACAGCTGGAATGAAAAGTGTAATCATGAATATAATGTCGGTGGATACGTACTCCCCCAAGCTTAGGCTTTTGGCCCAGCTTGGTAATCACCATCCGTAGTAACCATCCGGTCCTAAGTCGAAGTGATGTGGAGGCGGCACCTGAGGGTCCCACTCCTGGGGCTCCTCCTCAGCAGCTGCTAGGATGTTTCGGTAGGCTGTAATGTCCTCTGGCATGATCCTGTATTCGTTCTTGGCAATAGAATCAAACAGAGAAGGTGCAGGCAATGGGATAACATCACGGGTTTTGACGCTGAATACTAAGTTGTAGCGAATGTTATGAAAAGAATCAGCTGCATCAATTAATTGATGATCCTGCAATGCCTTGTGATCTAGATAAACATGGGACAAGGGATAATCATGTGGGCGAATCTGAACATTAAAGTGTCTTGCTAAGCGAGTAGCATAAATACCACCATGTATCTTTCCCTTAGTCCTGTTAAGGTGTAAGCGACGTGCAATAATAGCCCCCATGCTAAAGGTGTGATCATTGTGCAGTGCACGGCATAAAATGGCGAAGTCGGGGGCACTGAGTGCGCCAACCTTCTCCCTAGCGGTTAAACACTTCGCGATGAATAAAGCAAAGTAATGCACAGAAGGAAACTGCAAACTGGTAGGAGTGGCTTTTGACACGTCTCTATCTTCACCCACTTTTAAAGTGAGAAGAAAGTCCTCAAACTCCACCGGTCTAGGCTCTCTTAATTCCCCATCAGAAGGAATCAAGCATATGTCACAAAAGTCAGTGAGCGGTATCTTGTGAGTTTCAGCATATAACTTAAACTGCACCTCAGAGGGATTATTCCTACTCAGAAAATGAAAGCTTTGCACAAAGGAATTTGTAAGGATGTGGTGTTGGTCACACTTAGCTGTGAGGAAATCGGTCAGCCCGGCATTTGCAACGAATTGGGCAAACTCTTGATGGAACCCGGCCTCCTCCATGAAGGCATCATGCGGCCATTCGCACGGCCGCACCTCCGCCGTTCTCGGAGTGTGGAGGTCATTGTCCGATGATTCTCCAATGACTCCTTTAGCATTCTTCTTGGAGGAAAACTTCCTAAAGAAATCCATCTTATTCCTATAATTAAATTTCTGAAAATTTTAGTCTACAAAAATTTTGTCAACAAAACTTCGTAAGATTGATAGCAACTACTCCTAAGGATGCACAGAGGCCATATCAAGCATTCAAACTACTTAGAACTCTAAGAATTCAACATGCAAGCTCATTTACAGCAGCACCAAGAGTAGCTAATTATTCTAAAAATAACCCACTAAATCAAAAACTAATTGGAGCAATGGAGGAGTCACATACCAAGTAGAAATCCCCCAAAACAGTTTCAGAAATGGAGCTTTGAGCAAAGAGATCGAAATCCGCGGGTTTGATAGCAAGAACACGGGAATGAGAGCTATGGTGATTTTTTTCTGGAGGTAGGAGATGACATGGGCTAAAGGGATAAGTGAGGGGGCCCACATGGGGGCCACAACCCACCAGGGCGCGCCTGGGTTCCTGGCGCGCCCTGGTGTCTTGTGGGCACCAGGTGCACCCCCCTCTGATGTTATTTGCACCAGAAATTCAGAAATATTCAGAAAAAAATCATATCAAATTTTCAGGAAATTCTGAGAACTTTTATTTTTTGGTCATTTTTTATTGGACGGAGAAATCAGAAAACAGGATAAACATGGCATATTATTTTATTCAACCAAGTAAAGCAGAAAATAAAAGGTGGGAGCAGAAGATTGTGCCTACTAGAGTCATCAACTTCATACCTCTCAAAAATGATCCATTAATAAGGTGGATCAAGTCTTATTAACAACCACTTCCGATTAGCATAAAACCGAAGAACTTTCGTAAAGCACTAAGTTACCTCAATGGGGATATGCATATCCCCAACAATAAGTATGTCATATTTCTTTTTGGCAGTAGGTAGAGGTAGTTGAAAACTTCCAATAGTGATTGTCAGAGATTCTTCAATAACATTTATACCATTCACTTGGAATTGTTTCTTCGGAAAGTGCACCGTATGCTCATTACCATTGATATGAAAAGTGACTTTGCTTTTATTGCAATCAATAACAGCCCCTGCAGTATTCAAAAAGGGTCTACCAAGGCTAATCGACATGTTGACGTCCTCGGGCATCTCAAGAATAGCAAAGTCTGTTAAGATAGTAACATTTGCAACAACAACGGGCACATCCTCACAAATACCGATAGGTATGGCAGTTGATTTGTCAGCCATTTGCAATGATATTTTAGTAGGTGTGAGTTTATTCAAATCAAGTCTTTTATATAAGGAGAAAGGCATAACACTGACACCAACTCCCAAATCACACAAAGCAGTCTTGACATAATTTCTTTTAATGGAGCAAGGTATAGTTGGTATTCCTGGATCTCCAAATTTTTTAGGTACTCCATCCTTAAAAGAATAATTAGCGAGCATGGTGGAGATTTCAGCTTCAGGTATCTTTTTTTATTAGTGATGATGTGTTTCATGTATTTTGCATAAGGGGCCATCTTTAGGATATCAGTTAAGCGGGTACGCAAAAAGACTAGCCTAATTATTTCAGCAAAGCGTTCAAATTCTTCATCATCCTTTTTCTTAGATGGTTTAGGTGGAAAGGGCATGGGTTTCTGAACCCATGGCTCTCTTTCTTTACCATGTTTTCTAGCCACAAAGTCTCTTTTATCATATCGTTTATTTTTAGGTTGTGGGTTATCAAGATCAACAGTAGGCTCTATTTCAACATCATTATCTGGTTCTTTACCATTGTTCAGTTGAGTATCCTCATGAACATTATCATTTTCATTATCACTAGGTGAATGTTCATTACCAGATTGAGTTTCAGCATCAGAAGTAGAGACATCATTATTATCAGGAGGTTTTTATATCTCAGGTTCACTAGAGGTATGCAGAGTCCTATCATTTTTCTTTTTCTTATTCTTATTCTTTTTTAGAAGGACTAGGTGCATTAGTATTATTCCTCTGAGAGTCTTGTTCAATTCTTTTAGGATGACATTCAGGATGAAGAGGTTCTTGGGTCATTCTACCCCCTCTAGTTACTACTCTAGCAGCAAAATCATTCATAATATTATTCATTTCATCAAGCAATTCTTTTTCAGATTTAGCAACTTGTTCTAACTGAGTTTGAACCATAGAGGCATGCTTTCCTACACCTCTAACATCATTACTGATTCTAAATAGCAAGTCACTCAAGCAAGCAATCATATCAGAATTATATTTCAATTGTTTCAGAACATGTGCATTGAAGTGATCTTGTTTCATAATGTAGTTATCAAACTCATATACGCATTGGCTAGGATGTTTATTGTAAGGGATATCACTTTCATCAAACTTTACTAAAGAATTTACCTCTACCACCTATGGAGGTGGTGGTGTGTCAAGGGCATGTATTTCTTCAACAGGTGGTAAATTCTTAACATCCTCAGCTTTAATACCTTTTTCCTTCATAGATTTATTTGCCTCTTGCATATCTTCAGGACTGAGAAAGAAAATACCCCTCTTCTTCGGAGTGGGTTTAAGTGGTGGTTTCAGGAAGAGTCCAATCATCATAATTCTTCAATATGTTATTCAATATCCTCAGCTTGTTCAACAGTTCGTTCCCTGAAAACACAACCAGCACAACTATCTAGGAAGTCCCTAGAAGCATCAGTTAGTCCATTATAGAAGATATCAAGTATTTCATTTTTCTTAAGAGGGTGATCAGGCAAAGCATTAAGCAATTGGAGAAGCCTCCCCCAAGCTTGTGGAAGACTCTCTTCTTCAATTTGCACAAAGTTAAATATTTCTTGTAAGGCAGCTTGTTTCTTATGGGAAGGAAAATATTTTTCAGAGAAGTAGTAAATCATATCCTGGGGACTACGCACACAACCAGGAGCAAGAGTATTGTACCATGTCTTAGCATCACCCTTTAATGAGAATGGAAATAATTTGAGAATATAGTAGTAGCGAATCTTCTCATCATGAGCAAAAAGGGTGGCTATATCATTCAGCTTAGTAAGATGTGCCACTACAGTTTCAGTTTCGTAGCCATGGAAAGGATCAGATTCAACCAAAGTAATTAACTTTGGGTCAATAGAGAATTCATAATCCTAATCGGTAACAAAGATAGGTGAAGTAGCAAACTTAGGATCACATTTCATTCTAGCAATCAAAGACTTTTCCTTATACTTGCGTAGCAATTTCTTAAGATCATCTCTATGTTTACAAGAAAGGATTTCTCTAGCTATCTCTCCATCCAAAACATAACCCTCAGGTATCTTAGGCATTTCAAATCTAGGAGATCTAGGTCTAATAGGCGTTTCATAGTCATTAGTTTCAAGAGCTTCATCAGTTTCAGCAATCTCACCAGTTTCAATAATTTCATTCTCTTTAGCTCTAGCAATTTGTGTTGGAAATATGCCCTAGAGGCAATAATAAATTGGTTATTATTATATTTCCTAGTTCATGATAATTGTTTATTATCCATGCTAGAATTGTATTGATTGGAAACTAAATACATGTGTGGGTATATAGACAACAATGTGTCCCTAGTATGCCTCTAGTAGACTAGCTCGTTGATCAAAGATGGTCAAGGTTTCCTGACCATAGCCATGAGTTGTCATTTGATAACGGGATCACATCATTAGGAGAATGATGTGATGGACAAGACCCAACCGTAAGCATAGCAGTTGATCATGTCAGTTTATTGCTACTGCTTTATCCATGTCAAGTATCTGTTCCTACGACCATGAGATCATGCAACTTCCAGACACCGGAGGAATGCCTTGTGTGTATCAAACGTCACAACGTAACTGGGTGACTATAAAGGTGCTCTACAGGTATCTCCAAGGGTGTCTGTTGGGTTGGCATGGATCGAGACTGGGATTTGTCACTCCGTATGACGAAGAGGTATCTCTGGGCCCACTCGGTAATACAACATCACAAGAAGCTTGCAAGCAATGTGACTAAGGAGTTAGTCACGGGATCTTGTATTACGGAACGAGTAAAGAGACTTGCCGGTAATGATATTGAACTAGGTATGGAGATATCGACGATCGAATCTCGGGCAAGTAACATACCGATGGACAAAGGGAACTGCATACGGGATTGTCTGAATCCTTGACATCGTGGTTCGACCGATAAAGTTCTTCGTAGAATATGTAGGAACCAATATGGGCATCCATGTCCCGCTCTTGGTTATTGACCGTGGAGGTGTCTCGGTCATGTCTACATGATTCTCGAACCCGTAGGGTCGCACGCTTAACGTTCGGTAGTGCTAGGGTAGTATTGAGATATTAATAGTGGAAAGTCCGAAGGTTGTTCGGAGTCCCGGATGGGATCCGGGACATCATGAGGAGCTCCGGAATAGTCCGGAGGTAAAGATTCATATATGGAAAGTTGTTATCGGGGTTCCGGAAAAAGTTCGAGTTTTTTCGGTATTGTACCGGGAAGGTTCTTGAAGGTTCCGGAGTGGGGCCCACCTACATGGGGGACCCACATGAACGTGGGTAGTGGGGAAAGTCCCCACAACCCTGGTCTAGGCGCACCAAGATCCTCCCTTAAAAGGAATAGATTCATATCCCAAGGGGATAAGATCAGGATCCCTAAAAAGGGAGATAGCAATCGGTGGGGAAGGAAAGGTGGGATTTCCTTCCTCCCCCTTTGGACAACGACCCTAGGGCCTTGGAGGGCAAGCCACCAGCCCCCTCCACGCCTATATAAAGGTGGGGAGGCGTTGGGGGCAGCCACCCTTCGACCCTTGCCCGTTACCTCTCCCAACTCCTCCCACGTTTCACCGGTACGCGCTTGGCGATGCCCTGCCAGAATTCCGCTGCCACCACCACCACCATACCGTCGTGTTGGTCCCGATCTCATCTACCCCCTCTCTCTCGCTTGCTGGATCAACAAGGAGAGTACGCCGCCGAGCCGCACGTGTGCTAAACTCGGAGGTGCCGTCCGTTCGGCACTTGATCGGGAGTTCGTGGACGGATCGTGATTGGATCGCGAAGACGTTCGACTACATCAACCGCGTTTCATAACGCTTCCGCTAAGCGATCTACAATGGTATGTAGATCCAACTCCCCCTCTCGTAGCTATACATCTCCATAGATAGATCTTGGGTGTTCGTAGGAATTTTTTTGTTTCCCATGCAACGTTCCCCAACAGTGGTATCAGAGCCAGGTCTATGCGTAGATGAGATCTTGAGTAGAACACAAAGGAGTTTGTGGGCGTTGATATTCAGATTGCTTCCTCCCTTAGTCTTTTCTTGGTTCAGCGGTATTGTGGGATGAAGCGGCTCGGACCGACCTTACTCGTACGCTTACGAGAGACCGGTTCCATCGCTAACATGCAACTTGTTGCATAAAGATGGCTGGCGGGTGTCTGTCTCTCCCACTTTAGTTGGATCGGATTTGATTGAGGCGGTCCTTGTAGAAGTTTGAATAGCAATTTGTTTATCACCGTTGTGGTTATGCGTAGGTAAGAATCGTTCTTGCTAGTTACCCATAGCAGCCACGTAAAACGTGCAACAACAATTAGAGGACGTCTAACTTGTTTTTGCAGGGTATGTTGTGATTTGATATGGCCAAAGACATGATGTGATATATATTTGATGTATGAGATGATCATGTTGTAATAGTTAAATATCAACTTGCATGTTGATGAGTACGGCAACCGGCAGGAGTCATAGGGTTGTCTTTAATTTATTTGCGCCGTTTTGCTTTACTTTATCGCTATGAGTTAGCAATAGTCGTAAACGCAACAGTTGGCGTGACAACCTCATGGCGACACGTTGATCGAGATCAAGATGATGGAGATCATGGTGTCATGCCGGTGACGATGGAGATCATGCCGGTGCTTTGAAGATGGAGATCGAAAAGCACAAGTTCATGGCCATATCATGTCACTTATGATTTGCATGTGATGTTAATCCTTTTATGCACCTTGTTTTGCTTAGGACGACGGTAGCATTATAAGGTGATCCCTCACTTAAATTTCAAGATAAAATTTTGTTCTCCCCGAGTGTGCACCGTTGCGAAAGTTCGTCGTTTCGAAGCACCACGTGTTGATTGGGTGTGATAGACTCTACGTTCACATACAACGGGTGCAAGCCAGTGTTGCACGTGCGGAACACTCGGGTTAAACTTGACGAGCCTAGCATGTACAGACATGGCCTCGGAACACAAGAGACCGAAAGGTCGAACATGAGTCATATAGTAGATATGATCAACATGGAGATGTTCACCATTGAAACCACCTCATCTCACGTGATGATCGGACTTGGGTTGGTGGATTTGGATCATGTCACACTTAGACAACCTGAGGGATGTTGATTTGAGTGGGAGTTCTTAAGTAATATGATTAATTGAACTCAATATCATGAACATAGTCAAAGTGTCTTTGCAAATTATGTTGTAGATAGCTTGCGCTGTAGCTCCCCTGAATTTTTGATACGTTCCTAGAGAAAAAGTAAGATGGTAGTAGCAATAATGCGGACTGGGTCTGTGATCTGAGGATTGTCCTCATTTGCTACACAGAAGGCTTATGTCCTTAATGCACCGCTCAGTGTGCCACCCCCTCAAGCATCGTCTGTAGATGTTGTGAACATCTGACAGGCACGTTTTGATGACTAATTGATAGTTCAGTGCGTCATGCATTATGGCTTAGAATTGAGGCTCCAAAACGTTTTTGAACGTCACGGAACATATGAGATGTTCTAAGAGCTGAAATTGGGATCTCAGGCTCGTGCCCGTGTTGAGAGGTATGAGACCTCCAACAAGATTCTTTGCCTGCAAGATGAAGGAGAATGGCTCAATCGGTGAGCATGTGCTCAGATTGTCTGGGTGCTACAATCGCTTGAATCGAGTGGGAGTTGATCTTCCAGATAAGATAGTGGTTGATATAGTTCTCCAAGTCACTGCCACAAAGCTACTAGAGCTTCGTGATGAACTATAAAATGCCAGGGATGGAAATAATGATCCCCGAGCTATTCGCGATGTTTGACACCACGAAGGTAGAAATCAAGAAGGAGCATCAAGTGTTGATGGTTAGTTAAACCACTAGTTTCGAGAAGGGCAAGGGCAAGGAGGGATACTTCATGGATGGCAAGCCAGTTGCTATTCCAGTAAAGAAACCCAAGGTTGAACCCAAACCCGAGACTGAGTGCTTCTACTATGAGGGGAACGGTCACTGGAGCAGAACTACTCTAGATACTTGGTAGATAAGAAGGCTGGCAATGTCGACAAAAGTATATTTGATATACATGTTATTAATGTGTACCTTACTAAGTACTCCTAGTAGCACTTGGGTATTAGATATCGGTTCAGTTGCTAAATGTTAGTAACTCGAAATAAAAGCTACGGAATAAACGGAGACTAACTAAGGGCGAGGTGACGATGTGTGTTGGAAGTGCTTCCAAGGTGGATATGATCACCATCGCACGCTCACTCTACCTTCGGGATTAGTGTTGAACCTAAATAAATGTTATTTGGTGTTTGCGTTGAGCATGAACATGATTAGATCGTGTTTATTGCAATACGGTTATTCATTTAAGTTAGAGAATAATGGTTATTCTGTTTACATGAATAATACCTTCAATGGTCATGCACCCAATGTGAATGGTTTATTAAATCTCTAATACACATATTTATAATATTGATGCCAAAAGATACAAAGTTAGTTATGATAAGTACCACATACTTGTGGCACTGCCGCGAAGGTCATATTGGTGTAAAGCGCATGAAGAAACTCCATTCTGATGGATCTTTTGACTCACTCGATTTCGAATCGGTTGAGACATGCGAACCATGCCTCTTGGGCAAGATGACTAAGACCCCGTTTTCTGGTATGATGGAGTGGGCTAGTGACTTATTGGAATTGATACATGTTGATGTATGTGGTCCAATGAGTGTTGAAACACGCAGTGGATATCGTTATTGTTGGAAATATGCCCTAGAGGCAATAATAATTTAGTTATTATCATATTTCCTTGTTCGTGATAATCGTTTATTATCCATGCTATAATTGTATTGATTGGAAACTCAAATACATGTGTGGGTACATAGACAACACTGTGTCCCTAGTATGCCTCTTGTTAACTAGCTCGTTGATCAAAAGATGGTGAAGGTTTCCTAGCCATGGACATGAGATGTCATTTGATAACGGGATCACATCATTAGGAGAATGATGTGATGGACAAGACCCAAACTGTAAACGTAGCATATGATCGTGTCAGTTTATTGTTATTGTTTTCTGCATGTCAAGTATCTGTTCCTATGACCATGAGATCATGCAACTCCCTGACATCGGAGGAGTACCTTGTGTGTATCAAATGTCGCAACGTAAGTGGGTGACTATAAAGGTGCTCTACAGGTATCTCCGAGGATGTCTGTTGAATTGGCATGGATCAAGACTGGGATTTGTTACTCCGTGTGACGGAGAGGTATCTCAGGGCCCACTCGGTAATACAACATCACTATAAGCCTTGCAAGCAATGTGACTAAAGTGTTAGCCACGGGATCTTGTATTACGGAACGAGTAAAGAGACTTGCCGGTAACGAGATTGAACTAGGTATAGAGATACCGACGATCGAATCTCGGGCAAGTAACATACCGATAAACAAAGGGAACATCATACGGGATTAACTGAATCCTTGACATAGAGGTTCAACCGATAAAGATATTCGTAGAATATGTAGGAGCCAATATGGGCATCCAGGTCCCGCTATTGGTTATTGACCGTAGAGGTGTCTCGGTCATGTCTACATAGTTCTCGAACCCGCAGGGTCTACACAGTTAACGTTTGGTGACGATATAAGTATAGTTGAGTTGTTATGTTGGTGACCGAAAGTTGTTCGGAGTCCCGGATGAGATCCCGGACATGACGAGGAGCTCTGGAATAGTCCGGAGGTAAAGATTGATATATGGGATAATAGTGTTTGGTCTCCGGAAGGGTTCCGGAATTCATCGGAAGGAGTTTCGGATGTTTCCCGAAATGTTCGGGTACGAGAACACTTTATTTGGGCCAAGGGGTAAAGCCCACGAGGCTTTAGGAAGGTGCAAAAGGAAGTTTTGCGGAGGCCAGGGGCCAGACGCCAGGGACCCTGGCGTCTGGGGCCAGACGCCGAGGACCCTGGCGTCTGGTCCTGGAGTCCGAGCAGGACTCTTGCCTTGCGGGCCAAACCGACTTTGAGGAGGCTCTTTCTCCAAGTTTCGACCCCAGGGCTCAACATATAAATAGAGGGGCAGGGCTAGCACCCGGGACACATCAAGATTTCCCCAAGCCGTGTGCGGCAACCCTAACCCTCTAGTTCCTACGTCATAATCTCTGTAGCGCTTGGCGAAGCCCTGCAGAGATTGTTCCTCACCACCATCACCACGCCGTCGTGCTGCCGGAACTCATCTACTACTTCACCATCGCTCGCTGGATCGAGGAGGTGAAGGCGTCATCAAGCCGTACGTGTGTTGAACGCGGAGGTGCCGTCCGTTCGGCACTAGTTCGTGATCGGTTCGAGGGACGACTTGCGATTTGGATCGCGGAGACGTTCGACTACATCAACCGCGTTTCTTAACGCTTCCGCTTAGCGATCTACAAGGGTATGTAGATTCACTCTCCCTCTCCTAGATGCTCATCACCATGGATAGATCTTGTGTGTGCGTAGGAAAATTTTTGTTTCCCATGCAACGTTCCCCAACAGTTATTTTCTTTCCTTCACTGATGATTTGAGTAGATATGGGGATATTTACTTAATGAAACACAAGTCTGAAACGTCTGAAAGGTTCAAGCAGTTTCAGAGTGAAGTTGAAGATCATCGTGACAAGAAGATAAAATGTCTACGATATGATCGTGGAGGTGAATATCTGAGTTACGAGTTTGGTATGCAACTTAAGACAATGTGGAAATTGTTTCACAGCTCACGCCGCCTGGAACACCATAGAGTGATGGTGTGTCCGAACGTCGTAGCAGTGCCCTATTTGATATGGTTCATACTATGATGTCTCTTATCATTTTGCCACTATCGTTTTTGGGTTAAAGCATTAGAGACAAATACATTCACTTTAATAGGACACCATCTAAGTCCGTTGAGATGACACCGTATGAATTATGGTTTGGCTGAAACCTAAGCTGTCATTTCTTAATGTTTGGGGCTGCGACGCTTATGTGAAAAAGGTTTTCACCTAATGAGCTCGAACCCAAAGCGGACAAATGCATCTTCATAGAATACCCTAAGGAGACATTGGGTATACCTTCTATCTCAGATCCAAGCACAAAGTGTTTGTTGCTAAGAACGGGTCCTTTCTCGAGAAAAAGTTTCTTTCGAAATAATTGAGTGGGAGGAAAGTAGAACTTGATAAGGTTGTTGAACCGTCACTTCAGTTGGATGGTAGCACAACGCAGAAAGATGTTTCTGGGGTGCCTACACCAATTGAAGAGGAAGCTAATGATGATGATCATGAAACTTCGGATCAAGTTACTACCGAACCTCGTAGGTAGACAAGGATACGTACTGCCCAGAGTGGAGACTGGGATTTGTCACTCCGTATGACGGAGAGGTATCTCTGGGCCCACTCAGTAATACAACATCACAAGAAGCTTGCAAGCAATGTGACTAAGGAGTTAGTCACGGGATCTTGTATTACAGAATGAGTAAAGAGACTTGCCGGTAATGAGATTGAACTAGGTATGGAGATATCGACGATCGAATCTTGGGCAAGTAACATACCGATGGACAAAGGGAACTGCATACGGGATTGTCTGAATCCTTGACATCGTGGTTCGACCGATAAAGATCTTCGTAGAATATGTAGGAACCAATATGGGCATCCAGGTCCCGCTATTGGTTATTGACCGTGGAGGTGTCTCGGTCATGTCTACATGATTCTCGAACCCGTAGGGTCACACGCTTAACGTTCGGTAGCGCTAGGGTAGTATTCAGGGTCGGGCCGGTAAAATCCGGGGCCCTGTGCCGAATTTAAAATGAGGCCTACCGCCCTAATTAAAAAAATAAATCTATAATAAATCCGTCCATAGTTCCTTTCTCAGATTGACTTAATTCATCTATTCTTTGCTTCTTCTTATGCTTTTAGGAACCAGATTTATATTATCTAGACTAATTTGTACAAGACATGAATTGGATCTTTGAACACCTGATGTCTAGACCAATTGACGATGCACAAATGTACGAAAGGTGAAAAGAAGAAAGTTTAAACGATACACATCAAATATTTAGCAAACTAGCAATAAGCTATTGGCAGAACTGCTGAATAGATTGATAAGGCCTCAGAGTACAAATTTAATTATTATAATTGAAATTTGCATGCATTAGTAATATATACCTGAACGCTAGTAGTACTATTTTATCAAAACTGTGAGGATTGAAAGAACCTGTCGTGAATGGTGAAGTGGCTTTGATTAGTGATTTAAAGGTCGATTTGGCACGGCACCGGTGCATGGCCGTGTGCTTGCCCTTCGCTGATTGTTGCAGCGATGCACTACTGTGGTGCTTCCATGCTGTCGCGGCTTCGGTTGGGCGGCCGCGCCGCCGACTCTCTTCTGCACCGTCGCTCTGCCCCTGCGTCGCTAGGGCTGTACTAGATCATGATTGCTGCGACCTGTGATCGATCGGTGTTCTCCCCGTGCAGCGAAAGGCTAGCTGGGCTTAGTCCTATGTATGAAGTACTCATAAACTGGGCCCCTGGAAATTTGGGGCCCTGTGCAACCGGCACGGTCAGCACACCCCTGGGCCCGGGCCTGGTAGTATTGAGATATTAATAGTGGAAAGTCTGAAGGTTGTTCGGAGTCCCAGATGGGATCCGGGACATCACGAGGAGCTCCAGAATAGTCCGGAGGTAAAGATTCATATATGGAAAGTTGTTATCGGGGTTCCGGAAAAAGTTCGAGTTTTTTCGGTATTGTACCGGGAAGGTTCTAGAAGGTTCCGGAGTGGCGCCCACCTGCATGGGGGACCCACATGAACGTGGGTAGTGGGGAAAGTCCCCACAACCCTGGTCTAGGCGCACCAAGATCCTCCCTTAAAAGGAATAGATTCATATCCCAAGGGGATAAGATCAGGATCCCTAAAAAGGGGGATAGCAATCGGTGGGGAAGGAAAGGTGGGATTTCCTTCCTCCCCCTTTGGCCAACGACCCTAGGGCCTTGGAGGGCAAGCCACCAGCCCCCTCCATGCCTATATAAAGGTGGGGAGGCGTTAGGGGCAGCCACCCTTCGACCCTTGCCCGTTACCTCTCCCAACTCCTTCCACGTTTCACCGGTACGCGCTTGGCGAAGCCCTGCCGGAATTCTGCTGCCACCACCACCACCATACCGTCGTGTTGGTCCTGATATCATCTACCCCCTCTCTCTCGCTTGATAGATCAAGAAGGAAAGGACGCCACCAAGCCGCACGTGTGCTAAACTCGAAGGTGCCGTCCGTTCGGCACTTGATCGGGAGTTCGTGGACGGATCGTGATTGGATCGCAAAGACGTTCGACTACATCAACCACGTTTCTTAACGCTTCCGCTAAGCGATCTACAAGGGTATGTAGATCCAACTCCCCCTCTCGTAGCTATACATCTCCATAGATAGATCTTGGGTGTTCGTAGGAAATTTTTTGTTTCCCATGCAACGTTCCCCAACAATTTGTTCATCAAGAAATTCACCTAGTGGCACATTATCATGAAGCATGGTAGTCGCATCATCATAAGCATCATTCATTGCAGAAGTAGCATCATCAATAACTTGCGACATATCAGGATTAATAGCATGTGGTGGTGTTGCAAGCTTACTCATAACCGAAGGTGAATCAAGTGCAGAGCTAGATGGCAATTCCTTACCTCCCCTCGTCTTAGAGGAAAAAATCTTGGTTTTTGGATCCTTCAGATTCTTCATAGTGATCAATTGATATAAATCCCAAGTGACTCAACAAATATAGCTATGCTCCCCAGCAACGGCGCCAGAAGAAGGTCTTGATAACCCACAAGTATAGGGGATCGTAACAGTTTTCGAGGGTAGAGTTTTCAACCTAAATTTATAGATTCGACACAAGGGGAGCCAAAGAATATTTGCGAGTATTAGTAGCTGAGTTGTCAATTCAACCATACCTGGTGATTAAATATCTATAGCAGAGTGATCAGTAGCACAGTAGTATGACAGTTTGGATAGCAGTAGTAGCAGTAACAGTAACGGTAGCAGTGATAGCCGTAGTTTTGTAGCAGTTGGAACAATAACATCAGTTGTAGTAACTTAGCAAGAGCAATATGTGGAAAACTCGTAGGCACTGGATCGGTGAACTTGTTGGATGATATTCATCATATAACAGTCATAACCTAGGGCGACATAGAACTAGCTCCAGTTCATAAATGTAATGTAGGCATGTATTCCGTAAATAGTCATACGTGCTTATGGAAAAGAACTTGCATAACATCTTTTGTCCTACCCTCCCGTGGCAGCAGGGTCCATAAGGAAACTAAGGGATATTAAGGCCTCCTTTTAATAGAGTACCAGAACAAAGCATTAACACACGGTGAATACATGAACTCCTCAAACTACGGTCATCACCGGAAAGTATCCCGACTATTGTCACTTCAGGGTTTACGGATCATAACACACAATAGGTGCGTATGACTAGCAAGATCGGATCAAGAACATAGATATAATGGTGAAAACATAAACGGTTCAGATCTGAAATCATGGCACTCGGGCCCTAGTGACAAGCATTAAGCATGGCAAAGTCATAGCAACATCAATCTCAGAACATAGTGGATACTAGGGATCAAGCCCTAACAAAACTAACTCGATTACATGATGAATCTCATCAAACTCCTCACCGATCAGCAAGCCTACGAAGGAATTACTCACTCCCAGTGGGAAGCATCATGGAATTGGCGATGGAGAAGGGTTAATGATGACGAAGACCGAAGATTCCCCTCTCCAGAGCCCCAAATGGGCTCCAGATCTGGCCTCCTGAGGAAGAACAGGAGGTGGCGGCAGCTCCGTATAGTAAAACGCGATGAAACTTTCTCTTTGGTTTTTTTCTCCAAAAATAGGATTTTATAGCGTTGGAATTAGGGTCAGTGGGGCCCCAAGGTGGGCACAACCCACCAGGGCGCGCCTGGAGAGGGTGGCACGCCCTGGTGTATCGTGCCTAGCCAGGGCTCCCCCTCCGGTGGTTCTTCGCTCCAGTATTTTTTATTTATTGCAAAATAAATCTCCAAAAGGTTTAATCCATTTCCGAGAACTTTTATTTCTGCACAAAAAACAACACCATGGTAGTTCTGCTGAAAACAATGTCAGTCCGGGTTAGTTTCATTCAAATCATGCAAATTAGAGTCCAAAACAAGGCCAAAAGTGCGAGGAAAAGTAGATACGACGGAGACGTATCAGGTGTCTCTGATATGCTTTTTCAGGTCCAGAATTCCAGCTGCCGGCATTCTCCCTCTTTGTGTAAACCTTACATATTATGAGAGAAAAGGCATTAGAATTACTCCATAAAGCATTATTATGCATAAAAACATTATAAATAACAGTAGGAAATCATGATGCAAAATGGACGTATCAACTCCCCCAAGCTTAGACCTCGCTTGTCCTCAAGCGAAAGCCGATAACGAAAAACATGTCCACATGGTTTGAGAGAGAGGTGTCGATAAAAACAAAATACGGACATAGTAGGATCATGCTTATTATCATAGCAGCAACAAACTTTATCATAGAACTTTTTCATATAACTTTTATTATATAACTTCATCATATAACTTCATCATATAACTTCTCATGAACAAGTAACAATTCATCACAACATAGAAGTATAAAGCATAAACCTTATTGAAAACCAACAAACTATGTCTCAGTCAACTTTGCAACTACAATTCATCATATTTTTAGGAAGGGTCTCGTGTCGGAGCCTTTTGGCAAGTCCACATACTCAACCATCATTTAATCTTCTATGATTGCTAACACTCACAACATACCCATGAGCAAAAAGTTTCAACCGGACACATAGAAAGATAGGGGCTTATAGTTTTGCCTCCCAACGTATTCACCTCAAGGGTGATGTCAACAATAATAACTCATGCTCACTCATATCCAACTAGATATATGTGCCTAGATCTTTCCTCACCACATGATGCTTGCAGAAAGAATAAGTAAAAAGGAATAGGGAAGAATACTTTGACTCTTGCATAAAAGTAAATACATAAAAGGAAAAGATAGGCCCTTCGTAGAGGGAAGCAGAGGTTGTCATGCGTTTTTTGGTTTGTATGCCAAATCCCTTGATGCAAAAGAACATCACGTTATGTTTCCCCTTATGATAGCAACCTTTATTATGCAGTCCGTCGCTTTTATTACTTTGCCATCACAAGTTCGTACAACGCTCAATTTTCTCGTACACTAATGGATCAAACACATTTAGAAGCAATTTTTATTGCCTTAGTGCATCGATGACAACTTACTTGAAGGATCTTACTCAATCCATAGGTAGGTATGGTGGACTCTCAAAGAATGAGTTTGGGTTTAGGGTTTTTGGATGCACAAGCAGTATCTCTACTTAGTGCAGAATTTTTGGCTAGCAAAGATATTGAGCAAGCACCACATGTTGAAGGATCTATGACAATATAACTTCTATGTGAATATGAACAAACATAAATCATTACGTTGTCTTCCTTGTCCAACGTCAACAATTTTGGCATATAATATTAATGGGGGCTCACAATCATAAAAGATGTCCAAGATAATGTATTCGCATGTGAATCCTCTGTTCCCTTATTAATTCTTTCATGAATTGCATCATTGACCAATGCTATGTTTGTCAATCTCCAATAAATTTTACTACTTATACTTTTGCTTATGTGATGTCATTACTTATCATAAGATTAGCATATGATCCTTTTCATTTATTTCCTTTTTATTTTGATTGCAACAAGAAAGTAAAGAAGCAAAAGCTCAAACTAAACTTTATTATATAACTCTCACTCGATTACATAGATAGATAGGTAGATCACGAAACTAGCACTCAAAAATAGATCATACTAAACTTTTATTCAACTAAATCACAAAATAGCTAAGGATCAAAATAAAATAGGTAAAGGTAAAGGTAATAAAAGTGATGGTGATACGATACCGGGGCATCTCCCCCAAGCTTGGCACAAGCCAAGGGGAGTGCCCATACCGTGTACTCAAGTCTCCTTTGGTGGTTGACGAGGTGACCTACCCTGGTTAGGGCCACATACCTCTTATCTAGAACACACCTAGGGTCCTACAAGTTCACAGAAGTCCCTGGACTAGCTTAGCACCCGGACTAATGTACAAGATGCACTCAGATCCTTGGAAGTCACTCGGACGCTGTGAACCACTCGGCTTAGCTCTGACACCCGGACGTGAAGAAGCAGAGGCAACGTGGGAGCTACAACGTTCAAGGGACTTAATTAGCATTGAATACTTTAGACGTTCCGTTACCTGTAACGCTCGTAGTTAACATGGCAGTTTCCGGTAACTCTGACAGTTACTAGCATTAATGACCCTCGTAATGGCACTCGACTGGTGGTGGCGTACTCTATATAAGCCACCCCCTCCACCATAAGAGGGGTTACGAACTCTCTATAATCAGATCACATACTAAACAACACTTAGCCCCCGGGCTCAAGACGTAGGACTTTTACCACTTCCGAGTGGGGTCCGAACTCGTAAATTCTGAGTGTTACACTTGCTCCGTAGCTAGGCTTCGCCCTACTCATACGTACCCCCCGTATTACTGTGAGGATCATCCACACTTAGGGACTTAGCTGCGAACCTGACTTCGCCTAAGTTACAAACTACTCCGAGTGAGGACATCATTCACACTCGGGGAATTAGCTGCGAACCTGACTTCGCCTAAGTTACAAACTACTCCGAGTGAGGACATCGTCCACACTCGGGGACTTAGCTGTGAACCTGATTTCGCCTAAGTTACAAACTACTCCGAGTGAGGACATCATCCACACTCGGGGGCTTAGTGCTGAACCTGATTTCGCCTAGGTTAAAAACTACTCCGAGTGAGGACATCATCCACACTTGGGGGCTTAGCAGCGAACCTGATTTCGCCTAAGTTACAAACTACTCCGAGTGAGAATACCGTTCACACTCGGGGACTTAGCTGCGAACCTGACTTCGCCTAAGTTACAAACTACTCCGAGTGAGGACATCATCCACACTCGGGGACTTAGCTGCGAACCTGACTTCACGTAAGTTACAAACTATTCTGAGTGAGGACAACATCCACACTCGGGGTCTTAGCAGCGAACCTGATTTCGCCTAAGTTAAAAACTACTCCGAGTGAGGACATCATCCACACTCGGGGGCTTAGCAGCGAACCTGATTTTGCCTAAGTTACAAACTACTCCGAGTGAGAACATTGTTCACACGCAGGGACTTAGCTGCGAACCTGACTTCGCCTAAGTTACAAACTACTCCGAGTGAGAACACCGTTCACACTCGGGGACTTAGCTGTGAACCTGACTTCGCCTAAGTTACAAACTAGTCCGAGTGAGAGCATCGTTCACACTCGGGGACTTAGCTGAGAAACTGACTTCGCTTAAGTTAAAAACTACTCCGAGTGAGGACATCATCCACAATCGGGGGCTTACCAGCGAACCTGATTTCGTCTAAGTTAAAAAACTAACTCTGAGTGAGGACATCATCCACACTCGGGGGGCTTAGCCACGAACCTAATTTCGCCTAAGTTAAAATCTACTCCAAGGGAGGACATCATCCCCACTCGGGGGCTTAGCTGCGAACCCGATTTTGCCTTAGTTGAAAATCAAGACGAATGTTCAAAATGGTCAAATAAAGGTATTCGAATGTCATGCAGTTCAAAGCAAAAGCAAAGATAGTTGTGGCCGAAAGGTCACAGCAAATGTATGGATACAGAAACCACTCGGCATACCGAGGCAAATATGGCTTAAAAGTTTTTTTATCCGAGATTCACTCAGCTGCTGTCGGGGATGCTGCGTTGGTGAAGTTGTCGAGGTCGATAACCTCTGCAATCCGAGTGGCCGCCGGCAGGAAGGTCTCCATGAAATCTTCAATTCTGGCATTGTTTTGGTTGATGACCTTCAGAGCCTTCAACTTCTCCTCGTCGACGCCCTTGCAGTGCACATGGACAATGGAGAGTGTGATGTCTGCGCCAGCACGGGCTGCAGATTTCTTCCACAATTGCACTCGGCACGGTATGTCCCACAGATGGTTGATGAGGGCGTCCAAGTCACTCGGGGGCTCCTCTTCAGGGGCTACCTACTGATCGATCTCCTTGGCCGCTTCGCGTAAACGGTTGAGGAAAATAGCCGCTTCCGAAGTGCGCTTGTCGAGTCGAAGCAGAGCAAGAACCGAGCTGTCACGAAGAAGGCCTGCACTCGGATATCTCTCCTTCTCGATTTTGGAGGTTTCCCCCTCGGCATCCCAGCATAGATCTAATGGTCATTCGGAAAAAGGGAGTTAAGGGAGGAGAAGAGTTTGAGTGAAATGATTCAGAACTTGGTCATGCTTGATGCGTACCTTTGAGCTTGTCGTTCATTGCGTTGCAGCGGTCCTCAATGAGCTTCTCCAGCTCCTGCTTCTTCAACTTGACTTGCTTCAGTTTCGCATTAGCCTCGACCGCATCCGCAGTGCTCCTCCTAGCAACGTCCTCCAGGGCTTTCTTCTCCTCCTCCCACTTCTCAAAGGACTTCATCTGGTCTTCAGCTTCCTTTGCCTTCCGAATGGCCTCCTTCTAGGCAGTTGCCAGTTCACGGTCTTTCTTCTCCAGGGCCTCCTTCATGGTCTCTATAGAAATGGAAGCCCGAAGCCTTTTAGTAAGTTGAAGATTCTATCTACGTACATCTGGTGAAGTACTTTTAGTCGGACAGGGAAAAAGGTTTAAGCCGAAAAGTACTCGGTCAAGATAAGATTACCTCCGAGTGATCGTTTTTCTTGTTCCAGCCGTGTGCTCTTGGTCTTCTCAGTTTCCGGACTGTGACGCAGTTCCTGTACCTCCTTCTCAAGGGCATTGTAGCGAGTCCCAAGCTCACACACGCCCTACCGACAAGAAACAAGGAAACATCAGTAACAACAGTCAGACTCAAGTATAAGGTCTAAGACAAATAAGATTCGGATTTTGAGACTATCGCCGACTGCTTCAGTCGACGGCAGCCTCGGGGACTACACTCAGTGGGTGCGCTAAGCCCGCCCCCATCGGAGAACTACATGTTGTACACCCCGACGGTCAACGTCAAGAGGCTCTGGTCCATGGACCGTCACCGCATCCTCTTCGATAAGTATCTCATCATTCGGATCTTTATTACATTCGGACTCTGAGACTACCGTCAACTGCTTCAGTCGGCGGCAGCCTCGGGGACTACACCCACTGGGGGCACTCAGCGCGCCCCCATCGGAGAACTACAGGTTCTACATCCCAACGATCGACGTAGAGAGGCTTTGGTCCATGGACCATCACCGCATCCTCTTCGACAAGTATCTCATCATTCGGATTTTATTACATTTGGACTCTGAGACTACCATCGACTGCTTCAGTCGATGGCAGCCTCGGGGACTACACCCAGTGGGTGCGCTAAGCACACACCCACTGGAAAACTACAGGTTCTACACCCCGACGATCGACGTCGAGTGGCTCTGGTCCATGTACCATCACCGCATCCTCTTCGACAAGTATCTCATCATCCGGATTTTGAGACTGTTGCCGACTGCTTCAGTCAATGGCAGCCTCGGGGACTACACCCAGTGGGTGCGCTAAGCGTGCTCCCACTGGAAAACTACATGTTCTACACCTCAACGGTCAACGTCGAGAGGCTCTGGTCCATGGACCATCACCGCATCCTCTTCAACAAGTATGCCTACAATATCTCCTACGAATAACATTCGGAAGTCTCTAAGACTCCACCAAGTGGGTGTGCTCCAAACGCAAACCTACTCGGAACATCAAAAACCTCTACAACGCGCAAAAACTTTGTCTAAAGAAGGTACTTACAAGAGTACTTACTCGGACATTCTTCTCCAAAGCCTCGTTGGCGTCGCGTGCCTCCTTCAGCTTGTCGTTGACGTCTACTACACAACTTTATTCTTGTAGACTTTGTTGGGCCTCCAAGCGCAGAGTTTTGTAGGACAGTAGCAATTTTCCCTCAAGTGGATGACCTAAGGTTTATCAATCCGTGGGAGGTGTAGGATAAAAATGGTCTCTCTCAAACAACCCTGCAATCAAATAATAAAAAGTCTCTTGTGTCCCCAACACACCCAATACAATGGCAAATTGTATAGGTGCACTAGGTCGGCGAAGAGATGGTGATACAAGTGCAATATGGATGGTAGATAAAGGTTTTTGTAATCTGAAAATATAAAAACAGCAAGGTAGCAAGTAACAAAAGTGAGCACAAACGATATTGCAATGCTTGAAACCAAGGCCTAGGGTCCGTACTTTTGCTAGTGCAATCTCTCAACAATGCTAATATAATTGGATCACATGACCATCCCTCAACGTGCAACGAAGAATCACTCCAAAGTTCATATCTGGCGGAGAACATAAGAAGAAATTGTTTGTAGGGTACGAAACCACCTTGAAGTTATCCTTTCCGATCGATCTATCCAAGAGTTCGTACTAAAATAACACCAAGTTATCCTTTCCGATCAATCTATCTAGAGTTCGTACAAAAATAACACCATATGATACACATCAACCAACTCCAATGTCACCTAGATACTCCAATGTCACCACAAGTATCCGTGAGTTAATTATACGATACACATCAAACAATTTCGGATTCATAATACTCAATCCAACACAAAGAACCTCAAAGAGTGCCCCAAGATTTCTATCTTTTGATTCTCAATACAATGGTCTCTTGGAGATCTATTTGATGTAAATTATTGTGGTGTGTTTGTTGGGATCCGATGAATTTTGAGTTCATGATCAGTTTCTATCAAGGAATATTATTTGAGTCTTCTTTGATCTCTTATATGCATGATTACTTATAGCCTCATATTTCTTCTTCGAATCTTTGGTTTATTCGCCCTCTTTTCGTTTGCCTTTTTCTCGTCAGATCTCGTCCTTGCTTGCCATCTTGTTTGCGTAGTCACGATGACTCAAGAAAACACCAAGTTGTGTGATTTTTCCAATACTAATAAAAATGGTTTTATTAGTACCCCTATTGCTCCTCCCGCCACTAGTGCGGAGTCTTGTGATATTAATGCCGCTTTGTTGAATCTTGTCATGAAAGATCAATTTGCCGGTACTCCTAATGAGGATGCCGCGTCCCATCTAAACACATTCGTAGAATTGTGTGATATGCAAAAGAAAAAAGATGTGGACAATGATATAGTGAAGTTGAAATTATTTCCTTTTTCGTTGCGGGATCGTGCAAAAATTTGGTTTTCTTCTTTGCCTCGCAATAGTATCGATTCTTGGAATAAGTGCAAGGATGCTTTTATTACTAAGTATTTTCCGCCCGCGAAAATTATTTCCCTTAGGACACAAATCATGAATTTTAAGCAAATTGAGCATGAACATGTTGCACAATCTTGGGAAAGAATGAAATTGATGCTAAGAAATTGTCCTACTCATGGTTTAAATCTTTGGATGATCATACAAATTTTTTATGCGGGATTGAATTTTGTCTCTATAAATCTTTTAGATTCCGCCGCGGGTGGTACTTTTATGGAAATTACTTTGGGTGAAGCTACTAAATTGCTAGATAATATTATGGCAAATTATTCACAATGGCATACCGAAAGTGCACCTACTAGTAAAAGGTTAATTTGGTTGAAGAAATTAGTATGTTGAGTGATAAGGTTGATGCTTTGATGAAGTTGGTTGCTCGTGAAAATTCTCCTATTGATCTTAATGATGTCCCTTTGTTTACCTTGATTGAGCAAAATAGCGATTCCGTACATGTGAACTTTGTCTCGCAAAACAATTTCAATAACAATTCTTATAGAGGTAATTTTAATCCTAGGCCTTTTCTTGGAAATTCCTCTAATAATTATGGTAATTCCTATGGGTATTCCTCTTACAATAATAATAGGAACACCTCTGATCTTTAGAGTAATATTAAAGAATTTATCAATGCGCAAAAGGCTTTCAATACTACGATAGAAGAAAAGTTGAATAAGATTGATGATATGTCTAGAAGCATTGATAGAATTTCTCATGATGTTGAAAATCTCAAGTTGAAAGCTTTTGTGCCTAAGATTGATGAATCAATTAAAGCTTTATATGTCTCTGTGGATGAATGTAAGAAAAGAACCGCTATATGCTTAGAGCTAAAAGAGAAATCTTAGAAAAATCATTTTCTAGTGATTGCCTTTATAAAAATGATGAAGATATTAAAGTTATTGGTGTTTCTTCTATTGATTCCTTGTTTAGTAATATTAAGATTGATGATAAAGGGACTGAAGTATATTCAACTTTATCTAGAAGGCGTCCCAATAATTTGGAGGGTGAGAATCTTCATGAAAAATTTGATAAAAGTGGGTTTGAACAGGTCAAAACATTAACTAGTTATGTGCCCACTATTTTGGATTGCAAAGACTTTAATTATGATATTTGTTCCTTGATTGAATGTATTTCTTTGTTGCAATCCATGTTGAATTCACCCCATGCTTATGAGCAAAATAAAGCTTTTACTAAACATATCGTTGATGCCATGATGAAATCTTTTGAAGAAAAGTTGGAGTTGGAGATTTCTATTCCTAGAAAATTACATGATGAGTGGGAACCTACTATTAAAGTCAAGATCAAAAATTATGAGTGCTTTGCTTTATGTGATTTGGGTGCTAGTGTTTCCACGATTCCGAAATCTTTATGTGATGTGCTTGGTCTCACCAATATTGAAGAATGTTCTCTTAATTTGCACTTGGCGGATTCTACTATTAAAAAACCTTTGGGAAGAATTAATGATGTTCTTATTCTTGCAAATAGGAACTATGTGCCCATAGATTTTATTGTGCTTGATATTGATTGCAATCCGTCTTGTCCCATTATACTTGGTAGACCATTTTTACGCGCTATAGGTGCCGAGATTGATATGAAAGAAGGCAATATTCGTTTTCAACTTCCACTTAGAAAGGGTATGGAACACTTCCCTAGAACAAGAATTAATCCACCATATGAATCAATCATGAGAGCATCCTATGGAGCCAAAACCAAAGATGACAATACTTGAAACTATGCGTTATGCCTAGCTAGGGGCGTAAAACGATAGCGCTTGTTGGGAGGCAACCCAATGAATAAATAATTTTTTGCTCTTTCCTTTATGTTTTTGAGTGTTGACACAATTATGACTCTGTTATTATTGTGTTTTTATGGTTTATTTAGTGTTTGTGCCAAGTAGAGCCTTTAGGATGATTCAGAAGATGAGTAGAAGCGAAGCTGAATCTGAAACAGAAACTTTGCATCCAGTGTTTGAATTTTCATTTTTTACTGGAACGTGATATTGAGCTGAAATTTTAACAAAGTTTTTATATACAAATTCTTTACGTTTTTCTAATTGTTCAGAATTTTTAGAGTTATAGAAGTTTGGTTAGAGTACAGATTACTACAGACTGTTCTGTTTAAGACAGATTCTGTTTTCGTTGCATTGTGTGATTGTTTTGATGAATCTATGGGTTGTATTGAAGGGTATGAGCCATGGTAAAGTTAAAATACAGTAGGTATAATGCAATAATACAATATGAATGGGTTTTCAACAGCACCTAAAGTAGTGATTTGCTTTATTATACTAACGGATTTCACGAAGATTTTGTTGAGTTTTGTGTGATTGAAGTTTTCAAGTTTTGGGTGAGATCACGATGGATGAAGGAATAAGTAGTGAAAAGAGCCTAAGCTTGGGGATGCTACAGAACCCCCAAGATATATCCAAAGAGAAACAATCAACTAAGCTTGGGGATGCCACCGAGTGGCATCCCATCTTTCTTCTAATGACCATCTGTATTTTACTTGGAGCTATGTTTTTATTCGTCACATATCATGAGTTTTGCTTGGAGCGTCTTGTATCATTTGAGTCTTTGCTTGTTAGTTTGTCACTTGTATCCTTGCTGGACACACCTATTTGAGATATCCAAAATATTGCTATGATTTTTTAGAATTTCTCTATATGCTTCACTTAAACTTTTTGAGCTATAGAATTGCTCTATGTGCTTCACTTATATCTTTTTGAGCACGGTGTGCTTGGAAATTTTTGTAGAAATACTCTCATGCTTCACTTAGATTAATTTGAGAGTTAGTAAATTTTTAAGAAATACTCTCATGCTTCACTTATACCTTTTTGAGAGATGAAAACTCTATGCTCATGTGCTTCACTTAAATTTGTTTGAGCTTGTCAAAAAGCAATGGCAATATATGAAACTAGTCCCAAAGTGATAGATATCCAAGGAGGATATAATAAAAAAATCATGAAGATCATTGGAAAATTTAAATTTGATTCCTTGTAATTGTTTCGAGACATGATGATAGTAATATGTGAGTCATGTTAGTGAGTAATTATGCTTTAGTAGGAATATTGGTGTTAAGGTTTGTGATTCCCTATGCATGCACGAAAGTTAATAGTTATGCAATGAAGTTACATCCTACTTATGGTGCATTATTCGGTGTTAGTTATGCTCAATATTTGCTTATGTGAATTTTCGTTTCCTGGTTTGGTTGCTTCTCAATCTGTTTGCTAGCCTCCATTTCTACTAAGTAGAAATACTACTTGTGCATCCAAAATCCTTAAACCAAGTTTTGCCTTATGAGTCCACCATACCTACCTATATGCAGTATTTCCATGCCGTTCCAAGCAAATTTGTATGTGCCATCTCTAAATTTTCAAAATAAACTTCTCTTTTGTGTGCTCGTACCGCTCATGAAACGGTGGGGAGTGTCCAATATTTTTCCATGCTAGATGTGTTATTCTCAAGATGAGTGTTTATGCACTTGTCATTGCACGAGAGTGCGGCGGTAATAGGGATGCCCATTCCTAAAATGAAAAAGAAAAAATATTTACTTTATGTTGTCAAATAATAAATTCCTTGGAAAGTGTTGGTATGGAAGGCAACCATGGATATGGCCCGCCATGGAATGTGAAAGAATGGTGGAAAAAGGAATAAACTTTTTTTTTCCTGTTTGGGAACCGCCTATGATATATCTAGCATGGAGAGTATTGTGAACTACTTTGTCGTTTTCATTTACAGGAAAGGCATGCCACCCAAAATATTTTTCTCTCTCAATTTAAACTTTGAGCTCTGGCACCTCTACAAATCCCTACTTCCCTCTGCGAAGGGCCTATCTATTTACTTTATGCAATTTTTATTTTTACCTTGAGTCTCCATCTTCTCTTATAAAGCACTGACTAGGGGGCACTATGATCGTACTTGAGCATTGGGTGCAGCTAATATTTGACTGTGTTTCATGAATGGATGAATGATTGAGCATGATGCGCTAGGGATAACTTTCTTTAGTGTTGATATTTTGAAAAACATGGTTGCTTGTTGGCATGCTTGAGTATTGAAGTCATTATGTTAAAACTAGACTATTGCTTTGAATCATCTACAAGTACAAATGTCCATGCTACAAAAGAAAAGAATATGATTTGAACATGTTAGGCAGCATTCCACATCAAAAATTCTGTTTTTATCATTTACCTACTTGATGACGAGTAGGAATTAAGCTTGGGGATGCTGATACATCTCCAACGTATCTATAATTTTTGCTTGTTCCATGCTGTTATATTATCATTCTTGGATGTTTTACAATCATTTTATAGCAACTTTATATCATTTTTTGGGACTAACCTATTGACATAGTGCCAAAGTGCCAGTTGTTGTTTTTGCTTGTTTTTTACTTCGCAAAATATCAGTACCAAACGGAGTTCAATCGCGACGAAACTTTTTGGAGATTTTTTCTGGACCAGAAGACACCCGGTGGGCCAAAGAAGGGCCAGAGAGGTGGGCTGTGGAGGCCACAACCCACATGGGCGCGCCAAGGAGCCCCCGACGCGCCCTGGTGGGTTGTGCCCTCCACGAGTCCCGCCTCCACCACCTCTGACGCCTATAAATTACCAAATATTCAAAAAACCCTAGGGGAGTCGACGAGAAACACATCCAGCCGCCACAAGTTCCAAAACCTCGAGATACAATCTAACGCCATCACAGAGGGGTTCATCTTCTTCATACGTGCCTCTCCGATGATGCGTGAGTAGTCCACCATAGACCTACGGGTCCGTAGGCAGTAGCTAGATGGCTTCCTCTCTCTATTTTGATTCTCAATACAATGGTCTCTTGGAGATCTATTTGATGTAAACTTTTGCGGTGTGTTTGTTGGGATCCAATGAATTTTGAGTTCATGATCAGTTTATATCGATGAATATTATTTGAGTCTTCTTTGATCTCTTATATGCATGATTACTTATAGCCTCGTATTTCTTATTCGAATCTTTGGTTTAGTTAGGCCAACTAGATCGATTTTTCTTGCCATGGGAAGAGGTGCTTTGTGATGGGTTCGATCTTGCGGTGTCCTTTCCCTGTGACAGAAGGGACAGCAAGGCACGCATGTATTGTTGCCATTAAGGATAACAAGATGGGGTCTATTCCTACATGAATAGATCTTGTCTACATCATGCCATCGTTCTTATTGCATTACTCCGTTTTTCCATGAACTTAATACACTAGATGCATGTTGGATAGCGGTCGATGTGTGGAGTAATAGTGGTAGATGCAGGCAGGAGTCGGTCTACTTATCTTGGACGTGATGACTATATAATGATCATCGCCTTGGATATCGTCATGATTATTTGATCTTCTATCAATTGCCCAATAGTAATTTGTTCACCCATCGTGTGCTATACTCATGAGAGAAGCCACTAGTGAAACCTACGGCCCCCGGGTCTACTTTTCCAACATATTGCTTTCCAATCTATCTTTTTGCCTTTTTGGTTTCAGATCTACTAAACAAAAAACCCAAAAATATATTGCTGCACTTTTTATTTGCCCTTTTTATTTTGTGTTCTTGAGAGATCTACCTCTCCTATTTATCACTAGCTAATCTATCTTTTTACCATAGAGAGATTGACAACCTCTCTTTCGCGTCGGGATGCACGTATTTGTTATTTGTGTGCAGGTGCTGCTTATTGGGTGGTGGTGATCCTCCTACTGGTTTGATAACCTTGGTTTCATAACTGAGGGAAATACTTACCATCGCTGTGCTACATCATCCCTTCCTCTTTGGGGAAATACCGACGCAGTCTCAAGCCACGTCATTCTCAACCAAGATATTCAATCCAACATAACGACATCTCAAAGGGAAATATTCAATTCATCACAACATGATAGCAAGGGAATAACATCATATGATCCGACTATATTAACAAAGCCCGTGATACATGAAGATCGTGACATCTCAAGAACACGAGAGAGAGAGAGATTGAACACATAGCTACTGGTACATACCCTAAGCCCCGAGGGTGGACTACTCCCTCCTCGTCATGGCCTCCTCCGGGATGATGAAGATGGCCACCGAAGATGATCTACCCTCTCCGGCAGGGTACTGGAACGCCTCTAGATTGGTTTTTCAGCGATACAGAGAGTTGCGGCGGTGGAAATTCTCATCTAGGATTATTTCTGGGGGTTTCTGAATATATAGGATTTTTGAGCGTCGGTTTCACGCGGAGATGGACCACGAGTGGACCACAAGACACCAGGGCGCGCCAGGCCCCTCTGGCGCGCCCTGGTGGGTTGTGCCCACCTCGTGGATCTCCTGGCCCTCCAACGAAGCTTCTAGTGCCTCTTTTGTCCCAAAAAAATCGTCAAAAAGTTTCGTTGCATTTGGAGAACTTTGATTTCTGCCCAAAAAAACAACACCACGGTAGTTCTGCTGAAAACAGCGTCAGTCCGGGTTAGTTCTAAATAAATCATGTAAAGTGCATCAAAACCATATAAAAGTATTGTAAACATAGGCAATCATGGCATGAATACTTCATAAATTATCGATACGTTGGAGACGTATCAGCATCCCCAAGCTTCATTCATGCTCGTCCTCGAGTAGGTAAATGATAAAAGAACTAATTTATGAAGTGTGAATGCTAGCATAATATATAAGTTTGATCATTGATAATTTCAGTCAATTTTCTAGCATCATAACCAGCAACTTTTTCTCATAAAAATCATCATGATAGAGCAATCAATTCACATGTCATGGTTCAAATAATGAATTCTCTTGAAACTTAACAACCTATGTTCTTAGTCACCAAACAATTGCAATTCAACTTATTCTCAACAAAGTCTAAGTAAGAGCTCCACATACTCAATCATCATATAGTCTTCTATGATTGCTAGTACTCAAAGCATATTTTTAGAACAAATGGCATCCATCGAACACAGAGAAAGATAGGGGCTTAATGTTTCGCCTCCCAACTCATTTATCATAGAGATAATTGTCAACAATAATAAGTCATGATCAAATATATTTGACTGTCCATATGTGCCTAGATCTTTCTCCACCACATGATGCTTGCCAACTAGAGAATAATTGAGGTGGAAATGAGAATGCATACTATTGACTCTCGCATAAAAGTAAATACTGAAAGGTAAAATATAGGCCCTTCGCGGAGGGAAGCAGGAATTTGCAGAGGTGCCAGAGCTCAAAGCTTAAATCGGAGAAAAATATAATTTTGGGAGGTGCACCCTTCCTGTCAATGTTACGACCAAGAGTTATCAATATCTTCCATGTTAAACACATTAGCGGCGGTTCCCAAGCGGTAAAAGTAAAGGTTTACTCCCCCTCCACCAACAAACACACTCCACGGCTAGCCGAATCCACGGGTATCGTCCATACCAACAACATTCCCGGGGGAGTTTTGTTTAATTATTTGCATTTTTTTTGATTTTGGGACTGGGAATCCCTATTACCGCCCCTCTTGTGCAAGGACGAGTGAATAAACACTCATCATGAGAATAACCCGCTTAACATGGAAGATACTAACCGCCCCCCGTCGCTCCATGAGCGGTCCAGGCACACAAAACAGATGTTTATATGAATGTTTAGAGGTGGCATATGCAAATTTACTTGGAATGGCAGTGAAATACCATATATAGGTAGGTATGATGGACTCTTATGGAGGAAACTTGGCTCAAGGATTTGGATGCACAAGTAGTATCTCTACTTAGTACGAAGTGTTGGCTAGCAAAAGGTTCTAAACAAGCACCACATGTTGGAGGATCCATAACAATATAACTTCTATGCAAATATACACAACCATAACTCAATACGTTGTCTTCCTTGTCCAACTTCAACTAATTTTCTCAAGTTTGAAAATAATTAATGGGTATTTACAATCATAGAAGATGTCCAAGATAATATATTTGTATGTGAAAGCTCTCTTCCTTATACTAATCATTCATGAATTGCTTGTATGACCAATATTGTGATTGTCAAGCTTCAAAAGATTTCACTTTCTAAACCCAATGTGAAGCTACCACTAGGCATGATATGAACATATAATTTCAACTTCATGGTATTCAATTCATTCAACGATTTACTCATAGGATATAAGTGAAGAACAAGAGTAAATGACAAGCTACTCTCAAAAGATATAAGTGAAGATCAATGAGTAGTCAAACAATTAAGTAGCTATGTGAGGACTCTCTCTCAATAAAGATTTTCAGATCAGAGTATTTTATTCAAGCAGCAAACTAAATAAAAATAGCACTCCAAGAATAGCACATGTCAAGTGAACGAATAAAAATTTAGGCTCAACATAGGCTAACCGGTAATTGTTGATGAAGAGAGGTGGGATGCGTAGCATCCCCAAGCTTAGATGCTTGAGACTTCTTGAAATTTTTACTTGGGGTGCCTTGGGCATCCCAAAGCTTGAGCTTTTGTATCTCTTTCAATCCTCTCATATGCCGGTTTCACCTAAGTCTCAAGAACTTCATCCACACAAAACTCAAAAAGAACTCGTGAGATTGGTTAGTACACATAAGAACAAATCAACACTTCATGTACTGCAAGACAAGTTGCACAATAATTTTCAAACATCATCTACTTTTTACTATCGTTTCAACAATTTATATCTACCAATATAGGCTATGGAAACTATAGGATAAGCAGATAACAAAACTTTGACAGCAATATGTCCAAACAGAACAGTCTGTAGCAATCTATTAAACCAGTGTACTTCTGTAACTCAAAAAAATATGAAAATTTAGGACATGGTAAAGAATTTATATGACAATACTGTGTAAAAATTTCAGAAACTTTCCACATTCCAGTCAAATATGAAAATTCAAACACTATAGAGAAAGTTTCTGTTTTTACACAGCACACATCAAACATGCAATGCAAGCATCCTAAGGCAATTCTTGGAACGTTATATTGAAAAACAAGATTATAAATAACATATAACAGAGAACAACAAAATAAAATGACGCTCCAAGCAAAACACATATTGTGTGACGAATAAAAATATAGTTATAAGTAAGATATACCGATAGTCTTGAAGACGAAAGAGGAGATGCCTTCTGGGGCATCCCCAAGCTTGGGACAAACATTAATAGCAGCAAATAAATTCTCAAACATGTCATTCTCGTCAAACATAGCATCCCCAAGCTTGTGGCTTGGCATATCATAAGCATAATCACTCTCATCATTAATAGTATGAATAGCACCAATAGTATAACAATTATTATCATCATAATTTACCAAGTTGGTGCCAAAAAGATTTTCAAGATTATAAGAAGTATCATTATCTTCCCAATCATAGTCATCACAACAAGCAATAGGCATAACAAAATCATCATCAAGTCTATCATCTTCCACAATTATTTTTGATTCATCCTCGTGAGGCACAACAATAATAGGAGCAACATCATTTGGGAGAGATACCTTTTTACCTCTACTCTTTCTTCTTTTCTTCTTCTTCACCACATCATGTGTGGGTTTAATTAATTTTTTTGAGCTTCTTATTGATGAGATTGGTTGAATAGGGAGCTCCTCCTCGTCACCTATTTCATCATGAGAGACAATAGGAGGGAAATTGGAAATTTTTGCCCTTTCATTAGTATTCCTTTTATATTCTATTGGTTTTCCCATATTTCTATAGTTGGCAATATAAGCATTCTCATTGCAATTTACCATGCAAAAAATATAGATATTTTTTAGATTAGTTTCAATGTCGTCCGTGAGAATGAATACTTCAAACCAACTATTTTTATGTGTCAATTCTTCACTCCCCAAAAATAGAGAAAGCTCATTATAAAGTTCAAGGGTGATCAAGTCATTACAATATTTGGCCGTGATTTGATCATGAAAAAGTTTGCATTGAAAATTAAGATGACCAACTTTATTGCAAAGTTCACAAGTAATAGGACAAAGAGAACATAATTTTGTAGCAAATTCATCTATCACTTTGAGAAAAAAATTGGTTCTATCATGTTTATGCTTCTTACAAAATCTATCATCCCTATAAGGCACGTCTTCACAAACTTTATCCACTCCACAAAAATTGACATGCTTATAAGAAACATTTTTATCATGACTAGTGCAATCATCATTAGTATTTTTGATATTCATAGAATTCATACTAACAACATTGCAATCATGCTCATTATTCAAGGTATTCTCATTAAGTATTTTCATAATTTCTTCCTCTACCAATTGAGCACAATTTTCTGACTCCTTATGTTCACGAAAGACAGTATAAAGACGATACAAATGATGCAACCTAACCTCCTTTTTTTGTAGTTTTCTTTTATAAACCAAACTAGTGAAAAACAAGAAACTAAAAGATTTAATTGCAAGATCTAAAGATATACCTTCAAGCACTCACCTCCCTGGCAACGGCGCCAGAAAAGAGCTTGATGTCTACTATGCAACTTTATTCTTGTAGACTTTGTTGGGCTTCCAAGCGCAGAGTTTTGTAGGACAGTAGCAATTTTCCCTCAAGTGGATGACCTAAGGTTTATCAATCCGTGGGAGGTGTAGGATGAATATGGTCTCTCTCAAACAACCCTGCAATCAAATAATAAAAAGTCTCTTGTGTCCCCAACACACCCAATACAATGGCAAATTGTATAGGTGCACTAGTTCGGCGAAGAGATGGTGATACAAGTGCAATATGGATGGTAGATAAAGGTTTTTGTAATCTGAAAATATAAAAACAGCAAGGTAGCAAGTAACAAAAGTGAGCACAAATGGTATTGCAATGCTTGAAAACAAGGCCTAGGGTCCATACTTTCGCTAGTGCAATCTCTCAACAATGCTAATATAATTGGATCACATGACCATCCCTCAACGTGCAACGAAGAATCACTCCAAAGTTCTTATCTAGCGGAGAACATAAGAAGAAATTGTTTGTAGGGTACGAAACCACCTTAAAGTTATCCTTTCCGATCGATCTATCCAAGAGTTCATACTAAAATAACACCAAGTTATCCTTTCGGATCAATCTATCTAGAGTTCATACTAAAATAACACCATATGATATGCATCAACCAACTCTAATGTCACCTAGATACTCCAATGTCACAACAAGTATCCATGAGTTAATTATACAATACGCATCAAACAATTTCAGATTCAAAATACTCAATCCAACACAAAGAACCTCAAACAGTGCCCCAAGATTTCTATCGGAGAACATGGTATGAAAACGTGCAATCAACCCCTATGCATAGATCCCCTAGGTCACCGGAATCCGCAAGTTAACGCCTCAACATATATCAAGTGAATCAATAGAATACCCCAATGTCACTATGGGTATCCCCCGCAAGACGTACATCAAGTGTTCTCAACCAAGATATTCAATCCAACATAACGACATCTCAAAGGGAAAGATTCAATTCATCACAACATGATAGCAAGGGAATAACATCATATGATCCGACTATATTAACAAAGCCCGTGATACATGAAGATCGTGACATCTCAAGAACACGAGAGAGAGAGAGAGATTGAACACATAGCTTCTGGTACATACCCTCAGCCCCGAGGGTATACTACTCCCTCCTCGTCATGGCCTCCTCCGGGATGATGAAGATGGCCACCAGAGATGATCTACCCTCTCCGGCAGGGTACTGGAACGCCTCCAGATTGGTTTTTCGGCGATACAGAGAGTTGCGGCAGCGGAACTTCTCATCTAGGGTTATTTCTGGGTTTTTTTTAATATACAGGATTTTTGAGCGTCGGTTTCACGCGGAGATGGGCCACGAGTGGACCACAAGACACCAGGGCGTGCCAGAGGGGCCTGGCGCGCCCTGGTGGGTTGTGCCCACCTTGTGGCTCTCCTGGCCCTCCAACGAAGCTTCTAGTGCCTCTTTTGTCCCAAAAAAATCGTCAAAAAGTTTTGTTGCATTTGGAGAACTTTGATTTCTGCACAAAAAAAACAACACCACGGTAGTTCTGCTGAAAACAGCGTCAGTCCGGGTTAGTTGTAAATAAATCATGTAAAGTGCATCAAAACCATATAAAAGTATTGTAAACATAGGCAATCATGGCATGAATACTTCATAAATTATCGATACGTTGGAGACATCTCAGTCATTCATCAGTCTCAGTTGGATCAGAGCCTCCTTACTTGCTCCCACTTGGTTCTCCGGGACGCGCTGCAACCCGATGGCGCTGGACGCATGTAGGATGGTTAGAGGCATTCCGAGTGCTGATCCAGTTCCCGAAGAGGTTCCCCGAGCTGGTGCTAGCACTTGAACAGGTGAGACGTCCCGCATTACGACATCCACGCTAGAGATGGGATTCGGTGGTGCGACCCGGTCGTCCACGTCGATCTCAATCACTTCGCGTGGCTCTGCAAGTATTCGAAAGCCATTCGGAAATAAGTTCAAAAAGGAAATGAGGCGTTCAAAGATTATATACAATCAGGATCGAGTGCTACCTTTCGAAGTTGCGGTGTGTCGACCTCACCCTTGTCCTTCTCTAGTGAAGCAGTCGACGTGTCAGCCCTACAGAAGAATCACTCGGAGTGTTATTGCATTCGATCAGTCATTCGGAACGATAGTCAGAGTGAAGGTACTTACGCGGAATCCACCGGCACGTTCATCTTGGTCTTGGGCAAAACCGCCTTCCGAGGTTTGCTGGAAGTGATCTTCGGCTGCTTGGTGCTCTTCTCTGGAGATGGAACAAGCTCGGCACGCCCGCGCTTTGAAGTCCGAGTGGGAGGAATAGCCGCGGAGGACTTGGCGGTGTTCGTCCCCAATATGTTGCCTCCACGGACCCCAGGGTCTTGGCGCGTCCTCTGGCGGGGCTCAGGAAGTATCTCCTCCGAAGGAGAAGACTCCGCCTCATCCCCTAGTTCCGACTCCTTCTCGCCCCCTCCGTCTTCACTATCTTCCACATACTCCTCCTCTCCGTCTGAGTCGTTATGACGCTCATTGTCACTGGCCACGTCAGCAGGAGCGTGGTTGCCGACAGGTATCAAGCTCACTATGCCTGTGAAGGCCTGTCAGAATAAAAGTTACTTCAATCAAGATTTGATAATTGAAAGCTGCATCACTCGGAAATGGTAATGGTACTCGGAATTTACCTAATTCGCCGGATTCTCCATCGAGTGCGGAGGCACGCGCCTCGTACCTCTGGGATTATCCCGAACTGGAGTGATGGCCTTGAGTTTGTTGGCCACGGCCTCCTCACTAAGCTCCTCCGGGTGCATACGCGTAAGGTCATCCGGACCCGAGTACAACCACATGGGGTGGGCTCTGGCCTGCAGCGGCTGAATCCTTCTCTGGAAGAAGACCTCTACCAGGTCCAGTCCGTTGATACCATGGTTCATGAGGGATACAAGCGCAATTACAAGGATGTCTACATCTACCTTCTCGTCCTTGGACACAGTCAGCTTAGGGAGTCGCCGAATGCACTCAGCCGAGTATGGTGGGAGACCCAACTGACCCTCTCCGACTGGGAAGTCCTCACAGTAAAACCAAGACGACTGCCAACCCTTGATAGTGTCCGAGAAAGTCATCGAAGGGAAACTGCTCTTGCCCCTCAACTGAATACCCAGGCCCCCACACAGCTGAACTACGTTCGTCTTCTCCTCAGTTAGATTGGTTTTCTTCACACTCATCACTCGGCATGTGAACAAGTGTTTGAACAAACCCCAGTGTGGGTGGCAACCAAGGAAGTTTTCACAAAGAGAAACAAAGGCGACCAGGTAGGTAATGGAATTGGGGGGAAGATGATGAAGTTGAGCTCCGAAAAAATCCAAGAAAGTACGGAAGAAAGGGAGTGGGGCAAAGAGAAACCTCTGTCGAGGTGAGTTGTGAGGAGGACCCTCTCGTTCCCGCGCGGCGCAGGCTCGACCTCCCCCTTCTCCGACACCCTCTAGCTTCCGGCGACCAGGAGACCCTTGATCTCCAGGTCCTCCAACCGACTGGCCGTGACCCGAGAGGCCAGCCAATTGCCCTGGACGGAGCCGGCTAGAGCGCCCGCGCTCGAGGAGGACTCACGTGAGGTCTTCTTCGCCCTCTCGGCTCTCACGGTGGCGCTCTTCGTCATCTCCGGCGAGGAACGACAGCAAATCAGTGGGAAGCAAAGCTCTCGGCGGAGCGGAGGAGTAAACCGGGAAAGCAGAGAATGGATATGTTTTTTCCTATCTCCCTCCCGGCCTTCTTTTATACTCTGGGTCAGCGAAATCTCAGCCGTCGGATCCGCAGCAACCGCGCAATCAACGGGCGCGTGCAGATCTGCGATATCTCTAGGACAGAATTGCGGGGACACGTGGTGAAATTCTCGATGTGGAAATCGAGGCACCGCGGCCACTTCCCCCACTTTCCTGACACAACCGTCACGTTCGCGCGCGCGCTTCCCCACGATTTCGAAAACCCGATGCCGCTACCCGAGTGCACTCTATGTTCGCTGGTGCATTCCAATGCATCAAAACTGACCGAGTGAGCCCCGTGCTCACTGGTGCATTCCAATGCACCAAAACTGACCGAATGGCCCCGTGCTCATTGGTGCTTTCCTATGCACCAAAACTGACCGAGTGAGCTCCGAGTTCGCCGGTGTGTTCTGATACGCCAAAACTCACCGAACGAACTGAAAGGGTCCATCGAGCACTCGGTTGAGTCCTAAACCAATTCAAGAGCATCCAAGTGAAGGTCAAACGGAAGGTTTGGTAATCTCATCTCTAAGTCGTAAGGTTATTTCTCCCGAGAACTGATCTACACCAGGTCCGGTGACTTGAACAGTCGGGCTGTTTGAGTCATTCGAAAGTTACTTAACCTGAACCGGTCGTGGTTTCGATACCGAGTGAGGAATGATCCGCCTCGCTTCCTAGCTTTGCTGAAACGCTACCAATGGCTCAATGTGTTCGTCACTCGGCTCCCAAAAACCTCAACCGATTCGGGGGCACTGACGACGTCACCTACCCTGGGGTAGGGTCACAGACCTCTTATCTAGGACACACCTGGTGTCCTACAAGTTCACAAAAGTCTCTGGACTACCTTAGCACCCAGACGAATGTACAAGATGCACTCGGATCCTTAGAAGTCACTCGGACGCTGTCAACCACTCGGCTTAGCTTTGACACCTGGACGTGAAGAAGCAGAGGAGATGTGGGAGCTACAACATTCGAGGGACTTAATTAGCATTGAATATTGTAGACATTGCGTTACCTGTAATTCTCGTAGTTAACATGGCAGTTTCCGTTAACTCCGGCAGTTACTATAATTAATGACCCTCGTAATGGTACTCGGCTGGTGGTGGCGCACTCTATATAAGCCACCCCCTCTACCAGAAGAGGGGTTACGAACTCTCTGTAATCAGAACACATACTAAACAACATTTAACCCCCGGGCTCGAGACGTAGGACTTTTACCACTTCTGAGTGGGGTCCGAACTCGTAAATTCCGAGTGTTACACTTGCTCCGTCGCGAGGCTTCACCCTACTCATACGTACCCCCCGTATTACTATCAGGATTACTCCCACGATAGTGGTGAAGATGATGAAGGTGGTGGTGATGAAGTGGCCTTCTTCTTCAGCTTATACTTGAGCATAAAATTTTCCTCCCTTAGATCCTCATTCTCTAACTCGAGCTTTAATATATTTTTGCATAATGCCGCCTTGCTCTCTTGCAGAAAACGAGATGGAATAAATTGAACCTTAGGTTTGTATCCTTTAGGGAGGCTTGACTTCTTGAATTCCACATGCATGTCTCTAGGCTGAGGTAGTGGGTCATCCTCTTCCTCAGAGCTATCATCCTTTGTTTCCTTCATGTTGGCGTCTTCCTCCTCATCCGTGGTCCATCCATAATGATCCACCTCTCCATAGACTTTACAACCTGTTTTGAAAACTAACGGAAGGGGAATGGGAGTTTAACTCTAATTCCCTTTCCCCATCTCAATTACCAGCCCTCCCCCAGGTAATAGATATGTGGGATTTTTACACGTGAATTCCCCTTCCACTTCCCTATTGAATTCCCATTCCATCTAAACAAACAGAGGAATAAAACTCTCAATGCCTCAAACTCCCATTCCCTCTTTCCAATTCCACCGAACCAAACACGCTGTTAGGGTTTGCAATATAGTCAGCAACATAGCCCTCCCCCTCTGAATCTTGAGACGACATATTTTCAGACCTGTCAGGAAAACAACACGAAACAAGAACATGGGATTTTTCTGCGATGCAGTGGTCAAAACAATTGGGGGTATACATAAAGATTATTTTTATCTTGGGAAGCAAGAATATGGAAGGAAAACGGAGTCGGGAAGGTGCCCGATGGGGCACAACCCACCAGGGCGCGCCAGGCAGGGCAGGCACGCCCTGGTGTATCGTGCTCACCTCGGTTGCTTTCCTGTTTATTTCTTATTTTCCTAATATTTGTAACATTCCAAAACTAACAGAAAATATTTTTGCGGATTTTTCGGAGTCCGTTTACTTACCGTATCACATACCTCCTCTTTTTCAGGATTCTGGAGTGTTCTGGAAGGTTTCTTTTATGTGTTCCTCCGGTGTCATGGATTGGATAATATTGCTTTCAACATTAATAGGCGTACCTGAGATATAGTGTTTAATTCTTTGTCCATTGTCCACCTACGGGTTAGTACCTTCGGCATTATTAATCTTGATAGCTCCAGAGCGATAAACCTCTTCGATAACATATGGTCCTTCCCATTTGGAAAGAAGTTTTCCTGCAAAAAATCTAAAACGAGAGTTGTACAAAGGAACATATTCTCCAACTTTGAATTCCCGCTTTTGGATTCTTTTGTCATGCCATCTTTTAACCTTTTCTTTGAATAGTTTGGCATTTTCATAAGTTTGGGTTCTCCATTCATCTAGTGAGCTAATATCAAATAACCTCTTTTCACCGGCAGGTTTGAAATCATAATTGAGTTCTTTAATTGCCCAAAATGCTTTATGTTCTAACTCTAGAGGCAACTGACAAGCCTTTCCATATACCATTTTGTATGGAGACATACCCATAGGATTTTTATAAGCTATTCTATAGGCCCAAAGTGCATCATCTAGTTTCTTAGACCAATTCTTTCAGGACCTATTGACAGTTTTTTGTAATATTAATTTTATCTCTCTATTGCTAAGTTCAACTTGACCACTAGATTGAGGATGATAGGGTGATGCAATTCTATGGTTAACATCATATTTAGCAAGCATTTTACGGAAAGCACCATGAATAAAGTGTGAACCACCATCAGTCATTAAATATCTAGGGACTCCAAACCTCGAGAAAATAACTTCTTTAAGCATTTTAATGGAGGTGTTATGATCAGCACTACTAGTTGGAATAGCTTCTACCCACTTAGTAACATAATCAACAGCAACCAAAATATGAGTATACCCATTAGAGGAAGGAAAAGGTCCCATATAGTCAAAACCCCAAACATCAAATGGTTCAACAAGTGAATAATTCATAGGCATTTCCTGACGCTTACCGATATTACCAATTCTTTGACATTCATCACAAGACAAGACAAACTTACGGGCATCCTTGAAGAGAGTAGGCCAATACAAACCAGATTGCAATACCTTGTGAGTAGTTCTATCTCCCGCATGATGTCCTCCATAGGCTTCGGAATGACATTTCTGTAGGATTTTTTTCCTGTTCATGCTCAGGTGCACAACGTCTAATAATACCATCTACCCCTTCTTTATAAAGATGTGGATCATCCCAAAAGTAATGTCTTAAATCATAGAAGAATTTTTTCTTTTGTTCGTATGCGAAACTAGGTGGTATATATTTAGCAACAATGTAGTTAGCATAATCAGCATACCAAGGAGTGTTTTGAGAAACATTTATTGCAGCTAACTGTTCATCAGGAAAACTATCATCAATAGGTAGTGGGTCATCAAGAATATTTTCTAACCTAGACAAGTTATCAGCTACGGGGTTCTCAGCTCCTTTCCTATCAGTGATATGTAAATCAAGTTCTTGAAGCAAGAGAACCCACCTAATGAGTCTAGGTTTAGCATCTTTCTTTTCCATAAGATATTTTATAGCAGCATGATCAGTGTGAACAATAACTTTGGAATCAACAATGTAAGATCTGAATTTATCACAAGCAAACACAACTGCTAAAAATTCTTTTTCAGTAGTAGCATAATTTCTTTGGGCACTGTCTAGAGTTTTGCTAGCATAATGGATAACATTTAATTTCTATCAACTCTTTGTCCTAGAACAGCACCAACAGCATAATCACTAGCATCACACATAATTTCAAAAGGCAAGTTCCAATCAGGTGGTTGAATGATAGGTGCAGAAGTTAAGGCTTTCTTGAGTGTTTCAAAGGCTTCTACACAATCATCATCAAAAACAAATGGAATATCCTTTTGTAAAAGGTTAGTAAGAGGCCTAGAAATTTTAGAGAAGTCTTTAATAAACCTCCTATAAAAACCAGCATGACCAAGGAAACTCCGAATACCTTTAATATCTTTAGGACATGGCATTCTCTCAATTGCATCAACTTTAGCTTTATCCAGCTCAATACCTCGTTCAGATATTTTATGCCCCAAGACAATACCTTCATTAACCATAAAGTGGCACTTCTCCCAATTCAAGACGAGATTAGTTTGTTCACATCTCTGCAAAACTCGATCAAGGTTGCTTAAGCAATCATCAAAAGAAGTTCCGTAAACAGAAAAATCATCCATGAAAACCTCCACAATATTTTCACAAAAATCAGAGAATATAGCAGTCATACATCTTTGAAAGGTAGCAGGTGCATTGCATAAACCAAAAGGCATACGTATATAACCATGGGTTCCAAAAGGACAAGTAAAGGTGGTTTTCTCTTGATCAGATTGTGATACAGGTATTTGAGAGAAACCAGAATATCCATCCAGAAAACAAAAGTGTGTGTGCTTAGATAATCTTTCTAGCATTTGATCAATGAAAGGCAGAGGGTAATGATCTTTTCTAGAAGCTTTGTTTAATTTTCTAAAATCAATTACCATTCTATAGCCAGTGGCAATTCTCTGTGGAATAAGTTCATTTTTATCATTAGGAACAACAGTAATACCTCCCTTCTTAGGGACACAATGAACGGGACTTACCCATCTACTATCAGCTATGGGATAAATTATACCTACTTCCAAAAGCTTTATAATTTCAGTTCTTACCACTTCTTTCATCTTAGGATTCAATCGTCGTTGGTGATCAACAACAGGTTTAGCATCAGGTTCCATATTGATCTTGTGCTGACAGAGAGTGGGACTAATGCCCTTAAGATCATCAAGAGTATATCCAATATCATCCCGGTGCTTCCTCAGAATTTTTAATAATCTTTCTTCTTCATGTTCTGAAAGGTTAGTACTAATAATAACATGATATATCTTTTTCTCATCAAGATAAGCATACTTCAAATTGTCAGGCAATTGCTTTAATTCATACACAGGATCACCTTTAGGTGGAGGAGGACCTCCTAGAGTTTCAATAGGCAAATTGTGTTTTAGGAGAGGTTGTTGTTGAAAGAAATTTTTATCTATTTCATTTCTTTCATGCAAGTGCATATAATTTTCATGGTCAAGCAAATATAGTGGATCGATAGGAGGTACGGCAATAGAAGCAAGACCAATTATTTCATCCTTACTAGATAATTCTTTATTACGTGGTTGTCTACTAAACTTGGAAAAGTTAAACTCACGAGACACATCACCAAAATTAACACCAACAATTTGTTTTTGACAATCTATCTTAGCATTAACGGTGTTCAAGAAAGGTCTACCAAAGATAATGGGACAAAAGTCATCTTGTGGGGAACCAAGAACTAGAAAATCAGTAGGATATTTTATTTTCCCACACAAGACTTCAACATCTCTAACAATCCCAGGTGGTGTGATGGTGTCTCTATTAGCAAGTTTAATAGTAACATCCTATATCATTCATAATTTCTTGGTATAAGGTAAAAGGAATAGCACTCACACTAGCACCCATATCACACAAACCATGGTAGCAATGATCTCCTATTTTAACTGAGACAACAGGCATGCCAACTACGGGTCTATGTTTATCTTTTTCATCGGGTTTGGCAATTCTAGCAGCTTCATCACAGAAGTAAATATCATGCCCATCAATATTTTCTACCAAGAGATCTTTAACCATAGAAACACTAGGTTCTACTTTAATTTGTTCAGAGGGATTAGGTGCTTTAATATTACTTTTGCGAACCACAGTTGATACCTTAGCATGTTCATTTATCCTAACAAGGAAAGGTGGTTTTTCAATATAACCAGTAGGCACAACTGGATCAACATTGTAAATGATGGTTTCATCTTTAGCTATGACCGGTTCTTTAATAGGGGGATGATATTTAAACCACTTCTCCTTAGGGAGGTCAACATGATTGGCAAATGATTCACATAAAGGGGCTACTATCTCAGAGTCAAGTCCATATTTAGTGCTAAACTTGTGAAAAGCATCGGTATTCATAAAAGATTTAACACAATCAAACTTAATCTTAATACCTGACTCATTACCTTCGCCGAGTTCCCAATCTTCAGAGTTGCGTTTGATTCTTTCTAAGAGATCCCACTTGAATTCAATAGTCTTCATCATGAAAGAACCAGTACAAGAAGTATCGAGCATGGATCGATCATTATGAGAAACCCGAGCATAAAAATTCTGAATAATAATTTCTCTCGAGAGATCATGATTGGGGCATGAATATAACATTGACTTAAGCCTCCCCCAAGCTAGAGCGATGCTTTCTCCTTCACGAGGCCAAAAATTATATATATATATATATATAATTCCGATCACGATGAACTAGATGCATAGGATAAAACTTTTGGTGGGATTCTAATTGCAATGGATTCCAGTTCCATGATCCAATATCATCACATAGCCTATACCATGTCAATGCTTTTCCCTTCAAAGTTAAAGGGGAAATATTCTTCTAAACTTCATCTCCGGGTAAACCTGGAAGCTTAAATAATCCACAAATTTCATCCACATGTATTAGATGCATATCAGGATGTTCAGTTCCGTCTCCTGCATAAGGATTAGCAGTTGTTCTACCATACCCGAAGGAATTTCATAACCAATATTTTCAGTGGGTGCAGTAGGTTGAGGGGCAACTAATTGTGGTTCCGGTCGAGGTGAAGATACCCCGTACAAACCCAAAGGATTGTTTTCCATAGTAGCAAGTGACAATAAATTTCAGCACGTAGTATAAATTTTTCCTTACCGATTTCCACTTACCAAGAGCGCTTCACTCCCCGGCAAAGGCACCAGAAAAGAGCCTTGATGACCCACAAGTATAGGGGATCAATCGTAGTCCTTTCGATAAGTAAGAGTGTCGAACCCAACGAGGAGCAGAAAGAAATGACAAGCGGTTTTCAGCAAGGTAGTTTATGCAAGTATTGAAATTGTAGGTAGCAGGCAGTTTGATAGCAAGATAATTCGTAACGAGCAAGTAAAGATAATGGTAAACAAAGTGCAGCAAAGTATCCCAATCCTTTTGTGGAAAAGGACAGGCCAAAATGGTCTCTTATAATAAGCAAAGCGTTCTTGAGGGCACACGGGAATTTCATCCAGTCACTTTCATCATGTTGGTTTGATTTGCGTTCGCTACTTTGATAATTTGATATGTGGGTGGACCGGTGCTTGGGTGCTGTTCTTACTTGAACAAACCTCCCACTTATGATTAACCCCCTCGCAAGCATCCGCAACTATGAGAAAAATATTAAGATAAAATTTAACCATAGCATTAAACATTTGGATTCAAATCAGCCCCTTACGAAATAGCGCATAAACTAGGGTTTAAGCTTCTGTCACTCTAGCAACCCATCATCTAATAACTACTCCACAATGCATTCCCTTAGGCCCAAAGATGGTGAAGTGTCATGTAGTCGACGTTCACATGACACGACTAAGGGAATCACAACATTCATATCATCAAAATATCGAACACATATCAAATTCACATGATTACTTGCAACATGACTTCTCCCGTGACCTCAAGAACAATGGTAACTACTCACAAATAATATTCATGATCAAGATCAGAGGGGTATTAAATAGCATAATGGATCTGAACATATAATCTTCCACCAAATAAACCATATAGTAATCAATTACAAGATGTAATCAACACTACTAGTCACCCACACGTACCAATCCGAGGTTCCGGTACAAAGATTGAACACAAGAGATGAACTAGGGTTTGAGAGGAGATGGTGCTGTTGAAGATGTTGATGAAAATTGGCCTCCCTAAGATGAGAGGGTTGTTGGTGACGACGATGGCTTCGATTTCCCCCTCCGGGAGGGAAGTTCCCCCGGCGAAATCACTCCGCCGGAGGGCAAAAGTGCTCCTGCCCAAGTTCCGCCTCGAGACAGCGGCGTTCCGCCCCGAAAGTCCTCTCCTTATTTTTTTCTAGGTCAAAAGACCTTATGTACCAGAAGATGGGCAACGGAGGTGGGCTGGGCTGACCACAACCCACCAGGGCGCGCCTGGGGGGCCTGGCGCGCCCTGTTGTTTTGTGGTCACCAGGTGGCCCCTATCCGGTAGTTATTTGCTCCAGTATTTTTTATTTATTCCAAAATAATTCTCTGTGAAGTTTCAGCTTATTTGGAGATGTGCATAATAGGTGTCTCTGATATGCTTTTTCAGGTCCAGAATTCCAGCTGTCGGCATTCTCCCTCTTTGTGTAAACCTTGCATATTATGAGAGAAAAGGCATTAGAATTACTCCATAAAGCATTATTATGCATAAAAACATTATAAATAACACTAGGAAATCATGATGTAAAATGGACGTATCATTGGCCTAAACCCTAACTTGTCAATCTCACCAAGTTGACCATTCGATCTCACTGATGAGCACTTGCCTACTGAAATTCATTTGGAATTTCCAAACAGTTTTAGTCGGTGCTACCAAAGTGTGAAAAGCGCTTAGGTCATTGTTCCTCAGATCCACCGATCAATTTCATCCGGAGTGACCGAAGTTCCTAAATTCAAACCTTTTGTACAATTCAGTGTGACCGAGTTTTTTAATCCGGTCTCACCGAAGTATGCAAAAAGGTGTGTATTGGTTAGAATTTTGGTCCTACCTATATATACCCCCACCCAATCCACTAGAATCTCTCGAATCAAACACAACTCCTATCCGTATTTCTAAGAGAGAACTTCCACTCCTTGTGCCGATTTCAAAGGGATTCAACTCCAACCATTGATCATTTGATTTGTAGTCCACCCTTTGCTTTCCACCCAAACCTCCAACCAAAAGCCCATAATCTGTACTAGAGTGTTTGGGTGTTGAGTAGATTATCTTTTGAAGCACAAGGGCAAGGAGTTGATCATCAACAACACCATCTATTACCTTTTGGAGGGTGGTGCCACCTAGATTGGCTAGGTTTGCTTGGGACTCTCCAAATTGTGTGAAGAAACCAAGATGTTTGTGAGGGTTTTGAGATCGCCTACTTCGTGAAGACTTACCCTGAGTGAGATTAGTCCTTCAGGTGTAAGCCATGGTGGGATAGGCAAGGTTACTTCTTCGTGGACCCTTTGTGGCTGTGACCCCTTTGTGGAATCGATTCCTTCATGTAATAGAGCAACCATGATCTTTTGAGATCGAAGCCTCCAACAACATGGACGTACAATAGCATCACCTATTGGAACCACATGCCAAAAATCTTTCGTGTCACTCTTGCGTTTGTGATTCTCTAAACCCATCTCTCTACATTACTATTGCTTGCAACGTCTCTACTTTTCTATGCCTATACTCTAGATTTTCATGTGTAGGCTGTTATTTGACGTGCTAGCTAAAGCTAAAATATGCTAAGAACTATAATTGGGAAAAGAGTCCTTTAAATTTGGCAACTAGTCTATTCATCCCCACCTCTAGACATACTTTCGATCATACACCCTTAAAGGTCGGTGAGCTTACCACGCCAATGTTACACATCATCCTAAACATGAGATTACGTACCAAAATTAACATGATTAGAACAAAACTACATGATTTGAAGGCAACATAATAGTAACTGGGGATAGGTAACGTGGTTTAAGACAACTGGGGCATCCCATGCCATATACAACATCATGAATTTTTTCCTCTAAACAAAATATATACAGTTCAACAACAAAGACTACTTACACTACTACATAGATACTGTAGAAGCAATTCTGGGCGCTTAACCCTCGGCATGCCAGGCATATGACTTAGTAGTGGATGTGAAAACACAGTAGATCTGGACCTTGAAGCCCCAAGCGTTTGTTTGAAGATGAGGACATCCTCCTACTTCATGTGGTGCTTTCGCAGCACTCGCTTCAGTTTCAGAACAACAATGTCTGGCCGCTGAACTCGGCCATGTACACCCATTCCTCACACCAGTGCAAGAGGCCACCGACATGAAATTAGAAAGTCATCAAGACGAAAATCATGGCCATGTCGTCCATATCCATCTGGGCATAGAATTGGCATTTCACATGTTCTCTCGGTTTGTATCCCAGATTGGGTCGATGACCATGATGGTGAAGTGGTTGTGCCACCGCCTCCCTCTTCCTCGCCACTCCGGACTTCTTTACCCATGGGTTGAGCGGGATCGTGTCCTGGAAGCCAGACGATGGATGGCATCCCCCACCCCTCATGATGCCCCACTTGGTCTTGATCACCTTGTCAATTAAGCATACATTGGTGATTATCATTGCACAAAAAATCAAGGAAGTGCACAATCAAGGAGAATCATCAACATGCAAAGACATAGGCAGTGCATAAGTGAAGCATAAGCTTGGACATTGCACATTTACATGATCTAACACAAAGGCACAATCATGGACATGGAAAGACATAGGCAGTGCAAAACCCAATCATGAGCATGGACATTGCACATTGGCATGATTTAACACAAAAGGCATTAAACAACTGTGGACATGCAAAGACATCGGTAGTTCAAAATTGAAGCATGGGCATGGACATTGCACATTGGCATGATATAACACACATACACTGCACAATAATGGACATGAAATGACATCGACAGTTTGAAATTGAAGCATAAGCATGGGCATTGCACAATGGCGTGATCTAAGACAAAGCATCAAACATAACCATTGCCATGCACATTGGTGAGATCTAACACAAAGCAATGCACGGTCAATCATAAGCATTGGCATGATAGGTGCACATTCTGGCGCTGATTCGATCAAAGAACCTCGCGGCTTTAGTGCAACAAGCCGATCGAAAGCGGTGCTTGAGAATCCAAATTGACATGCACAATGTGGCACCCCGGATCAGAGAACCGGATTACCAGTGTTTCCAACCCAGAAATCATGTCTTCTGGAAACACACAACAACTTGGTATAGAACAGAACTGAACTTTATTGATAACTGATGGGTACAAGCTCATATTTTACAATGATAACGAGGCCAAAGGCACCCTCAGTGCTACGACAGTATCCATATTATTTATGGAACCTAGTAGGGCCTCGGAACTACTAAGTATTCCTACGGCGTAGCGGATCATAGCGGCAACTCCATCCACAGGGACTCTGCTGTGGACACATCCTAGTTAGCGTAGCACGCAACATCAGGACCTCCGTCCTCGGCTTCTCCTGCATCTGGCATGATACGCCAGGTGAGTACTTTGAATGTACTCGCAAGCTCACGACAACCAAGTAATGCAGCAAACAATAGCATGGCAATCAACATGTTAAGAACTCAAGCCATTCACTTACTGCACCGGTCATTAACTTACTCTCAATCGGGTTGTCCCACAACCCTCGGAATACCCATAGGCCATCGGGTACTTCCGACCATACGAAGAGTTCTTCCATCATTACTATCATAGTTATAGTTGACCATCTACTGAGGTCTGGACGGGCTGTCCAATATCGTGGACGCGGCTATTCGAATAGATTTTTACACTCTACAGAGGTTGCGCACTTTACCCACACCATGAAACACCTGGCCTCGCAATCCCCTTCGGGTGGACCAGCGTCGCTTCAACGAAACTTGCCTGACCCGTGACTCTCTCATCGTACCTCCGGCATTCATCCTCCCCCGTGGAGGCCTGCCCTGAGTGGCCCCTGTGTCCTCATGACACCTGCCACCGTCGTGGCCAAACTAAACTGTACCAAACGGGGACGTACAAAACTGTCCCAAACGGGGACGCCGGCACAAACAAACAACAACTGGGCTCACAGGATTATCACCGCCTACCTGATCAGGGTAGCACGCGCGCATAACCCTCCCTCTTTGTAGGTACCGGTGAAAGATCGCGCAGTCAGACCAAGTCAAGGCCGTCCCATACCGGCAAATGTGGTTGCACGAGTATGCCCGGACAGGTGACTCAAGATCAACCACTAATTTTACTTCAAATATAGTGGGTCATCACAATAAGCATCTAAGTATTTAAATGAATCACTATGGATTAACTTATAGCAAGTAAATAAGCATAATGCATGAAATTATGCAATGCTATGGAAATGCTACATAAAATGCGTATCATGGCTTGCCTTGCTCTGTTGGGTTGTTCAAACACTCTTGATCTTCAAATGCACCACAATCTCCTTCTGAAAATATTTTTAAAATGCAAAGGAAAATATAACATAATGCATTTCTGTTCACTAGAAATTCTGTGGGTATAGGAAAAATGCCAAAATTTGTCAGAAAATAATAGGGCTCAGTACCAACACAATGCAAAAAAGAATCAATTGAATTGGAGCTATGGATAAAAAGTTATTTAGGGTCAAAGTCTGGTCAAAATTCTGGATTAAAAATGAATTTAAACAGAAAACAGAAAAATACCCAGCCGGCCACATCGAAGGCGTAAAGTGGAGGGGCGCCTCCACTTATACCGCTTCGGGCGGGGACCTGAGCCGCTGACAGGTGGGTCCGGCTTGGTTTAAATAGGGAGAGGGAGAAGGGAGCCGAGCACCGCGGCGCTCCGGCGATGGTCGCCGGCGACAGAGGCGGCGGTGGGGTCGGGAGACTACAGGAATGGAACGGGCGCTCAACGGCGAGCACGTACGTACCCGTGGATTGACTAGAGATGGTCGGACGACGTCATCCCCTCCGTCTCCGGCGGCAGCGACGCTCGGGTGAGATCGGAGACGGCGGTCCCGGCGACGGTTGGCTTGGGCAAGAGGTCGGGGAGCACCAGGGGACTACCCTGAGCTCGAGGGTGAGGTCAATTGGGGCTGGGGAGGAGTGGGGCTGGCTGGCGACAGGGCTCGATGGGGCGGCGGTCTCCGGCGAGGTTCGAGGCCAAAGGGCCTCTCGTCCTTGGCTCGCTGCTTGGGGGGGGACGATTGAGAGGTAGAGGAGTGGGGGTGAGCAGCTTTGGATGGACGGGGAGGGCCTTAAATAGGCGGGAGGCGAGCCCGGCGATCTCTCCCGAAGCGGCGAGGCTCGGCCACGTCGCCGGTGCCCGTACTATGCGCTGGCTGGCCGGAAGCGGCGACGGGATGGAAGAGGGCAGGAGGGAGCGACGGGACGAGTCCGGCGCCATTAATGGCTTGCGGACGACCACAGTGGCCGAAGCTCACTGTTGCGCCCGTGGCGAAGCTTGGACGGGAGCGGCGGCGGCCTTCTCCGGCGACCAAGAGGGTTCGAGAGGAGCCACGCGGCTGGCTGGAGCGATGTCGGCACCAAGGGACAAGGGGGAGCAGCGATGGATGGCTCGGGCGAGCTCATCTGCTTCTGGTGCCGTGCAGAGCGTGCACACGGGCATGCCAGTGCCGTGCTCACCACGGTTGCGGTCACCAGAAGGACACGCCTGCCAGGCGCACCTTGTCCATAGGGTCGACCCTTGTCCACTTAGCCTCCTTGGGTCACTGGCTCGACCAGGTTCACCCTGCTGTGAAGTGTAGCCTCAGCTACAGCTTCTGCCCGCAATCTTGAGGAGATTCTGGAGGGAAAATGAGATAGGGATGGTGCCAGAGGAGATGTCTAGTGCCATCTAGGTTGGAGGGACTACAAGCTGGCAAAGTTTGAGAAGGTTTGAAGGAGATTTGAGCATAGCTCCTTTAGAAACCACCATTATGTTCCAGAGTGCAAATTAGCTTGTGGCACTCACATGGATGCTCTGCTAATGATGAAACTTGGTGGAGTGAAGTTATTTGGTAGTGCACACATGCCATAAAAATTGTGGATCAATTGTGCACCCCTAGCTTGTACTTCCTTCACAAGGTTCTTAGATAAGCAGAATCTTGTCAGAGTTTTGTTGCTCAAAATTTGTACTGGACCAGATGATGTTTTTGGATATTGTGGCTATATAGGATCCCTAGGAGCTTAGGGAGTTTATTGAGAATTTTCTGAGATAAGGAAAGTGGGGTTGCTTCACAATGCACCAATTCTGGTCAGAAATAAAATAATTATTCTGGCCAAAATTTTACATTGGGCAATGGAATATTTTTGGAGATTATGGAATCAAATGATGATGAGAAGATGTGGGAAAAGTTTGGGAATTTATTGATCATCCAATCTATAGGTTGCTTCACAACCCATAGTGATGACATTAATTCCCAAATATAGAAAAGGAGTTTATTGGAAAAGATGAAATATTGGAAATTGATCCAGGAGGTATGTGGAAAGGTTTTGGCAAGATGAGGAGGGTTTTGGGTTACTGGGGAAAAGATTTAAAGATTCACTGAGCCAATTCAATTGAAAAGGTTTGAAAATCAACCAAGTTTGCAAATAAAATCCAAATGAATTTGAAAAGAAAAAGTTGTCAAAAACCAGGGTGTCACAAACCTACCCCCCTTAGGATGAATCTCGTCCTCGAGATTCGGTTGCTCAGGGAACAAGTACGGGTATGCGGATCTGAGTAAATCTTCCCTCTCCCAGGTAGCCTCTTCCTCAGTATGGTGCTCCCATAGCACTTTGTAAAACCTGATTACCTTACTCCTGGTAGTTCTTTCCATTTCATCCAGGATCCTGACTGGATTTTCTTCGTAGGTCAGATCCTTAGCCAGTTCTAGCTCACTCATATCCGCTTGTTTGATTGGTGGTGCAATGCACTTCCTTAGCTGTTATATGTGGAAGACATCGTGCACATCAGACAACTCTGGTGGTAGTTCCAACTGGTATGCCACTCTGCCTCTTCTAGCAACCACTAGAAAGGGGCTGATATATCTTGGTGCAAGCTTTCCTCGGGTATGAAATCTCTTCACTCCCTTCATGGGGGTTACTCGCAGGTAAGCATATTCTCCGGGCTCAAAGGTCACTTCTCGGTGCTTTGGGTCATAGTAGCTCTTTTGTCGGGACTTGGCTGTTCGAAGATGCTCCTGAATGTCCTTGACCCGTCTCTCAGCCTCGAGCATCAAGTCCGTGCCGAATATACGGCTATCTCCTGTCTGGGACCAATTTAAGGGGGTGCGGCACTTCCGCCCATAGAGTGCCTCAAACGGTGACATCTTCAGGCTTGACTGATAACTGTTGTTGTAGGAGAATTCCGCATAGGGTAAGCTGTCTTCCCATTTGGGTCCATGGGTAAGAGAACAGGACCGAAGCATGTCTTCCAATATCTGGTTCACTCTTTCGGTCTGTCCATTTGTCTGCGGATGGTATGTCGTGCTATGCTTCAGCATGGTTCCCAAATCTTGATGCAATCGTAGCCAGAATGCTGAGGTGGATAGGGAACCTCTGTTTGAGGTGATGGACTTGGGTACTCCATGAAGGCTGACTATCCGGGACATGTAGAGCTGTGCCAGCTGATTTGCGTTGAAAGTGGTCTTTACCGGAATAAAGTGAGCCACTTTTGTGAGTATATCCACAATGACCCAGATAGCATCATTGCCTCTTGTTGATTTGGGTAGTCCAACAATGAAGTCCATACATATGTCGTCCCACTTCCACTGGGGAACTGGTAAAGGTTGCAGTAGCCCAGCGGGTTTCTGGTGTTCCGCCTTGACCTTGTTGCAGATATCACAGCAGGCGACATAGTATGCTATATCTCTTCGCATTCCTGGCCACCAAAATGTTTCTCTCAAGTCCTTATACATCTTGGTACCTCCCGGGTGGATAGAGTATGCGGACTCATGTGCTTCCCTGAGTATTCGTTGTCTCAGATTATCCTGATCGGGTACACATATCCACTTTTCGAACCACACGGTGCCTTGGTCATCCATACGAAAGGACTTGGCCTTCCCCTTCGGAATCAACTCCTTGGTTTCTTTTATTCCTTCATCTGGCTCTTGGGCCTTCTTAATTTCTTCCATAAGTGTGGGAGTAATTTCCAACGTATCTGGGGTAATTGGGCCGCATAGCACCATGTTGAGCTCAGCGAATTCCTCTTGTAGCCTTGGATGCATACTTCCCATTAGTGTATTCACGGTGCCCTGTTTTCTGCTGAGGGCATCTGCAACCACATTAGCCTTTCCCGGATGATAGTTTATTCCAATGTCATAGTCTTTGACTAATTCAAGCCATCTTCGCTGCCTGAGATTCAGGTCAGGTTGAGTGAAAATATACTTGAGACTCTTATGGTCTGTGTATATTTCGCAACGTTGTCCCATGAGGTAATGCCTCCAAATCTTCAGGGCATGAACCACGGCTGCCAATTCCAAATCATGCGTGGGGTAGTTCTCCTCATGAGGTCGTAGCTGTCTGGATGCATACGCTACAACCTTTCCTTCTTGCATCAATACACAACCGATTCCTCGTCTGGAAGCATCGCAGTATATGTCAAAGCCCTTGTGTATGTCCGGAAGGACTAATACCGGTGCTGTCGTTTGCCTTGTCTTTAGCTCCAGGAAACTGTTGTCACATTCCGTCGTCCAGACGAACCTTTGATTCTTCTTGAGCAATTCCGTCAGGGGCTTGGCTATTTTAGAGAAGCCTTCTATGAAACGACGATAGTAGCCTGCCAATCCCAGGAAGCTACGGACTTCGGTCACCGTGGCTGGTGTCTTCCAATTCAGCACTGCAGCTACTTTGCTGGGGTCGACGGCTACTCCTTGTTCTGACAGAATGTGCCCCAGAAATCCCACCTCTTTAAGCCAAAATTCGCATTTGCTTAACTTGGCGTACAGCCGATGGGCTCTCAACCTTTCTAGGATAGCATGGAGGTGTTGTTTGTGCTCTTCTTCATCCTTGGAATATATCAGGATATCATCGATAAACACCACCACAAATTTATCCAGAAAGTCCATGAAGACTTTGTTCATCATGCTCATGAAGTAGGCTGGAGCATTCGTCAGTCCAAATGACATGACTGTAAATTCATACAGACCATATCGGGTGGTGAACGCTGTCTTAGGTATATCCTCTTTTCGGATTTTTAGCTGATGATACCCGGTTCAGAGGTCAATCTTGGAGAATACCCGTGCTCCGTTTAGTTGGTCGAATAAATCATCAATGCGAGGGAGCGGGTACTTGTTCTTGATGGTGACCTCATTCAGCTGGCGATAGTCTACGCACATTCGTAGACTCCCATCCTTCTTCTTAACAAAGAGCACTGGTGACCCGCATGATGAGATGCTTGGGCGAATGTACCCTTTTTGCAACAATTCATCCAACTGCTTCTTCAACTCTGCCAACTCTGGACCTGGCATACGATAGTATTTCTTGTAAATCGGAGCAGTGCCGGGAACCACTTCAATTGCAAACTCCAATTCCCGGTCGGGTGGCATTCCTGGTAGTTCCTCAGGAAATACGTCCGGAAATTCACAAACTACCGGAATTAAGTTCATATCCGTGGCGGTAGTTTGGTATGCCATTCCCTTCTTCGACATCATCTTGCTGGCGAGGAATTGGACTGTTTGTCCTGCTGGGTTAACCAGTGTCACTGTCCCGTTGGCACAATTGATGCACACCTGGTGCGGTGTCAACCAGTCCATTCCCAGTATTACGTCCAATCCTGAGGATTCAATGGCAATGAGTGCAGCTGGAAATTTTATTCCATGTATAGAGATTTCCAGATCTCTATATATCAGATTTGTTTTGAGCAGGGAGCCAGGGGATTGTACCACCATGATTTTGTCCAGGACTGAAGGGAAAAATTTGTGCAAGGTGGCAAAACTCCGCGAAATAAATGAATGGGAAGCCCCAGAATCAAATAAAATTACTGCAGGTATGTTGTTGACAGAAAACATACCAAGGACTACTTCTGGAGCTTCGCAGACTTCCTCGGCGGAGATATGGTGGACGCGTCCGTGGATGAAATTATGATTGGGGTGGCGTCCAATAGTGTTGAAGTGCGGCTTGACGTCGGAAGATGGCTTCCCGTTGTTGGCGGGGCACTGTTTGGAGTAGTGTCCGCTCTGGCCGCAAGTGAAACAGGTGTTGTTGCGGCGACAATCCTCTAGCACTGGCTGTTTGCCGAAGGTCTTGGTCTGACTCACGGTCTTGTTGTTCTTGCCACTGCTCCAGGTGGGCTTATATTCAGATGATCCTGGCTGCCAGATGCGTGGCTTCTGCGTAACCTGCTCACGGTTGTCCTTCTTGGGTTCAAACTTCCTCTTGTGGTTGTCAATTCCAGACTTATGTTCCCGTTCGGCTATGAAAGCCTTGTTTACCAGAGTTTGGAAGTCCGGGAAATCTAGCATGCAAAGCTGGCAACGGAGGGCGTGATTCAGTCCTCCTAGGAACCGATCTATCTTTCTTTCCTCGGTGGCCACATCATAGGTAGAGTACCGTGACAGATTGTTGAACTTGTTTCACTACTAGGAAAAAGCTTATAGACAGACGCTTACTAGTAGTGCGGGTTTTTACCCCTCGCTACTGGTACTTACTAGTAGCGCGGGTTTATACCACCTGCTACTCCTAAGTTGATAGTAGTAGCACGGGTTTATAACCCTCGCTACTACTATGGCCTGTCCCCGGGGGGCACGGTAGAGACCACTTAGTAGTAGCGAGGGTTATAAACCCTCGCTACTACTAAGTTGATAGTAGTAGCGCGGGTTTATACCCCTCGCTACTAGTAAGTGGTATCTACCGTGGCCCCCTGGGACATGCCATAGTAGTAGCGCGGGTTTATAACCCGCGCTACTACTAAGTACAGAGTTTTTTAACAGCCCCATCTCCCCATCTCCTCCTCTAAATCCTTCTTCTCTCCCGTCCCTCTCACCCCTCTCTCTCCATAGGCTGTCACATGGACCTCCTGCCCAGGCGCGCCTCCTCCTCCATGGCGCGTAAAGAGGCCGCCGCCTCGGCCGCCGGCGTCCAAGAACTCGCCGGTCTTCCCCATCACGCCAGAGCACCCCACCACCGGTGACCAAAACCCCGCTGCTCCCTCCATCTCCTTCCTCTCTCCCTCGTTTTCCTTTTTCTCTCTCTCCCACTGGTTTGACTCACCCTCCCATGTCCATGCCCGTGCAGGTCGTCGCCATGGACGACTAGGAGCTCTCTGCCTTGGATGAGAACAGAAGCCCCACGCCACCGCCTTGTTCTGCCCTGGATCCAGGCCCTCTCCAGCAGCCACCGACGGATCTGGTCTGTCGCCGCACGTCCGTGCCTCCGGCGACCCCTGTCTTCCCTGCATCGAACCATTGGCACCATTGACAGCACGCACGGGATCGATATTTTTTTTGGTTTTTGAAATTAATAGTAGTAGCGTGGGTCATAGGTACGCGCTACAGATAGTTAGTAGTAGCGCGTGTGGCACACGCGCTACTACTAACACATGTACTAGTAGCGCGGGTGCACCCGCGCTACTACTATCAGTTAGCTGTAGCGCCGTAGTAGTAGCGCGGGCACACACGCTACTATTAGCTGCTTAACCCGCGCTACAACTAGGCTTTTTCCTAGTAGTGTTTAGGTACTCTGCCACCGACATATTTCCTTGTGTCAGAGCGAGGAACTCCCTCTGCTTCACCTTCATTATGCCAGTAGGAATGTGGTATTTGCGGAATAACTCCTTAAATTTCTCCCAGGAGATTTCTTCTTCAGAAGACCATGTTGCCTTTGTATTGTCCCACCAGATAGCTGCTGACCCTTCCAGGTAGTGGGTGGCAAAAGGAACCTTGTCGGATTCTTCGCAACGGGCTATTTCCAGCTTCTTTTCTATAGTTCCTAGCCAATCATCCGCTTCTATCGGGTCCACAGCTTGACCAAAATTGGGTGGTTTAGTGCGCTGGAAGTCGGACAATCTGGAATGTGTTCCATGGTGGTTGTGGTTCTGACCCATCATGGTCTGCATGCTTTTCAGAAATTCCATAAGGTCCTGGTTTCTCTTCTCCTCAAACATTCTCATAATCTGATCAGTGGTTGGTGCTTGAGGCGGTGGGGGTGGTAAATCTTCTGGTGGTTGTCCTGCTTGTCTGGCGGATCGACGGACGGGGTTTCCATCGCCGCCTTGCCTACAACTTCCCTTCATCCTAAATTTGTTCCCATTTCCAAATACCGAATCGATGAGCAACATCCATAAGGGAAATGCAGGGGTATGACACCAGAAAGAAATACGCGAAAAAGGCGAATAAAGCAAACATCATAATTATACAAGATAACCCAACGTCATACATGGCAAGCTAGTAGGGGAAGATCATGCTAGACTGCTCACACGGCAGTTGACATATGCAAAGATGCATGCATAATAACTCAAGCTTCTACTCTAGTGGCGCGGATGGCACGAACACTGGCAGACTGAAGACTCCTCATCATCTGATCCTGAGTCGGAGTCAGAACTGATGATGTGGATCTCATCCTCCGGGTCAAAGGAAACACGACGACGCTGCTGGGACGGCTCTCCTTCCGGGGTAGAAGGAGCATGATGTCGCAGCATCGGAGCAGCTGGAGTGGCTAGGAGTGAGGCCCACTCTGCCGGGGTCTCACGACGGCTACCAGACGGAAAGCCTGGTGGCACGGTAGAGCTAAAAGGAGCCTCAAACCTGGGTGGAGGTGGAACTGGTGGTGGATATATAGGTGGATAGATAGGCTGAGGTGGAGGTGGTACTGGAGTCCTGGCTGCAAGTGCCCTCCGGACACGAGACAGTTCTTCAGCCAAGGATATGATCGTGCGATAACTGGCGTTCAGATAACGAGCCAGAACAGAAGTCGCACGGTCACACACCGGGTCAATTGGCGCAAAAAGGACTCGCCCTGTCATAGGCGACAGGGTGGGATAGTGGAATAAACCTGGATGAGTCTGCATCTCAACCTCGTGGAAGCGCAGGTCAGTGAGAGCCTCCATCGCAGCAAACTGGATCGCCAACTCCGGGGTGGAAGCCGTTCCGCCCTTGGTAGAGCGAGAGTAGCTACCAAGGTCCGAGCTCGCGATCAGAAAAGCCTCTGCGTGGTACTCATAGACTGACTCAGCAAGCTGCTCCCGAAACACCTGGTACACTGGATCTTCGCCGTGAGGGTACAGTCAAAGCCAGACGTTCCGGAGCAGTACTGGAAAGGTGGATGGTGCAGGCTCAAAATGGTAGTGGTAGGGAACTGGTGCCATCTACACTCAAAATGCCATGGTTAGTAAAACAATGAATCATGATGCATGCCATGCAACAATCAAATGCAACAAGCAAGATGCACACTCAAAGTCCTATACTAATCACGGTTCTAGCGCAGGTTAACTAGGGTGTCCTACAGTCAACACGGCTCTGATACCAAGCGTTGTGGCACCCCGGCTCAGAGAACCGGATTACCAGTGTTTCCAACCCAGAGATCATGTCTTCTGGAAACACACAACAACATGGTATAGAACAGAACTGAACTTTATTGATAACTGATGGGTACAAGCTCATATTTTACAATGATAACGAGGCCAAAGGCACCCTCGGTGCTACGACAGTATCCACATTATTTATGGAACCTAGCAAGGCCTCGGAACTACTAAGTATTCCTACGGCGTAGCGGATCATAGCGGCAACTCCATCCACAGGGACTCTGCTGTGGACACATCCTAGTTAGCGTAGCACGCAACATCAGGACCTCCGTCCTCGGCTTCTCCTGCATCTGGCATGATACGCCAAGTGAGTACGTTGAATGTACTCGCAAGCTCATGACAACCAAGTAATGCAGCAAACAATAGCATGGCAATCAACATGTTAAGTACTCAAGCCATTCACTTACTGCACCGGTCATTAACTTACTCTCAATCGGGTTGTCCCACAACCCTCGGAATACCCATAGGCCATCGGGTACTTCCGACCATACGAAGAGTTCTTCCATCATTACTATCATAGTTATAGTTGACCATCTACTGAGGTCTGGACGGGCTGTCCAATACCGTGGACGCGGCTATTCGAATAGATTTTTACACTCTGCAGAGGTTGCGCACTTTACCCACACCATGAAGCACCTGGCCTCGCGATCCCCTTCGGGTGGACCAGCGTCGCTTCAACGAAACCTGCCTGACCCGTGACTCTCTCATCGTACCTCCAGCATTCATCCTCCCCCGTGGAGGCCTGCCCTGGGTGGCCCCTGTGTCCTCATGACACCTGCCACCGTCGTGGCCAAACTAAACTGTCCCAAACGGGGACGTACAAAACTGTCCCAAACGGGGACGCCGGCACAAACAAACAACAACTGGGCTCACAGGATTATCGCCGCCTACCTGATCAGGGTAGCACGCGCGCATAACCCTCCCTCTTTGGAGGTACCGGTGAAAGATCGCGCAGTCAGACCAAGTCAAGACCGTCCCATACCGGCAAATGTGGTTGCACGAGTATGCCCGGACAGGTGACTCAAGATCAACCACTAATTTTACTTCAAATATAGTGGGTCGTCACAATAAGCATCTAAGTATTTAAATGAATCACTATGGATTAACTTATAGCAAGTAAATAAGCATAATGCATGAAATTATGCAATGCTATGGAAATGCTACATAAAATGGGTATCATGGCTTGCCTTGCTCTGTTGGGTTGTTCAAACACTCTTGATCTTCAAATGCACCACAATCTCCTTCTGAAAATATTTTTAAAATGCAAAGGAAAATATCACATAATGCATTTCCTTTCACCAGAAATTCTGTGGGTATAGGAAAAATACCAAAATTTGTCAGAAAATAATAGGGCTCGGTACCAACACAATGCAAAAAGAATCAATTGAATTGGAGCTATGGATAAAAAGTTATTTAGGGTCAAAGTCTGGTCAAAATTCTGGATTAAAAATGAATTTAAACAGAAAACAGAAAAATACCCAGCCGGCCACGTCGAAGGCGTAAAGTGGAGGGGCGCCTCCACTTATACCGCTTCGGGCGGGGACCTGAGCCGCTGACAGTTGGGTCCGGCTTGGTTTAAACAGAGAGAGGGAGAAGGGAGCCGAGCACCGCGGTGCTCCGGCGATGGTCGCCGGCGACAGAGGCAGCGGTGGGGTCGGGAGACTACAGGAATGGAACGGGCACTCAACGGTGAGCACGTACGTACCCGTGGATTGACTAGAGATGGTCGGACGACGTCGTCCCCTTCGTCTCCGGCGACAGCGACGCTCAGGTGAGATCGGAGACGGCGGTTCCGGCGACGGTTGGCTTGGGCAAGAGGTCGGGGAGCACCAGGGGACTACCCTGAGCTCGAGGGTGAGGTCAATTGGGGCTGGGGAGGAGTGGGGCTGGCTGGCGACAGAGCTCGATGGGGCGGCGGTCTCCGGCGAGGTTCGAGGCCAGAGGGCCTCTCTACCTTGGCCCGCTGCTCGGGGGGGGGGGACGATTGAGAGGTAGAGGAGTGGGGGTGAGGAGCTTTGGAGGGACGGGGAGGGCCTTAAATAGGCAGGAGGCGAGCGCGGCGATCTCTCCCGAAGCGGCGAGGCTCGGCCACGTCACCGGTGCCCGTACTATGCGCTGGCTGGCCAGAAGCGGCGACGGGATGGAAGAGGGCATGAGGGAGCGACGGGACGAGTCCGGCGCCATTAATGGCTTGCGGACGACCACAGTGGCCGAAGCTCACTGTTGCGCCCGTGGCGAAGCTTGGCCGGGAGCGGCGGCGGCCTTCTCCGGTGACCAGGAGGGTTCGAGAGGAGCCACGCGGCTGGCTGGAGCGATGTCGGCACCAAGGGACAAGGGGGAGCAGCGATGGACGGCTCGGGCGAGCTCATCTGCTTCTGGTGCCGTGCAGAGCGCGCGCACGGGCATGCCAGTGCCGTGCTCACCACGGTTGCGGTCACCAGGAGGACACGCCTGCCTGGCGCACCTTGTCCATAGGGTCGACCCTTGTCCACTTAGCCTCTTTGGGTCACTGGCTCGACCAGGTTCACCCTGCTGTGAAGTGTAGCCTCAGCTACAGCTTCTGCCAGCAATCTTGAGGAGATTCTGGAGGGAAAATGAGATAGGGATGGTGCCAGAGGAGATGTCTAGTGCCATCTAGGTCGGAGGGACTACAAGCTGGCAAAGTTTGAGAAGGTTTGAAGGAGATTTGAGCATAGCTCCTTTAGAAACCACCATTCTGGTCCAGAGAGCAAATGAGCTTGTGGCACTCACATGGATGCTCTGCTAATGATGAAACTTGGTGGAGTGAAGTTATTTGGTAGTGCACACATGCCATAAAAATTGTGGATCAATTGTGCACCCCTAGCTTGTACTTCCTTCACAAGGTTCTTAGATAAGCAGAATCTTGTCAGAGTTTTGCTGCTCAAAATTTGTACTGGACCAGATGATGTTTTTGGATATTGTGGCTATATAGGATCCCTAGGAGCTTAGGGAGTTTATTGAGAATTTTCTGAGATAAGGAAAGTGGGGTTGCTTCACAATGCACCAATTCTGGTCAGAAATAAAATAATTATTCTGGCAAAAATTTTACATTGGGCAATGGAATATTTTTGGAGATTATGGAATCAAATGATGATGAGAAGATGTGGGAAAAGTTTGGGAATTTATTGATCATCCAATCTATAGGTTGCTTCACAACCCATAGTGATGACATTAATTCCCAAATATAGAAAAGGGGTTTATTGGAAAAGATGAAATATTGGAAATTGATCCAGGAGGTATGTGGAAAGGTTTTGGCAAGATGAGGAGGGTTTTGGGTTACTGGGGAAAAGATTTAAAGATTCACAGATCCAATTCAATTGAAAAGGTTTGAAAATCAACCAAGTTTGCAAATAAAATCCAAATGATTTTGAAAAGAAAAAGTTGTCAAAAACCAGGGTGTCACACACAATCTGGCTTACATGCACATTGACCGCCACAAATTTTGTATGTAAAATATAATCGAATCATGCTAATCAAATGTACGGTTTTAAGATACTCTGACCGCATATTGAATCCTCTAGGAACTAAGCATTCTGCCTGAGGTGGAGAAGAAAGTGTCGTGACTCATCCTAAAACACCCTAACCGCGTGTCCAATCCCCCCTATCCGTCTCCCAATCTACATTTATGAAGACATGTAACTCGTTGCAGATCGAAAAACTTACAGTGGCCGCCTACCGTAGAGGTGCTGACTTAGGAGCCAAATAAGAAGACCCTGGCACTCCAGTTACGGGACCAGTGACAGGTGTCGAAATCCGCGCATTGGAAGCCCACGCCACTGCAGACGATGTCCCCGGCGCCACAGCCAAACTCCTACCCGCGGCCGTCAAGGTACCCGTCGTTGATGGGGGCTCAATACACGATGAGCGCGCCTTGGTGAATATGGGAAAAGAAGACTTGAGCATCCTCTCCAAATCCCTCGGTCTGAGGCTCCTCGCCTCAACACCGACGAGCCACCAGAGGTGAGCACTAGTGTGGGGGCAAGGATTCGGGTAGCATGATGGTGAAGCAGGCCCGGCCATCAATGGTAACAAAGGGGTGGGGGAAGAATATGGGTTTGGGTGGTGAGGGGAGTTATGATCGAATCATCCCGTCTTCCGTGCTTCCCAACGCGTGCATCCGCGTTCAACGATACATCCCCTAGAGCCTCTGGCTCCGAGGAAACAAACAGATTCCTCTGCGAAGCCCAAGGATGCTTTAAGAACCATGCGAGCCACAAATACGATGAATCCTAGCTAACCAAACTATTCGGTTGGCATCCTAAGGGTCTGCATGGGCCGAACGCCAACAAGCAAACACATCCTCCTACTATCTAAATTCAATATTCAACTATCCAAACACATCCTAGTACTATCCAAATTCAAGATTCAACTATCACTACTTTTCTCGGATATGTCTGTAGGGGTGTTGTCATATTTTTGCCGGTTGTGGCAATTCATCATCTAATCTTTATATTTACCTTTTCCAGATCGTTACTTGGAACTTGGATACTCGGTTCGCTTTAATAAATGGATGTGTGCATCCTGGGTGCAGAGGCCAGGGTACTGCTTTTCAAAAAAAGGATTCAATTATCGCTAGATACGTAAATAGAAGCTTTGGGAATCATTGACTCACAATGGCCAAACCTGCAAAATACTAACACAAGACAGAACAATACGGAGTCCAAATGCGATGAATATTACTGAATACGACCAAAGCAATGCGTCGTCCAAAATAAGCATAACATAACAGCACACCTTGCTGAATATCATCAAGTCCAAATGACGTTTGGATAAACATAGCATCAAAAGATTGCTTACATAATGTCATGAATATCAAGGTAATCAGAGGTTCCCCATGAGCTCAACACGAGATGGTAGCACGAAAGTAGTGACCCAGAAATGAAGAGCTGACTTCAAACAAAGATGCGCCAATTCCTTACAAGTCACCAAACGGCCTGAATCATATAAATGACACAAGTATGAGCTACCAAATTGGCACTGAAACAAACAAATATAACTTTTACGAAAGTACAGGATCAGCAAGCAGTATAAAAAGAAATCAAAGCTCATGTCTATGCTGTTTAGTGTTCAGAAGTCAAACCTAGAAGGGAATACCCAATGAAAGATTTTTCTCTTAAAGAGTTGTCGAAAAGATTGCACCAATTCAGACAAACTGACAATTACCGTATTATGAAATGGAAACTGAATAAGATGTGCTATCTTGTAGACAAGAGGTAGCCAAATCATCAATTGATTTCATGCAGCGAGGAGTACGAGGTACTTAACGAATAATCACACAGTGAACGGCACATATATAATCATATGCATGTTTGACACAAGTAATATCCTTTCTGGATTTCTTTGGTTTCTAAATGACCAAATGCAATACTACAAAATACATTAAGAATAGGATTCATGAACAGAAGATAAGAGAAAGTAAAGGTGACATCAGGCATCACAGTTAGGAACTTAATGTTAATAATAAGGATCATTTCCCAACCCAGTGCCACAAGACAAATGTGTAAGAGTAAAAAACACATTAAGATGCTGATTTCCCAAGAATATAATTATTGAACAGAAGCTAAAAGACCCAATATGAAACTTGCACCAAGCCTGTGAAAGAAGCTCACTACAACTCCCGGCATAAAAAGAAATCTGCACTTTGGAAATCTGAGGTAACCTAAAAGCTGTTTTTATAACAAATCAAAATGAGCAAGGAAATCAGAGTGATGAGCGGCCAGTTAAAAGTACAAAACTGCAATGTCAGAATAAACTTTAAAATCCATGAGCAACATAATAGTTACCAATGTAAAAATTGTTGGAAATATTGTCTTATATGGGCCAAAGCCCATTTATAATCCAACAAACATTATGTTGGTCCTGGCGCCAAAATTACGTATCACGTAGTGTACTGAATAAAACCAGTTCTAGGACAGTCATATGATGGGATCAACATCCATTGGAAGCATACTACGAACTTGTACAAGAATAATTCAGAAATTGTAACTGGGGAACTTTCAGAATGTGAAATACGGCAGGACAGGATAATGAACGTGTGTAGAGACTAGAGACCATACAACACAAATTAAGGAAGTATCAAGTGTGTCATTATCTCTACAACCAACAGGACTTGTGATGAGAACTTGTAAGACAGACTTGAGTACTGAAGGCCCCCCCAGATCCTAGTCATTTTGAGCATAATCACTTCAATATCCTACCCATCTTGCAAGAAGAACTCCCTATAACCATACAAATCCTAGAAAGGCTGGATACATTTGCGCCTACTCCAAAAGTAATGCACTTACTCATGGTGTTATGCACATGGAACAAACTACTCCAAGCAAACTCGTGAAAAAAAATGATCTGAGTGTGCAAAAGAGCAGGCAACATCGCTGAAGAGAAATGACATGATTAAGGAGGGACGGGATGTACTCTGGGTCTGGAGTGAGGAAGGCGGGCGGCCATGCCAGGAAGTAGGCGAACATGGGGTGCCCATATTCCTTGCCACGTTTCGTCGCCAGGCGCTCCAGCTTGCCGGTGTGCAGATCGTACGAGTAGCGCCCGAACCCCCAGGTATTGATGAACACCTTCCCCGTGCGAGCGGCGTCCATGTCGCTGGGCCAGACGCAAACAGTCCGGTCGCAGGGCATGCCAGGAACCATTTCGACGTCGGTGGGCTTGCGAGTGCCAGGAATCATGTCGTCCGTGTCGCTGGGCATGCCAGGAATCATGTCGCACAGCGTGCTCAACTCCGCGACTCTCCTCTCCAGAAGCCAACCTTTGTCGCTGCACCTGCCCTCCCCGCGCACCCAGAGCTGCAGCTGCTGCTCGCCGTCGGTCACCAAGCAAAGCCGCCCATCCGGGGTCTCCCCGACGCGGAACTTGCACACAGTTATCGGGTCCTCAGCCAGCGCGCGCGGCCCCTGCAGGTAGGAGAACCTGAGTGTGACAGGGTCCAGCACGAGCATGCGCGGAGAGTTGCAGATGTGCCAGTATATCTTCCCGCCTGCGTGCACGCCGCGGTTCTCGAACAACCAGGGATTGAAGTCGACCTCGGCCTCCTCGTCCCGCGGGAGCGCGCGCCAGCTGCAGTCGCCGTTGTTGACGGACGCGACCCAGGCGCGAGGGCGCCCCTCCTCGATGGCGAAGCAGACAGCCTCGAAGCAGAGCTTGCTCGGGTGAGCGCGGGAGAGCAGCGCGGAGCCGATGTAGTACCTCGATCTGCGCCAGCGGCGGTCATCGGGCACCGTGTCGCGGCGCGGGGGCGGGAGGACCGTGCGGCGGCGGTTGGACGGGTCGAGGACGAGGAAGCGGGGCATGGCCCCCTTGTCCTTGGGTATCTCGTCGGACGACTCGAAAAGCAGGAGGCCTTGAAGCGAGTCGAAGAGCAAGAAGCGGAAGGCGTCCGGAGCGAAGTCGAGGGTGAGGCGCGGGGAGGCGGCATCGAGGGGAGCGAACACGGCGGGTGTCTCGTCGAGCTTGGTATCCCGGCCGGGGAATGGGGGAGGGGGGTGGGTTGGGTGGTGGAAGTAGCCGAGGAGAGGAGGGGCGCAAGCGAGGCAGCGGGCGGCCAAGCGGCGCCAGCGGTGGCATGCGAGGGCGGACCGGAGGAGGTCGGCGAGGGAGAGACGGCGGAGAATGTTGAGGATGTCGAACTCAGCGAGGACATCAATGGAGGCTGCCGCCTCCGAAGCCAGTGGCTCCACCGGCCGCGGGGGAGGAAGCGAGGTGGAGGAAGGTGGCGCTTTTTTGGTTTTGGTCTTCTTCCCTTTGTTCTTCCGCGCCATCGCTGGAGTTGCAGGAGGGTTCGGGAGAGGGACCGGACTGGCAGACTAGCTTTTAGCAGGACGGACTAGGACTACCGGCATATATATTTTTTTTTTGAAAGACGGTCCCTTAGGGCCCGATTCAATTAAGATAGAAGAGAGTTGCCCGGTTAATTAACGGAAACCCGGGCGAAAACCGTCACAATACGCATCAACAACACACGCCGACCCCGAGGCCGCGCACCAGTCGGGCCGCAGGCTCCGTCACCCGAGCAACCCGAAGCCGGCACCCTACAACCAAATCCGAAGCCGCCGCTCCGGCCTCCACGCCGACCCCGAGGCCGCGCACCAGGCGAGCCGCCTGCCCTGCTGCCCAAGCAACCGGAGCCGACGCCCTACATCTATCTCCGGAGCCGCCGCTCCGACGTACAGACGGTGACCACACACGCCGACCCCGAGGCCGCGCACCAGGCTAGCCGTCAGCTTCATCACCCGAGCAATCGAAGCCGACACCATATCCGGAGCCGCCGCTCCGACATCCACGCCGACCCCGAGGCTGCGCACCAGGCTGGCCAACGACACTGTCACCCACGAGACCAATGCCGACACCCCTCCATGACGACGAGATTCGGAACCGCCGCTCCGACTTCCACGCCGGCCCCGAGGCCGCGCACCGCCCGAGCCGATGACCCTCGCAGACCAAGACCACTCCAAAACGAAGCCTTCAAGAAGGAACGCGACACCAGAGCGCCGCCATCGTCCGCTCCAGGAACCTGGAACAAGGGTTTCCCCCGGAGTGCGGGAGAAGAGGTCTTAGGCCCTCGTCGAAGATGCCTCCAAGAAGGTGTACGGCGCCCACAGGCATCGCCGTCGTCGGCTCCGGCCGAGGCCAGAGCAAGGCTTTCACCTCGAGCAGCCTAAAGAAGACTTCCCCATGAACCGGCCTACGAGAGCCACCGCCCGCCTGAACCACCACCTACCACCAGAGCCCGGAGCCACCATTCAGAACAGTCACGCCGACGCCACCTGCACCGCGCAGAGCCACCAACATGACCGTCCCATCACCACCGCAGGGGCCAGATCCGGGCACGTGTGACACCCTGATTTTGGCAACTTTTTCTTTTCAAAAACATTTGGGTTTTTATTTGCAATTCTGTTGATTTTCAAAACCCTTCAGTTGAGTTGACCTATGTCTTGTTGAATTTTCTTCAAGTATCTCAAAACCTTCATCTACTTGATAAAACCCTTCCATGCTCTCCTGGACAATTTTTTTCCAATATTTAATCTTTTTCCTAAAATCATTTTCTTAATATGGGAATTTATGTCATCACTATGGGTTGTGAAGCAACCTATAGTTTGGATGGCCAATTAATTCCCAAACTTTTTCCCCATCCTCTCATCATCTTATGATTCCATTATATCCAAAAATATCTAGTTGCCCAATGGGAAATTTTGGCCAGAATAATTATTTTGTTTCTGACCAGGATCTGTCCATTGTGAAGCAACCCCATTTTTCCTATCTCAGAAAATTCCCAATAATTTCCTCAAGCTCCTAGAGATCCTATCTAGCCCCAATATCCAAAGACATCATCTGGTCCAATACAAATTTTGAGCAGCAGGACCCTGGCAAGTGTTTGCTTATTTTGAACCTCTGTGAAGGAAGTGCAAGCTAGGGGTGATCACGGTGCTGGCATGCCACAGAGCGCGCTCTGCGCGGCGCCAGAGACTGACGCGCTCGCCCGAGCCATCTTTCGCTGCCCCCCCCCCTTGTCCTTGGTGCCGACAACGTCCCTGGCGAGCGCGTGGCGCCTCCCGAACCATCCTGACCGCCGGCGAAGGCCGCCGCCGCTCCCAGCCAACCTCCGCCACGGGCAGAACAGTTGGCTCCGGCCACTGTGGTTGTCCGCAAGCTCTTAATGGCTCCGGACCTGTCCCGTCGCTCCCCCTGCCCTCCTCCATCACCTCAGTTCGCACCGCGACGGCCAGCTCATCATCCTAGCTCCAGTGGCCGGCCCGAGCCTCGCCGCTTCGGGAGGGATCGGCAGAGCTCGCCGCTGGCCTATAAAAGGGCCTGCCCAGCCCCTCCTAGCTCCTCATCCCCTCCTCCCCACCTCTGAATCGCCATAGTGTCCCCCAGCAAGAGCCGGGAGCTCATCTCCCTCGACTCCGGCGAAGGCTCCGCCGTCTGAATCTCCCTGTCGCCAGCCTCCTTCACCCTCCTTTCCAGCCCTTCTGAGTCCTCCTTTGAGTCCAGTAGGTTTTCCTGGTTCGCCTAGAGCTCATCCCCGATCGGATTGCTGCCGGATTGGACCTCCCCGACGATCACCGAACGCCGCCGCCGCCGGAGAAGAAGGGGTCGACGCCGTCCGTCCATCCCCGGAGAAGCTGCGGGTACGTGCGTGTTCGTCTCTGAGCGCCCGATCCATTCCCATCCTCTCCGAGCGCCGCCGCCGTCTCTGTCGCCGGCGACCGTCGCCGGAGCTCCGCCCTGTCCCTGCCTTCTCCCCCTCTCCCTGTTTTAAACCGACAGGCCCCACCTGTCGGCGACCGGAGCCCGCGCCCGAATCGGTAAGTGGAGGCGCCTCCTCCACTTTACGCTTTCGACGTGGCCCCCTTTTGATTTTCTGATTTTCTATTTAATTTCAGATTGTTGACCAAAGTTTGACCATGAATAACTTTTTAACTACAACTCCAATTCAGTTGATTCTTTTTGCATTGTGTTGGTTTTGAACCCCTTTATTTACTGACAAATTCTGGTATTTTTCCTATACCCATAGAATATCTGGTTAATAAAAATGCTTTATGTGACATTTTCAATTGTGTTTTGAAAATATTTCCAGAGGGAGATTTTGGTGCCTCTGAAGATCAAGAGTGTTTGAACCACCCAACAGAGCAAGGCAAGCCATGATACCCATTTCATGCATGCATTTCCATAGCATTGCACCTTTATAGGCATTTGGTTGATTTAATTGATATGGATAATTCCTAGCAATATTTAAATACCTAAGTATTGTGTTGAACCACTATAGTTGACAAATGAACTTAGTGGTTGATCTTGAGTCACCTGTCCGGGCATACTCGTGCAACCACATTTGCCGATATGGGACGGCCCTGACCTCAGTTGATAGTTGAGTTTATGCCGGCGTCCCCGTTTGGGACAATAGCCCCCGTTTGGGTCTACATAGTTTGGCCAGGTGCCGGTGGAGGAAGAGTGCCGGTGGTACGATGAAAGAGTCACGGGTCAGGCAGTTTTTGTTGAAGCAACGCTGGTCCACCCGAGTGGGATCACGAGGCCAGGTGCTTCATGGTGTGGGTAAAGTGCGCAACCTCTGCAGAGTGAAAAATCTATTCGAATAGCCGTGTCCACGGTATTGGACAGCCCGTCCAGACCTCAGTAGGTGATCAATCATATTACTGACAGTAATGATGGAAGAACTCGTCTTGTGTTCGGAAGTACTCAATGGTTATGAGTATTCCGAGGGTTGTGGAACAACCCGGAAGAGAGTAAGTTAATGATCGGTAACAGTAAGTAAATTGCTTAAATGATATTGTGTTGATTGCCATGCTATTGTTTGCTGCATTACTTGGTTGTCGTGAGCTTGCGAGTACATTCAAAGTACTCACCTGGCGTATCATGCCAGATGCAGGAGAATCCGAGGACGGAGGTCCTGAAGGTGCTGGCTATGCTAACTAGGATGTGTCCACAGCAGTGTCCCTGTGGATGGAGTTGCGCTAGGTTCCGCTACGCAGTAGAAGTACTTGGTATTCCGAGGCCCTGTTATGTGACATAAATAATGTAGATACTGTCATAGCACCGAGGGTGCTTTTGGCCTCGTCATCATTGTAAAATATGCGTTTGTACCCGATGCCTATCAATAAAGTTCAGTTCTGTTCTATACCAAGTTGTTGTGTGTTTCCAGAAGACATGATCTCTGGGTTGAAAACACTGGTAATCCGGTTCTCTGAGCCGGGGTGCCACAACGCTTGGTATCAGAGCCATGCTGACTGTAGGACACCCTAGTTAGTCAGCGTTAGCACCGCGGTTAGAATTGGATCCTGAGTATGCATCCTGCTTGCTGCATTTGATTGTTGCATTTGATTGTTGCATGACATGCATCATAATTCATTATTCTTCTAACTGTGGTCTTGTGAGTGTAGATGGTACCAGTTCCATACCATTATCATTTTGAGCCTGCACCATCCACCTTTCCAGTACTGCTTCGGAACGTCTGGCTTCGACTGTATCCTCACGGCGAAGATCCAGTGTACCAGGTGTTTCGAGAGCAGCTTGCTGAGTCAGTGTACGAGTACCATGCAGAGGCTTTCCTGATCGCGAGCTCAGACCTTGGGTGCTACTCTCGCTCTACCAAGGGCGCGACGGCTTCCACCCCGGAGTTGGCGATTGAGTTTGCCGCAATGGAGGCTCTCACTGACTTACGCTTCCACGAGGTTGAGATGCAGACTCATCCAGGTTTTCTCTATTATCCCACCCTGTCGCCTATGACAGGGCGAGTCATTTTCGCTCTTGTTGACCCGGCATGTGACCGTGCGACTGCTGTGCTGTCTCGCTATTTGAACGCCAGCTATCGTACGATCATATCCCTGGCCGAGGAGCTGTCTCGTGTCTTAGCGGCGCTTGCAGCCGTGACCCAAGTGCCACCTCCACCTCAGCCCACCTATCCACCCATATATCCACCACCAGTTCCACCTCCACCCAGATTTGAGGCTCCTTCTACCTCCTCTGTGCCACCAGGCCTTTCGTCTGGTAGCAGTCGTGAGACCCCGGCAGAGTGGGCCTCACTTCTTGCCACTCCAGCAGCTCCGATGCTGAGGCGTCGTGCTCCTTCTTCCCCAGAAGGAGAACCTTCCCAGCAGCGTCGTCGTGTTTCCTTTGAACCGGAGGATGAGATTCATATCATCAGTTCCGACTCCGACCCAGGATCAGACGAGGAGGAGTCTGTGGTCTGGCAATGTTCGTGCCATCAGCGCCACTAGAGTGGAGGCTTGAGTTGTTGAGCATGCATCTTTGCATATGTCAACTGCCGTATGAGCAGTCTAGCCATGATATTCCCCTACTAGCTTGCCATGTATGATGTTGGGTTATCTTGTATAATTATGTGGTTTGCTTTATTCGCCTTTTTCGCATATTTTCCTTCTGGTGTCATATAACTGTGTTTCCCTTATGGGTGTTGCTCATCGATTCGGTATTTTGCAATGGGAACAAAATTTAGGATGAAGAGAAGTTGTAGCCAAGGCGGCGATGGACCCTCCGTTCGTCGATCCGCCAGACAAGCAGGTCAACCACCAGAAGATTTACCACCCCCACCACCTCAAGCACCGACCACTGATCAAATCATGAGAATGTTTGAGGAAAAGAGAAACCAGGATCTTATGGAATTCTTGAAGAGTATGCAGGTTATGGTAGGTCAGAACCACAATCACAACGGATCACATTCCAGGTTGTCTGATTTCCAGCACACAAAGCCACCCAATTTTGGTCAAGCTGTGGATCCGATAGAAGCAGACGATTGGCTAAGGACCATAGAAAAGAAGTTGGAAATAGCCCGCTGCGAAGATTCAGACAAGGTTCCATTTGCCACTCACTACCTGGAAGGGCCAGCAGCTATATGGTGGGATAATACAAAGGCAGCATGGTCTTCTGAAGAAGAAATTACCTGGGAGAAGTTTAAGGAGTTGTTCCGCAAATATCATATTCCTACCGGCATCATGAAGGTGAAGCAGAGGGAGTTCCTTGCTTTGACACAAGGAAGCATGTCGGTAGCAGAGTACCTTAACAAGTTCAACAATCTATCACGGTACTCTACTTATGATGTGGCCACCGAAGAGAGAAAGATAGATCGGTTCCTGGGAGGACTGAATCACTCCCTCCGTTGTCAGCTGTGCATGCTGGATTTTCTGGACTTTCAGACACTGGTAAACAAGGCCTTCATAGCCGAAAGGGAGCACAAGTCCGGACACGATAACCAGAAGCGGAAGTGTGAACCCAAGAAGAACAACCGTGAGCCGTTTGCTCAGAAGCCATGCATCTGGCAGCCAGGCACATCTGAGTATAAGCCTACATGGAGCAATGTTAACAACAACAATAAAACAGTAAGCCAGACCAAGACCTTTGGCAAACAGCCCGTAATAGAGGACTGCCGCCGCAACAATACTTGCTTTACTTGCGGCCAGAGTGGACACTACTCCAAACAGTGCCCCACCAACAACGGGAAGTCATCCGCCGATGTCAAGCCGCAGGTTAACACTATTGGACGCCGCCCCAATCCTAATGTCTGCCATGGACGCGTCCACCATATCTCCGCCGAGGAAGCCCGCGAAGCTCCAGAAGTAGTCCTCGGTATGTTTTCTGTTAACAACATACCTGCAGTAATTTTATTTGATTCCGGGGCTTCTCATTCGTTTATTTCGCGGAGTTTTGCCACCTTGCACAAATTTTCCCTGTCGCTTTTAGACAAAATCATGGTGGTACAATCCCCTGGCTCCCTGCTCAGAACAAATCTGATCTATAGAGATCTGGAAATTTCAATACATGGAGTTAAGTTTCCAGCTGCACTCATTGCCATTGAATCCTCGGGATTGGACGTAATACTGGGAATGGACTGGTTGACACCACATCAGGTGTGCATCAACTGTGCCAGCAAAACAGTAACACTGGTTAACCCAGCAGGACAAACCGTCCAATTCCTTGCCAGCAAAATGATATCCAAGAAAGGAATGGCATACCAAGCTACCGCCACGGATATGAACTTGATTCCGGTAGTATGTGAGTTTCCGGATGTGTTTCCCGAAGAACTACCCGGAATGCCACCTGACCGGGAATTGGAATTTGCAATCGAAGTGGTTCCCGGCACTGCTCCAATTTACAAGAAATACTATCGTATGCCAGGACCAGAGTTGGCGGAGTTAAAGAAGCAACTGGATGAATTGTTGCAAAAAGGGTATATTCGCCCAAGCATCTCGTCATGGGGATCACCAGTGCTCTTTGTCAAGAAGAAGGATGGAAGTCTACGTATGTGTGTAGACTATCGCCAGCAGAACGAGGTCACTATCAAGAACAAGTACCCGCTTCCTCGCATCGATGACTTGTTCGACCAGCTGAATGGAGCCCGGGTATTCTCCAAGATTGACCTTCGAACCGGGTATCATCAGTTAAAAATCCGAAAAGATGATATACCCAAGACAGCGTTCACCACCCGATATGGACTATATGAATTTACAGTCATGTCATTCGGATTGACGAATGCTCCAGCCTATTTCATGAGCATGATGAATAAAGTATTCATGGACTTTCTGGATAAATTTGTGGTGGTGTTCATCGATGATATCCTGATATACTCCAAAGATGAAGAGGAGCACAAGAAGCATCTCCGTGCTGTCTTGGAAAGATTGAGAGACCACCGCCTGTACGCCAAATTCAGTAAATGTGAATTCTGGCTAAAAGAGGTGGGATTTCTGGGACACATCCTGTCAGAACAAGGAGTAGCCGTCGACCCCAGCAAGGTAACTGCAGTGTTAAATTGGAAGACACCAGCCACGGTGACCGAAGTCCGTAGCTTCCTGGGATTGGCAGGCTATTACCGACGCGTCATAGAAGGCTTCTCCAAAATAACCAAGCCCCTGACGGAATTGCTCAAGAAGAATCAAAGGTTTGTCTGGACAACGGAATGCGACAACAGTTTCCTGGAGTTAAAGACCAGGCTCACTACAGCACCTGTCCTAGTCCTTCTAGACATACACAAGAGTTTTGACATCTACTGCGATGCTTCCAGACGTGGAATCGGCTGCGTATTAATGCAGGAAGGGAAGGTTGTCGCCTATGCATCCAGACAGCTACGACCCCATGAGGAGAACTACCCCACACATGATTTGGAATTAGCAGCCGTAGTTCATGCCCTGAAGATTCGGAGGCATTACCTCATTGGACAACGCTGTGAAATATACACGGACCATAAGAGTCTCAAGTATATTTTCACTCAACCTGATCTGAATCTCAGGCAACGAAGATGGCTTGAGCTAGTCAAGGACTATGACATTGGGATAAACTATCATCCGGGGAAAGCTAATGTGGTCGCGGACGCTCTCAGCAGAAAGCAAGGCACCATGAATGCCCTAATGGGAAGGATGCATCCAAGGTTGCAAGAAGAGTTCGCCGAACTCAACATGGTGCTATGCGGCCCAACTACCTCGGACACGTTAGAAATTACCCCCACCCTTATGGAAGAAATTAAGAAGGCCCAAGAGCCAGATGAAGGAATCCAAAAGATCAAGGAACTGATTCCGAAGGGGAAAGCCAAGTCCTTCCACGTGGATGATCAAGGCCCCGTATGGTTCGAGAAGCGGGTATGCGTGCCCGATCAGGATAATCTGAGGCAGCAGATACTCAAAGAAGCTCATGAGTCCTCATACTCTATCCACCCGGGAGGCACAAAAATGTATCAGGACCCGAGAGAGACATTTTGGGTGGCCAGGAATGCGAAGAGATATAGCATACTATGTCGCCTGCTGTGATATCTGCAACAAGGTTAAGGCGGAACACCAGAAACCCGCTAGGCTACTACAACCCTTACCAGTTCCCCAGTGGAAGTGGGACGACATATGCATGGACTTTATTGTTGGACTACCCAAGTCAACAAGAGGCAACGATGCTATTTGGGTCATTGTGGACATACTTACGAAAGTGGCTCACTTTATCCCGTTAAAAACCACTTTCAATGCAAATCAGCTGGCACAGCTCTACATGTCCCGCATAGTCAGCCTCCATGGAGTACCCAAGTCAATCACCTCAGACAGAGGTTCCCTATTCACCTCAGTGTTCTGGCTACGGTTACATCAAGCCTTGGGAACCATGCTAAAGCATAGCACTGCATACCATCCGCAGACGGACGGACAGGCAGAAAGAGTGAACCAGATACTGGAGGATATGCTTCGGTCCTGTGCTCTCACCCATGGACCCAAATGGGAAGACAGTCTACCTTATGCGGAATTCTCCTACAACAACAGCTATCAGACGAGCTTAAAAATGTCACCGTTTGAGGCACTATACGGGCGGAAGTGCCGTACCCCTTTGAACTGGTCTCAGACAGGAGATAGCCGGATCTTTGGTACAGACTTGATGCTCGAGGCTGAGAAGCAAGTTAAGGATATCCAGGAACGTCTTCGAGCAGCCAAGTCCCGCCAGAAGAGTTACTATGATCCAAAACACCGGGAAGTGACCTTTGAACCCGGAGAATATGCGTACCTCTGAGTAACCCCCATGAAGGGCGTGAAGAGATTCCATACTCGGGGAAAGCTTGCACCAAGATATATCGGCCCATTTCCAGTGATTGCTAGAAGAGGCAGAGTGGCATATGAGTTGGAACTACGAGCAGAATTGTCGGAAGTGCATGATGTTTTCCATATATCACAACTGAGAAAGTGCATTGCACCACCAGTCAAGCAAGCGGATATGAGTGAGCTCGAACTGGCTAAAGACCTGACCTACGAAGAGAAACCTGTCAGGATCCTGGATGAAATGGAAAGAACCACCAGGAGTAAGGTAATCAGATTTTACAAGGTGCTATGGGAGCACCACACAGAGGAAGAGGCTACATGGGAAAGAGAAGACTTCCTAAAATCTGCATATCCGTACTTGTTCCCTGAGCAACCGAATCTCGAGGATGAGATTCATCCTAAGGGGGGTAGGTTTGTGACACCCTGATTTTGGCAACTTTTTCTTTTCAAAAACATTTGGGTTTTTATTTGCAATTCTGTTGATTTTCAAAACCCTTCAGTTGAGTTGACCTATGTCTTGTTGAATTTTCTTCAAGTATCTCAAAACCTTCATCTACTTGATAAAACCCTTCCATGCTCTCCTGGACAATTTTTTTCCAATATTTAATCTTTTTCCTAAAATCATTTTCTTAATATGGGAATTTATGTCATCACTATGGGTTGTGAAGCAACCTATAGTTTGGATGGCCAATTAATTCCCAAACTTTTTCCCCATCCTCTCATCATCTTATGATTCCATTATATCCAAAAATATCTAGTTGCCCAATGGGAAATTTTGGCCAGAATAATTATTTTGTTTCTGACCAGAATTTGTCCATTGTGAAGCAACCCCATTTTTCCTATCTCAGAAAATTCCCAATAAATTCCTCAAGCTCCCAGAGATCCTATCTAGCCCCAATATCCAAAGACATCATCTGGTCCAATACAAATTTTGAGCAGCAGGACCCTGGCAAGTGTCTGCTTATTTTGAACCTCTGTGAAGGAAGTGCAAGCTAAGGGTGCACAATTGAGCTATAATTTTTCTGGCATGTGGGCACTACCAAATAACTTCCTTCCACCAAGTTTCATCATTTGCAGAGCATCTATGTGAGGGCCACAAGCTCATCTAGTTTCTAGACCAGAATGTTGGTTTTCAAAGCAACTCTATTCATTTCTTTCTCAAACCCTCTCAAACTTTGCCAGTCTCTAGTCCTTCCAAACTAGATGATCCCAGACATCTCCATTGGTTTCATCTCTATCCTATTTTCTCTCCAGAATCCTCTCAAGTTAGATGGCAGAAGTTGTTGCTGAGGTTACCCATCGCACCAGAGTGTATCTGGTCGATCCAGTGGTATAGAGAGGCTAGGGGGTCGAAGGTCTACACCCTGGACAAGAAACGCCAGACCTGCATGGCCTCCTGATGGCCGCACCCGTGGTGATCACGGTGCTGGCATGCCACAGAGCGCGCTCTGCGCGGCGCCAGAGACTGACGCGCTCGCCCGAGCCATCTTTCGCTGCCCCCCCCTTGTCCTTGGTGCCGACAACGTCCCTGGCGAGCGCGTGGCGCCTCCCGAACCATCCTGACCGCCGGCGAAGGCCGCCGCCGCTCCCAGCCAACCTCCGCCACGGGCAGAACAGTTGGCTCCGGCCACTGTGGTTGTCCGCAAGCTCTTAATGGCTCCGGACCTGTCCCGTCGCTCCCCCTGCCCTCCTCCATCACCTCAGTTCGCACCGCGACGGCCAGCTCATCGTCCTAGCTCCAGTGGCCGGCCCGAGCCTCGCCGCTTCGGGAGGGATCGGCAGAGCTCGCCGCTGGCCTATAAAAGGGCCTGCCCAGCCCCTCCTAGCTCCTCATCCCCTCCTCCCCACCTCTGAATCGCCATAGTGTCCCCCAGCAAGAGCCGGGAGCTCATCTCCCTCGACTCCGGCGAAGGCTCCGCCGTCTGAATCTCCCTGTCGCCAGCCTCCTTCACCCTCCTTTCCAGCCCTTCTGAGTCCTCCTTTGAGTCCAGTAGGTTTTCCTGGTTCGCCTAGAGCTCATCCCCGATCGGATTGCTGCCGGATTGGACCTCCCCGACGATCACCGAACGCCGCCGCCGCCGGAGAAGAAGGGGTCGACGCCGTCCGTCCATCCCCGGAGAAGCTGCGGGTACGTGCGTGTTCGTCTCTGAGCGCCCGATCCATTCCCATCCTCTCCGAGCGCCGTCGCCGTCTCTGTCGCCGGCGACCGTCGCCGGAGCTCCGCCCTGTCCCTGCCTTCTCCCCCTCTCCCTGTTTTAAACCGACAGGCCCCACCTGTCGGCGACCGGAGCCCGCGCCTGAAGCGGTAAGTGGAGGCGCCTCCTCCACTTTACGCTTTCGACGTGGCCCCCTTTTGATTTTCTGATTTTCTATTTAATTTCAGATTGTTGACCAAAGTTTGACCATGAATAACTTTTTAACTACAACTCCAATTCAGTTGATTCTTTTTGCATTGTGTTGGTTTTGAACCCCTTTATTTACTGACAAATTCTGGTATTTTTCCTATACCCACAGAATATCTGGTTAATAAAAATGCTTTATGTGACATTTTCAATTGTGTTTTGAAAATATTTCCAGAGGGAGATTTTGGTGCCTTTGAAGATCAAGAGTGTTTGAACCACCCAACAGAGCAAGGCAAGCCATGATACCCATTTCATGCATGCATTTCCATAGCATTGCACCTTTATAGGCATTAGGTTGATTTAATTGATATGGATAATTCCTAGCAATATTTAAATACCTAAGTATTGTGTTGAACCACTATAGTTGACAAATGAACTTAGTGGTTGATCTTGAGTCACCTGTCCGGGCATACTCGTGCAACCACATTTGCCGATATGGGACGGCCCTGACCTCAGTTGATAGTTGAGTTTATGCCGGCATCCCCGTTTGGGACAATAGCCCCCGTTTGGGTCTACATAGTTTGGCCAGGTGCCGGTGGAGGAAGAGTGCCGGTGGTACGATGAAAGAGTCACGGGTCAGGCAGTTTTTGTTGAAGCAACGCTGGTCCACCCGAGTGGGATCACGAGGCCAGGTGCTTCATGGTGTGGGTAAAGTGCGCAACCTCTGCAGAGTGAAAAATCTATTCGAATAGCCATGTCCACGGTATTGGACAGCCCGTCCAGACCTCAGTAGGTGATCAATCATATTACTGACAGTAATGATGGAAGAACTCGTCTTGTGTTCGGAAGTACTCAATGGTTATGAGTATTCCGAGGGTTGTGGAACAACCCGGAAGAGAGTAAGTTAATGATCGGTAACAGTAAGTAAATTGCTTAAATGATATTGTGTTGATTGCCATGCTATTGTTTGCTGCATTACTTGGTTGTCGTGAGCTTGCGAGTACATTCAAAGTACTCACCTAGCGTATCATGCCAGATGCAGGAGAATCCGAGGACGGAGGTCCTGAAGGTGCTGGCTATGCTAACTAGGATGTGTCCACAGCAGTGTCCCTGTGGATGGAGTTGCGCTAGGTTCCGCTACGCAGTAGAAGTACTTGGTATTCCGAGGCCCTGTTATGTGACATAAATAATGTAGATACTGTCATAGCACCGAGGGTGCTTTTGGCCTCGTCATCATTGTAAAATATGCGTTTGTACCCGATGCCTATCAATAAAGTTCAGTTCTGTTCTATACCAAGTTGTTGTGTGTTTCCAGAAGACATGATCTCTGGGTTGGAAACACTGGTAATCCGGTTCTCTGAGCCGGGGTGCCACAGCACGTCTGGCCAGATCTGGCACCCACGCATCAACTGCAACAAACCCACCGGCGCACCAAGCGTCCCTGGTGCGGCCGAGGCCGATGCACCGCCGATGAAGACCAGCATCACCGAGCTCCAGCCGTGACACTGCCCACGCAGCCATCACGGCCGCCGTCCTGAAGAAGAGGTCCGGGGCCGCCGCCCCGGCGTCCGAACGCCATAGTCCCTCCACCCGCACGCGCAACCAGCGAGAACGCCCCCGCTGCAAAGCCACCGCCGCGCCTCGGAGCCCCGCAGCATCACTCTAGATCCACGTCGCGCCGCATCACCTCGTCCTGCGCACGCCCGCGGCGCCGCAGTGCGCGCCCACAGACCATCCCCGCCTCGTCCGTGCAGCAGGAGGCCACCGCGAGCCCGCCGTTGCTCCGCCAGCACCGTTGTGCCCATCTCGCCGAGAGCCCGACGGTGCCGCGCCGAGCCCCGCACCTCCGTAGAGCCGGGCCTCCCCGCAGAGCAGATCCGACCAGAGCGCGCCGAATCCACCGCACTCCCCAGCCACTGCAATGGCCCTTGCCGCCGCAGCCATCACCCCGGGGCCTCCGCCCCGGCTTCCTCCGCCGCATCATGCAGCCACGGCAGGCCCCGCCATGCCCCCGTCGAGCGGCGCCCGACTGAGCACCACGTCCACCCACAGCATCACCGCCTGGAGCAGCGGAGCAGCGCCGCCCCGCTCTCGAGAACGGCGACCGAGGGGTCCCGCCGCCGCCGTGCCGCTAGGGCTTTGCCCGGTGACGCCTCCGGCGGCGGCGAGAGGAGAGGGAGGCGCGGGGGACCTGCTCGAGCCCGCAGGGGCGCCCCGGTGCGGCCCGGCGCGGCCGCACGGGATCGGGACAGGAAGAGGGGGAGGGCCCGACTCGAACTCCTCCGCGGGGAGAGAGCCGGTGAAGACGGCGCCGGGCTTCGGGATGGATGGAGAGAGGACGCTGGGAGGGTCCCGGATCTGTGCTTGGCTGGGCCGGAGGTGGCCGGAGGAGGGAGATCAGCCGCCGGCAGCGGCGGTCCCTGCGCGAGCGCGAGACTACCGGCATATTTGGTTTGTATAGAAGGGCTTCTCCAATCGCCGTGCAGCAAACGTCTGGATAGGTCCAATCACCGAACACCGCCGGACGTTTTCTGCCACATCCAACAACATGGTACCCCAAATGTCCGCTCACAGGTCCGCGAGTCCTAAGACCAACTCCAAGACCCGAATCGTCTGGCCACGTCTGTTTGGGGTCAAGCGGACACAAGACGCGGCCAAACGCGCGGGAGCAAACACACAAATGTTCATTTTCTGTCCGCGTTCAACCAATTTCCGGTGCAAATTTGGACAGAGTTTGGGTCGAAACGGGCATGCGTGGATGGGCGAGACGCGTGCCCTTGTCCTCTCGTGGCCCGACCGCCGGGGATACAGACGCCCCTTTCCTCTTCCCCCGCCTCTTCCCCCGCGCCTCGCCGTCGTCACCGCCATCCATTTTTTTGGCCGCCGCCTCACTTTCCAGCCCGGCCGCCCAAACCACGACCACTCCTCACTATAGCCGCCCTACGCCCCTGTTTCGTAGGAGTTTTTCCTCTCTCTTTATCGCCGCGTCCGGTACCAGGGGATCTACGGTTGCCGGTGACACTCATCGACCCCAAATCCTTTCGGCAAGCTTGGCACAGCCGCCGGTAGTCGGCCGCGTACGCCTACCTCGCATGCTGCCTCTGAGGGGAGCCCGAGGTGCTCTTCCCAATCACGTCTCCACATAGGGGACATATCCCATCGCCCGGGCCATTCCGCTTAAGCACCTCCACACTGGATGGGACACGGCCGCGAATCCATTGCCACAGAAAGATCCTGATCTTTAGGGGAAGTCTGATCGGCCAGATCAACTCAAGAGGCTCCGGTGCAGGTGTGGCAGCGATGGCCTGGTACGGATACTTCGTGGAGAATTTGCCTGGCTCTAGGTGCCACGAGATGTGATCGTCTGTCTAGTCTAGGTCTGGCTCGTGAAGGGCGGCGGTCTCAAGGAGTTCGTGCCATGCGGCGAGGTCCGGAGGCCCAAATGGCCACCGGAACGCGAGGCGCCCTAGGTCAATAAGGGTCGCCTCAACGGAGATCTGAGGTTCCACCGCGATGGAGAACAGGTTTGGAAAGCGGGTCGTGAAAGGGGCATCCCCAGCCCACCGGTCGAACCAGAATAGGGTGGATGTCCCGGATCCGACCACGATGGAGGTCCCTATGCGGAGCACTGGGAGCAACTTGATGACTGACTGCCAAAACTGGGAGCCCCCAGACCTCTGACAGAAGGCAAGCGGCTGGCCACGCAGGTATTTGCTCCGGATGATATGGAGCCAGAGACCACCTTCCCCATTAGCGATCCGCCAAAGCCAGCGTGTCAGGAGGGCAATGTTCATGCGTTTGGAGGACATGATCCCGAGGCCGCCCTGGTCACGCGGCTTGCAGATCTTGGGCCAACGTACCATATGGTACTTCTGTTTATCACCTTCACCGGTCCAGAAAAATCTAGCATGGATTGTGCCGATCTCATGATGGAGTGTTTCGGGTAAGTTGTAGAAGCTCATAATGAACAAGAGCAGGCTAGACAAGGAGGAGTTGATGAGGATCGTCCGAGCCGCCTTAGAAAGCCACCTGCCCTGCCAAGGCTCGATACGATGTTGGAGCTTGAGCATCATAGGTCTCAAGGCCACCACAAAGAGCTGAGAGTCACCAATGGGAATCCCCAAGTAGGTGATGGGGAAGGAGCCCAACTGACAATTGAGCCGGTCTGCGATACTCTGGCTCTCTGTGGGGGAGTAGCCCATCAGCATCACTTCGCTCTTATCGAAGTTGATTTTGAGGCCCGACATCTGCTGAAAGCTGAGTAGGAGGAATTTCAGGTTCGTGATATCGGCCGTGTAGCCCTTCACCATGATGATGGTGTCGTCGGAGTACTAAAGGAGGGACACTCCACTTCCGTCCACAAGGTGAGGCACCACACCACGGATGTGGCCTGCGACTTTAGCCTTATGGAGGATAGTAGCCAATACGTCGACCACCATGTTGAACAGGATAGGGGAGAAGGCGTCACCCTGCCTAACCCCACATAAGGTGGGGCAGTAGGGGCCGATCTCACCATATTGATGCTAACTGTTGTTCGCCCGGATGGAACCAACTGCATGACCCGGGTGACCTAGCGGTTGTCAAACCCTTTCCGGAGCAACATTTCCCGAAGGAAGGATGAGCTGACTGTCTCATAGGCTTTGTGGAAGTCTATTTTCACTAAGACTGCCTTGAGGTGTTTGGTTCGAACCTCATGGAGGACCTCGTGAAAGACTAGGACCCCATCCAGGATATATCGGCCTTGAATGAATGCCGACTGGTCGGGGTGGGTAATGCGGTCGGCCAAAGGGGTCACCCTATTGGCGTACCCCTTCGCCAGGATGCGGAAGATCACATTGATCATCGTGATAGGGACCTTGGGAATCAGTGTGATGATCCCATATATAAGGAGGTGGAGGTCTATGGAGCCTACATAGAACTCCTTAAAGAGGGCCATCACCTCGTGCCTAATGACGCTCTAGAAGGACTGGAAGAAATTGACCCGCAGGCCGTCCGGGCCTGGTGCGAATGTCGGATTCATGCCCTTGATGGCAGTCCAGACCTCCTCCTCGGAGAACGGGGCCGTTAGGGCCGCATTCTCTTCGACCGAGACACGGTGTTGGTCAGTCCAGAAGTCGGCCGCTAGAGCCAAACCATCGCTAGGGGAGGAGGAGAAAAGGGACTTATTGTTGGGGAACGTTGCATGGGAAACAAAAATTTTCCTACGCACACACAAGATCTATCCATGGTGATGAGCATCTACGAGAGGGAGAGTAGATCTACATACCCTTGTAGATCGCTAAGCGGAAGTGTTTAAGAAACGCGGTTGATGTAGTCGAACGTCTCCGCGATCCAAATCGCAAGTCGTCCCTCGATCCGATCACGAACTAGCGCCGAACGGACGGCACCTCCGCGTTCAACACACGTACGGCTTGATGACGCCTTCACCTCCTCGAACCAGCGAGCGATGGTGAAGTAGTGGTTGAGTTCCAGCAGCACGACGGCGTGGTGATGGTGGTGAGGAACAATCTCTGCAGGGCTTCGCCAAGCGCTACATAGATTATGACGGAGGAACTAGAGGGTTAGGGTTGCCGCACACGGCTTGGGGAAATCTTGATGTTTTCCGGGTGCTAGCCCTGCCCCTCTATTTATATGTTGAGCCCTGGGGTCGAAACTTGGAGAAAGAGCCTCCTCAAAGTCGGTTTGGAACAAAAGGAAGAGTCCTTCTCGGATTCCAGTACCAAACGCCACGGTTCCCGGCGTCTGGCCCAGATGCCATGGGCCTCGGCGTCTGGCCCAGGGCCAGACGCCAGGGTTCCTGGCGTCTGGACCCTGCCCTCTGCAAAACTGCCTTTTGCTAACGCCCCGTGGGTCTCACCTCTTGGCCCAAACATATCGTCCAATATATCGATCTTTACCTCTCGGACATTCCGAGACTCCTCGTCATGTCCGTGATCTCATCCGGGACTCCGAACAACTTTCGGTCACCAACATAACAACTCAACTATACTTATATCGTCACCAAACGTTAAGTGTGTAGACCCTGCGGGTTCGAGAACTATGTAGACATGACCGAGACACCTCTACGGTCAATAACCAATAGCGGGACCTGGATGCCCATATTGGCTCCTACATATTCTACGAAGATCTTTATCGGTCGAACCTCTATGTCAAGGATTCAGTTAATCCCGTATGTTACTTGCCCGAGATTCGATCGTCGGTATCTCTATACCTAGTTCAATCTCGTCACCGGCAAGTCTCTTTACTCGTTCCGTAATACAAGATCTCGTGGCTAACACTTTAGTCACATTGCTTGCAAGGCTCATTGTGATGTTGTATTACCGAGTGGGCCCTGAGATACCTCTCCGTCACACAGAGTAACAAATCCCAGTCTTGATCCATGCCAACCCAACAGACACCCTCGGAGATACCTGTAGAGCACCTTTATAGTCACCCAGTTACGTTGCGACGTTTGATACACACAAGGTACTCCTCCGATGTCAGGGAGTTGCATGATCTCATGGTCATAGGAACAGATACTTGACATGCAGAAAACAATAGCAATAAACTGACACGATCAAATGCTACGTTCTTAGTTTGGGTCTTGTCCATCACATCATTCTCCTAATGATGTGATCCCGTTATCAAATGACATCTCATGTCAATGGCTAGGAAACCTTAACCATCTTTGATCAACGAGCTAGTCAACTAGAGGCTTACTAGGGACACAGTGTTGTTTATGTACCCACACATGTATTTGAGTTTCCAATCAATACAATTATAGCATGGATAATAAACGATTATCATGAACAAGGAAATATAATAATAACCAATTTATTATTGCCTCTAGGGCATATTTCCAACAGTCTCCCACTTGCACTAGAGTCAATAATCTAGTTCACATCACTATGTGATTTACATTGTAATGAATCGAACACCCATGCAGTTCTGGTGTTGTTCATGTTTAGCCCTTGGAAGAGGTTTAGTCATCGGATCTGCAACATTTAGATCCGTGTGTACTTTGCAAATATTTATGTCGTCCTCCTTGATGTAATCGCGGATGGAATTGAAACGTCGCTTTATGTGTCTGGTCCTCTTGTGAAATCTTGGTTCCTTGGCTAGAGCAATGGCACCAGTATTATCACAAAACAGAGTCATTGGGTTAAGCGCACTAGGCACTACTCCAAGATCTGTCATGAACTCCTTCATCCAGACACCTTCCTTCGCCGCCTCCGAGGCAGCGATGTACTCCGCTTCGCATGTAGAATCTGCTACCACGCTTTGCTTGGAACTGCACCAGCTAACCGCACCCCCATTAAGAATAAACACGTATCCGGTTTGAGACTTAGAGTCATCCGGATCAGTGTCAAAGCTTGCATCGACGTAACCCTTTACGACGAGCTCTTGATCACCTCCATAAACGAGAAACATATCCTTAGTCCTTTTCAGGTACTTCAGGATATTCTTGACCGCCGTCCAGTGTTCCATTCCCGGATCACTTTGAAACCTTCCGACCATACTTATGGCAAGGCTGACATCGGGTCTTGTGCACAGCATTGCATACATGATAGAGCCTATGGCCGAAGCATAGGGGATGACACTCATCTTTTCTCTATCTTCTGCAGTCACTGGGCATTGAGTCTTACTCAACTTCACACCTTGCAATACAGGCAAGAACCCCTTCTTGGACTGATCCATTTTGAACTTCTTCAAAACTTTGTCAAGGCATGTGCTTTGTGAAAGTCCTATCAAGCGTCTCGATCTATCTCTATAGATCTTGATGCCTAATATGAAAGCAGCTTCTCCTAGGTCCTTCATTGAAAAACTCTTGTTCAAATATTCCTTTACGCTTTCCAGCATTTCTATATTGTTTCCAATCAGTAATATGTCATCCACATATAATATTAGAAATGCTATAGAGCTCCCACTCACTTTCTTGTAAATACAAGCTTCTCCGTAAACTTGTATAAACTCGAACGCTTTGATCACCTCATCAAAACGAAGATTCCAACTCCGAGATGCTTGCACCAGTCCATAAATGGATCGCTGGAGTTTGCAAACTTTGTCAGCATTCTCTGGATCGACAAAACCTTCTGGTTGCATCATATACAACTCTTCCTTAAGGTAACCGTTAAGGAACGCTGTTTTGACATCCATCTGCCAAATTTCATAATCGAAAAAGGCAGCTATTGCTAACATGATTCTGACGGACTTAAGCATCGCTACGGGTGAGAAGGTCTCATCGTAGTCAACTCCTTGAACTTGTGAAAAACCCTTTGCCACAAGTCGAGCTTTATAGACGGTGACATTACCGTCCGCGTCCGTCTTCCTCTTAAAGATCCATTTGTTCTGAATGGCCTTACGCCCTTCAGGTAATACTTCCAAAGTCCATACTTTGTTTTCATACATGGATCCCATCTCGGATTTCATGGCCTCTAACCACTTCTCGGAATCCGGGCCCATCATCGCTTCTCCATAGCTCGTAGGTTCATCGTTGTCTAACAACATGACCTCTAAGACAGGGTTGCCGTACCACTCAGGAGCAGTACGCGTCCTTGTCGACCTACGAGGTTCGATAGTAACTTGATCCAAAGCTTCATGATCATCATCATTAACTTCCTCTTCAGCTAATGTAGGCTCCACAGAAACAACTTTCTGCACTGCGCTACTCTCAGGTTGAAGTAAAGGTTCAACAACCTCATCAAGTTTTATCTTCCTCCCACTCAATTCTTTCGAGAGAAACTCTTTCTCAAGAAATGTTCCGTTTTTAGCGACAAACACTTTGCCTTCGGATCTGAGGTAGAAGATATACCCAACTATCTCTTTTGGGTATCCTATGAAGACGCATTTCTCCGCTTTGGGTTCCAGCTTTTCAGGCTGAAGCTTTTTGACATAAGCATCACATCCCCAAACTTTAAGAAACGACAGTTTTGGCTTCTTGCCAAACCAAAGTTCATATGGCGTCGTCTCAACGGATTTCGATGGTGCCCTATTTAAAGTGAATGCAGCTGTCTCTAATGCATAACCCCAAAACGATAGTGGAAAATCGGCAAGAGACATCATAGATCGCACCATATCCAATAAAGTTCGATTACGACGTTCGGACACACCATTACGCTATGGTGTTCCAGGCGGTGTCAGTTGTGAAACAATTCCACATTGTCTTAAGTGACTGCCAAACTCATAACTCAGATATTCTCCTCCTCGATCAGATCGTAGGAATTTAATCTTCTTGTTACGATGATTCTCAACTTCTCTCTGAAATTGTTTGAACTTTTCAAATGTTTCAGACTTATGTTTCATTAAGTAAATATACCCATATCTACTTAAGTCATCAGTGAAGGTGAGAAAGTAACGATAACCACCGCGCGCCTCAATACTCATCGGACCACACACATCAGTATGTATGATTTCCAATAAGTCACTTGCCCGTTCCATTGTTCCAGAGAACGGCGTTTTAGTCATCTTGCCCATGAGGCATGGCTCACATGTGTCAAGTGATTCAAAATCAAGTGACTCCAAAAGTCCATCAGCATGGAGCTTCTTCATGCGTTTTACACCAATATGACCTAAACGGCAGTGCCACAAGAAAGTGGTATTATCATTATCAATTCTACATCTTTTGGCATCAATGTTATGAACATGTGTATCATTACTATCGAGATTCAATAAGAATAAACCCCTCACATTGGGTGCATGACCATAAAAGATATTACTCATATAAATAGAACAACCATTATTCTCTGATTTAAATGAGTAACCGTCTCGCAATAAACAAGATCCAGATATAATGTTCATGCTTAACGCAGGCACCAAATAACACTTATTTAGGTTCATCACTAATCCCGACGGTAATCGAAGAGCGAGCGTGCCGACGGCGATCACATCAACCTTGGAACCATTTCCCACGCGCATCGTCACTTCGTCCTTTGCTAGCCTCCGTCTATTCCGCAGTTCCTGTTTAGAGTTGCAAATATGAGCAACCGCACCGGTATCAAATACCCAGGCACTACAACGAGGGTTGGTAAGGTACACATCAATAACATGTATATCATATATACCTTGTTTGTTGTTGGCCGCCTTCTTGTCAGCCAAATACTTGGGGCAGTTCCGCTTCCAGTGTCCAGTTCCCTTGCAATGAAAACACATAGTTTCTGGTTTGGGTCCAGCCTTGGGTTTCTTCACGAGAGGAGCAACTGTTTTGCCACTCTTCTTGGAGTTACCCTTCTTACCCTTGCCATTTTTCTTGAAACTAGTGGTTTTATTGACCATCAACACTTGATGCTCCTTCTGAATTTCAGACTCAGCGGCTTTCAGCATCGCAAACAGCTCGGCGACTGACTTGTTCATCCCGTGCATGTTATAGTTCAACACGAAGCTCTTGTAGCTAGGTGGCAATGATTGAAGAACTCTGTCAGTGATAGCCTCTGGCGGAAGGGGCATCCCCAATTCAGCCAGACAGGTGGAGTACCCAGACATTCTGAGCACGTGATCACTGATAGACCCGTTCTCCTCCATCTTGCAAGCATAGAACTTATCGGAGATCTCATATCTCTCGATCCGGGCATTCTTCTGAAAGATAAACTTCAACTCCTGGAACATCTCATATGCTCCATGACGTTCAAAACGTCTTTGAAGTCCCGGTTCTAAGCCATACAACATTGCACATTGAACTATTGAGTAATCATCAGAACGAGCCTGCCAGGCATTCACAACGTCTAGAGACTCAACTGGAGCGGGTGGATCACCAAGCGGTGCATCAAGGACATAAGCTTTCTGGGAAACCGTAAGGATAATCCTTAGATTACGGGCCCAGTCCACAAAGTTACTTCCATCATCTTTCAACTTAGCTTTCTCTAGGAACGCATTAAAATTCAGGGGTGCTACTGCGCGAGCCATGATCTACAACATAAATATAGCAAAGACAACTTAGACTATTGTTCTAGATAATGAGTTTAGTTAATCATATTACTTAAAAACTCCCACTCAAATTGACATCCCTCCGGTCATTCGAGTGTAACATGATCCAAATCCACCAACTCAAGTCCGATCATCACGTGAGTTGAGGTGGTTTCAATGGTGACCATCTTCATGTTGATCATATCTACTATATGACTCATGTTCGACCTTTCGGTCTCTTGTGTTCCGAGGCCATGTCTGTACATGCTAGGCTCGTCAAGTTTAACCCAAGTGTTCCGCGTGTGCAACATGGCTTGCACCCGTTGTATGTGAACGTGGAGTCTATCACACCCGATCATCACGGCGTGTCTCGAAACGACGAACTTTCGCAACGGTGCACACTTGGGGAGAACACAATTTATCTTGAAATTTAAGTGAGGGATCACCTTATAATGCTACCGTCGTCCTAAGCAAAATAAGATGCATAAAAGGATTAACATCACATGCAAATCATAAGTGACATGATATGGCCATGAACTTGTGCTTTTGATCTCCATCTCCAAAGCACCGGCATGATCTCCATCGTCACCGGCATGACACCATGATCTCCATCATCTTGATCTCTATCAACGTGTCGCCATGAGGTTGTCGCGCCGACTGTTGCTTCCACGACTATTGCTAATGTTTAGCGATAAAGTAAAGCATTACATAGCGCTTAATGATTGACACGCAGGTCATACAATAATTAAAGACAACTCTATGGCTCCTACCAGTTGCCGTACTCATCGACATGCAAGTCGTGATATTCTATACAACACATGATCATCTCATACATCACATATATCTCATCATGTAATTGGCCATATCACATCACAACATACCCTGCAAAAACAAGTTAGACGTCCTCTAATTGTTGTTGCAAATTTTACGTGGCTGCTACGGGTTTGCAAGAACCGTTCTTACCTACGCAAAACCACAACGTGGTGTAGTGATTGCTTTTTGATCTTCTAAAAGAACCCTCTTCATTGAAATCGATTCAACTAAAGTGAGAGAGACAGACACCCGCTAGCCATCTTTATGCAACGAAGTTACATGTCAGTTGAAGGAACCTGTCTCGCGTAAGTGTACGCGTAATGTCGGTCCGGGCCGCTTCATCTCATAGTACCGCCGAATCAAATATCAACTAGTAACGGCAAGCAATATGTATACACCCACGCCCACAACTCGTTTGTGTTCTACTCGAGATCTCATCTACGCATAGACCTAGCTCGGATGCCACTGTTGGGGAACGTTGCATGGGAAACAAAAATTTTCCTACGCACACACAAGATCTATCCATGGTGATGAGCATCTACGAGAGGGAGAGTAGATCTACATACCCTTGTAGATCGCTAAGCGGAAGCGTTTAAGAAACGCGGTTGATGTAGTCGAACGTCTCCGCGATCCAAATCGCATGTCGTCCCTCGATCCGATCACGAACTAGCGCCGAACGGACGGCACCTCCGCGTTCAACACACGTACAGCTTGATGACGCCTTCACCTCCTCGAACCAGCGAGCGATGGTGAAGTAGTGGTTGAGTTCCAGCAGCACGACGGCGTGGTGATGGTGGTGAGGAACAATCTCTGCAGGGCTTCGCCAAGCGCTACGGAGATTATGACGGAGGAACTAGAGGGTTAGGGTTGCCGCACACGGCTTGGGGAAATCTTGATGTTTTCCGGGTGCTAGCCCTGCCCCTCTATTTATATGTTGAGCCCTGGGGTCGAAACTTGGAGAAAGAGCCTCCTCAAAGTCGGTTTGGAACAAAAGGAAGAGTCCTTCTCGGATTCCAGTACCAAACGCCACGGTTCCCGGCGTCTGGCCCAGATGCCATGGGCCTCGGCGTCTGGCCCAGGGCCAGACGCCAGGGTTCCTGGCGTCTGGACCCTGCCCTCTGCAAAACTGCCTTTTGCTAACGCCCCGTGGGTCTCACCTCTTGGCCCAAACATATCGTCCAATATATCGATCTTTACCTCTCGGACATTCCGAGACTCCTCGTCATGTCCGTGATCTCATCCGGGACTCCGAACAACTTTCGATCACCAACATAACAACTCAACTATACTTATATCGTCACCAAACGTTAAGTGTGTAGACCCTGCGGGTTCGAGAACTATGTAGACATGACCGAGACACCTCTACGGTCAATAACCAATAGCGGGACCTGGATGCCCATATTGGCTCCTACATATTCTACGAAGATCTTTATCGGTCGAACCTCTATGTCAAGGATTCAGTTAATCCCTTATGCTGTTCCCTTTGTTCTTCGGTATGTTACTTGCCCGAGATTCGATCGTCGGTATCTCTATACCTAGTTCAATCTCGTCACCGGCAAGTCTCTTTACTCGTTCCGTAATACAAGATCTCGTGGCTAACACTTTAGTCACATTGCTTGCAAGGCTCATTGTGATGTTGTATTACCGAGTGGGCCCTGAGATACCTCTCCGTCACACAGAGTAACAAATCCCAGTCTTGATCCATGCCAACCCAACAGACACCCTCGGAGATACCTGTAGAGCACCTTTATAGTCACCCAGTTACGTTGCGACGTTTGATACACACAAGGTACTCCTCCGATGTCAGGGAGTTGCATGATCTCATGGTCATAGGAACAGATACTTGACATGCAGAAAACAATAGCAATAAACTGACACGATCAAATGCTACGTTCTTAGTTTGGGTCTTGTCCATCACATCATTCTCCTAATGATGTGATCCCGTTATCAAATGACATCTCATGTCAATGGCTAGGAAACCTTAACCATCTTTGATCAACGAGCTAGTCAACTAGAGGCTTACTAGGGACACAGTGTTGTTTATGTATCCACACATGTATTTGAGTTTCCAATCAATACAATTATAGCATGGATAATAAACGATTATCATCAACAAGGAAATATAATAATAACCAATTTATTATTGCCTCTAGGGCATATTTCCAACACTTATAGAAGCCATCAACATGCGCGCGGATATTGGTCGGGCACTGAAGGAGGGTCTCTCCGTCCCAGAGCAAGGGGATGGAGTTCCGCCATCTACGGCCATTGGCGATGGCCTAGAAATATGTTGTATTGGCGTCTCCCTTGAAGACCCACATTTGGGTCACGCGGAGGCGCCAATAGGCCTCCTCGTCGGTGTAGATGATTGAGAGTTGATCCTTAAGATCGTACCGGAGCAGCCACTCGTTTGGAGAAAGTCCCACCGAGTCCGCCCGGAGATCAAGCGCTTGTATGGTGTCGAGGATGGATTTCTTGCGCTCACGCAAATCTTGGCCGAGGTTCGCACCCCATCCCTTCATAAATTGTCTCGAGCACTTGGCAGAGAAGTGCCAATTGTTGACAACTGAGAGGGATCGATGGGGAGAGAGACGAGCCTCCATCCATCTAGCACGAAAGATGAGGTTGAAGTCACCGTCCACCACCATCGGGAGAAGGGCGGCCGAGAACTTCCTCCTGAGCTCGTCGAGGAATGCCGCAGAGCGGTGGTGGTCCCGTTCGAAGAGCTCCGTGCTAATATAGAACTCACCCCGGTCCATGCTAACCACTTCAAAGGTGGCATCCTTCATGCCTAAAAGGATGCCACCCGAGAGGCCGACTATCCCACTAGAAGGGAGCCAATGCCAGGCAAACAGGTGGGTGCTCAGGTGTTCGAGTTCTGACAGGGAAAACTCCATGCACATGGTTTCTTGGATGGCAACTATGTCGATTCGTTCATCACGCATGTACTCGACGAGTTGGCGGCGGCGACCATCTTGGCTGAAGCCGCGGATGTTCCAAATGAGGGTCCGCATCAAGGAGCCATCGGGGGACTGCTTGACCCCAAGACACGCAAGGCACTTTATGCACGGAGGACAGCAGTGCGAGAGCGGGTGCGGCCCCGGACCTGCACGACAGTCGTCGAGGGCCGAGCGGCCGCCCGCGAGGAAGGGGAGGGTCACTAGCACCGGGGGCCATGGTAGGGGCTGATACGTCCATTTTGCATCAAGATTTCTTATTGTTATTTACTTTGTTTTGTTGAATAATAATGCTTTGGGGAGTGATTCTAATGCCTTTTCTCTCATAATATGCAAGGTTTACACAAGGAGGGAGAATACCGGCAGCTGGAATTCTGGACCCAAGAAAAGCACGTCAGAGATACCTATTCTGCACAACTCCAATGAAGCTGAAATTTTACGGAGATTATTTTTGCATTTAATAAAAAATACTGGAGCTGAAAACTACCGGAGGAGCCCCCCCAGGTGGGCACAACCCACCAGGGCGCGCTAGGCCCCCCTGGGTGCGCCCTGATGGGTTGTGCTCAGCCTGGCCCACCTCCGATGCCCATCTTCTGGTATAAATTCCCAAAAAACCTAGAAAAAATAAGAGGAGGACTTTCGGGATGAAGCGCTGCCGCCTCGAGGCAGAACATGGGCAGGAGCACTTTTGCCCTCCGGCGGAGCGATTCCGCTGGGGGAACTTCCCTCCTGGAGGGGGAAATCGAAGCTATCGTCATCACCAACACCCCTATCATCTTTGGGAGGCCAATATTCATCAACATCTTCAACAACACCATCTCCTCTCAAACCCTAGTTCATCTCTTGTGTTCAATCTTTGTACCAGAACCTTAGATTGGTACCTGTGGGTGACTAGTAGTGTTGATTACCTTGCGTAGTTGATTACTATATGGTTTATTTGGTGGAAGATTATATGTTCAGATCCACTATGCTATTTAATACTCCTTTGATCTTGAGCATGATTATTATTTGTGAGTAGTTACCTTTGTTCTTGAGGTCACGGGAGAAGTCATGTTGCGAGTAATCATGTGAATTTGATATGTGTTCGATATTTTGATGATATGTATGTTATGATTCCCTTAGTGGTGTCATGTGAACGTTGACTACATGACACTTCACCATTCATGGGCCTAAGGGAAGGCATTGTGGAGTAGTTATTAGATGATGGGTTGCTAGAGTGACAGAAGCTTAAACCCTAGTTTATGCGCTACTTCGTAAGGGGCTGATTTGGATCCACATGTTTAATGCTATGGTTAGACTTTGTCTTAATACTTTTCTCGTAGTTACGGATGCTTGCGAGGGGGATAATCATAAGTAGGTTGTTAGTTCAAGTTAGAACAACACCTTATCACCGGTCCACCCACATATCAAATTATCAAAGTAGCGAACACGAATCAAACCAACATGATAAAAGTGACTAGACGAAATTCCCGTGTACCCTGAAGAACACTTTGCCTATTACTAGTGATTGTTCTGGCCTGTCCTTTGCCTCAAAAAGGATTGGGCTATCTTGTTGCACCTTGTTTACCGTTACTATTACTTGCTCGTTACCAATTACCTTGCTATCAAACTATCTGTTACCTACAATTTCAGTGCTTGCAGAAATTACCTTGCTGAAAACCGCTTGTCATTTCCTTCTGCTCCTCGTTGGGTTCGACACTCTTACTTATCGAAAGGACTACGATTGATACCCTATACTTGTGGGTCATCAAGACTCTTTTCTGGCACCGTTGCCGGGGAGTGAAGAGCTCTTGGTAAGTGGAAATCGGTAAGGAAAAACGTATACTAAGTGCTGAAATTTATTGCTACTTGCTACTATGGAGAACAATCCTTTGAGGGGTTTGTTTGGGGTATCTTCACCTCGACCGGAACCACAATTAGTTACCCCTCAACCTACAACACCTACTGAAAATGTTACTTATGAAATTCCTTCGGGTATGCTAGAACAACTGCTTGCTAAACCTTATGCAGGAGATGGAACTGAACATCCCGATATGCATCTTTTATATGTGAACGAAATATGTGGATTATTTAAGCTTGCAGGTCTACCCGGAGATGAAGTTAAGAAGAAGGTTTTCCCTTTATCTTTGGAGGGAAAAGCATTGACATGGTATAGGCTATGTGATGATCTTGGATCTTGGAACTGGAATCATTTGCAATTGGAATTCCATCAAAAGTTTTATCCTATGCATCTAGTTCATCGTGATCGGAATTATATATATAATTTTTGGCCTCGTGAAGGAGAAAGTATCGCTCTAGCTTGGGGGAGGCTTAAGTCAATGTTATATTCATGCCCCAATCATGACATTCCGAGGGAAGTTATCATTCAGAATTTTTATGCTCGGCTTTCTCATAATGATCAATCCATGCTCGATACTTCTTGTGCTGGTTCTTATATGAAGAAGACTATTGAATTCAAGTGGGATCTCTTAGAAAGAATTAAATGCAACTCTGAAGATTGGGAACTCGACGAAGGTAATGAGTCAGGTATAAAGCTTGAATTTGATTGTGTTAAATCTTTTATGAATACCGATATTTTTCACAAGTTTAGCACTAAATATGGACTTGACTCCGAGATAGTAGCCTCTTTCTGTGAAGCATTTGCTACTCACGTTGATCTCCCTAAGGAGAAGTGGTTTAAATATCATCCCCCTATTAAGGAAGAAGTTAAAGAACCAGTCATAGCTAAAGAAGAAACCATCTTTTACAATGTTGATCCAGTTGTGCCTACCACTTATATTGAAAAACCACCTTTCCCTATTAGGATAAAGGAACATGGTAAGGTATCAACTGTGGTTCGTAAGAGTAATATAAGAGCACCTAAACCCCCTGAGCAAATTAAAGTAGAGCCTAGTGTTGCTATGGTTAAAGATCTCTTCGTGGAAAATATTGATGGGCATGTTATCTACTTTTGTGATGAAGCTGCTAGAATTGCCAAACTTGATGAAAAAGATAAACATAGACCCGTAGAAGGCTTGCCTGTTGTCTCAGTTAAAATAGGAGATCATTGCTACCATGGTTTATGTGATTTAGGTGCTAGTGTGAGTGCTATCCCTTTTACCTTATACCAAGAAATTATGGATGAAATAGCGCCTGCTGAAATAGAAGACATTGATGTCACTATTAAACTTGCTAATAGAGACACTATTACACCACTTGGGATTGTTAGAGATGTTGAAGTCTTGTGTGGGAAAGTAAAATACCCTACTGATTTTCTAGTCCTTGGTTCCCCACAAGATGACTTTTGTCCCATTATCTTTGGTAGACCTTTCTTGAGCACCGTCAATGCTAAGATAGATTGTGAAAAACAAACTGTCGGTGTCAGTTTTGGTAATGTGTCTCATGAGTTTAATTTTTCCAAGTTTAGTAGACAACCTCGTGATAAAGCTTTATCTAGTTAGGATGAAATAATTGGTCTTGCTTCTATTGCTGTGCCTCCTACTGATCCATTATAACAATATTTGCTCGACCATGAAAATGATATGCACTTGCATGAAAGAAATGAAATAGATCAAATTTTCTTCGAACAACAACCTCTCTTGAAACACAATTTGCCTATTGAAACTCTTGGAGGTCCTCCTCCACCTAAAGGTGATCCTGTGTTCGAATTAAAACAATTGCCTGACACTTTGAAGTATGCTTATCTTGATGAGAAAAAGATATATCATGTTATTATTAGTGCTAACCTTTCAGAACATGAAGAAGAGAGATTATTGAAAGTTCTAAGGAAGCACCGGGCTGCTATTGGATATACTCTTGATGATCTTAAGGGCATTAGTCCCACTCTATGTCAGCACAAGATCAATATGGAACCTGATGCTAAACTCATTGCTGATCATCAACGGCGATTAAATCCTAAGATGGAAGAAGTTGTAAGAACTGAAATATTAAAGCTTCTCGAAGCAGGTATAATCTATCCCATAGATGATAGTAGATGGGTGAGTCCCGTTCGTTGTGTCCCTAAGAAAGGAGGTATTACCGTTGTTCCCAATTATAAGAATGAACTCATTCCACAAAGAATTGTCACTAGCTATAGAATGGTAATTGATTTTAGAAAATTAAATAAAGCTACTAGAAAAGATCATTACCCTCTACCGTTCATTGATCAAATGCTAGAGAGACTATCTAAGCACACACACTTTTGTTTCCTAGATGAATATTCTGGTTTCTCTCAAATACCTATGTCACAATCTGATCAAGTGAAAACCACCTTTACCTGCCCTTTTGGAACCTATGCTTATAGACGTATGCCTTTTTGTTTATGCAATGCACGTGCTACCTTTCAAAGATGTATGAATGCTATATTCTTTTGATGACTGCTTAAGCAACCTTGATCGAGTTTTGCAGAGATGTGAACAAACTAATCTTGTCTTGAATTGGGAGAAGTGCCACTTTATGGTTAATGAAGGCATTGTCTTGGGGCATAACATATCTGAACAAGGTATTGAGGTGGATAAAGCTAAAGTTGATGCAATTGAGAAAATGCCATGTCCTAAAGATATTAAAGGTATTCGCAGTTTCCTTGGTCATGCTGGTTTTTATAGGAGGTTCATTAAAGACTTCTCTAAAATTTCTAGGCCTCTTACTAATCTTTTACAAAAGGATATTCCTTTTGTCTTTGATGATGATTGTGTGGAAGCCTTTGAAACACTCAAGAAAGCCTTAACCTTTGCACCTATCGTTCAACCACCTGATTGGAACTTGCCTTTTGAAATTATGTGTGATGCTAGTGATTATGCCGTTGGTGTTGTCCTGGGACAAAGAGTTGATAAGAAATTGAATGTTATCCATTATGCTAGTAAAACTCTAGACAGTGCCCAACGAAACTATGCTACTACTAAAAAGGAATTTTTAGCAGTTTTGTTTGCTTGTGATAAATTTAGATCTTATATTGTTGATTCCAAAGTCATTGTTCACACTGATCATGCTGCTATAAAATACCTTATGGAAAAGAAAGATGCTAAACCTAGACTCATTAGGTGGGTTCTCTTGCTCCAAGAATTTGACTAACACATCGTTGATAGGAAAGGAGCTGAGAACCCCGTAGCTGATAACTTGTCTAGGTTAGAAAATATTCATGATGACCCACTACCTATTGATGATAGTTTCCTTGACGAACAGCTAGCTGCAATAAGTGTCTCACAACACACACCTTGGTATGCTGATTATGCTAATTACATTGTCGCTAAATATATACCACCTAGCTTTACTTATCAACAAAATAGAAAAAAATTCTATGACTTAAGGCATTACTTTTGGGATGACCCACATCTTTATAAAGAAGGAGTAGATGGTATTATTAGACGTTGTGTACCTGAGCATGAACAGGAACAAATCCTATGGAAATGTCATTCCGAAGCTTATGGAGGACATCATGCGGGAGATAGAACTGCTCATAAGGTATTGCAATCTGGTTTTTATTGGCCTACTCTCCTCAAGGATGCTCGTAAGTTTGTCTTGTCTTGTGATGAATGTCAAAGAATTGGTAATATCGGTAAGCGTCAGGAAATGCCTATGAATTACTCACTTGTTGTTGAACCATTTGACGTTTGGGGTTTTGATTATATGGGACCTTTTCCTTCCTCCAATGGGTACACTCATATTTTGGTTGCGGTTGATTATGTCACTAAGTGGGTAGAAGCTATTCCAGCTAGTAGTGTCGATCACCACACCTCCATTAAAATGCTTAAAGAGGTTATCTTCCCGAAGTTTGGAGTCCCTAGATATTTAATGACCGATGGTGGTTCACATTTTATCCATGGTGCTTTCCGTAAGATGCTTGCTAAATATGATGTTAACCATAGAATTGCATCACACTATCATCCTCAATCTAGTGGTCAAGTTGAACTTAGCAATAGAGAAATAAAATTAATATTACAAAAAACTGTAAATAGGTCTCACAAGAATTGTTCTAAGAAATTAGATGATGCACTTTGGGCCTATAGAACAGCTTATAAAAATCTTATGGGTTTGTCTCCATATAAAATGGTATATGGGAAAGCTTGTCATTTGCCTTTAGAACTAGAACACAAAGCATTTTGGGCAATTAAGGAACTCAACTATGATTTCAAACTTGCCGGTGAGAAGAGGCTATTTGATATTAGCTCACTAGATGAATGGAGAACCCAAGCCTATGAAAATGCTAAGCTATTCAAAGAAAAAGTAAAAAGATGGCATGACAAAAGAATCCAAAAGCGGGAATTCAAAATAGGAGATTATGTTCTTTTGTTCAACTCTCGTTTAAGATTTTTTGCAGGAAAACTTCTCTCAAAATGGGAAGGACCATATGTTATTGAAGAGGTTTATCGTTCTGGAGCTACCAAGATTAATAACGCCGAAGGTACTAACCCGAAGGTGGTCAATGGACAAAGAATTAAGCATTATATCTCAGGTACACCTATTAACGTTGAAAGCAATGTTATCCAAACCATGACACCGGAGAAACACATAAAAGAAACCTTCCGGAACGCTCCAGAATACTTAAAAATAGGAGGTATGTGATACGGTAAGTTAACGAACTCCGAAAAATCCGCAAAAATATTTTTTGTCAGTTTTGGAATATTTTAGAATTTTGGAAATAAAAAAATAAACCAGAAGGTGATCGAGGTGAGCACGATACACCAGGGCGCGCCCTGGTGGGTTGTGCCCACCTCGGCTGCCTTCCCGACTCCGTTTTCCTTCCAAATACTTGTTTCCCAAGAATAAAAATTCTCTATATATACCCTCGACTGTTTTGACGACCGCATCGCAGAAAAATCCTTTGTTCTTGTTTCTTGCTGATTCCCTGACACATCTGAGAATATGTCGTCTCAAGATTCGTAAGGAGAGAGCCATGTTGATCCCTATGTCCCAGATCCGAAGATCTTTAAGGAAACTTACCCCTATCTATGGACCTCGGAGGAGGAAGAAGATGCTACCATGCAGGAAACAAAAGATGACAGCTCTGAGGAAGAGGATGATCCATTGCCTCAACCTGGAGATATGCATGTGGAATTCAAGAAATCAAGCCTCCCTAGAAGATACAAACCTAAGGTCCAATTTATCCCGTCTCGTTTTCTGCAGGAAAGCAAGAATGCCCTATGCCAAAGATATTAAAGCTTGAGTTGGAGAATGATGACCTAAGGGAGAAAACTTTATGCTTAAATATAAGTTGAAGAAGAAGGCATCATCAACACCTCCACCTTCTTCATCACCACCACCAAAGGAGACTTGAACTCACGGGTATGGGCACTCCCCTTGGCTTGAGCCAAGCTTGGGGGAGGTGCCCTGGTATCGTATCACCATCACTTTTATTCACCTTTACCTATTTTAGTTTGATCTTTAGTTTCTCTTTGCTTTAGTTGAATAAAAGTTTAGTATGATCTGTTTTCGTGTGTTAGTTTCGTGGCCTATCTATCTATGTAATCGAGTGAAAGTTATATAATAAAGTTATTTTGAGTATTTGCCTCTCTACTTCCTTGTTGCAATCAAATAAAGTAAAAGAAACAAATGAAAAGAATCATATGATAATCTTATGGTGAGTAATGACATCACATAAAGAAAAGTATAAGTAGTAAAATTTATTGGAGATTGACAAACATAGCATTAGTAAAGGAAGAGAAGATTCACATGCAAATACACTATCTTGGACATCTTTTATGATTGTGAGCCCCCATCAAATATTATATGTCAAAATTTTTGACGTTGGACGAGGAAGACAACGTAATGATTTATGTTTGTTCATATCCACATAGAAGTTATATTGTCATAGATCCTTTAACATGTGGTGCTTGCCCAATATCTTTGCTAGCCAAAAATTCCGCACTAAGTAGAGATACTACTTGTGCATCCAAAAACCCAAACCAAACTATTTCTTTGAGTGTCCACCATACCTACCTATGGATCGAGAAAGATCCCTCAAGTAAGTTGTCATCGGTGCAACAAGGCAATAAAAATTGCTTCTAAACGTGTTTTGATCAATTAGTGTAAGAGAAAATTGAGCGTTATACGAACTTATGATAGCAAAGTAATAAAAGCGACGGACTGCATAATAAAGGTTGCTATCATAGGGGGCAATATAGCGTGACGTTCTTTTACATTAAGGGATTGAGCATACAAACCAATAAGCGTATGACAACCTCTGCTTCCCTCTGCAAAGGGCTTATCTTTTACTTTTATGCACTTACTTTTATGCAAGAGTCAAAGTATTCTTCCCTATTCCTTTTTACTTTTTCTTTTGCAAGCATCATGTGGTGAGGAAAGATCTAGGCACATATATCCAGTTGGATATGGGTGGGCATGAGTTATTATTGTTGACATCACCCTTGAGGTGAGTGAGTTGGGAGGCAAAACTATAAGCCCCTATCTTCCTACATGTCCGGTTGAAACTTTTTGTTCATGGGTATGCCGTGAGCATTAGCAATTATAGAAGACTAAATGATGGTTGAGTATGTGGACTTGCCAAAAGGCTCCGACATGAAACCCTTCCTGAAAATATGATGAATTGTAGTTGCAAAGTTGACTGAGAACATAGTTTGTTGGTCCCCAATAAGGTTTATGCTTCATACTTCTATGTTGTGATGAATTGTTACTTGCTCATGAGAAGCTTTATGATAAAAATATGTTGAAATAAGTTCTTATGTTAGAATTTGTTGCTGTTTTGTTAATAAGCATGATGCTTCTATGTCCGTATTTTGTTTTTATCGACACCTCTCTCTCAAACCATGTGGACATGCTTTTCAATATCGGCTTTCGCTTGAGGACAAGCGAGGTCTAAGCTTGGGGGAGTTGAAACGTCCATTTTGCATCATGATTTCCTACTGTTATTTACTTTGTTTTGTTGAATAATAATGCTTTGGGGAGTGATTCTAATGCCTTTTCTCTCATAATATGCAAGGTTTACACAAGGAGGGAGAATACCGGCAGCTGGAATTCTGGACCCCAGAAAAGCACGTCAGAGATACCTATTCTGCACAATTCCAATGAAGCTGAAATTTTACGGAGATTAGTTTTGCATTTAATAAAAAATACTGGAGCTGAAAACTACCGGAGGAGGCCCCCCAGGTGGGCACAACCGACCAGGGCGCGCCCTGATGGGTTGTGCTCAGCCTGGCCCACCTCCGGTGCCCATCTTCTGGTATAAATTCCCAAAAAACCTAGAAAAAATAAGAGGAGGACTTTCGGGATGAAGCGCCGCCGCCTCGAGGCGGAACTTGGGCAGGAGCACTTTTGCCCTCCGGCGGAGCGATTCCGTCGGGGGAACTTCCCTCCAGGAGGGGGAAATCGAAGCTATCGTCATCACCAACACCCCTTCCTTTTTTGGGAGGCCAATCTTCATCAACATCTTCAACAACACCATCTCCTCTCAAACCCTAGTTCATCTCTTGTGTTCAATCTTTGTACCGGAACCTCAGATCGGTACCTGTGGGTGACTAGTAGTGTTGATTACCTTGCGTAGTTGATTACTATATGGTTTATTTGGTGGAAGATTATATGTTCAGATCCATTATGCTATTTAATACTCCTCTGATCTTGAGCATGATTATTATTTTGAGTAGTTACCTTTGTTCTTGAGGTCACGGGAGAAGTCATGTTGCGAGTAATCATGTGAATTTGATATGTGTTCTATATTTTGATGATATGTATGTTGTGATTCCCTTAGTGGTGTCATGTGAATGTCGACTACATGACACTTCACCATTCATGGGCCTAAGGGAAGGCATTGTAGAGTAGTTATTAGATGATGGGTTGCTAGAGTGACAGAAGCTTAAACCCTAGTTTATGCGCTACTTTGTAAGGGGCTGATTTGGATCCACATGTTTAATGCTATGGTTAGACTTTGTCGTAATACTTTTCTCGTAGTTGCGGATGCTTGCGAGGGGGTTAATCATAAGTAGGTTGTTAGTTCAAGTAAGAACATCACCTTAGCACCGGTCCACCCACATATCAAATTATCAAAGTAGCGAACACGAATCAAACCAAAATGATAAAAGTGACTAGACGAAATTCCCGTGTACCCTCAAGAACACTTTGCCTATTACTAGTGATTGTTCTGGCCTGTCCTTTGCCTCAAAAAGGATTGGGCTATCTTGCTGCACCTTGTTTACCGTTACCGTTACTTGCTCGTTACCAATTACCTTGCTATCAAACTATCTGTTACCTACAATTTCAGTGCTTGCAGAAATTACCTTGCTGAAAACCGCTTGTCATTTCCTTCTGCTCCTCGTTGGGTTCGACACTCTTACTTATCGAAAGGACTATGATTGATCCCCTATACTTGTGGGTCATCAGGGGCTAGGTGAGCGTGGGTCTCGGCCAGCTGCCAATCTAGAATTTGTCGGGCCCGTATCGCGTCAATCAGAACTAGGGGGGAGCTACCTGCTCCTTGAAAACAATTGCCGAGTTTGCCGCGACCTTAGCTAGGTGGCCGAGCGGAGCCGACTCTAGAGCGTAAAATGAGCAGTTAGATGAACTGGCTGGGATGACTGGGGGTACCTGGCTCAAGGTTGCGGGCCGTGCCTGTAGCTCCGCCCGCTCCAGGATAGACAGAGCCGGACTGCCAGCTGGCCAAGCAGCATCGATCCGAGCAGTGCGCCGAGAGGACGTCACCAGGGTCGAGGTCGACTTGCCCCTCCTGGAGTAAGCTGCAGTCCGTAGTGGATGGGGGTGAGCGGCCACGAGAGTGGTCACCACCAAGGTCATCAGCACAGAGGCAGCAGTCGGGGACAGGGGGCAAGTTGCCGTGGAGCAGCTGGAGACGAGGCCCGGGGGCGGCGACAACGGTGGTGCCCGGGGGGGAGGCCGCCGGCCTTGGTGGCGAGCAGACAGCCTCAGCCGCACTGGGTGGAGAGTCAACCGGCGCCATGACTAGTCCAGCCGAGGGGACGGCCACGGGCAGAGCAGGGGGAGGCTCAGTCGGACCCAGCGCCGTGAGTCCTGGGCCATCAGTGGTGAGCTACAGAGGGGCCATTGTCGTGGTTTTGTCATGGCAGATGTCCTCATGAGAGAACTTAGGTGTGAGGCCATCGCAACTAGGTGGTGACTTAGACGGGGTTGATCGGGAACGAGAGACAAGGGTTTACCCAGGTTCGGCCCCTCCGAAGGAGGTAAAAGCCTACATCATGCTTTGTGTATATTGATGATGATCTCGATTACAAGGGTGCGAAATCGCTAACCTGGCTCTCGAGGGTTTCTTTCTTACTTGATCTTTCTATCTTAGGGGATCACCTTTATATTGGTTGAGTCCCATGGTTACAATAGAGGCCGGGTCGAATAAGGACCCGTGACCTAACTTGATTCCTACTTGTCTTGCCTTGCAAGCAATAGACTCATCGCGATATCTTCATTGAGTCGGCCTGCTAAGCCTAGCCCACGAGCCGGCCTTCAGGAGTGCGCCACCTTTCTATCAAGCCGCCATCTTCGCTGGCGAGCCCTTTATGAAATAACTGTCCTTATCTTTGGTAACCCGCCAATTCATAGACCGGGTCATACCTGTATGGCAGGTCATCCATGGGGTATATCTAGGGGTGGGCACTTTGAAACCGAAAACCAAAAAACCAAACCGAACCGAACCTTTTTAACCGATTTGTCAGTTTATTCAGTTTTTTGTTTTACCATTCGGTGTGAAATTTGGCCAATATTCGGTGTTCGTTGTTATGTTTGGTTTCCATTCCTAACAAACCGTATTCACCAAACAAACTGATCTATGTCTTGGTTGATTTGTGCCTGTGAGAGCGAGCCAACGAGCACCAATCTAACTTGTTGATCGGCTCAACCCAATAGAAGCTCCACAATACTCCTAGCTTTTATTTAATACTACTAGCAAATATGCTCGTGCGTTGCAACGGGAGAAAGAATATCCTGGCACGGCGACACCCTTCTAGTAAAAGAATACATCATGCAAGGCTCGAGGATCGGGCTATAGAAATATGGTAGGCATAAAGGAAATTTTTGATCATATGTAAGAATGAGATAAGTACTTTTAAAAGGCCATTCAGAAAATAATAAGTTTGAAGGTCTAATTTCCTAAGAACATTCATGTTGTAGTCATTTTTAGTCTAAAGTTGCTTCTAAGCTATCTGTTCTAACTCCCAAACATATGACTAACAAAGTGACACGAAAAATTGACGTTGGAATGACATACCAATGACCGCGGCAAGGTGATGCCGAAATTGCCAACATCTGGTTCACATCCATAGGTCGCACGGATCATGTGACAGTACCAACAACAACAATAGGAAAAGGAACAATGTCTAGGAGATTGCCGACATCTAGATTGAGCTGTTTGGCCGAGTCTTCGTCAATGGTCACGGCGGTTCCCGGTGTCTACGTCGCTCTCTAGCAACCTAGCTAGCGCATACCCTCGAGCGCGCCTGTCCACAGTATAGGCCGGCCCAGTCTGGTTTTTTCCCACCTGATTTTGGAAGGTTCTAGAATGCTTCCATGAAATGATTTTCTTCTTATTTTCCTTTTTTTTATTTCTTCTGATTTTTCATTCTTTTTATATTTCTCGTTTTTTCCCTTTTCCCTTTTTATTTTCATTTTTTTTCAAGTTCATTATTTTTTCTTATTTTTTTGTGAACATCATTTTCCAATTCAAGAATTTTTTCAGCTCAAGAACATTTTCTAAAAATCGCGAACATATTTTCAATTCGTGAATATTTTTTATGAAACCATGAACATTTTCCAATTCACGAACATCTTTTCAATTATTGCAAACATTGTTTTTCAAACTTCTGAACATTGCTATGAATCGCCAAACATTTTTTGGGTCGATGAAGATTTTTTGAATGGATGCAATTTTTATGAAACTTGTGAATATTCTTAGAATCGGCGAATATTCTTAGAATTTATGCACACTTTTTGAATTGATTAACATTTTTCAAATTCATGAACTTTTTTTGTTGGATGATTTTTCTTTGAAATGCATGAAACTTTTTTTAATTCACGATAATTTTATTTTTGTGAACTTTGTTTTAAAAATTCGTGAATTTTTTGTTCAAATTCACGAAAAAATTCAATATCTTGAAAATTATTTTTAATCCAAGATTTTTTTTTCTACAACATTTTCCAAATTTCACATTTTGTTTGGAAATTTCGTTTTTTCTAAATTATTTTAAAGATGAAAAATGAAAACAAAAAAAGGGAATGGAACAAAGAAATAGAGGGCATTCCTCCTCGCTCATGGGCTGAGCCCAATATTGCGCGTGGGTGGGACGGACTCAATAGGCTGAAGTTCCTTCTTTGGGCCAACAACTGTGTCATAGATCAGGTGGCTTCTGTGGTGAGTCGTTAACAACCAGACCATTGTTTGATTCCTAGTAGCAACTAATATTTTTTTAGGCTGGAACGGACTAAAACTGACGAAGGACGTACGAAAAAGATGAATTGGACGAAAAAAGGTGAAGAAACAATCCTCCCTTTAATATTAGGTATAGATATATTTTCTAAAAAAACTACTCTGCAGTGTATTGCCATGACATCCGGCCGGCCGGCCGCTCAAAGGTATTTTGGCTTCTTCAAGTTCAAATCTCCCGGTGCATTCTAAAATAAGATCTAATCCTGTAATATAAGTAGTACCTAAGGCCATGCTAATGCGTATCACTATGCTAATGATTAATTTAATCCATTGGAAAATTTTACTATTATTTTGCATGCAAGTATAACCCTGAACTAGTGAACCTTTCTAACAAGTTTATGCATGTGCACCACATGGAACTGATTATTTTGGGCATTTTGTAAGCCCACCCCCTACTCATTAGTCATGATTAGAATTATGGGTGTATGTATTTCGGTTTTCCGGTTAACCGAACAAACCGAACTGATATATTTTGGTTAATATGGTTCGGTGTATAATATTTGTGTAATCATTTTGGTGGCAATTTCTTCAAAACCAAAATTAAAGAAAACCGAATAAACCGAACTATTAACCATATAAACCGAACGCCCAACCCTAGGTATATCCTCAACATTAGCCCCTAGTTTGACATGGATTTATTCATGCCAAACTCAACTTTCTGAAACCAAGAAACAAACGTGATGAAAATTATTGGAAACATGTTCTTGAGCCTGCATCTCATCTTTCTGGGTCATCTGCCTCTTGTAAAATTTGCTGCTTTTTCTAGCCTCCTCTGTCATGAAGTCATCTCGCTGATCCTTGATGTCGACGCAACATTATTGCGAATCTTTTTAAAACAAACTCCAAATCTAATTTGGCGCGAAAATCTAGGCATATCTTCAGCCACAATTTTACCGTGACCGTTCCGTTTTTGACGGCGCCGCTTCGGGTTCCATCGCCTTATAAATAGGCCATTTAGTCGCCCTTTTAACTTCTTACCTGATCTTCTTCCTCTCGTAGCCGCAACGCCACCCCGAGTTCATCGGAATCCACTCCCGCGAAGGAGAGCATCTCGACCGTCGCTGTCACCGGAACCTGCCCGCCTCGGACGCGGCTATTCCTCAACTGCTCTGTTGTCTGGCGTCTTCATCATCCCGAGTCAGGTAAGTCCCTCCTCCATTTAGGGTTTCGGCATTCATTCACAGTTCATCAGAGTTCGTCGGAAAACATGAATCCGCGTTAGGATTTGGCTTAGATCCAACTATCCTTTCTTAGGCTACGAGAATCTTTAGTTTTACCTCCGATGTCCTCTTGTGACCGTTGTAGATCTGTACCAAAGTGCTTACAAAATCCCGGATTGCATCGTCTTGCATGATTATACTGATCTATAGAGCTTTTATTTTCCTTTTATCATGGCCATTAGATATGTTCATTCTCCTGCTCTAGGAGAAAGCTGTTGGCGTGCTGTAACCACCAAGTCTTTTGCCCCTTTCGTTTAACCATTAGGCGGCTCATGTGTGTCTGGCTCACCTTATAATCTGTCATCTTCCCATTATACCAGCTTATTTTTAGCCGATCCTCATACCTTAAATCACCAATATATATGTCGGCTTATCAATTTGTCCTCATGTTGGCGGCTTGAAGTGTACATCGTCTCATTTTTCTTATTTTCGATTGTAGCTGATCTGTAAAGCGCCATGCCCCCCCAAGAACACCAAGATCTATGGTTGGGTTAGATCTCAGGAGTCAACACTCATCTTAGAAAACTTTGTAAGTCAAGGTATTTTGCCGGCTCAAAAGGTTATAAGATGGCGAGCACCTGAAGAAGAACCATATCCTTAGCCTGAGCAAGGAGAAATTGTCATCTTTTCTGATCATTTGCGTAAGGGCTTTCGACCACCTGGATCGAAATTCCTCACAGACCTTTTGCATTTTTTCAACCTCAGGACTCATGATATTGATCCCAATTCCATGACAAATATCTATCAATTTCATGTTTTGTGTGAAGTATACCTCCAGATCGACCGTTAGTGACCCTCTTTAGGGAGTTTTCTATCTTAACCATCAGACAGAGACCAAGCATGGCTCCAGTGTGGAACTTGGTGACATCTCAATTCAGAAAAGGAAAAACAACCCTTTCCTTGAGTCGAAACTGGCGAGTCATCCTAAAGGATGGAATAGAACCTGGTTCTATTGTAAAAACACTGCCTCTGCAGGACAGAATCCTTTGCCGGGTTTCCGATTGGAACGGCTTAACGCCAATGCTGATTTCCCGGGTTGGCCAACTGATGAGGAGAGGGACTTGCTGGCTCCTCTGCGCACAAAATTAAGGGCTTTAACTGCACATGGACTTACCGGGATCGACCTGATACGGTGTTGGATAACTTGGAGAATCCAACCTGTCAGTGTGAGAGGCGACTTGATGTGCAATTATACGGGCGAGTTAAGGGATGCTCAACGCTTCAGCAAGAAAGATCTGACTGATGATGCCATCAACAAGGCTACCAAAAGATTCTTTGCCGACTCAAAAGAAAAGTGTAGCGTTACCGGACTGGCTCCATTTGGTCTGAAGAATCCAATTCCTCCTTTGTGAACTTTTATGAATACGTTTCATTTCTTTGTCAATCTTACTTTGACCCGTCATATTTATTATCCGGCTGATGTTACTGCAGGCAGACTCTGATTTCTGGAAAGCCACGCCCAAGGCTCCTGCTCCTTCGTCACGTCAAGTGGATGACCCGGCTCATGAATCGTCATCAGGGGAGGAATCTGAGGTAGAACTTGACTCACTTGGCCGTTTATTCATTGCCCTTGCTGATGCATCCTCTTCCCAGGACAACACCGAAACTAGTCAAGCCGGCGACGTTGAGGTAATTTCAATTTCCTCCAACTCATTAGAAATGTATATCCCAAGGAAGCCAAGACGAGCCGTCAGGAAAGTTAAGTTTTCTCACCCAGATGCTCACTTAGACCCCAACTTTCTTTGGAAGAAAAATCAACAAGCCGGTGATGCTTGTGATCTGCGTTGGGCTTTCTGTGAAGAGGAACGGGTAATTGCAGTACAAAGCGGATAAGTATTTCCCTCAGTTATGAAACCAAGGTTTATCGAACCAATAGGAATATCAATCCTCAACCGTCTTCAGCAGTTGCACACAAATAAACAAACAATTTGCACCCAACATGGGCAAGAGGGTTTTCAATCCCCTTGATCTCGTTATTTGCAAGCAAATGAGTTGTGTAGATAATTGTTGATAAATATAAATTGCAAAATAAGTAAAAGGTAAATAAAGGCAGCAATGTAATTGTAGCGTTTGTAAATATATATAAGTGAATAGAACCGGGGGCCATAGTTTTCCCAAGCGGTATCTCTCATGTAGGCAGCATACGGTGGGTAACAAATTACCATTGGGCAATTGATAGAAAAGCGGATAGTTATGCGATGTTCATGGCAATGATCATGTATATATAGGCATCACGTCCATAAGCTAATAGGCCGACTCCTGCCTGCACCTATTACTATTACTCCACTCATCGACCGCTATCCAACATGCATCTAGAGTATTAAGTAAAACGGAGTAATGCTTGGAGAACGATGACATGATGTAGACAAAGTAAACTCAAACAATATGAATGAACCCCGTCGTTTTATCCTTAGTAGCAACAACACAAAGGCGCATCTTGTCCCCTACTTTGTCACTGGGATATATAAACTTGCCAGGTTGAACCTACCACAACGCACCACTCCCACCGATGAAATATCAATCTACTTGGCCAAAGCATATCAATAGACCGGAGAGCATTACGAAGCTATAATGATCATGCACTAAAGAGATAATATAATTCAGAGGCATCTGAAATACATTTCATGAATAATCTCAACATAAACCAACAATTCATCGGATCCCAACAAACACACCGCACAATAGGATTACATCGGATAGATCAAAGCGAAGATGCGATGACCATTGTATTGAAGATCATAAGAGAAAGAGATTGGCATCTAGGTACTAGCTATTGAACCGTAGGTCTGTGGTGAACTACTCACACATCATCATGAGGGCAACAAGGTTGATGAAAAGGCCCTCCGTGATCGATCCCCCCTCCGACAGGGTGCCGGAACGGAGCTCCAGATGGCCTCGTGACGGAACAGAGACTTGCGACGGCGGAAAGAGGGTTTCGGGATTGCCTTCAGGGTTTTTAGGATATTAGAGAATTTATAGGTCGAAGAGGGACGTCGGGAGGCGCCCGAGGGGGCCACCACATATCAGGGCGCGGTCCCCCCCAGGGCGCGCCCTGATGTGTGGTGGGGCCCTCGTGCACCTCCTGGCTTCCTTCCGAAGCTTCTAGGTCTTCATATAGTCCAGGAAAAATCATCAAAAAGTTTCGTGGCAATTGGACTTCGTTTGGTAAAGTAAACCTGAAAAGGCAAAAACACGCAGAAAACAGCAACTGGCACTGGGCACTGCGTCAATAGGTTAGTGCTCAAAAATATTATAAATTGGTAACTAAAGACCCAAAAAGTATCCTAGAATGATAATATATCAGCGACGTGGCTTGAGACTGCGTCGGTATTTCCCCAAAGAGGAAGGGATGATGCAGCACAGCGACGGTAAATATTTCCCTCAGTTATGAAACCAAGGTTATCGAACCAGTAGGAGGAACACCACCACCCAATAAGCAGCACCTGCACACAAACAACAAATACTTGCAACCCGACGCGAAAGAGAGGTTGTCAATCTCTCTACGGTAAAAAGATAGATTAGGTAGTGATAGATAGGAGAGATAGATCTCTCAAGAGCACAAAATAAAAAGGGCAAATAAAATATGCAGCAATATGTTTTTGGGTTTTTGGTTTTGTAGATCTGAAAACAAAGATTGCAAAAAGATAGATCGGAAAGCAATATGTTGGAAAAGTAGACCCGGGGGCCGTAGGTTTCACTAGTGGCTTCTCTCATGAGTATAGCGCACGGTGGGTGAACAAATTATTGTTAGGCAATTGATAGAAAATCGAATAGTCATGACGATATCCAAGGCGATGATCATTATATAGGCATCACGTCCAAGATAGGTAGACCGACTCCTGCCTGCATCTACCTCTGTTACTCCACACATCGACCGCTATCCAGCATGCATCTAGTGTATTAAGTTCATGGAAAAACGGAGTAATGCAATAAGAACGATGACATGATGTAGACAAGATCAATTCATGTAGGAATAGACCCCATCTTGTTATCCTTAATATCAACGATACATGCGTGTCTTGCTGCCCCTTCTGTCACTGGGAAAGAACACCGCAAGATCGAACCCATCACAAAGCACCTCTTCCCATGGCAAGAAAAATCGATCTAGTCGTCCTAACTAAACCAAACATTCAAAGAAGAAATACGAGGCTATAAGTAATTATGCATATAAGAGATCAAAGAAGACACAAATAATATTCATGGATAGAAACTGATCATGAACTCAAAATTCATCGGATCCCAACAAACACACCGCAAAAAGTTTACATCAAATAGATCTCCAAGAGACCATTGTATTGAGAATCATAAGAGAGAGAGGAAGCCATCTAGCTACTGCCTACGGATCCGTAGGTCTACGGTGGACTACTCACACATCATCGGAGAGGCACCTATGAGGAAGATGAACCCCTCCGTGATGGTGTTTAGATTGGATCTCGAGGTTCTGGACCTTGCGGCGGCTGGAATTGTGTTTCGTCGACTCCCCTAGGGTTTTTGGAATATTTGGGAATTTATAGGCATAAGAGGCGGTGGAGAGGGGCCCCGAGGAGGGCACAACCCATCAGGGCGTGCCGGAGCCCCCCTGGCGTGCCCTGGTGGGTTGTGGTCTCCTCGGCCCACTCCCCGGCACTTCTTTGGCCCACTGGGTGTCTTTTGATCCAGAAAAAAAATATCCAAAAAGTTTTGTCGCGATTGGACTCCGTTTGGTATTGATTTTCTGCGAAGTAAAAAACAAGCAAAAACAACAATTGACACTTTGGCACTATGTCAATAGGTTAGTCCCAAAAAATGATATAAAGTTGTTATAAAATGATTGTAAAACATCCAAGAATGATAATATAACCGCATGGAACAAGCAAAAATTATAGATACATTGGAGACGTATCAGCATCCCCAAGCTTAATTCCTACTCGTCCTCGAGTAGGTAAATGATAAAAACAGAATTTTTGATGTGGAATGCTGCCCAACATGTTCATCACATTCTTTTCTTTTGTATAGCATGGACATTTGGACTTGTAAATGATTCAAAGCAATAGTTTAGTTTTAACATAATGACTTCAATACTCAAGCATGTCAAGAAGCAACCATGTCTATCAAAATATCAACACTAAAGAAAGTTATCCCCAGCCCATCATGCTCAATCATTGATCCATTCATGAAACACACTCAAATATTAACTATGCCCAATGCTCAAGTACGATCATAGTGCCCCCCTAGTTGGTGCTTATAAGAGAAGATGGAGACTCAAAGCAAAAATAAAAATTGCATAAAGTAAATAGATAGGCCCTTCGCAGAGGGAAGTAGGGATTTGTAGAGGTGCCAGAGCTCAAGGTTTTAAATTGAGAGAGAAAAATATTTTGGGTGGCATGCTTTTCCTGTCAATGAAAACGACAACGTAGCTCACAATACTTTCCATGCTAGATATATCATAGGCGATTCCCAAACAGAAAATAAAGTTTATTCCTTTTTCCACCAAACTTTCACTTTCCATGGTGGGCCGTATCGACGGTTGCCTTCCATACCAACACTTTCCAAGGAATTTATTATTTGACAACATAAAGTAAATATTTTTCTTTTTCATTTTTGGAATGGGCATCCCTATTACCGCCGCACTCTCGTGCAATGACAAGTGAATAGACACTCATCTTGAGAATAACACATCTAGCATGGAAAAATATTGGACACTCCCCACCGTGTCATGAGCGGTACGGGCACACAAAATAGAAAATTTATTTTGAAAATTTAGAGATGGCACATACAAATTTGCTTGGAACGGCACGGAAATACCACATATAGGTAGGTATAGTGGACTCATAAGGCAAAACTTGGTTTAAGGATTTTGGATGCACAAGTAGTATTTCTACTTAGTACAAATGGAGGCTAGCAAATATATTGGGAATCAACAAAACCAAGAAACGAAAATTCACATAAGTGAGCATTGAGCATAACTAACACCGAATAATGCACCATAAGTAGGATGTAACTTCATTGCACAACTATTTACTTTCGTGCATGCATAGGGAATCACAAACCTTAACACCAATATTCCTACTAAGCATAATTACTCACTAGCATGACTCACATATTACTATCATCATGTTTCAAAACTATTACAAAGAATCAAGTTTAATTTGTCCAATGATCTTCATGAAAGTTTTTATTATATCCTCCTTGGATATCTATCAGTTTGGGACTAGTTTCATATGTTACCATTGCTTTTTGGCAAGCTCAAACAAATTTAAGTGAAGCACATGAGCATAAAGATTTCATCTCTCAAAAAGGTATAAGTGAAGCATGAGAGGATTTATTCAAAAATTTACTAACTTTCAAATTAATCTAAGCGAAGCATGAGAGTATTTCTACAAAAATTTCCAAGCACACCGTCCTCAAAAAGATATAAGTGAATCACTAGAGCAATTCTATAGCTCAAAAAGTTTAAGTGAAGCACATAGAGCAATTCTAACACATCATAGCATGATTTTGGCTCTCTCAAATATGTGTGTCCAGCAAGGATATAAGTGACAAACTAACTAACAAAGCAAGCAAAGATACAAGACGCTCCAAGCAAAACTCATGATATGTGACGAATAAAAATATAGCTCCAAGTAAAATTCCGATGGTCGTTAGAAGAAAGAGGGGATGCCACTTGGGGGCATCCCCAAGCTTAGTTGCTTGTTACTCTTTGGATATATCTTGGGGGTGCGGTAGCATCCCCAAGCTTAGGCTTTTATCACTCCTTATTCCTTCATCCATCGTGATCTCACCCAAAACTTGAAAACTTCAATCACACAAAACTCAACAAAATCTTCGTGAGATCCGTTAGTATAATAAAGCAAATCACTACTTTAGGTACTGTTGAACTCATTCATATTTTATTATTGCATTATACCTACTGTATTTTAACTCTACCATGGCTCATACCCTTCAATATAACCCATAGATTCATCAAAACAAGCACACAATGCAACGAAAACAAAATCTGTCTTAAACAGAATAGTCTGTAGTAATCTGTACTCTAACCATACTTCTGTAACTCTAAAAATTCTGAAAACTTAGTAAAACGTAAGTAATTTGTATAGAAACACTGTGTTAAAATTGCAGCTCAAGATCACGTTCCAGAAAAAACTAAAATTCATATACTGGACGCAAAGGTTCTGTTTCAGATTCAGCATCACTTCTACTCATCCTATGGATCATCCTAAAGGCTTTACTTGGCACAAACACTAAATAAACCATAAAAACACAATCATAACAGAGGAATAATTGTGTCAACACTCAAAAACAGAAAGCAAAAAGCAAAAAATTATTTATTCATTGGGTTGCCTCCCAACAAGCGCTATCGTTTTACGCCCCTAGCTTGGCATAACACATAGATTCAAGTATTGTCATCCTTGGTTTTGGATCCATAGGATGCCCTCATGATTGATTCATATGGTGGCTTAATTCTTGTTCTAGGAAAGTGTTCCATACCCTTTCTCAAGGGAAATTGAAAACGAATATTGCCTTCTTTCATATCAATCACGACACCTATAGTGCGTAAAAACGGTCTACCAAGTATAATGGGACAAGACAGATTGCAATCAATATCAAGCACAATAAAATCAATGGGCACATAATTCCTATTTGTCAGAATAAGAACATCATTAATTCTTCCCAAAGGCTTTTTAATAGTAGAATCCGCCAAGTGCAAATTAAGAGAACATTCTTCAATATTGGTAAGACCAAGGACATCACATAGAGATTTCGGAATCGTGGAAACACTAGCACCCAAATCACACAAAGCAAAGCATTCATAATTTTTAATCTTGCCCTTAATGGTAGGTTCCCACTCATCATGTAGTTTTCTAGGAATAGAAATCTCCAACTCCAACTTTTCTTCAAAAGATTTCATCATGGCATCAACGATATGTTTAGTAAAAGCTTTATTTTGCTCATAAGCATGGGGTGAATTCAACATGGATTGCAGCAAAGAAATACATTCAATCAAGGAGCAACTATCATAATTAAAGTCTTTACAATCCAAAATAGTGGGCACATCGCTAGTTAAAGTTTTGACCTCTTCAAACCCACTTTTATCAAAATTTTCATCAAGATTTTCACCCTCCAAATTATTGGGACGCCTTCTAGATAAAGTTGACTCTACTTCAATCCCTTTATCATCAATTTTAATATTACTAAACAAGGAATCAATAGAAGAAACACCAATCACTTCAAGATCTTCATCTTTTTTATCCTCTAGAGAGATTGGTTTGGCGGCCATTTGATTTATCAAAGTAGCTTGTGCATCGGAGAATTTACCAATCAAATTTTCAGCATGAGCATATTTACATTGAAGATTGCAAACTTCTCTACTGATATCATCAAGTTGTTTCATTATGGCATCTAGCACGGTAGAGTGTTCTCTAAGCTCATCGGTAAAATACTTATTATGCTCAAATTGCGTAGTCATATATTCCTTAGTACTTTTCTCAATTTCAAGCAGAATATTGGGGTATGGAACATCATAGTACTTTCATTGAGGCAGCATGACTATGCAAACAAGATTGCAAGCAAGGAACAAATCCGGCAAGAAAAAGACAAACGAAAAAGAGGGCAAATAAAACGGCAAATTGGTGAAGTGGGGGAGAGGAAAACGAGAGCCAAATGGCAAATAATGTAATTGCATGGAGATGAGATTTGTGATTAGGAACCTAATAGATGATGATGGAGTCCCCTCAGCGCCTGAGATAGGCACGTAGAAGAGACCGCTTTCTCCCTGGCAACGGCGCTAGAAATTCCTTTGACGTGGCTTGAGACTGCGTCGGTATTTCCCCAAAGAGGAAGGGATGAAGCAGCACAGCGACGGTAAGTATTTCCTTCAGTTATGAAACCAAGGTTATCGAACCAGTAGGAGGATCACCACCACCCAATAAGCAACACCTGCACACAAACAACAAATACTTGCAACCCGACGCGAAAGAAAGGTTGTCAATCTCTCTAATGTAAAAAGATAGATTAGGTAGTGATAGATAGGAGAGATAGATCTCCCAAGAGCACAAAATAAAAATTGCAAATAAAATATGCAGCAATATGTTTTTGGGTTTTTGGTTTTGTAGATCTAAAAACAAAGATTGCAAAAAGATAGATCGGAAAGCAATATGTTGGAAAAGTAGACCCGGGGGCCGTATGTTTCACTAGTGGCTTCTCTCATGAGTATAGCGCACGGTGGGTGAACAATTTACTGTTGGGCAATTGATAGAAAATCGAATAGTCATGACGATATCCAAGGCGATGATCATTATATAGGCATCACGTCCAAGATAGGTAGACCGACTCCTGCCTGCATCTACCTCTATTACTCCACACATCGACCGCGATCCAGCATGCATCTAGTGTATTAAGTTCAAGGAAAAATGGAGTAATGCAATAAGAAAGATGACATGATGTAGACAAGATCTATTCATGTAGGAATAGACCCCATCTTGTTATCCTTAATAGCAACGATACATGCGTGTCTTGCTGCCCCTTCTGTCACTGGGAAAGAACATCGCAAGATCGAACCCATCACAAAGCACCTCTTCCCATGGCAAGAAAAATCAATCTAGTCGGCCTAACTAAACCAAAGATTCGAAGAAGAAATACGATGCTATAAGTAATCATGCATATAAGAGATCAAAGAAGACTCAAATAATATTCATTGATAGAAACTGATCATGAACTCAAAATTCATCGGATCCCAACAAACACACCACAAAAGTTTACATCAAATAGATCTCCAAGAGACCATTGTATTGAGAATCATAAGAGAGAGAGAGAGGAAGCCATCTAGCTACTGCCTACGGACCCGTAGGTCTATGGTGGACTACTCACGCATCATCGGAGAGGCACCTATGAGGAAGATGAACCCCTCCGTGATGGTGTTTAGATTGGATCTCGAGGTTCTGGAACTTGCGGTAGCTGGAATTGTGTTTCGTCGACTCCCCTAGGGTTTTTGGAATATTTGGGAATTTATAGGCATCAGAGGCGGTGGAGAGGGGCCCCGAGGAGGGCCCAACCCATTAGGGCGCGCTGGGGCCCCCCTGGCGCGCCCTGGTCGGTTGTGGTCTCCTCGGCCCACTCCCCCAACACTTCTTTGGCCCACTAGGTGTATGCTGGTCTAGAAAAAATCTCCAAAAAGTTTCGTCGTGATTGGACTCCGTTTGGTATTGATTTTCTGCGAAGTAAAAAACAAGCAAAAACAACAACTGGCACTTTGGCACTATGTCAATAGGTTAGTCCCAAAAAATGATATAAAGTTGTTATAAAATGATTGTAAAACATCCAAGAATGATAATATAACAGCATGGAACAAGCAAAAAATATAGATACGTTGGAGACTTATCAATCAGCATGGAACAATAAAAAATTATAGATACGTTGGAGACGTATCAACCTCGAGTAGGTAAATGATAAAAACAGAATTTTTGATGTGACATGCTATCCATTATGTAATCTTATGCATGTATGCTCATTGAGAAATGATGAATCAATAAATATTAACATAGCAATAACTAAAGTGTAAGAAACAAAATCATCAATCTTTCAAAGTATACGATTCACAAGGAATGTTTACCCCCATTCATCTTGTTGTATTAGCAAGGCATGGCTCCATCTTCACCACATTAATACAAATGTTAAGCACCACGGTGTCCAAGTCAGGCAATTGGATCGTACTTTTTCAATATGCATCAACTTTTTATTCTTCATGCAATACATGAGCGTGAGCCATTGGACATAGCATTTAGGTGGAATAGAGTATGGTGGTAGATATCAAAGGGGCAAAAAGTGGAGAAGATAGTCTCACATCAACTAGGTGTAGCAACGGGCTATGGATATGCCCATCAATAGATGTCAATGCAAGGAGTAGGGATTTCCATGCAAATGATGCACTAGATCTATAAGTGTATGAAAGCTCAAATGAAGCTAAGTGGGGTGTGCATCCACCTTGCTTGCTCATGAAGACCTCGGTCATTTGAGGAAGCCCGTTATAGGAATATACAAGCCTAGTTTGTAATAACGAATAGGTAATTACCACTAGCATATGAAAACGACGTATCATGAGACTATCTACATCAGGAGCATCGTGCCACTTTGAGGCACAAGTGTGGTAAAAGATAGTAGCAAAGTCCCTTCTCTCTTTTTCTCTCATTTTTTTGTTTTTTTCGATGGTGGATTCATTTGGCCTCCCCCAGCTTTATTTTTGACCGGAGTCTCATCCCGACTTGTGGGGGAATTATAGTGTGACGCCCCCGATTTCGACCGTACGCTAATCATACACACAATGCGTACGACCAAGATTAGGGACTCACTGATTGATATCACAACACAACACTAGACACAAATTAAAGTCATACAACTTCATATTACAAGCCAGGGGCCTCGAGGGCTCGAATACAAAGCTCGACAAACACGAGTCAGCGGAAGCAAATAATATGTGAGTACAGACATAAGTTAAACACGTTTTGCCTTAAGAAGGCTAGCACAAACATAAGCAGCGGATCGAAAGAGGCGAGGCCTCCTGCCTGGGAACCTCCTAACTACTCCTGAGCGTCGGCACTGTCCACGTAGTAGTCGTCTCCGGCGCACTCCATCTCCTGGGCTCCATCGTCTGAACGCAGAATCGTATCGAGGGGGAAAGAAAATGCAAAGCAGCGGTGAGTACTCATCCAAAGTACTCGCAAGACTGACATCAGAACTATGCTAAGTATGCATCAGTATCAAGGAATGGGGTTATATCTGGACTGACTGTAGAAAGCTAGAATGAGGGGGAAGGCCTAGTCCTATCGAAGACTAGCATCTTCAACATCTTGCAGCATTAGAAGAGTGCAGATTGGTATCTCACATATAGTCATATTATTGTAGCAATTGTATTAAGCAATCACGCCCAGAGATTCTTCCTCGACTCCCTGCGAGGAAGCAATCCCGGAGCCAACATTCATTTCAAATTAAATCACAATTATAGTTGTATAAGGTCAAGGTACAACTCCAAGTCGTCCTGTTACCGTGGACACGGCTATTCGAATAGATTATTCATCCCTGCAGGGGTGCACCACATATTCCCCAACACGCCTGAGTCACCTCCGGCCGGACACACTTTCCTGGGTCATGCCCAGCCTCGGGATATCAGCACGTCGTCGCCCCACCTAGGCTCAACGAAGAGGCCAGCCCACCGGTCTAAATCCTAAGCGCGCAGGTTCGTGGGCCCACTTGCCCTTGCACTCCTGCACGATGCGTATGCGGCCGGAAATAGACCTAGTACACTCCAGTCCAAGAGCTGCACCGTCTAGTCCAATCCGCCGCGCGCCGCTCCATTGCTGACGTCCGAAGAGCTTCGTCTGATACAACGACTCTGAGTGCCCATAACTTCCCCACGTGAAGGTTAGTGTTAAGGCCAACGACCTAACTCAGATCAAGTACCCAACCCATTAGCATTTTATTAATGCGGGGCAAGCGCGACCCATAAAGTGCGGTCCCGTCACCCCGACTCGAGGATGTGTGGCAAGGGCCTCTCCTGCCCGTCCACGCCTCAACATAATCCTTTTGGATGCCTTACCGGCGCATCCCACCACATCTCACACACGGGTACCCTTGGGGCCGACCCGTCTCAAGACTGTTGGGAACTCAGGTCCACCTCAACCAGGGTGGTATCGCCTGTCCCTCCAGTCCCGTCTTTCACATGTAAACAAAGTCAAGTTGAAGTAACTGTGTGTTTATACACCAAGTGGATATCCGAGGAATCACCCTCGATGGATCCCACTCGAGGTATGTGTATGACAAGAGTCGCTATCGATAAATGGGAAGGAGGAATCACCCTCGATACCCACGACCGATTAGCTACGCTAGAGAATTAACATCGGGAGTGCTAAGTGAGGTATTACCCTCGGCACTCGATAGTAGCTCTGCAGTGCCATACTTAAAGGGGTGTGCGGTGATGTGAGGGGCCTGGCTCGTCGGTCGGTTGACCGAGTCTTCGGGTCTTCGAGTCGTCGAGTCGTCGATGAAGAAGCAGGGGCAACTGGGACTAAGGGGTCACTGGGGATTCATTGATCAACCTATACTAAGCAGTTGATATGATTGCAGGTATGATAGCAGTTTATCAAAAATAGGCTATGCATCAGAATAGGAGCTAACTAATACAGTAGCAAAATCTAATGCAAGAAGGAGAGGGAAAGAAATGGGCGATATCGGAATGCTCAAGGCGGGGTTGCTTGCCTTGCTGCTCTACGGCAAAGGCCTGGTCGTCAACGGTGTAGTCGTACCCGGAAGCAGCGTCAGTCTCGGGGTCTACCGGAGAGAAGAGGGGGGAAGAAACAATAAATATAAAGCACAGATGCAACACGATGCATGACATGGCAATATGCAGGGCTTGGCATGCACTAACGCAGTACTACATGTCACAGACGGAGCGGGAGAATATCTGATGATATTTCCCGGGTCTTTGGATTTATCGGACAGACGATTCGGAGGGGGAAAGTTCCATGTTCATCATGCTAGGAGCATGTGACAGATGAACGGACAGCGTATTCGGATTCGTGGGATTTTTCTGATCAACTTTCATGTATAAAACTTTTTGATCTGAGCTACGGATTATTTTCTATGATTTTTCAAGATTTAATCATTTCCTGGAATTAACAGAATTAATTTAATTCGAAAAATGCTATTATGACGTCATGCTGACATCAGCATTGCAACAGCAGTCAACAGTGGGGCTGACCAGGTCAAACCTGACCAGTGGGTCCCACATGTCATAGACTCAGGGTTAAATTATTTTAATTTAAACTAAGCAGAGACTAATTAGCAAGTGGGGCCCATCTGTCATAGGGTCATTAGGCTAAGTTAATTATTTTCAATTAACCTAATTACTAATTAGAAATCTGACAGGGGGGTGGCCCACCTGTCATACACAGGGGGGAATAGTAACCACGTTGACCATGGTCAACGCGGTCAACTGAGGCGCAGGGGCCCAGTGGCAGCCTCACTGGGGGTGGCCCCAGCCAGGCCACGTCGGCGGCGCCCGGCGGCTCAACGCCGGCGACGCCATAACGCGGCAGAGGGCACGACCGAGCTTCGGGTTTCGCCCACAGGGCATCTCCGGGGCTGCGGTTGGGCTCGTTCGAACGGGGACGCGACAGCGGTTCGAATGGTGGTGGTGACGGCACCGGAGGTGGCCGGAATGGTCGCCGGCGACGACGTCGGGCGGCGACGGCTTCGGGCGTGCAACGGGATGGGGGCTACGGCGTGCTAATGGGCAAACGGAGCGCCTGGTGAGCTTCTACGCGACGCGGCGAGCGCGATGGTGGCACGCACGAGACCCAAAGGTCGCCGTGGTTACGCCGGCGACGAGCTCATGTGGAACTGAGCTTCGGCTCGGTGGCAATGGGCGCTACGGCTACGGAATCGCTCAGGGAAGAGAGGGGAAGGACGCAGGGGCTCACTGGGGTCCTGCAGAGGTGCAAAGTGGGCTCGGGGGAGGCTCGCGGTGGCCGAAATCGTCGTCGGAGTGCGGCGGCGATCCGAGGAGGAAGATGGACGTGGCCGTCGTTGCAGGGGCTCCGGGCTTCATTCCAGTGGTCGAGGAGGACGGGGTGGTCGGGGCGGAGCTCGTGGACGTCTTGGCAGGGCACGAGAGGCACGGTGGGCACGGCTAGCCGGCGGCCATGGCGGCGGCGGCGCTCGGGAGAGGTGGAGAGGGACGAGGGCGTGAGCGAGAGGCGGCTAGGGTTCGTCCACAGGGTCGAGGAGGGGCTCTTATCCACCCGGCGGGCGTGGGGCTGGCCGCTGTCGAGCGGAGGAGAGGGGGGGGGGCCTGGCGCGGCGACAGCGGCGCGGGCGCGTGAGCAGTAGGAGGGAGATGACATGGGGAGTGGACTGGGCCGGCACTGTTGACTTAGGCCCAGCCACTACGGGCCCTTTTCTTTTTTTCTATTTTTCTTTTCTGTTTTCTTTTATAAGTTTCTGTTTTAAATCTTTTCTGCAATAATTCTCTTGAGCAAAAATGTGTGACCTAGCCCATAAATTGACTTGCAATATTTTGCAAAGCCACACACACTTTGGGCATTTTTGGAAACTGTTTGAAATAACCTTGAATTTAACAGTGTTTTTTTAAATTGCATTTGGGCTCTGTTTTGCAAGGTGGGGTCCACACCAACATCAAGGTGATGTTGTTTTCCTAAACATTATTTGTTTGGTGATTTTTAGCAAATGTGCAACATTTTTCATATGCTGTTTGAGGAATTATTTTATCACAATAAAATCCTAGGGCACTTAGTAGTGGAATTTGAAATGAGATATGAAATCCATATTGATCATGCACTGTTTAGCAAAATGATTAGGCACTGATCATGGTCATCACTGTGCTTAATTACAATGATCACTGTAGCACAAAACCAGGGTGTCACATATAGTCTCCATCATCCTTTCCTCACCGGGACAATGCTCTAATAATGATGACGATCACACTTTTATTTACTTACAACTCGATAATGAGAACTGATATGATGATATGACTCTGTATGAATGCCTCTGGCAGTGTACCAGGATGTGCAATGATCTAGCATGACATGTATCAAAAATATGATGGATGGTGGCTTACCCACAAATACTATGTCAACTCTATATGATCAGGCAAAGCAATATGATGATGAACGAACTAGTTATGTGAAGTGACGATGGAATTTGCATGGTAATATATCTTGGAATGGCTACATAAATTCCATGATAGGTAGGTATGGTGGATGTTTTGAGGAATATATAATGATGCTTATGTGCAACTGAGCATATCATGTCACGGGGTTTGGATGCACCGGCGAAAGTTGCACCGATCCTCGAGGTGAGAATGGGCTATGCACGGTACCGAAGAGGCTAGCAAATATGAGAAGGTGAGATTGCGTATGTCCATGGTTTCACATTAGTCATAAAGTACTCATATACTTATTGCAAAGTTTTATTAGTTTTATCATAAATCAAAGTACTACTCGCATGCCCCGAGGGAAGAGGTTGGTAGGAGTGAACCATCGCGCGCTTCCGACCCGAAACAACACTAGGATTTCAACGAGGAATAGAAATGCTCAGACATCATCACCATGCCTCTTTAATTTTTAGATGAACAAAAAGTTAACCTTTCTTAATATTGACACTTCTATGGATCAACAATTATGAACTCACACCTTTTTCATATTACCACATCAATATCGTTGATCCACAGTTTCTCTATATGTGCTACTTGATGGTTTTGATTATCACTCATTGAATACCTAATATTTTTGGACTAGTCTTATGACCCATGCAAATTACCATCAATATTTATTAACTCTCAAACAAATATAAGTGAGGAACGAGAGTGAAATTATTTCTATAAAATCTACACACCACCGTGCTCAAAAAGATATAAGTGAAGTACTAGAGCAACTACTAAGTTCAAAAGATATAAGTGAAGCACATAGAGTATTCTAACAAATTATGAGGAAGGTGTGTCTCTCTTAAATAGGTGTTTCCAGAAAACAATGATTGTGGCAAGCATAAAGTAAAATCAAAACAAAAGGAAACGACACTCGAAGCAAAACTCATATCATGCGACGATCACTGTAGCACAAAACCAGGGTGTCACAATTCTCCCCTACTAACAAGAATTCTCGTCCCGAGAATTAAGAAGTAGAAGGAAAGAGCCCGGGGTATTCTACACGAAGATGATCTTCGCGTTCCCATGTGGCTTCATCTTCAGAATGATTTGGCCACTGCACTTTGAAGAACTTGGTAACCTTCTGACGAGTCCGACGTTTAGTTTCATCAAGAATGCAGACTGGTTGCTCCTTGTAAGAAAGGTCTTGTTGTAGTTCCAGCATTTCATGGTCCACTGCTCGGATAGGATCCTTGAAGCAGCGGCGAAGCTATGACACATGGAACACATCGTGAACCTAAGAAAGGTTTGACGGTAACTCCAATTGATATGCCACTTTACCACGCCTTTCAAGAACAGTGAAAGGACCAATATATCGAGGAGCTAGCTTGCCCTTGATCCCGAAACGGTGTGTACCTCTCATTGGCGTGACTCGAAGATAAGCCTTTTCGCCAGGTTGATAGACCATATCTTTGTGATGACGGTCATACTGACTCTTCTGACGAGTCTGAGCAGCCTTCAGATTTGCATGAATAATGCGGACTTGATCTTCGGCATGTTGGATAATATCCGGACCGATAAGTGTACGTTCCCCAGTTTCTGACCAATTCAGAGGAGTTCGACACTTACGTCCATATAATACTTCAAAGGGAGCCATCTTCAGACTAGCTTGATAGCTATTGTTGTAGGAGAACTCAGCATACGGGAGAGATTCCTCCCATTTCTTGCCGAAAGAAATGACACAAGCTCGAAGCATGTCTTCGAGAATCTGGTTGACTCTTTCAACTTGCCCCTGGGATTGAGGGTGAAAAGCAGTGCTGAAGGACAAACGAGTCCCCATAGCTTCCTGGAAACTTGCCCAGAACCTTGAAGTGAATAAGCTGCCACGGTCTGAACTAATGACCAATGGAATACCGTGGAGTGAAACAACTCTGGACATATATAGATCTGCCAGCTGACTAGCAGTAATAGTTTCCTTGACAGCCAGAAAATGTGCAACTTTGGACAACCGGTCAATGACGACAAGAATAGCATCATTACCTTTCTGCGACCTGGGAAAACCAGTAATGAAGTCCATTTCAACATGATCCCATTTCCATTCAGGAATAGTAATAGGTTGCAGAGTTCCAGCAGGCCTTTGATGTTCTGCTTTGACCCGACGGCAAATGTCACATTCTGAAACATAGCATGCAATGTCTTGTTTCATGTTAGACCACCAGAATCTTCGATGAATGTCTTGGTACATCTTGGTACTACCAGGATGAATATACAGCGGAGTGTCATGTGCTTCCTTCATGACCTCCTGAGTCATATCATGGTTTTTCTCCTTACTCGGTACCACTAGGCGGTCTTTGAAGTACAAAGCGCCATCCTCAGCAATAGTTAAGGGTGAGGGCTTTCCTTCTGCGAGATCGAGTTTAATCCTCTCGACTTCGTTGTCACACTTCTGGATCCACTTGATGACGTCCACAAGATCTGGTTTAGCAACCAGGGTATTAAGAGAACCCTGGGAAACAACGTGGAGGTTCATTTTGTAGGACCCTTCAGGAGGGGGAGCGAGATAACCCTGAGGAACAATATGGAGGTTCAGCTTGCGAAATTCTTCTTGAAGAAGGGGGTGAACCTTATGAACCTGGAGGTGATGGCAATAAGACTTGCGGCTCAAGGCATCAGCCATTACATTAGCCTTGCCTGTGGTATAAGAAATACCCACATTGTAGTCTGCTATGCGCTCCATCCATCTCTGTTGACGGAGATTCAAATCTGGCTGAGTAAACATGTACTTCAGACTTTGGTGATCCGTGTAGACCTCGCAACGATTTCCAACAAGGTATTGCCGCCACTCTTTCAGTGCATGAATTACTGCAGCAAGTTCAAGGTCATGAACTGGGTAGTTCTCTTCATGAGGACACAATTGACGAGATGCATAAGCATTCACTCTACGTTCTTGCATCAGGACACATCCTAAGCCTTGACGGGACGCGTCACAAGAAATGACAAAGTCCTTACGAGTATCCGGAGGAGCAAGCACTGGAGCAGACGTCAATTTGTCCTTAAGTGCCTGAAAGCTCTCCTGACATTTTTCTGTCCACTCATATTTAACACCTTTGTGAAGAAAATTGGTTAAGGGCTTTGCAATCTTGGAGAAGTTCTCGACGAATCGACGGCAATAGCTGGCGAGTCCGAGAAAACTTCTGACTTGCTTGACATTCTTCAGGGGAGTCCAGTCAAGAATAGCCTGAACTTGTTCAAGGTTGACCGCAATACCATCATTGGAGATCACATGACCAAGGTAGGTCACTTCGTCCATCCAGAACTCACACTTTGAATACTTTGCATAAAGTTGATGTTCTCGAAGCCTTTCCAGTATAAGACGAAGATGTTCAGCATGCTCTTCTTTATTCTTGGAGAATACCAGAATATCATCCAGATAAACCATGACGAATTTATCGAGGTAATCCATGAATATATAGTTCATCAGGTGGGAGAAAGTTGCAGGGGCATTGGTTAAGCCGAAGGACATAACGGTGTACTCGTACGAACCATAGCGAGTAACAAATGCAGTCTTGGGAATATCCTCTTCACGAACCCGGATCTGATGATAACCCAACCTCAAGTCGAGTTTTGAAAACACTGTTGAACCAGCAAGTTGACCATAGAGATCGTTGATCCGAGGAAGCGGATATTTGTTTTGAATCGTTGCTTGGTTGATGGGTCGGTAATCTTGGACCAACCGATTCGTACCATCCTTCTTCTTGACAAAGAGAGAAGGTGCTCCCCAAGCAGAGGAACTTGGACGAATGAAACCCAGACAAAGCGAATTGTCAAGTTCTTGCTTAAGTTCAAGGAGTTCATGGGGTGGCATCTTATACGGACGCTTGGCTATAGGAGTGGTACCAGGTACCAAGTCGATGACAAACTCGACAGTTCTTACAGGGGGAATCCCTGGAAGTTCTTCCGGAAAGACATCTTGGAAATCCCGGACAACTGGGATGTTTTCAATCCCTTCAAGAGGTGACTCATTTAATGCATTCAGGGCATATAGTCGGGCTTCAGCATCTCGAACAAGATGAGCATGGTAGTTGACTATCTCATTCGAAGGATGCAGAAGGTGGACAATTTTGGTGGCACAAACGACGGAAGCAGTATGTGCTTTCAACCAATCCATCCCCAGAATAAGGTCGATCTTGGAAGACTTCAATATAATGGGGGAAGCATGGAATTCTAGTCCTTCTATTTCAATGGGGACATCTGGACAAACCATGGAGGTTTGACATTGGCCAGCGGGGGTGTTTACCACTATTGGAACATTCATCTCTTCATACTTAATGCCATGCATGTATGCAAAATCTTCAGACATGAAAGAATGCGATGCTCCTGTATCAAACAATACAGAAGCTGGTACGGAGTTAACGAGAAGAGTACCCATCACAGTAGCAGGCTGGTCTTGAGCTTCATTCAGATCAACATTGTTAGCTTGGACACGACCAGTGTTAGGCCTGGCATTGTTGTTGCGGGGCTAGTTGGAAGGGAGTGCAAGTTGATTCTGATTCTGCCTGCATTCTCTAGCACGGTGTCCTGGACGACCACACTTGAAGCACAGCCCATCCTCAGGACGAGAAGGGGGAGCAGGAGCTCGTGGTGGCGGAGCTGGGAGCCTCGGCTGCCTGGGTGGGGGTGGAGGCGGACGAGGTGCAGCATAGGACGGCCTCGGAGCAGGAGGCGGTGCATGGTACATGTTGGGGGGATCCAGATCTTGCGCTTCTGACTTGCTGAGCCCGAAGATGAGCCCATGTCACAGTTGCGCTTGCTGCTGTCCTTGTAGTCCTGTAGACCTGTTTCCACCAGAATGGACTTGTTCACCAAGGTGGCAAAGTTACCGAAGTCTTGAGCAAGGAGTGCCAGCTTGATATCCGGGTGGAGGCCTTCACGGAACTTCTCCTGCCTACGAGCATCAGTTGCGACGTCTTCTTCAGCGTAGCGAGATAAGTCCAGAAATTCCCGCTGATAAGCATCCACAGTCATGTTGCCCTGGACTAAGTTGCGGAATTCACGCTTCTTCTTATCCATCATTCCCTGAGGAATGTGACGAGCACGGAACGCAGCTTGGAACTCTGGCCAGGTGATGATTGTTCCAACAGTCTGAGAGCGCCTGTGGCTGTCCCACCATTGAGCAGCGGGGCCCTTCAGAAAGTACGAAGCAAAGGTGACATAGTTAGCCACTGGGGCGCCTGAAGACTCCAGTTCAAAAGTGATGTCACGGAGCCAGTCATCTGCGTCAAGCGGCTGAGTTGAGCTGCGGTAGGTCATAGGGTTGAGGCGCATGAAGTCTTGCAGAGTCATTGGGGCTGGCTGCTGATTCATATTCGGCCTCGGGATCTGGTCCATCAGCCCTTGCATAAACTGGCGGTTCAATTCAAATTGCTGCATCATACCAGCCATGTAGTCCGGTGGTGGTGGTGGTTCAGGCACACCACGACCACGACCAGCTGGCCTAACCATTCTGTCAAATTTTAACAGTGGTAGTTTAGTATTGGGTAATTGCAAAAACAATGAATCATTCATGAAGTAAATTGCACAAGGAAGGTAGTGCAATAGATACGACATGGTAGTTCGAATTTCAACATACAGATCCATACATAGGTCTATTACAAACAATAAGTCTGTTACAAATAGACGATAGATCCGGCATGAAAATAACCTAGACAACTAGGCGGCACGCAGGCACGCGGTGGAGGGATACAACAACGGGACATAGCGATAAGCTACATCAACGTCGGGGACAACGAAAGTAGCCACGGAACTGCACATGACCCTGAATGTGAAACCTGGTGGCAGGGTCCTGCATCCCGTGCACACTCTGATGCAGAATCTGCATATTAAGCGGGAGCGCAGGTCCACGTGCCGGAGTACGACCTCCAACCTCAGGCCATTCAAGACCTGGAGGAAACTCAGTCCGAGGCGGGTAAATGATGTGCTCCGGATGTATCCTCGCACGGACTGCTGGCAACAACTGCTCCATAGCCTGATGAAGACGAGCTCGGGTGGCATACAGTTCGAAGTTAAGAGCCCTGATAGTGCAATCCAGTGCCTCAGTGTACTGGACCAGAACCTGTGGGTCGTAACGACGACTCACGTAGGGGGTGCAGATAGCAGTGTAGGATCGGTCGGTACGCTGCCGTGCGTAAGGGGTCAAGACCTCAGCGTCAGCTGCCGTATCAACTCCAGCAGGGACATACAGGATGTATCTGTATGCCGTCTCCTCCAAACAAGGGTTCGCTGCACGAAGACGAACAATAGCAGCATAGGCAACATCCTGTACTGCCATCTCAACAGTCACTCCAATGCCACGGAAGGTGTGCAGCTCAGTGATGGAGAGGTCCTGTCGATCCCAAATAACCATCTCAGCCTCATACTGTTCCTGGTTGAACTCGCGGTAGTCCTCGTAAACAGTGTACTCGGGGTACCAGCGATATCCCAGCTTCTTCAGGAGGTCGACCAGAATGGCCGGGAACCCAGTCATGTCGTGAGCAAAAGTCAGACGAACGACCTGCCTAGCGGGACGCATCTGTAATAAGAAGATTCAAGATGTCAAATGACAGTGTGTGCCTCATACTTCAAAGGAATAATAGTCGACGAAACAAATCTCCGGTGGATGTGATCACGAGAACCTAATGTTAGATTTAATAAAATCTTTAACCCGAAAGAGAAGAGAGATCAAAACCCAGAGTATAGACGAGGAATAAAAGATCCTAATACCACCCGATTGAGATGTGGGCCCATAACCCACAGGTCCCAGGATCGAAACCTGGCTCTAATACCAACTTGTGACGCCCCCGATTTCGACCGTACGCTAATCATACACACAATGCGTACGACCAAGATTAGGGACTCACTGATTGAAATCACAACACAACACTAGACACAAATTAAAGTCATACAACTACATATTACAAGCCAGGGGCCTCGAGGGCTCGAATACAAAGCTCGACAAACACGAGTCATACAACTTCATATTACAAGCCTGGGAACCTCCTAACTACTCCTGAGCGTCGGCACTCTCCACGTAGTAGTAGGCTCCAGCAGTGGTGTAGTAGTCGTCTCCGGCGCACTCCATCTCCTGGGCTCCATCGTCTGAACGCAGAATCGTATCGAGGGGGAAAGAAAATGCAAAGCAGCGGTGAGTACTCATCCAAAGTACTCGCAAGACTGACATCAGAACTATGCTAAGTATGCATCAGTATCAAGGAATGGGGTTATATCTGGACTGACTGCAGAAAGCAAGAATGAGGGGGAAGGCCTAGTCCTATCGAAGACTAGCATCTTCAACATCTTGCAGCATTAGAAGAGTGCAGATTGGTATCTCACATATAGTCATATTATTGTAGCAATTTTATTAAGCAATCACGCCCAGAGATTCTTCCTCGAGTCCCTGTGAGGAAGCAATCCCGGAGCCAACATTCATTTCAAATTAAATCACAATTATAGTTGTATAAGGTCAAGGTACAACTCCAAGTCGTCCTGTTACCGTGGACACGGCTATTCGAATAGATTATTCATCCCTGCAGGGGTGCACCACATATTCCCCAACACGCCTGAGTCACCTCCGGCCGGACACACTTTCCTGGGTCATGCCCGGCCTCGGGATATCAGCACATCGTCGCCCCACCTAGGCTCAATGAAGAGGCCGGCCCGCCGGTCTAAATCCAAAGCGCGCAGGTTCGTGGGCCCACTTGCCCTTGCACTCCTGCACGATGCATACGCGGCCGGAAACAGACCTAGTACACTCTAGTCCAAGAGCTGCATCGTCCAGTCCAATCCGTCGCGCGCCGCTCCATTGCTGACGTCCGAAGAGCTTCGGCTGATACAACGACGCTGAGTGCCCATAACTTCCCCACGTGAAGGTTAGTGCGTATTAAGGCCAACGACCTAACTCAGATCAAGTACCCAACCCATTAGCATTTTATTAATGCGGGGCAAGCGCGACCCGTAAAGTGCGGTCCCGTCACCCCGACTCGAGGATGTGTGGCAAGGGCCTCTCCTGCCCGTCCACGCCTCAACATAATCCTTTTGGATGCCTTACCGGCGCATCCCACCACATCTCACACACGGGTACCCTTGGGGCCGACCCGTCTCAAGACTGTTGGGAACTCAGGTCCACCTCAACCAGGGTGGTACCGCCTGTCCCTCCAGTCCCGTCTTTCACATGTAAACAAAGTCAAGTTGAAGTAACTGTGTGTTTATACACCAAGTGGATATCCGAGGAATCACCCTCGATGGATCCCACTCGAGGTATGTGTATGACAAGAGTCGCTATCGATAAATGGGAAGGAGGAATCACCCTCGATACCCACGACCGATTAGCTACGCTACAGAATTAACATCGGGAGTGCTAAGTGAGGTATCACCCTCGGCACTCGATAGTAGCTTTGCAGTGCCATACTTAAAGGGGTGTGCGGTGATGTGAGGGGCCTGGCTCGTCGGTCGGTTGACCGAGTCTTCGGGTCTTCGAGTCGTCGAGTCGTCGATGAAGAAGCAGGGGCAACTGGGACTAAGGGGTAACTGGGGATTCATTGATCAACCTATACTAAGCAGTTGATATGATTGCAGGTATGATAGCAGTTTATCAAAAACAGGCTATGCATAAGAATAGGAGCTAACTAATATAGTAGCAAAATCTAATGCAAGAAGGAGAGGGAAAGAAATGGGCGATATCGGAATGCTCAAGGGGGGGTTGCTTGCCTTGCTGCTCGGCGGCAAAGGCCTGGTCGTCAACGGTGTAGTCATACCCGGCAGCAGCGTCAGTCTCGGGGTCTACCGGAGAGAAGAGGGGGGAAGAAACAATAAATATAAAGCACAGATGCAACACGATGCATGACATGGCAATATGCAGGGCTAGGCATGCACTAACGCAGTACTACATGTCATAGATGGAGCGGGAGAATATCTGACGATATTTCCCGGGTCTTTGGATTTATCGGACAGACGATCCGGAGGGGGAAAGTTCCATGTTCATCATGCTAGGAGCATGTGACAAATGAACGGATAGCGTATTCGGATTCGTGGGATTTTTCTGATCAACTTTCATGCATAAAACTTTTTGATCTGAGCTACGGATTATTTTCTATGATTTTCAAGATTTAATCATTTCCTGGAATTAACAGAATTAATTTAATTCGAAAAATGCTATTATGACGTCATGCTGACATCAGCATTGCATCAGCAGTCAACAGTGGGGCTGACCAGGTCAAACCTGACCAGTGGGTCCCACATGTCATAGACTCAGGGTTAAATTATTTTAATTTAAACTAAGCAGAGAGTAATTAGCAAGTGGGGCCCATCTATCATAGGGTCATTAGGCTAAGTTAATTATTTTCAATTAACCTAATTACTAATTAGAAATCTGACAGGGGGGTGGCCCACCTGTCATACACAGGGGGGAACAGTAACCACGTTGACCGTGGTCAACGCGGTCAACTGAGGCGCAGGGGCCCAGTGGCAGCCTCATTGGGGGTGGCCCCAGCCAGGCCATGTCGGCGGCGGCCGGCGGCTCTATGCCGGCGACGCCATAACGCGGCGGAGGGCACGACCGAGCTTCGGGTTTCCCCCACAGGGCATCTCCGGGGCTGCGGTTGGGCTCGTTCGAACGGGGACGCGACAGCGGTTCGAATGGTGGTGGTGACGGCGCCGGAGGTGGCCGGAATGGTCGCCGGCGACGACGTCGGGCGGTGACGGCTTCGGGCGTGCAACGGGATGGGGGCTACGGCGTGCTAATGGGCAAACGGAGCGTCTGGTGAGCTTCTACGCGACGTGGCGAGCGCGATGGTGGCACGCATGGGACCCAAAGGTCGCCGTGGTTACGCCGGCGACGAGCTCAGGCGGAACCGAGCTTCGGCTCTGGTGGCAATGGGTGCTACGGCTATGGAATCGCTCGGGGAAGAGAGGGGAAGGACGCAGGGGCTCACTGGGGTCCTGCAGAGGTGCAAAGTGGGCTCGGGGGAGGCTAGAGGTGGCCGGAATCGTCGTCGGAGTGCGGCGGCGATCCGAGGAGGAAGATGGATGTGGCCGTCGTTGCAGGGGCTCCGGGCTTCGTTCCAGCGGTCGAGGAGGACGGGGTGGTCGGGGCGGAGCTCGTGGACGTCTTGGCAGGGCACGGGAGGCACGGTGGGCACGGCTAGCCGGCGGCCATGGTGGCGGCGGCGCTCGGGAGAGGTGGAGAGGGACGAGGGGTGAGCGAGAGGCGGCTAGGGTTCGTCCATGGGGTCGAGGAGGGGCTCTTATCCACCCAGCGGGCGCGGGGCTGGCCGCTGTCGAGCGGAGGAGAGGGGGGGGGCCTGGCGCGGCGAGCGCGCGCGCGACGACAGCGGCACGGGCGCGTGAGCAGTAGGAGGGAGACGACGTGGGGAGTGGGCTGGGCCGACACTGTTGACTTAGGCCCAGCCGCTACGGGCCCTTTTCTTTTTTTCTATTTTTCTTTTCTGTTTTCTTTTATAAGTTTCTGTTTTAAATCTTTTCTGCAATAATTCTCTTGAGCAAAAATGTGTGACCTAGCCCATAAATTGACTTGCAATATTTTGCAAATCCACACACACTTTGGGCATTTTTGGAAACTGTTTGAAATAACCTTGAATTTAACAGTGTTTTTTTAAATTGCATTTGGGCTCTGTTTTGCAAGGTGGGGTCCACACCAACATCAAGGTGATGTTGTTTTCCTAAACATTATTTGTTTGGTGATTTTTAGCAAATGTGCAACATTTTTCATATGTTGTTTGAGGAATTATTTTATCACAATAAAATCCTAGGGCACTTAGTAGTGGAATTTGAAATGAGATATGAAATCCATATTGATCATGCACTGTTTAGCAAAATGATTAGGCACTGATCATGGTCATCACTGTGCTTAATTACAATGATCACTGTAGCACAAAACCAGGGTGTCACATATAGTCTCCATCATCCTTTCCTCACCGGGACAATGCTCTAATAATGATGACGATCACACTTTTATTTACTTACAACTCGATAATGAGAACTGATATGATGATATGACTCTGTATGAATGCCTCTGGCAGTGTACCAGGATGTGCAATGATCTAGCATGACATGTATCAAAAATATGATGGATGGTGGCTTACCCACAAATACTATGTCAACTCTATATGATCAGGCAAAGCAATATGATGATGAACGAACTAGTTATGTGAAGTGACGATGGAATTTGCATGGTAATATATCTTGGAATGGCTACATAAATTCCATGATAGGTAGGTATGGTGGATGTTTTGAGGAATATATAATGATGCTTATGTGCAACTGAGCATATCATGTCACGGGGTTTGGATGCACCGGCGAAAGTTGCACCGATCCTCGAGGTGAGAATGGGCTATGCACGGTACCGAAGAGGCTAGCAAATATGAGAAGGTGAGATTGCGTATGTCCATGGTTTCACATTAGTCATAAAGTACTCATATACTTATTGCAAAGTTTTATTAGTTTTATCATAAATCAAAGTACTACTCGCATGCCCCGAGGGAAGAGGTTGGTAGGAGTGAACCATCGCGCGCTTCCGACCCGAAACAACACTAGGATTTCAACGAGGAATAGAAATGCTCAGACATCATCACCATGCCTCTTTAATTTTTAGATGAACAAAAAGTTAACCTTTCTTAATATTGACACTTCTACGGATCAACAATTATGAACTCACACCTTTTTCATATTACCACATCAATATCGTTGATCCACAGTTTCTCTATATGTGCTACTTGATGGTTTTGATTATCACTCATTGAATACCTAATATTTTTGGACTAGTCTTATGACCCATGCAAATTACCATCAATATTTATTAACTCTCAAACAAATATAAGTGAGGAACGAGAGTGAAATTATTTCTATAAAATCTACACACCACCGTGCTCAAAAAGATATAAGTGAAGTACTAGAGCAACTACTAAGTTCAAAAGATATAAGTGAAGCACATAGAGTATTCTAACAAATTATGAGGAAGGTGTGTCTCTCTTAAATAGGTGTTTCCAGAAAACAATGATTGTGGCAAGCATAAAGTAAAATCAAAACAAAAGGAAACGACACTCGAAGCAAAACTCATATCATGCGACGAATAAAAATATAGCTTAAGGTGACATACCGATGGATTGAGACCAAAGAGGGGATGCCTTCCGGGGCATCCCCAAGCTTAGACGCTTGAGTCTTCATTAAAATATTACCTTGGGGTACCTTGGGCATCCCCAAATTTAGGCTCTTTCCACTCCTTATTCTTTGTCCATCATAATAACACCCAAAACTTGAAAACTTCAATCACACAAAACTCAACAAAACTTCCCGAGGTCCGTTAGTATAAGAAACATATTGCATACTTTAGGTACTGTTATAAATTGATTGTTATTCCAAAAATTCATAATAGGTACTGTATTATAACTTATCCATGGCTTATACCCCCCGATACAATCCATAGCATAATCAAAACAAGCAACTATGCAAGCAAAAACAGAATATGTCTAAAACAGAACAGTCTGTAGAAATCTGTAGAGAACCTATACTTATGTAACTCTAAAAATCCTGAAATTTTAGGAAAACCTCGAATTTTTTTATAGAAATACTTTTTAAAAATTTAAGATTATTATAATCCTCCAGTAAAAATTGAAAATTCCTATACTGGAGTCAAAAGTTTCTGTTTTGTTTCAGCATCGATTCTACTCATCTTGTGAGTCATCCCAAAGGCTTTACTTGGCACAAACACTAATTTAAACACGAAAACATAATTATTACAGAGTCAAAAATCATGTTATAAAAAATAGATAGAAATTTTAAAGCAAAAATTTAAAGATAACTATTGGGTTGCCTCCCAACAAGCGCTATTGTTTTATGCCCCTAGCTAGGCATAATGCATAGTTTCAAGTATTGTCATCTTTGACATCAAGCTCCTCAATAACACAACCATGGATAATAGGGGCAATAGGATCTTTGATCAAATTTATAAAGTTGGATGAACACTAATCATCTTTAGATCCTCGTTTCTTTTGGTAGGAGGTTTACTAATGCTCTTAGGAATATATATGAACTCGGGGATTTTGTTTTGAGAGGCATTAGCATTAGTTTTAGAAGGTGTGAAAGCGGAACCTACTTTGTCAATGACCTCTTCCATTTTATCAATTCTATTCAAACCTTGTTCTATCCTCTCCTCAATAATAGTGTATTTTTCCTTTAGAGCTTTCAAAGTCATTCCTACCCATGACCCAAGTTGAGTGATATGATTATGGAGCTTTTTATCCAACTCCTCAATTGGTTTATTTGAGATCATATTATTTTAAACAGCATCAAGCCTTTTCATAACATGATCCAAAGTCAGACTAGTTTCATTAACGGTAACGGGTGGTGCCCCTACAAGATTTTCAATCGCATTATAAGCATCCAAGGTGTGACACATTAGGAAGTTCCCACCGGCGATGGTGTCAAGGACAAACCTATACCAAGTTGTCACACCAACATAAAAATTATGAAGCAAGGTAGTGGTGGAAAACTTTTTAGTTGCTCTATTTTGAGCTAAGCAAATCCTATACCATCCATCTTTCAAGCTTTCTCCTCCCCTTTGTTTAAAATTGACTACATCATTATCGGGAGTAACGCGAGCGGGAGAAGAACTAGCCATGACTTCAAACAAGAAACTAGTAACAAGCAAAGATAAATATTTTTATTTTTTTGTTTTTTATGAGACAAAATAAATATAATAACAAATAAAAAGAAGAACACGTGAATGAAAATTTGTGTGAAGTTACTTGATAGTTGATGATGATAGTCCCCGGCAACGGCGCCAGAAATCCTTCCTGATACTTGTGATCTGCGTTGGGTTTTCCGTGAAGAGGAACGGGTTATTGCAGCCCAAAAGTGGGTAAGTATTTCCCTTAGTTGTGAAACCAAGGTTTATCGAACCAGTAGGAATATCAATCCTCAACCGTCTTCAGCGGCTGCACACAAATGAACAAACAACTTGCACCCAACGCGGGCAAGAGGGTTGTCAAGCCCCTTGATCTCATTATTTGCAAGCAAATAAGTTGTGTAGATAATTGTTGATAGATATAAATTTCAAAATAAAATAAATGATAAATAAAGGCAGCAAGGTAATAGTAGCGTTTGTAAATATATAAGTGAATAGACCCGGGGGCATAGTTTTCCCTAGCGGCATCTCTCATGTAGGCAGCGTACGGTGGGTAACAAATTATTGTTGGGCAATTGATAGAAAAGCGGATAGTTATGCAATTTTCACGGCAATGATCATGTGTATATAGGCATCACGTCCATAAACAAATAGGCCGACTCCTGCCTGCACCTATTACTATTACTCCACTCATCGTCCGCTATCCAGCATGCATCTAGAGTATTAAGAAAAACAGAGTAATGCATGGAGAACGATGACATTATGTAGACAAAGTAAACTCAAGCAATATGAATGAACCCCATCATGTTATCCTTAGTAGCAACAACACAAAGACGCATCTTGTCCCCTACTTTGTCACTGGGATATAGAAACTCGCCAGGTTGAACCTACCACTACGCACCACTCCCACTGAAGATAGATCAATCTACTTGGCCAAAGCACATCAATAAATCAAAGAGCATTACAAAGCTATAATAATCATGCAAATAAGAATCTTAATATTCAGAGGTGACTCAAATACTTTTTATGAATAATCTGAACATAAACCCACAATTCATCGGATCCCAACAAACACACCGCACAATAGGATTATGATACGTCTCCAACGTATCTATAATTTTTGATTGTTCCATGCTGTTATATTATCATTCTTCGATGTTTTATAATTATTTTATAGCAACTTTATATCCTTTTTTGGTACTAACCTATTGACGTAGTGCCTAGTGTCAGTTGCTGTTTTTTGCTTGTTTTTTTACTTCGCAGAATATCAGTACCAAACGGAGTCCAATCGCGACAAAACTTTTTGGAGATTTTTTCCGGACCAGAAGACAACCAAAGAGCCAAAGAAGCACCTGGGAGGAGGCCTGTGTGGCCCACGATACACCAGGGTGCGCCAGAGGCCCCCGACGCGCCCTGATGTATCGTGGGGCCCACGGAGCTCTTTTCCACCGCCTCTCAGCTCTATAAATTCTCAGAAATTCCAGAAAACCTAAAGGAGTCGACGAATACACTTCCAGCTGCCGCAAGTTCCAGAACCGCGAGATCCAATCAAACACCATCACGGAGGGGTTCATCATCCTCATTGGTGCCTCTCCGATGATGTGTGAGTAGTCCACCATAGACCTACGGGTCCATAGGCAGTAGCTAGATGGCTTTCTCTCTCTCTTTTGATTCTCAATACAATGGTCTCTTGGAGATCTATTTGATGTAATGACTTTTTGCGGTGTGTTTGTTGGGATCCGATGAATTTGAGTTCATGATCAGTTTCTATCCATGAATATTATTTGAGTCTTCTTTGATCTCTTATATGCATGATTACTTATAGCCTCATATTTCTTCTTTGAATCTTTGGTTTAGCTAGGCTAACTAGATCGATTTTTATTTCCATCGGAAGAGGGTCTTTGTGATGGGTTCGATCTTGCGGTGTCCTCTTCCAGTGACAGAAGGGGCAGCGAGGCACGCGTGTATCGTTGCTATTAAGGATAAAAAGATGGGGTCTATTCCTACATGAATAGATCTTGTTTACATCATGTCATCGTTCTTATTGCATTACTCCGTTTCTCCATGAACTTAATACACTATATGCATGCTGGATAGCGGTCGATGTGTGGAGTAATAGTAGTAGATGCAGAATCGTTTTGGTCTACTAATCTTGGACGTGATGCCTATATAATGATCATCGCCTTGGATATCGTCATGATTATTTGATCTTCTATCAATTGCCCAACAGTAATTTGTTTACCCACTGTGTGTTATACTCATGAGAGAAGCCACTAGTGAAACCTACGGCCCCCGGGTCTACTCTTTCAACATATTGCTTTCCGATCTATCTTTTGTCGCTTTTGTTTTCAGATCTATTATTCCAAAAGCCCAAAAATACCTTGCTGTACTTTTTATTTGCTTCTTTTATTTTGTGTTCTTGTGCGATCTATCTATCCAATCTATTACAATCTAATCTATCTTTTTACCGTGGAGAGATTGACAATCTCTCTTACGCGTCGGGTTGCAAGTATTTGTTCTTTGTGTGCATGTATCGTTCACGTAGTGTTGCGTGGTTCTCCTACTGGTCGATAACCTTGGTTTCATAACTGAGGGAAATACTTACCGTAGCTATGCTGCATCATCCCTTTCTCTTTCAGGAAATATCGACGCAGTCTCAAGCCACGTCAGATTACATCAGATAGATCAAAGTGAAGATGCGATGATCATTGTATTGAAGATCAAGAGATATAGAGATTGCCATCTAGGTACTAGCTATGGACCCGTAGGTCTGAGGTGAACTACTCACACATCATCATGAGGGCAGTAAGGTTGATGTAGAGGCCCTCCGTGATCGATCCCCCCTCCGGCAGGGTGCTGGAACGAAGCTCCAGATGGCCTTGCGACGGAACAAAGACTTGCGGCGGCGGAAAAAGCGTTTCGGAATTGCCTCTGTTGTTTTTAGGGTAGATGAGAATTTATAAGCTAGAGAGGGGCGTTGGGAGAGGCCCGAGGGAGGCACAAGCCATCAGGGAGCGCCCCCCTGGGGCGCGCCCTGTTGGCTTGTGCGGCCCTCGTGTGGCCCCCGGCCTCCTTCCGAAGCTTCCAGGTCTTATTTTGGTCCAGAAAAAATCATCAAAAAGTTTCGTGTCAATTGGTCTTTGTTTGGTACTGTAAACCTGAAAAGTGAAAAACACGCAGAAAACAGCAACTGGCACTGGGTCAATAGGTTAGTGCTAAAAAATATTATAAATTGGTAAATAAAGACCCAAAAAGTATCCTAGGATGACAATATATCAGCATGGAACAATAAAAAATTATAGATACGTTGGAGACGTATCAGCCGGTCGCCCGTAGGCAACGTGTTGAGGTGCCACATAGTCCAACTGCTTCTCGTCCACAAGCCGGCCTTTTTAAGCAGCCTCTTAGTCCTTCTAATTCACTTTATCAGGAATCGCTGCCTTCGTATGGCGACTCAACGGCAACATAGCTTCTACCTTTCACCATCAATCGTGGGTAAGATTCTACCTGAGCTGATGATGTCTATTCTTGTCATAATTTGTTCTCTTCCTTAATTCAATACTTGTCTTTCATGACTATAGGGCCAAAGCTATTTTGAGAAAACAAACAACCGGGTCGACTTCTGGTGCTGTAGATCATCAAGTTCCACCTCCATCGCCAGATGAGACGGCTTCTCATGTTAAGCCTTCAGGTGGAGATAACCCAGAATTGAATGCTGAGCCGGCCCTGGATGTGGAGATGGCCCACGCCGACAAGCCAGCTTTTATAGAAAAGATGGCTGAAGACCAAGGTGTGCCGTTTGAACTAGTCTTCCAGCCGCCATGTCCTCCTCATCCTACGAGCCCTGTGGCCAACGTGGATGATGCCAATCCATCAACCAGAAATGACAACGCAGAAGTTGTTGTTGTGAAAGAAAACTTCCGAGATCCTGGAATTTTGTCTGCTATGGCTAAAGTTGTAGCTAAGCCCGAGCCAGAGATGTTGGAGAAAGGGGAAGCAAAGCTGGAACTTCCTGAATTTTCTGCTTTTGAGACTGATAACTTGTACAAACAGTATTTAACCCGGCTATCTGAAAGCCGGGAGATTGAGATGAAGCTGGTCAGCGTCATGAAGCAAAAATATGAGGTAATATTCTACCTTCCTTCCATTCATGTATACTCTTATAGCCCCCAAGGATCACCTTAGAATGAAATAGTGGGCTGGTTCTTCAATATAATTGCTAGAATCAACCGTAACCCCCAAGGGCCTGGTCATTATGATAATAATGAGCCGGGACTTCATGTGATATAAGAGTTGTGTAAATTCCAGGTCAGCTCTTTTGGAGAATTATACTGATATTTGTGATCTTCTTTGTGCAGGTCGAAAAGATCACAATATGGTGCATAAACCAATAGTCAAGCCCAAGGCAATCTTCACATATGTGGAGCAATTGTTTACAGGCTTTGTATATGAAATTATGGATGTGAAGAACCTTGAGCATCCTCCAATAAACATTAAAGATATGCTGAATCAGCTATCTACAATCCCTCAATGGGTGGAGGAGATCAAAAGGTCGGCGGCTCGAATGGGAGCTAACATGGGGCTTGCGAGGGCAAAAGCCTATCTGCCTGAATTGGACCTCTCAGCGTTGGCAGACGGGTTTCAGAGTACAAGATTGATGGCTGTGAGTTTTCTGAAGGGGACTTTGCCACATGCGTAAAAGAAACCCGCCCACGGGTGACACTTATCGCGGATGAGCTGGATTTGTCAAGGTATCAAAATGCCTATTCAATGGAGAACAAATTCATTGATGCACCCAAGAACCAATTTTCTGAAATTGTGCCTCCCCGCCGTAAGCGCTCTTTTGCCCCTGATGTTGACCCGTCTACTGTTGTGCCTGGTGGCTCAAACTTCAAAGCTTTGACGTCAATCCAGTGGGTGCAAAAGGGCCACCAGACCCCAGACGATGAGTCGGCGCAGACGGAGGCAGAAGGTAGGGATGAAGGGGAAGATGCAGAAGCTGCAGGGCAGGCATCATGAGACGGTCTTCAGTAGTAATAGTTTGTTCTTCATGAAAAACTTTTATATTTTGTGGCTCCTGATGTGAGCCTGTAATAGAGATAGCAAACTATGAACTGTCTGCCGTGCCATCATGCACGTATCTTCTTATTTTGTTGTAGCTAGTTTGCACGACAACTTGAACTTCCAATGAGTCGCCACTTTATAAACTTCATCCACTTTGTCTTCGATAACACCTTTTTGCCCAATGAGCCGCTGGTTGTACGGTAGCAGCCGATCAATTTAAGCCGGCTAAGTAAAACCATCTTTAGCCACTTGTGGCTTGTGAAAGATGTGTAGAGACTAATTGGTCATGATATGACTGTAGTGTCTTAACCCGAACATCAAATTTTGAGCCGGTAAAAAAGATGATAGTATTATACCTGAAAAGGATATAAGAAATATAACATTGTAATAATATAATGTAGAAATTTAAATAAGCCGGCTTTGTAAAACTTCGGCATAGAGACTGCCTTTTGAGGCTCAAGTCTTGCTTCAATGAAGCGGGTGTGATAACCCATGGTCTATCCTAGCTCTCTATAAGCCGGATCTCACGTGTCTCAAGCCGGTGTTTTAACCTTGATAAGATCAGGGTCCAGATGGATTGACTTATCAAGAGTACATGGGATCACCTGTTCGGAGTAGCATCTTGCAAACAGGCAGGTTTAACCATTTATTTTGATTGGCTTGTAGCCTAGTCAAGAAGGATATTAAAGGCTGACTCGTTGAGTTGGAAGCCCCCAAGTGACTTATGTTCAAAGAATAAAGACTCATGCACAATTTGCTAGGCTGAAACAACAGAGACCCCGAGTTTCGGGGGTGTCGGCTTTATTATATTTGAACATAGAGAAGTATATACATAAGTATGTACAATGAGGTGGAGCATGTGGCTCTAAGTATAATAAGTCCGAAGATGACCAATGTTCCAAGGCCGGGTTGTTTCCTCTTCAGATGTGTATTATCCTTCACGTAAGTCAATCAGGTAATAGGACCCATTATTGAGGTTCTTGCTGACGACGAAAGGACCTTCCCAAGGTGGTGAAAGCTTATGCATCCCTGTTTGATCTTGAATCAGACAAAGCAGTAAGTCGCCTTCTTGGAAAGTACGGCCTCGAACTCTACGGTTGTGATAGCGACGTAGGTCTTGCTGATATATAGCAGATCGGGCTGCTGCCAGGTCACGTTCCTCTTCTAAGGCATCCAAAGAATCTTAACGTGCCTGCTCATTGTCTGCTTCAACATAGGCAGTAACTCGAGGAGAATCGTGACGAATATCGCTTGGCAGTACCGCCTCGATCAGCTCCATAAACCAGAAAAAAATGGTGTATAGCCAGTGGATCTGTTTGGAGTTGTTCTGATGCTCCAAAGTACTGCAGGGAGTTCCTCGACCCAACATCTTCGAGCGCGCTGGAGTGGAACCATAAGCCGGGGGTTTGGTCCCTCTTAAAATCTCTTGATTAGCTCGTTAGGCCTGTCCAATAGAATGTGGATGTGTAACCACAGCCAAATCAAGCCGGCTGTGTTCACGGTCACAAAACTGCTCCATAGCTCCTTTGGATAAATTAGTGTCGTTGTCAGTGATGATGCTATGAGGATAGCCAAAATGGAAAATCAGTTTTTTCAAAAACTTGACTGTTGTCTCAGCATCACAATTGCTGATAGGTTCCGCCTCAACCCACTTGGTCAATTTATCAACTGCTACCAATAGGTGAGTTTTCTTGTCAGAAGACGGCTTGAACGGGCCGACCATGTCGAGCCCCCAGACCGCAAACGACCAAGTGATTGGAATCATGCGCAACTCTTAAGCCGACACATGAGCTTGTCTAGCAAACTTTTGGCATCCATCGCACTTGCGCACGATATCCTCTGCATCTACATGAGCTATTAACCAGTAAAACCAGTGTCAAAAAGCTTTGGCAACCAAAGACCATGAGTCGGCGTGATGTCCACAATCTCCCGCATGAATTTCATTGAGAATCTCCTGGCCTTCCTTAGGGGAAACACAGCGCTGAAAAACGTCGGTACTACTTCGATGGTGCAATTCGCCATTAACAGTAGTCATGGACTTGGATCGCCGAATTATCTGCCGAGCGATGATTTCCTCAGCTGGGAGCTTGCCTAGAGTCAGATGAGCCAAATATGGCACTATGCAGTCAGGAATAGCGTGAAGAGCTTCCACCAAGTGTGCCTCTCGGTCAAGAATAGCTATGTCCTCCTCAGATGGCAACTTCACCGAAGGGTGGTGAAGCACATCAAGAAACACATTGGGAGGAACCGGCTTGCATTACGAACCAAGACGTGATAAGGCGTCCGCCACCTCATTGAGCCGGCGATCAATGTGATCCACTTGATAACCTTGAAAATGACCTGCAATATCCGCGACTGCTCGCCGATAAGTCACCATCAGAGGATGTTTAGAATCCTAGGTCCCTGAGACTTGCTGAGCCACCAGATCTGAGTCGCATAAACATGTGACCCGGCTCAAATTCATCTCCTTAGCCATGCGGAGCCCATGTAAGAGAGCTTCGTACTCAGCTACATTGTTAGTACAAGGGAACATGAGCCGTAAGACATAGCAGAATTTGTCACCTCGTGAAGAAGACAAAATAACTCCAGCACTTGAGCCCTCCAATTGTCTGGATCCATCGAAGTGTATAGTCCAGTACGTGTTATTTGGCCTATCCTCTGGGATTTGCAATTCCATCCAGTCATTGATAAAATCCACCAATGCCTGGGATTTGATGGTTGTGTGAGGCATATATTTCACCAGGTGAGGACCAAGCTCAATTGCCCACTTAGCGATCCGACCAGTAGCCTCCCGATTTTGTATGATATCTCCAAGGGGGGCTGAGCTGACCACAGTAATTGGTTGCTCCTGGAAATAATGCTTTAGTCTTTGGCTCGCCATGAAAATGCCAAAGACTAACTTTTGCCAATGCAGATACCGCTGTTTGGACAAAGTCAGAACTTCACTGACAAAATAGACAGGTCGCTGTACTGGGTACTCCTTTCCTGCCTCTTTGCAATGTATACGACAACTGCAACGCTTACTGCTTTGGAGTTGGCAGCAATGTATAGGAGCATATGCTCTTTGTGAGTCGGGGCGGCGAGGACGGGCGGCTCAGGCAACTGCCTTTTAAGCGCTTCAAATGCTTCGTTAGCAGCATCGGTCCAGACGAAATCATCTGTCTTTTTCAAAAGCTGATAGAGAGGAATCGCCTTTTCTCCCAAGCGGCTTGTAAACCGGCTTAACGCTGCGATGCGACCAGCCATGCTCTGAACTTGATTGATATTGGCCGGCTTAGCAAGCGATGTCACTGCCTTGATCTTATCTGGGTTAGGTTCAATGCCACGCTCACAAACCAGAAATCCCGGCAATTTACCTGCAGGAACACCAAAAACACACTTGGCCGGGTTGAGCTTCATTTGGTACACCCGAAGATTATCAAATGTCTCCTTGAGGTCATCCAGAAGCGTCTCCTTTTTCTGAGATTTTACCACGATATCATCAACATAGGTGTGAACATTGCGTCCAATCTGTGGATGAAGGCAGTTCTGAACGTAGCGTTGATAAGTAGCCCCCGCGCTCTTAAGCTTAAAGGGCATAGAGACATAGCAGAAAGAGCCAAAGGGAGTGATGAAAGCCGTCTTCTCTTGGTCCTCAACAGCCATCTTAATCTGACGATAGCCGGAGTATGCATCCAAGAAGCATAAACGCTCACAACCAGCTGTAGAACCAATGATCTAATCAATGCGGGGGAGAGCAAAAGGATACTTGGGAGAAGCTTTGTTGAGATCTGTGTAATTAACACACATACGTCAAGTGCCATTCTTCTTCAGAACAAGCACTGGATTAGCCAACCACTCAGGGTGAAAAACGTCGACGATGAACCCGGCAGCTAGGAGCTGGGCCACCTCTTCTCCAATAGCCTTGTGCCTCTCCTCGTTAAAATGACGGAGGTATTGTCATACTGGTTTCATCCTTGGATCCACATTAAGGTGGTGCTCGGTGAGTTCTGTCAGTACTCCAAGCATGTCAGAATGTTTCCATGTGAAGATGTCCCGATTCTCACGGATGAACTCGATGAGCGTGTTTTCCTATTTGGGATCCAAGCCTGTCCCAATAGCAAACTGTTGAGATGAGTCGCCTGGGGTAAAATCAATTTGCTTTGTGTCCTTAGTCGGCTTGAACTTCAGTTGAGGCTCAGACTCAGTGGTGGGCTTCTTGAAAGGGGTCATATCTGTTGGGTCAACGTTGGTTGTGTAAAACTTCAATTCCTCTGCGGCACAAGCAGAGTCAACATAAGCTGCATCCCCTTCCTTACATACCTGAGCTATTTTCCGGCTTCCGTCCACAGTAATGGTGCCGTTTGGTCTAGGCATTTTGAAATTAAGATAAACGTAGCAAGGTCGGGCCATAAACTGAGCGTAAGCCGGCTGTCCAAAGAGGGCGTGGTAAGGGCTCTTGATCTTCACCAGTTCAAAGGTCAGGGACTCGCATCTGTAATTATATTCTGAGCCAAAAGCGACATCGAGTTTGATCCTCCCAATTGGATAAGCTGACTTTCCGGTAATTATCCCGTGGAAAACCGTGGTCAAAGGTTGCAATTTGCTCTTGGAAAGATTCATTCGCCGGAAGGTCTCATAATATAAGATGTTGATACTGCTGCCCCCATCCATGAGGACCTTGGATAGAGTATAACCACCAACTTGAGGTGCCACCACTAGGGCCAGACCACCTAGGTTGTCCAACCGGGGAGGATGATCTTCCCTACTCCAAGTAATTGGGTGTTCGGACCAGTTGAGATACCTTAGGACAGCTGGCTCGACTATGTGGATAGCCCACTGTTTCAGCTTACGATCACGTTTGCCGGTGCTGGTGGTGAACCACTACTGGAATCAGGAGATTTGCCGTCTGCCATGTCTTTGCCGTCTGCTGGCAGATGGCAAAGAAGGTCTTTGCCGTCAGCTGGGTGAAAGCAGACGGCAAAGGACTGGCAGATGGCACAGAGGATCTTTGCCATCAGTCAGCTCTTTGCCGTCTGCTTTCCGGCTCTTTGCCGTCCGCCAGCAGACGGCAAAGAGGATGCCATAATAACGTCCGTCAACCACCCCACCCCTCTCACTCTCTCTCTCACTCACTCTCTCTCTTGCCCGCCGCCCCTCTCCCCCCCCCCGCGCGTCGCCCCCAGCACCGGCCCCCTCCCTGCGCCGCCCCCACCACCGCGCCGCCCCCCACCACCCCGCCGCCGCCCTCCCTGCGCCGCCCCCACCACCGCAACCCCTCCCCACGCCGCCCCCTTGCCCTCGGCGGCTCCCCACGCCACCCCCTCCCCAAGCCGCCCCTCCCCGAGCCGCCCCCACCACCGCGCTGCCGCCCTCCCTGCGCCGCCCCCCACCACCGCAACCCGTCCCCGCGCCTCCCTCCCTGCGCCGCACTCCCCGCACCGCCCTCCCCGCGCCGCCCCCACCACCGCAACCCCTCCCCTGCGCCGCCCCCACCACCGCAACCCCTCCCGAGCCGCCCCCTCCGGTCGCCGGCTCCCGGCGCCGCCTCCCTCCCCGCAGCACCCCGTCCCCGCGGCTTCCCCCCTCCCACCGCCGCCCTGGCCGCCCCCACCGCCCCGGGCCTCCCCGGTGAGTTAGTTTAGTTTATTTAGATATATAGTTTATTTTCTGTTAGTTTAGTTTATTTAGATATATAGTTTATTTTCTGTTAGTTTAGATTATTTAGATAGTTAGTTTATTAGGTAGGAAAAACTTAGATAGAAAAGAAAAAACTTAGTAGAATAAAAGAAAAGAAAAAAACTAGAAGAAAAAAAAGTATGCGTGACCAGTATGCGTCTCCCGTTCGAAAGGGCGGTATCTATAAATATGCATGTCTTTGCATATTTATAACCGCCATCCTTTCGAATTGTCCAACGTTATCCATGGACAGCCCTAGTATGTGTAGATTGGGTTCGTTTTCCCGTATGCTCTGCTCCGGATCCGATGCGGAATTTCATCAGTGCCTCCCTGTTGTTCTCCGGGTACACATCCTCTCTGCTTATTGCCGAGACGTGTATCAGGAGAACAGCGGGGAGGTGCTGCCGAAATTCTACGTCGGATCCGGAGCAGAGCATGGGAAAACGAACCCAATCTACACATACTCGGGTGGGATTAGGACCTATCTCTACCTATTAGCGTGTAGGTTGCATGGATGTAATAAAACTGACAAACTTGATTAACGGATGAATATAGATGATGAATTATATATATATTTCTTGTGTGTTTAGTAGGTAGGCAAGATGAGTGATCGTGCTTGGATGTACGCCGGTCACCCTAGTCAGAAAGAAATGACCATTGAATGGTTAACAAAAACCAAGGGGTTTCTGAGCGCCGCATTTGCAAATGGCCAGGAAATAACCTGGTGCCCCTGTGTCCGGTGCGACAACCATAAAAAGTGGACACGGGATGAAATGGGTAAACACTTGCAGAAGTGGGGTTTTACGACTGATTATACGGTGTGGAGATTTCATGGTGAGTCTACCCAACGTGCCAGAGCTGAGGTGGTTCGTCGTCGCACGGACAAGCATGGTACCGGGATCGAAGACATGGTGCAAGACTTTGATGATGCTCGGGATTCGGACGCTGAGATGGAGGAATCTGCAAAGGCCTTCTATGAAATGTTGGAGTCTTCAAAACGTCCTCTCCACGAGCACACTGAGCTTTGTCAGCTGGATGCCATCGCGCAAGTAATGGCTCTGAAGGCTCAGTTCAACCTGGGCAGAGAATGCTACGACGCGATGATGACGATATTTGGACGCTTTCTTCCCAAAGGCCATGTATTGCCAGCAAACCTGTACCAGTCGGACAAAATCCTACGTGCGCTTAAGATGCCCTATGAGAAGATAGATGCCTGTGAGAATGGATATGCCTTATTTAGGCTTGAGTATGCGAGCTTCAACTATTGTCCCATTTGCAAGTCTTCCAGGTATGTTGTGGTAGACAACGGTATGGGTGAAAAGAGTCAGACCAAAATACCAGTTAATGTTCTTCGGTATATGCCAATCATACCAAGACTTCAACGTCTTTTCATGGTTGAAGAGACGGCCAGACAGATGACGTGGCATAAATTGGGCAAAAGAACCGAACTAGATGCAGATGGGAATCCGATGTTGGGACACACTTCAGACGCTTTTGCGTGGAAGCACTTCGATGCATTACATAAGGATAAAGCGGCAGATCCAAGGCATCCTCGAGTCGCCATCAGCACGGATGGGTTCAATGTGTTTAGTATGACGGCAACCCAATACAGTTGCTGGCCTGTATTTGTCATTCCACTCAATCTTCCCCCCGGAGAGATTATGAAAAGAAAGAACATTTTCTTGACGTTGATAATTCCAGGGCCCAACTATCCGGGGAAGAATATGAATGTGTACATGCAGCCGCTTAAGGATGAATTGCAAGAAGCTTGGGATAATGGGATCAAGACATATGATGCCGCTACAAAAAAAAACTTCAAAATGCATGTGTGGTACATGTACTCGTCGCATGACTTGCCGGCGTATGCGCTATTCATTGGTTGGTGTGTGCATGGAAGGTTCCCGTGCCCCCACATGCAAGGCAGCTCTTGAGTTCCATTGGCTGCAGGTGGGTCGCAAGTATTCTTGCTTCGACTTGCATAGACAGTTCCTGGATCCTCGCCATAAGTTCAGAAAAGACAAGAAGAATTTCATGAAAGGTAGAGTTGTCAAAAAATCTGCATCACCTGCATTGACAGTCCAACAGACCCTGGATCAGATAAACGCTCTCGAGCCGGATCCAAATCGTCCAGGGTATTTCAAAGGTTATAATTCGAAACACGCCTGGACTCACAAGATATGCTTGTGGGATCTGCCTTACTTTAAAGACCTCCTTTGCCCACACAACATCGACGTGATGCACACTGAAAAGAATATCGCCGAGGCCCTTTTTGGTACATTGTTCGGCATAGAGGGGAAGTCGAAGGATAATCCTAAGGCTAGAGTCGATCAAGAGGCTCTATGTGATAGACCGTTACAAAACATGCGACAACCGAAAGGAAAGAAGAACTGGAGGAAGCCAAAGGCATGGTTCAATCTTGGAAGGCCAGCTATGAGGGAAATGATCTTGTGGGTGAAAATGCAGTTGATGTTCCCCGATGGGTATGCAGCGAATCTAAAGAGGGGTGCGAGTCTTGACAAATTGAAAATATTTGGTCTCAAGAGTCATGATTGGCACATATGGCTTGAGCGGGTAATGCCGGTGATGTTGCGTGGCTTTATCCCTGAGGATGAATGGCTAGTACTGGCAGAGCTAAGCTATTTTTTCCGTGCTCTTTGTGCGAAAGAACTATCGCCTGACATGCTAGACGAACTGGAAGATCTGCAAGTTAGAAAAGATCTTTCCACCGGGATTCTTTAATCCAATGCAGCATTTGATTTTGTATCTCCCGACCGAGGCAAGATTGGGGGGGCCCGTGCAAAATCGTTGGTGCTTCACAACTGAGAGGATGCAGAAGACGCTTCGAGCAAAATGTAAAAATAAACGTAGAATTGAAGCATCGATGGCCGAGGCATTCATTACTGAGGAGGCGGCAAATTTCGTGACAGCACACTACAAAGCCAAGAATCGTCATTTGCATAATCCGAAGCCTCGGTACAATGATGGCGACTGTGAAAAAGGTCGATCAAACCTCAGCCTATTCAAAGGGAAGCTCGCACCAGCCGGTTCTTCGAAAGCAATAGCGTTGGATGTCGAAGAATGGCGGACCATTTCGTTGTATATCTTCAACAACCTAACAGAAGTGTGGCCGTACATTGAGTAAGTTCTCAGTACATTGTTTCGCAACTTCTAATTCCTTTGAAATGCTCTTATTCCTGGATATGTGAGACAGTCGATACGTCGCCAAATTCTCGGATGGAGCGGTGATCCAAAAGGATTCCATCGAAGAGTATGAGCTTCTGGCAAAGCATGGAGGCGGCTATCCCGGTTTCATCTCTTGGTTCAAACAAACGGTAATTTCCATTAGACCATTTCATTTCTTTGTCTAGTTTGCGGCTAATGCAACAATCCTTTCGTATTAAACTTGTAGGCTAATGCAGAGTCTATGGACTCCGAATTGAGACAAGTCGCTAATGGTTTTGACTATAAGGTCCGTTCATTTGACAAATACGACATCAACGGGTATCGCTTTCGTACTTTTGGCAAAGAGCTATCTATGGCCGACCGAAAGTCTACAAATTGTTATGTCTCCGCTGTCGGCGAAGGAGGTGTCGAGTATTATGGAAGAGTTGAAGCAATTTATGAACTTAGATTCTTTGGTGAAAACCCACCAAACGTCGTAGTGTTCAAATGTTATTGGTTCCAGCCGAAGGAGACTAGAAGGACTCATGAACATAGAGGGCTAGTCGAAATCAAACAAAGCACCCATTTAGATGTTCCCGATGTCTATATTACGGCTCAACAGGCGACCCAAGTTTTCTATCTACCGTGGGCCTGCCAAACTGATCCAAATCTGAATGGTTGGGATGTCGTTTATGATGTGCCGCCACATTTTAGACCACCTCCCCACAATGAAGATGATTATGAACCTCACATTAACCCAGACACATATGAAGGAGAATTCTTCCAAGAAACACGTCTTTCCAAAAAACGTTTCAAGGACCACTCTACTTCACCCCAGAACATTGAGGTAGACAAGGACAGTGAATCCGACTTCACCCCTGAGCCGGAACAAGAAGAGACGGAAGAAGAAGAGGTTACTGCTGCGGATGACCTCTCAATGCTTGACCGATTACATAAAGGAGGCCTTCCACATGTTGCTCCGATAGTGATGATGATGCATTTATTAATGATAGTGATGATGATGATGCATTTATTGATCCCGGAGCATATATAGACGATGAAGATTATTATTAGTTCATGTCAGGTAAACATGATGATGATACACTCAAATTATATATATACATATTATTATTCATGTCGGTATTCATTTTTTTTATGTTGTACTAATTTCGTTTACTCTTTGTCATGGCAGGTGTTGAAATATGGTGGGCGCGGGTCAAGAGCGATCCGAGGATCCTTCGTCGTCGCGTGGTGGGAGGGGTACTTCCATTCCACCCCAAACTCTCCGGAGAGCGTTGTACGACAGTATCGGGTACAGGTTGTTCGAGACTACTACGCCTCGCAGCGTATTAAGAAGGCCAAGTCGTCGTCCTGCCGAAAGTTTCTGGACAAGGAGCAGTACATGAAGGTAATTACCTATTCTTAAGGCCTTGTACTTAGTTTCCTTTGCTTTGATTCCTAGGCGTAGCTCTCAAATTTCTCTTTATTAACTTAGGTGCCCCCTAGATGGTGTGCGGATAAGATGGGTTGTTGGGAGGCGTTGGTGAATGAATGGTGCTCTGACCAATGGCGAGTCGTCCACGACGATGCCAAGGCACGGCGTGCCCAAATGGAAGGTGTGCCACACCATTAAGGCAGCGCCAACATTTATCAGTTCGGGCGGAACTGGGTATGTGGTTTGCTTCATGATTCCTGCAATTCATTCTTGTAGTGCTAGGTTTACCCATTATTAATACTTTGTTCCTCTCTTGTAGGCTCATCACAATAAGACGGAGGTGCCAGCGGTGTACGACCTCTATGCCATGGCCCATACTGCCTCATACAAGAAGGTCAAGGCATTCTCTGAGTCTGACCTCGATGATCCCGAGAACTTTAGCAATATCTCCTCCCACCACAAGCTCATGAGGTACAGAGATGTGGGGAAGGCGGTGAATGGGGAGGACTTCAACCCGAGCTAGCATCCACTTGATCCAGACCTGGTGATGATAGCTGGCCACGGGAGGCCCCATGGCTCGATAGCCATTGGAGATGGACATATACGGTCTTCGAGCACTCTCCGGCAGATCAAGGCACGCCAAACGAGCTCCTGTCCTGAGATGCCACCTCGTCCACGGCCAGTCCAGCTCGCCATCGAGGTTAGTCATACGGACTCAGATAGGTTTCCTCCATTACATTGTGTGTGTGAACAAAGATGATTACACTTCTAACGAGGAGTTGTGTTGCAGGCTGCTCTGCAGAAAGAGAGAGAGACAACCCAGGCGCTTCTGGCGGAACAGGCCCGGCAGGCGGCGGAGGAGAAGAGGGATCTGGAGGAGAGGACGGCTAGGTTGTTGGAGGAGGAGAGGGCACGGAACGATGCGTCTAACCGGGCCATGTACGAGCTCATCGTGGTAAGTTTCTTCTTCATATTAGCCAAATCATGCACTACATGTTCTTTTCATTAATAACCAATATGATTGACTTGGCAAAACCAAATGTGCAGACTTTGTGCGAGAAGAACGGCCAGACCCCTCCGCCGATGCCAGTCATTACCACGGCTGGAACGGTGAGTTCCATTTCAATGTTCATTAGTTACTAGTCTTAACATTTCAGCGTCATCATGCTAATGCAAATGATCTTTGGTACAGCATAACTCCCGAGCCGCATCGCACGACCCGAGCAACCCCAGTGCTTCACCTCTGTGATGACGAGGACGGTAAGCCCTAATATGCCACTTACTTGGCTCATTTTCTCAAACAAATACAAACATAGCACTTAGACAAACTTAGCACTTAGACAAATGTCATATTTTACCTAAGTTAGCTTTGTTTCCTATAAAATGACATAGTAAGCTTACTTACCTCCAAAATGACATATTGTACCTAAGTTAGCTCTAAAATGACCTATACTTAGCATTGTTTCCTCCACACTGACATAATAAGCTTAGTTAACTCAAAAATGACATAATAGACTTGGTAACCTCATAGATGCCATAGACTTAGCTTATTTTCTTGCAAAATGACACAATAAGCTTAGTTAGGTAAATAATGTGATAATTACCTAGGTTAGCTCTAAAATGACACAAATAAGCAATAAGAAGAAGAAAAACAAGAGGAGACAGAGAAAGAATCTTGCCACACTTTGGCTTTAGGTGCTCAAATAGTTAGCCACAATTTGGCTTGCCACAATTTTACCACACTTTGGCTTGCCACAATTTTACCACACTTGCCTTACTTGAGGTGCTCAAATAGTTAACACACTTTGGCTTGCCTAAGGGAATCTTGCCACACTTTTTTTATCTATGACATGTGGGTCTTACTGCTAATAAAAAAAAATCTTGCCTTAGTTGTGGCAAGAACCAAACACACACCTAACATGGTCAAACTTGCCTAAGTTGAGTTCTGGCAAAGTGTGGCTAGTTGTGTCTTGAAACCAAACAACCCCTTCATCTTCTTCTAATTCTAGATCTTCTTCTACTTCTTAATTCTAGTATTATTTTTCTAACTTTCTTATTTCCAATTTTGCAGATTTGAGACGAGTTCACGGTAGCTTGCTTTCATGTAGTGCTAGGTTTACTTTCTGTTTTCATGTATTGAGTCATTTGTATCGATGAGACTATATGTATGTATGGATGAACCTATTGTAATATGGCGAACAATGTGGCATTTGATACTTTTAATTTGGTATAATTGTTGGTTGATCATATATGGCTGTTGCACATTGTTTCTGTGAATTTTTTATGTATATATCATATATTGTTTGTTTGAAAATTGTTGAATGTAACAAAAACAAAAAAATAGGCAATACAGCCTCTTTGCCGTCTGCCCCGGACGGCAAAGGCAGCTATGCCGACGGCCGCCGTCAGCAAAGCTGCCACGTGGCGGCCGCCTGTGAAACCTGGGAAAACAAGGCTGGCCCATTTTGCCTCTTTGCTGTCCGTGGCAGACGGCAAAGGGGGAGGAGGCAGACGGCAAAGGGGGGGCGGGAGGCAGACGGCAAAGGGGGGCAGGAGGCAGACGGCAAAGAGAGGCGCTATGCCGACGGCCGCCGTCGGCAAAGCTGCCACGTGGCAGACGGCAAAGGAGGGCGTGAGGCAGACGGCAACGGGGGGAGGGAGGCAGATGGCAACGGGGGGCGGGACGCAGACGGCAAAGGGTGGGGTTCCGTTAGCCGCCTGACGGTGGCGCCATCAGTACTACGCCGTCCAGGTCCTTTGTCGTCTGCAAGCTGACGGTAAAGAATCTTTGCCGTCCACTGGGCCGAAGCAGACGGCAAAGAACCCCTTTGCCGGAGCTCGTTGGGCCCGAAATTGTGCCGTCCGCTAGCGGACGGCAAAGGCCTTTGCCATCCGCCTTTTGCCCTTTGCCGTCTGCCATGGCAAACGGCAAATCTCCTGATTCCAGTAGTGAACACATGATATTGCCCACTGTTCAACTGGTTAGGGTTGCTCTGAAACCCAGCTTGATTGTTGTGTTGTTGATTACCTTGACTTAAGCTCTGCCCATTGTTGTTATTTCCATGGTGTTGAAAACCAGCTCCTGAGCTGCCTTGACCGTGAAAACCTGATCCTGAAAAGCCTCCAGATGAGCCGCCATGGGATCCGCCAGGGCCAGGCTGACCTGGATGTCCACCACCATTACCTCCTTGACGATTCTGGAAAGCTTGATTGCGGAATTCCTGCATGATGTAGCAGTTTTCCCATGAGTGGGTGGCCGGCTTATCCGGGAAGCTATGCTTGGGACAAGGCGCCTTGAGTGCCCCCTCATAGTTGCACGGCTTATTCCCATTGTAAGATCCGCTAGGGCGGTTATTACGATGCTGATTCTTGAAACCAGTATTGGTATTAGCAACGAAATCTGACCCGCCCTCGGTCTGCTTTCATTTACCATTATTGCCTTGATTTCATGGATTCCCATTGTGACCATGGTTTTGCTGATGAGCCTTGCGACCATCGTTTTTCTTGTTCTTGCCAGTTTTGTCCTCGTCAGAACCGGGATCCTTTGTGTTGTCTGACTCAGCATACCTGGTGAGAACATCCATCAAATCTCCCATATCTTGGACTTTTCGCTTCACACGCCCGACCTTCTGAATAAGTGGCTGAAAATGACAATTCTTCTCCAAAATTAAGACGGCTTGAGCAGCGGTAATGCTGTCCAAAGAGTGGATGATTTCTGCAACCCGACGAGTCCAATGATGAGCAGACTCATCCGTGTGCTGGATGCAATGCTGAAGATCCACAATTGTCATTGCGTTTGCAAGTTCCTTGAAAGTTCTTGATAAAACGTTCCTTCAGTTCTGCCCAAGTATTGATAGACTTGGGGGGAAGATTCTTCAACCACGTTCGAGCCGGCCCTTCCAGCATCATGGTCAAGTACTTTGCGCACAGAGCATCACTCACATCAAGCATATCCATGGCTAACTCATAGCTTTCGATCCATGTTGTTGGCTCAAGATCTATTGTATAATTGGGTACTTTGCGAGGCCCCTTAAAATCCTTGGGCATACGCTCACTGCGGAGAGCCGGTGATAAGCAAGGGATTCCGATTGTGGTGCTGTTGACTCCAGCCCCCATGGTTGCTGGCTGGGGATTGGAGGGAGGGTGCTGACTGATATGTCTCCAACGTATCTATAATTTTTTATTGTTCCATGCTGTTATATAATCATTCTTGGATGTTTTACAATCATTTTATAGCAAATTTATATCATTTTTTGGTACTAACCTATTGACATAGTGCCTAGTGCGAGTTGCTATTTTTGCTTGTTTTTTTACTTCGCAGAATATCAGTACCAAATGGAGTCCAATGGACACGAAACTTTTCGGAGACTTTTTTTGATCAGAAGACAACTTGGGAGCCACGGAAGCACCTGCGGGCCCATGGGGCCAACAAGACACCAGGGCGCCAGAGGCCCCTGGCGCGCCCTGATGGGTTGTGGGGCCCACGGAGGCCTCCTCCACCGCCTCTGATCTCTATAAATACCCAAATATTCCAGAAACCCTAGAGGAGTCGACGGAATACACTTCCAGCCGCCGCAAGTTCTAGAACCGCGAGATCCAATCTAACACCATCACGGAGGGGTTCATCATCCTCATTGGTGCCTCTCCAATGATGCGTGAGTAGTCCACCATAGACCTACGGGTCCATAGGCAGTAGCTAGATGGCTTTCTCTCTCTCTTTTGATTCTCAATACAATGGTCTCTTGAAGATCTATTTGATGTAATGACTTTTTGCGATGTGTTTGTTGGGATCCGATGAATTTTGAGTTCATGATCAGTTTCTATCCATGAATATTATCTGAGTCTTCTTTAATCTCTTATATGCATGATTATTTATAGCCTCGTATTTCTTCTTCGAATCTTTGGTTTCGTTAGGCCAACTAGATCGATTTTTATTGCCATGGGAAGAGGTGCTTTGTGATGGGTTCGATCTTGCGGTGTCCTCTCCCAGTGACAGAAGGGGCAACGAGGCACGCATGTATCGTTGCTATTAAGGATAACAAGATCGGGTCTACTCCTACATGAATAATCTTGTCTACATCATGTCATCGTTCTTATTGCATTACTCCGTTTCTCCATGAACTTAATACACTAGATGCATGCTAGATAGAGGTCGATGTGTGGAGTAATAGTAGTAGATGCAGAATCATTTCGGTCTACTAATCTTGGACGTGATGCCAATATATTAATCATCGCCTTGGATATCGTCATGATTATTTGATCTTTTATCAATTGCCCAACAGTAAATTGTTTACCCACCGTGTGCTATACTCTTGAGAGAAGCCACTAGTGAAATCTACGGCCCCGGGGTCTATCGTTTTAATATTTTGCTTTCCGATCTATCTTTTTCCGCTTTTGTTTTCTGATATGTTATTCCAAAAACCCAAAAATACCTTGCTGCACTTTTTATTTGCATCTTTTATTTTGTGTTCTTGTGCGATCTATTTATCCAATCTCATAAAAACTAATCTATCTTTTCACCGTGGAGAGATTGACAACCTCTCTTACGCGTCGGGTTGCAAGTATTTGTTCTTTGTGTGCAGGTACCGTTTATATAGTGTTGCTAGGTTCTCCTACTGGTTCGATAACCTTGGTTTCATAACTAAGGGAAATACTTACCGTAGTTGTGCTGCATCATCCCTTCCTCTTTGGGGAAATACCGACGCAGTCTCAAGCCACGTCCAAGGAATTTTTGGATTCGTTGCCGGGGAGACATCATCAACATCTATCAGGTTCCTAATCACAAATCTCATCTCCTTGCAATTTACATTATTTGCCATTTGCCTCTCGTTTTCTTCTCCCCCGCTTCACAAACATTTGCCTTTTTTTCGCCCTCTTTTTCGTTTGCCTTTTTCTCGTCAGATCTCTTGTTTGCTTGCAATCTTGTTTGCGTAGTCATTATGCCTCAACGAAAGTATTATGATGTTCCTTACCCCAATATTTTGCTTGAGATTGAGAAAAGTACGAAGGAATATATGACTACACAATTTGAGCATAATAAGTATTTTATCGAGGAGCTTAAAGAACACTCTACCATACTAGATGCCATAACCAAACAACTTGATGATATTAGTAGAGAAGTTTCTAATCTCCAATCTAAGTATGCTCATGCTGAAAATCTGCTAGGTAAAATATCAGACGCACAAGCTATTTTAATAAATCAAATGGCCGCTAAACCAGTCTCTCTAGAGGATTAAAATGATGAAGATCTTAAAGTGATTGGTGTTTCTTCTATTGATTCCTTGTTTAGTAATATTAAAATTGATGATAAAGGGACTGAAGAAGATTCAACCTTAGTTAGAAGGCGTCCCAATGATTTGGAGGGTGAAAATCTTGATGAAAGTGGGTTTGGAGAGGTCAAAATTTTAACTAGTGATGTGCCTAGTATTTTGGATTGCAAAGATTTTAATTATGATAGTTGCTCTTTGATTGAATGTATTTCTTTGTTACAATCCATGATAAATTCACCCCATGCTTATGAACAAAATAAAGCTTTTACTAAACATATTGTTGATGCCATGATGAAATCTTTTGTAGAAAAGTTGGAGTTAGAGATTTCAATTCCTAGAAAATTACATGATGAGTGGGAACCTACCATTAAAGTCAAGATTCAAAATTATGAGTGCTTTGCTTTATGTGATTTGGGTGCTAGTGTTTCCACAATTCCGAAATCTCTATGTGATGTGCTTGGTCTTACCAATATTGAAGAATGTTCTTTTAATTTGCACTTGGCGGATTCTACTATTAAAAAGACTTTGGGAAGAATTAATGATGTTCTTATTCTTGCAAACAGGAACTATGTGCCCATAGATTTTATTGTTCTTGATATTTATTGCAATCCGTCTTGTCCCATTATACTTGGTAGACCGTTTTTACGCACTATAGGTGCCGTGATTGATATGAAAGAGGGCAATATTAAATTTCAATTTCCACTAAGAAAGGGAATGGAACACTTCCCTAGAACAAGAATTAATCCACCATATGAATCAATCATGAGAGCTTCCTATGGAGCAAAAACTAAAGATGATAATACTTGAATCTATGCATTATGCCTAGCTAGGGGCATAAAACGATAGCGCTTGTTGGGAGGCACTCCAATGAATAAAATTAATTTTTACCTTTTTTCTTTCTGTTCTTTAGTGTTGACACAATTATTCTACTGTTATGATTGTGTTTTTTCTGTTTTAATTAGTGTTTGTGCCAAGTAAAGCCTTTAGGATGACTCACAAGATGAGTAGAAACGATCGTGAATCTGAAACAGAAACTTTGACTCCAGTGCAGGAATTATCATTTTTTACTGGAGCAAGATAATTAGCTGAAATTATAACACAGTATTGCTATACAAATTCTTTACGTTTTCCTAATTCTTCAGAATTTTTAGAGTTACATAAGTATGGTTAGAGTACAGATTACTACAGACTGTTCTGTTTTTGATATATTCTGTTTTCGTTGCATTGTGTGCTTATTTTGATGAATCTATGGTTTGTATTGGAGGGTATCAGCCATGGTAAAGTTAGAATACAGTAGATATAATGCAATAATAAAATAATAATAGGTTTGCAATAGTACTTAGAGTGGTGATTTGCTTTATTATACTAACGGATCTCACGAATTTTTGTTGAGTTTTGTGTGATTGAAGTTTTCAAGTTTATAGAGCTGAGAGGAAGTGGAAAAGAGCTCCGTGGGCCCCACGATGCATCAGGGCACGTCGGAGGTCTCTGGCGTGCCCTGGTGTATCATGGGCCACACGGGCCTCCTCCCAGGTGCTTCTTTGGCTCTCTGGTTGTCTTCTGGTCCAAAAAAATCTCCAAAAAGTTTCGTCGCGATTGTACTCCGTTTGGTACTGATATTCTGTGAAGTAATAAAACAAACAAACAAAAAGCAACTAGCACTAGGCACTATGTCAATAGGTTAGTCCCAAAAAATGATATAAAGTTGATATAAAATGATTATAAAACATCCAAGAATGATAATATAACAGCATGGAACAATAAAAAATTATAGATACATTGGAGACGTATCACCCTCTTGCCCGCGTTGGGTGCAAGTTTTTTGCTCTTTTGTGTGCAGCCGCTGAAGACGGTTGAGGATTGATATTCCTATTGGTTCGATAAATCTTGGTTTCATAACTAAGGGAAATACATACCCACTTTGTGCTGCAATTACCCGTTCCTCTTCACCGAAAACCCAACGCAAATCACAAGTATCAGGCGGCGGGGGGCGCAATAGACGAGGGACTCCAGCGTTCACCAATATTCACAAGGCTTGCAGAAGGCCACTCTCCAGGGGTAAACTTTGAGATCAATGGCCATCATTACAACAAAGGATACTACCTAGCTGATGGTATCTATCCTCAATGGTCAACTCTTGTGAAGACAATACCCAATCCGCAAGGAGAGAAGAGATAGAGATTTTCCCAAATGCAAGAGAGTGTTAGGAAGTCTATGGAGTGTGCTTTTGGTGTGCTTTAATCTCGATGGGGTATCGTTTGAAACCCTGCACTGACATGGATCACCACAAAGCTTTGGGAGGTGATGACTGCCTGTGTGATCATGCACAAGATGATCGTGGAGGATCAACGGGATGACAACATCTATGACCAAGGGTTTGATTATCAAGGGTGAATATGTTGTGCCTCAGCACCAAGAACCGTCAACGTATGAACAGTTTGCCCAATCCCATCATGAAATGCATGATTGGCATACTCACCTACAGCTCCAAGATGACTTGGTTGAGCACATGTCGACTCACATTGGCAACAAGTAGATGCATTTGTTCATTTTATTTCCATCTATTGAAGACAATTTCGATTGGGTTGTAATACTATTTTATTGTGTTTTATTCAGATGTGGAAGTATTTTATTTGTAAAACTATTTACAACGATTGATTCATTTGGTTGTGAGGAAAGACTATTTTTATGTATACATACAGCCACCAGCCGATCGAGGCGGACCAGATGCGGCTGCCATGTTGGACGCGCGGCCTACGCGGACAGAAAATTGGCCAGCCGCCGCCCCATTGCCCTACCTAGACGGATAAAATCCAGACAAAACGGACGTTCGTTTGGGGTCGTGCGTTCCCCAAGCGAAAGTCCGTTTTGTTCGGATTTTGTTTCTTTGGGTAGGGCAATGGGGCAGCGTCTACCCATTTTGCTCTTTGTGCTGGCCATGCATCGAACGGGCGGACGCATCTGGTCCGCCACGGCTGGCTGGAGGCCCTATGTATACAATGTTTTGAACTACACACATTGTAAACCAGTTTTACAAACAAATAACAAACATTGCAAATAGTTTTACAATCAAATAGTTCCACGTCCGAATAAAAACACATTACAAATAGTTTTACAACCCGATCAAAATTGTCTTGAACTGATACATCTATTGGTTTCCAACGTGATTCCACACATGCTAAACCTAGTCATCTTGGAGCTGCTGATGAGTATGTCAATCATGCATTTCACGATGGAATTGGATGAACTGTTCAAATGTTATCAGTTCTTGGTGCTAAGGCTCAACATTTTCACCTTGAAATTGAAACCGTTGGTCGTAGATGTTGTCATCAAGCTCGTCTTCCATGAACATGTTGTGCATGATCACACGGGCAGTCATCACCTCCCAGAGCTTCTCGATGCTCCATGTCAGTGCATGGTGTCGAACGATACCCCAAGGTGCTTGAGTAGTAAGGCGTTCTCGAGGGTTCCAGAATCACTACCACATATATGAACTACGAATCCTCTAGTCAGTGGTAAAATGCATAAGTGGGTGGAGCCGGGTATAGTACATGTTCAACTCTAACGTAGACTTCGTTCCATGCACGGCACCATCATAGTCTCCCCCATAGGGTTACAACTCATGATAATTAAGGGTTACCCTGTGGACGAGGCCTCTCTAAGGATTCTCCGTATCTCCCCTATCAATTATGATGGCGAGGAATCAAAGGCTTTTACTATCACCTCAAATTACCCGAACGCCCCCAACCCTTCACAACGACAGTAATATATTTCATGGCACAAAGCGCAAATGTGAGTGAGTGCTCCTCTCAACATTTGTGAAGGCTACTAAATCGAATCATGAACATGTAATATTGGATCGCACCAATTATCATAAAAGGTTCAACTATATCCTCAAGAACTAGTAAACTACTGCTACTTGTGAGCTGCATTGGCTTTTTCCCGGAAGAGGAAGGGTGAAGCAATATTTTAGCAATAAGTATTTGCCTTAGTGAGAACCAATGTTATCTAACCAATAGGAGAATCAAGCAAACTCTCGTCGTCAGCACCTGCACTCACAAAACCAAACACTTGCACCCAACGCGGGCAAGAGGGTTGTCAAGCCCCTGGAAATCGTTACTTCCAAGGATTAATTTTGATAGCGATAGATAAATAAAAAGGAAAAGGAAAAATAAACTAATAAATTGTAGCAATGTATTTTTGGTTTTTTGGCAAAATGATTAAATAGACCGGGGGCCCATAGTTGTCACTAGAGGCTTCTCTCTCGAACACATAGCATACGGTGGGTTGACAAATTACTATTGGGCAATTGATAGAAAAGCTGAAAGCACATATGCTCCCTTGGAGGTTTTGATAATTCATGACAACATACATTATCTCTTGGACTAATGGCTTTACCTAGTTTGTCTCATATGTAGTCCAAAAGATTACTATGGCTGGGAAATGTGAGGAGGATCCCCAAGGAAGGAAAGGAGTAGGATTGGCAAAGCTTCAAGCTTCAAGACTGTACATTTCATATTTATGTGAGAAATCACACTTGAGTCCATAGGAAAGCCAATACTATTAAAAGGGGATGAGGTATCTATGGTGATCTAGTTGCTCAAAGTGCTTAGATTTTAGCCATCAAAAATCCTCAAGAATTCTCCCACAATATATTCTGTCAAAACCCTAAAAGTCAAATTCGGTGCCACAAAAATTCCCACTCTGGCCTCACCATGTTTTCCTTACATAGATCCCAAAGCCAAACCCTAGCAAATCGGTGCAACCAAGTTTTGGTTCGGTATAGCTGAAAAGCAGTGACCAACTCTCTGGTATCTAATTGACAAAAATCAGAATTTCCGAGTTTTTCTTTTCGGTGCCACCAAGTCACTGGAGCTGCCGAGGTCGACCGAATCGGACTCACCGAGATGTTGTATATCGGTCTCACCGAAAAGCCTAAAGTTAGAGCATTTTACACTAGTCAGTGCAAACGAGTTTTTACTTCGGTTCCACCGAGTTGGGCAATAATGTTGTAATGGTTGGATTTTTGGAGATGGCTATATGTACTCCTCCACCTCCCTCTCATTCGTATAGAGAGCACTCAGAACAAGCAAACACTTCCACCATTAATTTTCTAAGAGAGAACCACCTACTCATGTTGACATCAAGATCTTCCACTCCAACCATATGAATCTTGATTTCTAGCCTCCGCAAGTTGCTTTCCACCCAATCAATCCCTTCCACCAAGCCAAATTCTATGTAAGAGTGATTGAGTGTTGAGGAGACTATCTTTTGAAGAACAAGAGCAAGAAGTTCATCATCCATACCACATCTATTACCTTTTGGGGAGTGGTGTCTCCTATATTGGTTAGGTGTCGCTTGGGAGCCTCCAATTCGTGTGGAGTTGAATCAAGAAGTTTGTACGGGCAAGGAGATCGCCTACTTCGTGAAGATCTACCCCGAGTGAGGCTAGTCCTTCGTGGATGTAAGCCGTGATGGAATAGACAAGGTTGCTACTTTGTGTACACTACGTGGGTGGAGCCCGCCGTGGACTCGCGCAACCGTTACCCTCCGTGGGTTGAAGTCTCCATCAACGTGGAAGTACGATAGCACCACCTATCGGAACGACGGGAAAAATCTTCGAGTCCCTATTGCGTTTTATCTTCCTATCTCTACTCTTTAATTACATGTGCATGTATTTACTTTCCGCTGCTATACTCATAGATTTGCATGTGTAGGGTGTGCTAGACTTGACAGAATTGCTAAAACTTGCCAACCAATAAAATTGTCAAAAGGTTAGGCTTTTATCTGGTCAAGTAGTCTATTCACCCCCCCTCTAGACGCCTCTTCTGGATCCCATAATTAGTACCAGAGCTTTGGTGTCCATAGCTTTGGTTTTATCACCATTGGAGGAAGATGGATGTGCTTAGTTTGGGGAGTCTCGGTTGTAGAGTGCCTATTCTCAATGGGGAATACTATAGTCAATGGAAAGACAAAATGCTTGATCTATTTGATGAATTCCATTTGAGCAAGTATGTTGATGACCCCTAGGTGCCTCCCATTGATCCCTCACATCCTTCTCACGAGGAATAAATTGATATGCTTCGTAATCTTAGAACTTTCAATCTTATCATTAGAGGATTGCCAAGAATCGTGTTTGATGAAATGAAAAACTTTGAGTGTGCTTATACTTTATGGAAAGATTTGGAGAAAAGATATCCAAAGTACTCTCTGAAAAATCTTGATGTTATTCTCCACAAAACTATTGCCTTTCACAAAATGAAGCCTAGTGATCCAAACTTTGATAAATACGTGTTTGAGCTTCCTGACCTCATGCGTGCTAAAGGAGATGTCATAACCATCAAGAACATCATTGTTGAAGCCATTCACACTCATAATCTTGAGCGTTGTCATAGTCACAATTCTAACGAATCTCTTGATCTTTGTGACGAAAATATTCCACTTGATGATGACAATGTGGAACATGGCTACTATGATGAAGATGAGAAGTTTGACATTGAGTATGAGAAGAGTATGAAGAATCTAAGTCTCATGGCAAACTTCAAAGACTACATGTCCGAAGGAAAGGAGTGGATTCTCGATAGTGTATGCATCGATCATATGACCGGATATAGAGACATGTTTCATGAGATCACACCACATCATGGACCACGAAGGTATGTGACTTTTGTAGACAACTCCAAGGATAAGGTACTTGGTCTTGGTAAGGTGGCCTTATCTCATGATAGTTCTATTCAAAATAGCATGCTTGTTTAATCCCTTGGCTACAATCTTGTTTCCGTATCTAGAGTAGCCGATTTCGGTTTCAATGTCCTATTTACTAAAGTAGATTGCCAAGTGTTTCGTCAAGACAATCATAACATGGTCTTTACCGGTTTTCGTAGAGGTGGTCTATACATTATTGATTTCACTAAGAGAGCCCAACCTCACACTTGTCTTCTGGCAAAATCTTCTAAAGGTTGGCTATGGCATAGAAGGCTAGGACATGTTGGTATGCGTAATCTAGACAAGCTCATCAAAGGTGATCACATACTTCGTGTAAAAGATGTTATCTTTGACAAATATAGACTTTGTAGTGCTTGTCAAGAAGGAAGACAAGTGGGTGGAAGTCATCCCGTAAAGAACACCATGACCACCAGGAGACCACTCGAGTTGCTTCACATGGATCTCTTTGGTCCCAATGCTTACAAGAGCCTGGGTAGAGATTCCTTTGGTCTAGTTATAGTTGATGATTTTTTTTCAGATTTACGTGGGTATTCTTTCTTGATGACAAGTCGCAGGTACAAAAGATATTCAAGAACTTCGCTCGCAAAGCCCAAAATCAATTTTAAGTGAAGATCAAGAAAGTTCAAAGTGATAAAGGATCAGAGTTCAAAAACACTAATGTGGATACTTTTCTTGACGAAGAAGGTATCTCACATGAGTTGTCGGCTATGTACACACCTCAACAAAATGGAGTTGAGAACCGGACACTCATAGAGATGGCTAGAACGATGCTCGACGAATACAAGACGCCAAGACACTTTTGGGCGGAAGCCATGGAAACAACTTGTCATGCTACAAATCGACTCTACCTACACAAGCTTCTCGGTAAAACGGTGTACGAGCTACTCACCGGTAACAAACCCCAAGTTGGATACTTTTGGGTATTCGGATCAAAGTGCTACATTCTTGATAAGCATCGTCGTTCTAAATTTGCCCCTAAATCTCATGAAGGTTTCCTGCTTGGTTACGGATCGAACCCTCACACTTACCGTGTCTAGAACAACTTCACTCGAAAGGTTGAAGAGATGGTAGATGTGAAATTTGATGATACTAATGGTTCGCAAGTCGAACAATTGCCAAGTGATGTAGGAGATAAGGAACCTTCGGAAGCCATTCAAGACTTGTCCATCGGCAAGATACATCCCACAAAAGTGAAGGAAAGCACTTCATCTACACAAGTGGAAGATCCTACCTCATGCCAAGGCGAATCACAAAATGACATGGAGGCATCCACAAGCGGTACACGACAAGATGAAGAGGAAGTAGAAGTACATCGAGATGATCCACCTCAACCTCCTTCACCACCCCCTTAAGGAAATGACACCTTCAACAACAATGAAGACGAAGATGATGATGAGGAATCTCCACCGTCCAACAAGCAAAAGCTACCACAAGTTCGAGAAAGAGATGACAAGAATCATCCCGTAAAGCAAATACGTTGTGACATAAAAACTGGGAGAATTACTCGCTGTAGAACTCGTTTAGCTAACTTTTGTGAGCATTACTCATTTATGTCTATTATTGAGCCTATGAAGGTTGAAGATGCACTTGAAGACTCGGATTGGGTGAATGCCATGCACGAAGAGCTACACAACTTTGAGAGGAATGAAGTTTGGACGCTAGTGGAGAAGCCCAAGGATGAGCACAACATCATTGGAACAAAATGAGTGTTTCGGAACAAGCAACGTGAAGATGGTCAAGTGGTACACAACAAGGCATGTCTCCTAGCACAAGGTTACACTCAAGTCGAAGGTATGGACTATGGTGAGACTTACTCCCTTGTTGCTAGACATGAGGCCATTCGCATACTTCTTGCTTATGCCAATCATCATGATATTACTCTTAACCAAATGGATATCAAAAGTGCTTTTCTAAATGGTGAAATTGAGGAAGAAGTTTATGTTAAACGACCTCCCGGCTTTGTGAACCCTAAGAAACCTAATCATGTCTATAAGCTTTGTAAAGCTCTCTATGGTCTTAAACAAGCCCCTAGAGCTTGGTACAAATGCTTAACAAAGTTTCTTATTGAAAAGGGTTTTGTTGATGCAACCTTAGTCACTAAAAAGGTTAATGGTGAATTATTTGAGTACCAAATTTATGTGGATTATATTATCTTTGGATCTACTAACCCACATTTCAGTGAGAGATTTGGAAGGTTGATGTCCGAGAAATATGAGATGTCTATGATGTGTGAGCTGAAATTTTTCCTTGGTTTGCAAATCAAGCAAACGAGAGAAGGTACATTTATCTCTCAAACCAAGTGTACCAAGGACTTTTTCAAGAAGTTCAACATGCAAGAGTGTAAAGGTATGAATACTCCCATGCCTACCAGTGGACATGTTGTCCTCACTAAGGAGGACAACCCGGTTGATCAAAAAGTTTATCAATCAATGATCGATTCATTGCTATATCTATGTGCCTCCCATCCCGATACCATGCTTAGTATGTGCATGTGTGCCCAATAACAAGTGGCACCAAAAGAGTGTCATCTTAAGGCCATGAAAAGAATTGTGAGATACTTGATACATACACCAAATTTTGCCATTTGGTATGCCAAGGGATCTTCTTTTAACCTTATGGGCTATTCCGACTCGGACTATGTCGGAGATCAGGTTAATAGAAAATCCACCTCGGGTACTTGTAAATTTCTTGGGTCTTGGTCATCCAAGAAACAAAACTCGGTATCTCTATCTACCGCCGACGCGGGATACATTGTCGCCGAATCATGTTGTGCGCAATTGCTATGGATGACTCAAACTCTTAAGGACTATGGAATACATGTGAAACATGTTCCATCGTTTTGTGATAATGAGAGTGCTATTAAGATTGCTCATAATCCCGTGCAACACTCATGAACTAAACATATTCAAGTTCGTCATCATTTCATTTGTGATCATGTTGCCAAAAGGGACATTAATCTCAAACGTGTTCGTACCGACAAAAAATTGGGCGGATATTTTTAATAAGCCACTTGATGAGAAAATATTTTTTCACTTGAGGAGTGAGTTGAACATCATTGATGCTTCAATCTTGAGCTAGAGACTCACTCGTATGCATGCAAAGGCATGAGCTTACATGACTATTCCTCGATACTATTGCTATGATACTATCTTATATCTTGGAAAACTATGCTCTCTTGCATTGCAACTAACCTTTTGTACGTACTTGGAAGAACTACACACCACAAGATTTCCATGCACTCAAATTACAAGCAATCTTGTCATGACCAAGTATCGACATCCCTACTTTGAGAGGAAGGAAGAAGACAACACAAACCATATCCTTGACAAACATTTGTTGAAAATTTCACTCTTGTCATTTGGATATATCATGTTCTTCCTTGCATGACTAACCCATGTAGGAGGACCTACTTCAAAAGGAAATAAGGATATCTCCAAAACTTCAATTCTTGAGCATCCACAACAACTCCACCTACATGCCAGGCCATCTACATCATTCAAAGGTATGTACTCATATCCTTAAAGAAGCTTTTTTCCAAGTCTTGAGTCAAAGCTATTCTAAGAGATATGAAGACATTAAAATGCTTAAACAAAAAATGGTAACCCCATTTTGAGCTTAACGATGAGTATGACCTATGATCAAGCATTCTTGCTTGGCTCCTTAAGTCAATATACTCTAATATAGGTGACCTAGTCACCGCCCAACATCTAGATAAGGACCTTGAATGGATAATTTCAATTTTGACACCTACTTTGATGAATCCCTTCAATTCTTACTTAGATGAAAATTCCTTGCAAATCTTTTGAAAAATCCTTGCAAGTCTTATTGAAAATTTCTAAACAATGTGTCAAGTCTTTCTAAAAAATTTCTTCGACAAAATGGCCAAGAATGTCTTTGCCAAGTTTCTGTTTGAAACTCGGATACCCCGAATTAGAGAAATCGGCTTCACCGATGTGGCAGATATACTGCTCAGAGCTTCTTCGGTACTACCGAAATGAATCTCTTTGGCTGTACCAATTTCACCCAGAACCCTAATTTCCATATCGGTTCCACCGATCAGTTTTGCATCAGAGTCTCCGACTTTTGCTACTACTTGTGTTCTTTGCCATATTCAACATTTTCAGAAAATGTTCTCCATGACCCATATCCTCAAGGATCCCATACCCTTTGACCCTTCTTGGAAATTGATGCCAAAGGGGGATAAATATCAAAGCTTAAATTCAATAAATTCAAAGCTTCAGGGGAGAATCATCTCAAAACGAATCATTAAGGGGGAGAGATCAATTCACTTCAAATCCTTAAAAGGAGCGAGAAATGATTAAGTGACCTTGATTCATATTTTGCACTACTATATCTTTCTTGCTAGACTTGTCTCACCCTACCTACTCCCAATATCTACATGCTAAGATTCGGGGGGAGAGGAGAAACTAAAATCTATATTCAGGAGAGCAAGTTCTACAAATATTCTTGAAGACATGTTAATCTTAAGAGAATACTATTTCCTACATGTCTTCCAAACCTTGGTAAAATTGAAGTTCTTTGTATTTGAATGGAAGAAATATTCTTGTGTTATCTAACCTTGTTTTCTCAAGTGTGTTTCCCTAGTTAAAATGCTCCATAACTTCAGGGTAAGTATATGCATCATATCCTTGGTCAAGATGGTCTCTTGCTTCTTGCACATATTGTTTGCAAGAGTAAGTCTTGAACTTGGAGACATTTCATCCTTATTAATCTGATGCTTATAGCCAAAGTACATATGACTTGTCATGTCTTCTCTACTATGTGTGCACTCATGCATTCCAAAAGCAACCACTCCTTAAAATGATTGCACACATTTAGGGGGAGCTTTTCTTAGTCATATGTTCCTCAAAGTTGTCACATATTACTGCCTATCTTAATTTTAAGATTTGATTGTATGTTGTCATCAATTACAAAAAGGGTGAGATTGAAAGCACATATGCTCCCTTGGAGGTTTTGATAATTCATGACAACATACATTATCTCTTTGACTAATGACTTTACCTAGTTTGTCTCAGATCAAGTCCAAAAGATTGCTATGGCTGGGAAATGTGAGGAGGATCCCCAAGGAAGGAAAGGAATAGGATTGGCAAAGCTTCAAGCTTCAAGACTCTACATTTCATATTTATGTGAGAAATCACACTTGAGTCCATAGGAAAGCCAATACTATTAAAAGGGGATGAGGTATCTATGATGATCTGGTTTCTCAAAGTGCTTAGAGTTAGCCACCAAAAACCCTCAAGAATTCCCCCACAATATATTCTGACAAAACCCTACAAGTCAAATTCGGTGCCACCAAAATTCCCACTTCGGCCTCACCGAATTTTCTTTAGACATATCCCAAAGCCAAATCCTAGCAAATCGGTGCAACCGAGTTTTGGTTCGGTACAGCCGAAAAGCAGTGACCAACTCTGTGGTATCTAATTGACAAAAATCGGAATTTTGAGTTTTTCTTTTGGTGCCACCGAGTCACCGGAGATGCCTAGGTCGACCGAATTGGACTCACTGAGATGTTGTATATCGGTCTCACTGAAAAGCCTAAAGTTAGAACATTTTGCACTAGTCGGTGCAACCAAGTTTTTACGTCGGTTCCACCGAGTTGGGCAACAATGTTGTAACAATTGGATTTTTGGAGATGGCTATATATACTCCTCCACCTCACTCTCATTCATAGAGAGATCACTCATAACAAGCTAACACTTCCACCATTCATTTTCTGAGAGAGAACCACCTACTCATGTGTTGAGATCAAGATCTTCCCCTCCAACCATATGAATCTTGATTTCTAGCCTCCCCAAGTTGCTTTCCACCCAATCAATCCCTTCCACCAAGTGGTGCCTCACGCTCTATCCCGGCAAGGGTTGCCTTCGGGGAAAGAGCTACTACGCGAGTACAAATGTTCGGGGGTCCGAATCTTGAGCTAGGTTGCCTTGGGCCTCCTTTTATAGTGCAAGGGGTTACCACAATGGCAAAACAGTCATTATATATCAATTGGATAGCTTAGCAGAGCTATCATACCTAACTCTGGCATTTAGGATAAAATACCATGATTACCAGCCTAGGTGGCGCTCGGGGGTGCGTCCCCGGCAAGCTCTTGCCACCGCTTGGCCGGTCGTTGTTTATGGTCTTGACACGCTGTAGGGCGGGTGTCAACTGAGCATAACTTGCCTCCTGGTGTGTCGCCACATGCTTAGCAAGAGCTGATTAGCCGCTTGAGGGCCCGACACTGCATTGACAAGTGACTTACGTAGCGATGCGGTGGAGCAGTGGCCGATCAGCTCGCGCCTGCCGGGGGATGGCTTGCCGGGTCTTCAGGAAGGTGTGCATGTCTTGGTCCTTGGCAAGTGCCGGGGGCGTGCTTGGCGCGTTGCAGTCCAGGCTTGGGCTGCCGCGTTGGGCTTGTTGGAGTCTTGTCTTGATCATCCTTCGGGTTTGCACGAATGTTGAGGGGTTCAGCTACTACTGCCTGTGCATAAGTCAGGGGCACTGGGTACTCCTGTACTAGTGCACCGACACTATGTGATCGATTTCCTCTTAGGCAGAGTTCCAGAAAAGATCTCTAGATGGGATCACGGAAGAACACAGTGGTAGAAAAAGTTTTTTGGGTGTCTCTCTATTGGTTTTGGAATATTTGAGAATATATAGAAGTGGATTTAGGTCAAACGGAGTTGCGAGGCGCCCACGAGCTTAGGGGGCTCACCCTACCTCCCAGGGCGCGTCATGTGAGCTCATGGCTCCCTCATAGCTCTTATGGCCTCCTCCCGAAGCTTCTAGGGTCTCTTTATGTCCGAAAATAACCCCTGTAAAGTTTCATCGTGTTTGGACTTCGTTTGGTATTGATTTTCTAAAAAGTTAAAAACATGAAAAAAAGGGAACTGGCATTGGGCACCGGTTTAATAGGTTAGTCCCAAAAAAGATATAAAAAGATATATAAAGTATCCAAGAGTGATAATATAATAGCATGAAACAATCAAAAAGTATAGATACGTTGGAGATGTATCAACTAGTCAAACAAGTTAATGGTACATATAGAGGTGAGGGTCAAGTTACAAGCTGCCATAGAGCCAGTGAAGGCAGAAGGCATGGTGGTGATGATGATGGTGACGACGGCGCAGTGGAGATGGTGGTGATGAGGGCGCCGGTGCAATGGAGAGGGCACCGGCCCAAAGGCTGGTGCTCATGTGGTGGAGCCTCCTCTTCTTCCTCTTGATCTTGTCCCTGTTATATGGTGGTGGATGGAGCAGAAATGGAGGTGTGGATGGATGTGTTCTTGGTGAATGAGGATGGATGTAGCGGCTAGGGTTGAGGGAGACATATATAGGAGCATCCCTAGCCTCCTCTCTTGATGGGCTTCATCCAAGGGCTCACAATGAGGCAAATCCTCTCCCGGTATCTTCGTTATGAGCCAAGGATCTCGTGGGATCAAACGAGGATGAAATCGATGAAGAATCCCATCTCTAAGGGCAACTTTCCGTCTACACGTCAAATGACCGCTGAAGCTACTGTGTGCGGTCATTCGAAAGACCGCCTTTTGATTTTCCTCCTCCGATAAAACAGCCGCCAAATTTTCATACGAACTCGAAATTTGATGTTCTTGGGGTCGTTGGATTCGTAAAATCAATGCCGATCTATTTATGGTCTTAGATATTGATTTGGAGCACTTTGGGAAAATGATTTCTTCCGACCTTTGAAATGGCTAAGTGTGACCTTTGGCTGACTCCGTATAAATCCCATCCTTGGTCCTTTCATCGTGCTTGGTCCTAGCTTTCTACAAGACACCGATATACACAAGAAAACAAACAAAACTAATAAGAACGAAATAAAATACTAAATATGCAATGCTCATAAGGGAAAGTGTAAATATCGGTAATCATGTATAATGGACAACTATTTGGTTCAATGGGACATGGTATATAAAGAGAACATGCAACAAATGATCTCTAAAAATGTGTAAAATATAGAGCCATCTCAAAACCAAAAATATGCTCCATATCCTTCCTAGCTCTCTCTTGTTTTTGGGAAAATCTTTGTTTCTTCACTGTTTCCGAATTTGATATTGTCTTCACAAGATTGATCACTAAGGGTAGATTTCATCAGCTGAGTAGTAGTATCCCTTGTTGTAATGGTGTCCATTGATCTCAAAGTTAACCTCTGGTCAGTGGCCTTCTGCAAACCTTCCAAACACTAGAGAACGCTGAAACACGTTGATGTCATTGTGAGAACCAACCATGCCAAATAAAGAGTGCCATATCCAAAGATCTTGTGTGAGACCACGACTTCTTGTATGACAGTGCAACTTTTGACATGCCCCTTATACTTCCCCTGCCAAGAAAGTGGATAGTTGTGGGGACCCCGACTCATAAGTCGTGATCACTGAATGTACGTGCACAGTGATCCCAGAGATCAATGCTCACACAACACACAAAAACTGAATAACAACAATCTTACATCCATTACGTACCATTTTACTCAAGCATGGCCTTTATGGACAAGTATTCATAAACTCGCAACGGAAATCTTCAACAATAGCGTGAACCCATGCCATCTGCCTTAACCCTATAGGCATTCTGACTGGGAAGCGTCCTAGCTCGCGCGTTCGTCACCAAGGTACTCTTCATTGTATCCTGTCCTTTCCTGCCTGGCCAATAAAATAACCAGTGGCAAGCCAATGAGTACTTTGAATGTACTCGCAAGCAACCCATGTTTTGGGACAAGGTATAACAATGCATGATATAGCACTAAGTAGGTAAGTTGCAGAAAGACAATTTTGAGTGCAATGGCATGTTCAACCAACTTGTAAAAGCATGCATCGACAGGTTGCAGATATCCATATGAACAGGTTACAGATATCAATATAAATAGGGGTTGAACAACTCATGTTCAATCATCATGCCAAGCCATCTGACTTAACTCAGGTATCATCTTTCCCACTCACACACACCAAGTTTTGGGAAAACATCTGGACATAGTCTAAGCAACAACACCCAACTGTTCTTGACCGTGGACACGGCTATTCGAATAGTTTTACACTCTGCAGAGGTTGCACACTTTACCCACAAGACTCGGGGAACTTCCGTGTCATCCATGACTCGCGGTACATTACATACCCGAGGTAAGCACCCGAACAATGCCTTACCATTGACGACACTAAACAAAGAGTCCACTCGTTGGCACACAGCCCGCATGATGTGCATCACAAGTATCATCCATGAAGGGACCAACGGTGTGCCCGGTGTCTGTGAAAACAGCCCATGGTCATCCTATCAGGCACGACCCCGTATCGAGACTGACCATGTCTCTCCCGCCACGAGTAATGCGGGCTCTCTGCTAGCATCGACCAAGGTAATCAACAAAGCCCCTTCCCTTATAGGGCTAGAGTGGTTGTACATGTAAGGTTGGGATGGTCAACAAATCTTAAATCTAATCCGTTTTCGAAAACACACACACTCAACTTGCCTCGGTACACCACTTCTTTATCAATTGGTTACCTAGCTCAACACCATCTCCCTCGGGCATTAGTGGCACCCGACGGGGTTTTCAAAAAGTCTTTGAAATCATTTCCTTTCCGACACCATGCATATTCCCATCCCACTTGCATAGCAACTACTTAGCATCCTAACTACTTCCCACCCGCACAACCCTCATAGGAAGGTAGGGTCATGCTCAGTGCAAGTATCAACGAGGAAAGTAATGGAGGTAACCCACTACGATGGTCATCGTTTCATCATGATTCTATGCAATGCAATAAAGCGCCATATGTCATGCATAAAATGGTTTCTTAGACATGGTGAAAGGGCTGCTTGCCTGGCTTAGCAAAGTCTTCGAGGTGTTCTCGCGCTTCTCGTCCAACTCCGACCACTTCGTCTACTTCGTCAACTACTGCCGGAAACAACCACAATAAGCAACACAACAAGCAGAAAATAAAAGTGCTCTATAAATAGGAGTTTTATTTTCCTTCCACATCTCTGGTCATAAGAAAAATACCTAAAATGGCTCTACTTGAGTTGGATCAATGAGGCTCTTTGAATGGTGGAAATAGGGGAATTGGTGATCCTATACGAAGTCTACGGAAAACATTTTTATAAAAATGGGTGGATGCACTCATCAAGTAGGGCATGATTTTAGAAACATTTACAAATTGGTCTCACTAGATTTGGGGTTGGGATGTTTTTCCTATGTTTTCCTAAGATGAAATAAATGGAAAGTGGGGCCACTTATTTGACCAGACCAGAATAAAGCATAGTAAAAATGTTGACCATGGCTAGATGAACAGAGCAAGATGTTTAGAGTCTCTGGAAATTTAAATCACTCCATTTGGAGTTGACTTGGATGTTCTAGGGATTTTACAAAGTGGCCTTTGGAACGCTCAAAATTGAATTTAAATTTAAAAAGTAGAGGAAAGTTTTCTGGGAAAATGTGCAATGCACATATTTGTATAGGATATGATTCTAGAATCCATTAGGAATTTGAATCATCAAATTTGGGGTTGAAATGAATTTAATATGAATTAACTAGTCTATCCGGAAAAAGTAAAAGAAAATAATGTACCTAACTACTAAAATGCGCACAGGGCGCTGGACAATTAACTGGGCCGGTACAGCGGCTCGGCCTGGCGGCTGGGGTGACGCCGAAGGCCTATTCCTCCGGATGCGCCTCGTTTGCAGGGAGGCGGGTCACGCGAGGGATCCTCCACTTAACAGGAGCCGGGGCCCACCCGTCAGTGGCCCAGCCCCTTTGGCTGGTCGACAGGTGGGACCCTTTGGCAGGCTGAACTCCCTCCTCCCGCTCACGCAGAGGAGAGGCAGGGGAGGCCGAGTGCGTGCTGGAGCTTGCTCCACCGACCGCCTCCGGTGAGGCTCTCCACGCGGGCGGGCTCGGGAGGCCCCGCCGCTTCCATCCCTGTGCTGCGCGCCTACAGGGGAGGGCCGCAGCGGCGCCGGCGCGGAGGGCCGTGGAAGAGGCCGTCGACCCTCACCGACCTCGAGCACATGACGCCCCGGGAAGGAATGGAGGCGTTGGGTGGGATTGGCGGCGACTAGTAGGGGCATCAGAGTGGCTAGGGACGAGGGGGAGCTCGGGGGTGGTTGAATTTGGAGCTGAGGCCGTCGGGAGGGCGCCAGCCATAGATGTCGATGGAGGTCATGAGAGGGGGAGAGGTCTAGCTCAGCAGGCTCATGGGAGAGAGGGGGGTGTCACCCACGCGACAGGGAGCTCGGGGAGGGTAGAAATAGAGGGGCCATGGAGTGGGGGCTCGGGTGGCCGCTGGAGTCCCTCGGGCGCGGTGAGCACACGCGTTCGAGTAGTCTTGGAGACATGCTAGTGTCGGGGAGGGGTGTGGGAGGTCGAGAGGGAAATCCTGGCGCGTTGGGGCACTCTGCCAAGGTCGGACACAAGCTACATGACAAGATCCCCGGCAGAGCACCACTTTCGCATGCCAATGATGTGGTCACCATGCCAAGGCATGTCTAGGATGATCTTTTGGTCGGCCATCCATGTCTAGCGTGTGAGGCACTCATGCAGGAGAGCACTGGTGAAATTTCAAGGTAAATGGAGCTGGGTAAGGTTGGTTTCTACTGCAGGTAAGTTTGTAGCAGCAAACTGGGGAGGTATTTCAGGGGTTCTTACTGAAGAGTAAATGAAGAAAAAGGTTGTCTGGTGGTCTAAGGCATGGAAGGAGAAGATGCCCATAAAGTTTCAGCCCAGGGAGATAAATCTACAGGGTACTTCCAGTACAAAGCTATATTTGCTGCCATAAACTAGGTTTGGATGAATTGCTCATATTTTTCATATGATCATGCCATTTTTGGTTTTGGTTTTATGCACTAGTTCAAATGAAGTTGTGGAAGAGTTTGGGGGCAGTTGCATAATCAGAAAGGAAGGAGGGGGGAGAGAAGTGCTGCCATGGTAAAATGGAGAGGGAAAGTGAGGGAGTTACCCCCCAATGATTGAGTAGAGGCCATAGCAAAGTTACTGGAGGTAAAATGGGGTTAGAGAATATTGTGGTAAAAAGTTGGAGGCAAGGGGAATCATTTCGGGTCAACTTTTCTTGTCCACAAGCTTATGGCTGAAGGTGTTTGTGCTGTGTTTGGTCTAGGCAGAGGAATCCTATGGCTTTGAGATTTACCAAAAATTAATGGTAAGTCTAGTTGGTCCTGATCACAAGTTTTCAGCTCATTAGAAGAAAGTTGATAACACAAACTTGATAAACCCTAGAAACTAATAGAATCAGGTTTCTGTAGATCTAGACATGCAAAACTATTCTCCTTGATGCACCACTTGGTGTGGTGGCATTCTTTGGGGATTAGAGCATGCCCACAAAGTTTGAGATCAGTTGGAGAAACTTGACAATGCAAAGTTGCTCAAATTTGGGTCTGGACAGAAAGGGTTTTGGAATATTTTGGTGAACAAAAACAATTAGGTTTGAGATGAAATTTGGCAACATCATCACATATGGCATGTGTGACTAGCTGGAATTTTCCTGGATTTATTTGAGACTATTTCTTATAGAAATATTTCAAATGCTTGAAATATGCAGAAAGGGTTTTGGAGGGTTTTGTCCAATATCTTGAACATGACCATGTGTTGAAAATCATATTTATGGAAAATATATGTCCACGGAGTTTCCATAAATTTTCTAAAATATTTTAAAAGCATTAAAATAAATTTCCCCTATAAAAGACCATTTGTGGCCTTAGGAAAAAGCCTTTAAACAAAATAGGAAAATAATATTTGATAGTTTTGGGAAGTCTTATATATGGTAGGTTAAAAATAAAGTCCTTGGGGGTAAAATATCCTCCCTAATTTGAGGACTCGTAGTTCAAATCTCAATTTAGGGGGTTTTGAAAACCTAATTTGAATAAATGCATTTTGGCCAAAATAATATTTTATAAAAATAGTTTTATGTCCTATGCACATGGCTTGATCATTGGGCAAATATTTCGAGCAAGGAGATGAGTTTTGAGAGTAGGAGGAATTTTATGAATTAAAACACAAGCAAGCAAAACATGTAATCAGCTATCAAGTCAAGCGGATATTTGGATAATTGACCAAGAAAATTTTTCATCGCGGTCCCAATGTTCTTGTTGATAACCGAAATACCACAATCATGCTTTGGGATAGCATTGAAATGGTCATTAGGTAAAGGTCATACATTGGATTCACAAAGGATCCATCAGGAACAACTTATAAAATAAATCTTACAATTTCCCCATGGGAGAAAGGCGAAACTTACTGAACAAGATTCTATAACAATAGGTCCTACGGCCAAGTGTGGTAGCCATAACATCACCTTACCGAGTCACGCAGGGACCAATGTTATACCTTTTGAAAAAAAGTCCCAATCATCATATCTGACTGAGATTTAGATCTGGTAGGTGTCAGGATTCTTCAGACTTAGCAGGCCTGAGGAGGAAAAGGATGCAACACACATCGACGAGATCACGTTGCAAGATTCTCAGTACATGGAATACGGAAGCAAGCATGTGTAATATTGAGCTGGGTTGCAAGACACACGGGAACACATTGTCCAAGACAATCGTTATCACATGCAAGTTTTACGACGAAATGCAACCGAGTTAAGGTAGGGAATTATCATCGAGGACATCAAAGTACTGGTGTAAGTCTGGATTAGGTCTTACATAGAACTTCTTTTCTCAGATCAAATTAATCAATGGCTTGGCGTGCTAGGAAATACATATGGAGTGAAGGTAGCAAATCTATCAAACCATAGAATACTTCGCACATGCATGAATGAATTGGAACGATTCCAGAGGAAGCGAAACAAAATTTTCTCATAATCATAGCGGTAAAAATGCACGTGAACTTAGAGAAAAACACATCTTTTAGCAAACATATTCTTCATGAGCTAGGCACTAAGATAATGCTTTCAAGGTTTCCAACAGGATCTTAAATGTTCATCATGGACCACGAAGAAGATGAGGATGTGGCTGATGGGCTCAGCAACAATTCATCAAGATTTCCACAAAGATGGATTTCCACGATTGAGTGAACAAGGTGATAGCATTAGTCAAACAAGATGATATATTGAGGTATGCCCTAGGGAAACATCCACAATTAAACATTAATCGAAAGGTGCACCAAAATCTGGACTAAGTAGCACGAGCAATGTTAGAATGTTGATTCAACAGCCAACACACTAAGAATGGACTTATTGTTCATTAACTCCTAGGTAATAGAGTTGCTATGCCATAAGTGTTGGATTTACACATCACAGTCCATTTGTCGGTATTCCTGTTAGAAACAACACGGGAACTAAGAAATGAAAGGTGATGGCAAGAAGTATCACTATATCAAGAATTCTTAAAACGTGTGCAATTCTCATGACATTCTCGACAAAATATGGTAATACTCCAAGATAGAACATAACACAAGATGGCTAACAAGGAACTTAAGGTTCAATCAAAACAAGACCAAGTCTGCATTTGGAAGGAAGGCAAGGATGTCGTCAACGACAATACCAATTACCAAGGGCAAGGATGCTACTTCTCATCATGAAATTAATTGATACCCTGGAAGAGCTCATAAGGTTGATGATGATCACGACACAATTGCCGAGAAGTCTATTGAAGATGTAATCGATCAGCGACGACATCAAGCAAAGAGATGGTGAAGCGAAAAGTTGTCGGAACCACAGATTAGAGTGCTAGCTCAGAATCAAAATTTCCTTTCAAGACAACCAACATGACATTGAAAGATCGATGTAAGCTTAGTGTACTGTTGGAATTGTGTTCCGGGGGTGAAGGACACAAATAGCATGGTCAAGCTCTAGCATGACGATGATGATGTAGCCTAACAGCTTGGAATGACATGATCGAGTACAAACTCATATGCAAAGAAGATTCTAAGAGTTGTTGAATCGTAATGCGTACTCGATTCAGTTATCGGTGTCCTTGAGTGTCCAACAACTCAGAACACGAGGAAACTGGAATCAGTGAAAAAACATAGTTGATGAGGAGCTCATAAGAAGTTATATAGCTCTGTGATATTCTCGAAATTCCAGGGATAATACTCGGAGGTAGATTAGAATAGAGGTTATACTAGTGTATTAATCTGTGGAAGACAAGCACTTAACTTGTCTGAGAATGAAATCATAGTAGAACAACAAGGTCGGAACCACGATTGCAAAGGACAAGATCACAGATACCATATCAAATTATACCAAGGGAATTTTATTTTTACGAGAAGCTTCCATGATAAGACATACACTGGGTCCATGGGCATGAACACAAAGTTCAAGGTCGACTCCCACTTCTTCAAGGCATAACCTTTCATTCACTCCTCGCTTTCGATGAAGTTGTAGTGTTGAAATTTTATCGGGCAAGCACCAGTAGAGTATGACCCATAGAAGTTTCCGGGCTCATACACATTAGGGAAGGCATTGGTTCAACCCATCGGGGAATCTTAATAACATATGCCACAAACTTCAAGAGTAATTGACACATGCTTGAAACAGGGCATGGCTGACAAAAGCATAGGATACAACTTATCAGGGGGAGAAGACACAAATTACCAAAGGCATTATGTATTAGGGGAAGAACTCAAGAAAATTTGAATGTGAAGGACACTGTCAGATAATAACCCAACAATGGGTCTGGCGGTCCACAACGGAGCTGATGTGAGTATCGGTACTCAATCAGAGGGAGAAAGAATGCAAGGCATCAGATTATAGAACATCCAAATAATTCGATGCTTAAATAACCAAAGGAATTAAGATTTGCAAATTGGTGAATCAGAATCAGATGCTCCGATCAAATACAAGTAAGTTGAATGGACTTAGATGGAGAATCAATGAAGGTTGATTTGCCGAGGACCAGCTCCTGTTTGGAAAGACGTCTGAGCCGAACAGATAATTTATGATGATCAGCTGATGATTGCGTGCATTCGCACACATGTTGAATCAATAAGATCAAAATAACAATCGCAAAGGATTTTAATGGAAGTTGCTAGACATATGGAATTAACCATAATGCAAGCAGGTGAGGAAGGTCAAGAGCAATAGGCTACAGAGGATTTTGGAAGATCGAATAGCAATTCGAAGGACCTGCGAAATCCATGACAACTGAGGACGAATGAATCCCCGGTAAGATAATTCGATGTACCTTGTAATAACAAGAGCAACTGGAAATGAAAGTATGAGAGATTATTGTATGTAATCATCCATAGGGGTTGACGGTGGAAGGGAATCGCAAAAGTGATGAGCACAAGATCTCGGGAGAACATCGAGGAGTACCTTCGGAGTCTTCTAATGAATCAAGGCATCATCTAGAATGAGGGGCTCTCCGGGAGGAAGTAGTTACGAGAACCTAGAGTTAGAGTTAGTAAAATCTTTAACCCGAAAGAGAAGAGAGATCAGAACCCAGAATATAGACGAGGAATAAAAGATCCTAATACCACCCGATTGAGATGTGGGCCCGTAAGCCACACAACAATGTTAGTAAAAGTTTTTCAAGTACTAGACTCAACTTTGGCCAAGGAGTTGGAAAGGGGGCTACCTACAGGCAGTCGGCTCTGATACCAACTTGTGACGCCCCCAATTTAACAGTACGCTAATCATACACGCAAATGCGTACGACCAAGATTAGGGACTCACTGATCGATATCACAACACAACTCTAGACACAAATAAAAGTCATACAGCTTCATATTACAAGCCATGGGCCTCAAGGGCTCGAATACAAAAGCTCGACAAGCACGAGTCAGCGAAAGCAAATAATATCTGAGTACAGACATAAGTTAAACAAGTTTTGCCTTAAGAAGGCTAGCACAAACATAACAACGGATCGAAAAAGGCAAGGCCTCCTGCCTGGGAAACTCCTATCCTACTGCTGGTCGGGGCAGCCTCCACGTAGTAGTAAGCTCCAGCGGTGGTGTAGTAGTCGTCTCCGACATACTCCATCTCCTGGGCTCCATCATCTGAACGCAGTAAACGTATCGAGAGGGAAAGAGAAAGCAAAGCAGCGGTGAGTACTCATCCAAAGTACTCGCAAGACTGACATTAGAACTATGCTAAGTATGCATTAGTATCAAAGAATGGGGTTATATCTGGACTGACTGCAGAAAGCAAGAATGAGGGGGAAGGCCTAGTCCTATCGAAGACTAGCATCTCCAACATCTTGAAGCATTAGAAGAGTGTAGATTGGTAACTCATATGTAACAATATTATTGTAGCAAATTTTATTAAGTAACCACGCCCAGAGATTCTTCCTCGACTCCCTCCAAGAAAGCAATCTCGGAGCCAACATTCATTTCAATTTCAAGTCATAGTTTTAGTTGTGGTAGATCGAGGTACAACTCCAAGTCGTCCTGTTACCGTGGACACGGCTATTCGAATAGTTGAATTCTTCCCTGCAGGGGTGCACCACATTTCCACACACGTCTGATAACCTTTGGCCAGACACACTTTCCTGGGTCATGCCCGGCCTCAAGACATCAACACGTCATTGCCCTACCTAGGCTCAACAGAGAGGCCAGCCCGCCGGTCTAAATCCTAAGCGCGCAGGGGTCATGGGCCCACTCGCCCTTTGCACTCCTGCACGATGCGTGGGCGACCGAGGTCAGTCCTAGTGCACTCTAATACAAGATCAGTGCCGTCACGGACCACTCGGCCGCGCGCCGCTCCATTGCTGACGTCCGAAGAGCTTCGACTGATACAACGACGCCGAGTACCCATAACTTTCCCCTCATGAGGGCTGGTGCGAAAAAGGTCAAACGACCAACTCCGATCAAATACCCAACCCATTAGCATTTTATTAATGCGGTGACGAGCGCGACCCATGATGTGCGGTCCCGTCGCCCCGTCTCGAGGTCTTGTGGCAAGGGCCTCACCTTCCCGGCCATGCCTCGTCGTCATTAATACCCTTCAGGGTCGAGCCATCACCAACATCTGTCTGTAACTAACTCCTAGTACCCGTGTGTATAAAACATCAAGATGGGACCTGAGGAATCACCCTCCATGGTTCCCGCTCGATGTAACCGTCAAGGTGGACTTAGAGGAATCACCCTTGGGGGTCCCACACTTGAGGGAGTTGCACGATAGAGACGAAATCGGAAGTGGCAGAGAGGTATCACCCTCGGTTTACCACGACCGACTAGCTACACTACAGAGCTAACATCATGAGTACTTTACAAGGTGTCACCCTCGGTACTCGATAGTAGTTCTGCAGAGTCGTACAACTAAGGGGGTGTGCGGTGATGTGACGGGCCTGGCTCATCGATCATGATGATCGAGTAACTGATAAATAAAGCGGGGCAACTGAGACTAAGGTGTCACAGGGGATTCATTGATCAACCTATACTAAGCAGTTGATATGAAAGTAGGTACAGTAGCAGTTCATCAAAAACAGGCTATGCATCAGAATAGGAGCTATCTATAACAGTAGCAAAAACTAATGCAAGTATGAGAGAGAAGAGAACTGGGCGATATCGGAATGCTCAAGGGGGGTTGCTTGCCTTGCTGCTCTGCTGCAAAAGGCTGGTCGTCAGTGGCGTAGTCATACCCGACAGCAGCGTCAGTCTCGGTGTCTACCAGAGAGAAGAGGGGGGAAGAAACAATAAATACAAGCAAGCAGATGCAACACGATGCATGACATGGCAATATGAAGTGCTAGGGATGAGCTAACGCAGTACTACACGTCACAGACGGAGCGGGAAAATATCTGACGATATTTCCCGGGTCTTAGGCTTCTACCGGACAGATGATCCTAACGCCAAAATGTCCATGTTCATCATGCTAGGGGCATGTGACAGATGAACGGACATCGTATTCGGATTCGTGGGATTTTTCTGAGCAACTTTCATGTATAAAACTTTTTCATCCGACTTACGAATTATTTTATATTAATTTTCAAAGTTCTATTATTATTCTGAAATTATTAATTAATTATTTATTATTTTAATTCGAAAATAAACAGTAATTACATTTTATACCCACTGTGGGCTAGCCACAGTGGATGACAGGTGGGGTCAGTGGGCTGAGTCGGCCCAGTCAACTGTTGACCAGTTGACTGGTCAACAAAGTCAAAGGGGGCCAAGGGGTCCCACATGTCACTGACTGGGACTCAACAGTCAGCAGGTTTGACTGGTCAACGAGTCTGGTAGGGCCCATATGTCAATGGCTCAGGTATTAAACAAATTTCTTTTCTTTTAATCTAGTTAGTGGTGGGGCCCGGTGTCAGTGTCTATTAGAGGGGGGTTAAGCCTAAAAACATTGTGGGATTAGGACCCCACTTATCTCCAATTAGTGGGGGGTTAACGGCTGGGTTAACCGGCGGCCACCACGGGCCAGGCCCGATGGAACGCACGGTGGCGAGCGATGGTGCTCGGGGCCCGGCGCAGACGGGCGCGGGGCGGCGGCGGTGGCCGGAGACAGGCGCTGGGTAGCGGCGGAGCATGGCGGCATGGGGGGAAGCAACAGCGGGCGGCCGCAACAGCGGGCGGCCGCAACAGCGGGCGGCCGCAACAGCGCAGTAGCTTCAAGCGAGCAGCAGCGGCAGCGGGCATGGCGGTGCAGGGCCGGGCGAGGGCGCGCCCAGGAGCTGGCGAGCGGCGGGCACGGGCGAAGCCAGGGTGCGGCGGCGAGGCGTGTGTGCGAGCCTGGCAAGCTGTAGGCAGTAGCGGGAGAATAAGCTGCGGCCATGCACGGGCAAGGGGCGAGCGGGCGCGGCGGACCGGGGCGATGATTCAGAGGGGAGACTGTAAGTGCATCTGGTGCCCCTTAGTGATTTTGGTGTATTGAAGACTTATAGGTTAAGGGATTAATATGTGTGTGAGTGTACACATGCTCTATAACTCGCTGAGGAGTTTGATATATACGATGAATGTCGACCCCTAAAAATGAATGTCTTCAGCTGAAGACTTTGGTGAAGAATTTGGTATTTCCCTAAAGACTTTGAAGCTAAAGAATTCAGTGTGACCTTGAAGATATTAACGAGGACTATGAAGCGTGAAGACTTTTGTTTTTGTAGTTTCATTTCCTTTCTCTGAGTCATAGGAAACACCGTACTGTTAAAGGGGGCCGAGGTAATACTAAGGAAAAATTTCCAACTGATGCTCAACTCAAAAGCCTCAACATAACCAATCCTTCGAGTGAAGCCTTTGGAAATCTCTTACAGTTCAGTCAAGTTCTTCAGTGACAGAGACAATGTTCTTCTGGTCTCTGAGGAAATTGGTCTGACTGAGGAGTTAGGATTTCGCCAGTGCGAATTACCTATCGTGAGGAATATGATAAGCCCTAAGGAATTTGACAGTTCAAATTCCGACCGTTGTGCTTTGCGCCAGCTGTCCAGATATTTTATCTACCTAACGGTCATATCATTGGGGGGGCATTTATGTCTTATCATGTCGGGTTGCACCCTGGCTATAAATAGCCGCCCCCCACAACCCATAGTTGGTTGGCTGCTTGGAGAGAGATTGACACTTGTCATTTGAGAGCAACCCATCCTCTGAGGACTTTGAGAGAAAATCATTAGTGAGGAAAAACCCAAAACCCAAACCATCAAAACCCAAAGTGATTGAGCATCACTGAAGAGATTGTTCCTGTGTGGAACCGACGCTTTTTACCTTTGAAGAATGTGTATCTTCCAGACGGTTAGGCGTCATGGTCTAGAGCATCCAGCAGTCAATTGTAGATCGCCGGGTGATCAAGTTTGTGAGGGTTTGGAAGTCTACCCTGAAGACTTACCACGAGTGTTGGGCGAGGTCTGTGTGACCTTAGCTCAAGGAGAATACGGTAAGAACTGTGTGTCCTGAGACTGTGTGTCCTTTGGTTTAAATACCAAGCCGCTCCAAACCAGACGTACGACTGTCACAACAGTTCGAACCGGGTCATCAAATCCTTGTCTTCATCGAGCTCCCGGTTCTATTTCCTCAACCCTTTCATCTCCTCGAAGCACTTGTTGATGAAACTGATTGTTACTGTTTGAAGAATTTGACTGAAGACTTTCTCAATTTCGTCATCTCAAATTCTTCAGTCACTTTGTCTTCTGCCTGCTTATCCTGTTCATGTTATTCATGCTCTGTGTATGTTTCATTTCATCATGATGACTATGCTATCGTTATGTTTCACATGCACTTGAGTACTTATTCCGCTGCTAGTAGTTCGTCACTTAGCAAATTCCTGAACTAGTAATTCCTCTGTGACGAATTTATAAAAATCACCTATTCACCCCCCTCTAGTCGATATAACGCACTTTCAATTGGTATCAGAGCAAGGTACTCCCTTGTTCTATGTGATTTTGATTTAACCACCTGGAGTTTTAGTTATGTCGACTACAGGCATGATCAAGGTCTCAGCTGAGTGTCCTACCTTCGATGGGACGGACTACCCCTACTGGAAGAACAAAATACGCATGCATCTTGAGGCAATTGACAATGATCTCTGGTATGTTGTGGAAAATGGTGTTCCCCGCGTCACTCCTACTGTCACTGTTGCTGATGTGAAGAGATTCGAGCAACTCGACTCTCAAGCGAAGAATATCATATGTGGCCATCTGAGCAAAGGTCAGTATGGCAGAGTGAGTGCTTTGGAGACTGCTAAGCTTATCTGGGATAGGCTGTCCAAAGTTAATGAAGGTGTTTCAACTCAACGTGACTCTCAAGTTGATGTTCTTCGCAGTCTCTTCAACCGCTTCAAAAGACTCGAGAACGAAAATGTTCAGCAAACCTTTGATCATCTCACTGATATCTCCAATGAGCTCCAAGCTCTTGGTGCCACTGACATCACCGACCATGAAGTGGTGAAGAAACTGTTGAGATCTCTTGATTCCTCATTCGATACACTTGCTTTGATGATTCAAGAACGTGGAGACTACAAGTCACTAGATCCTACTGATATTCTTGAGAGACTCAATACTCATGAATTCCAACAAGCTGAGAAGAGAGACCTCTACGGGCCAAGCTATGGAAGATCTCGTGCTTTGAAGGCTAAGGCAATTTCCTCATCCGAAGGCGAAGAATCTGACAGTAGCCTTGGTGATCCTGAAGAACTGAGTCAGGAGCTTGCTATGCTTGTGAGGAAATTCCATAAGTTCTCAAGGAGAGGTCGATTTGAAAAATCATCAAGAAGTGGCATGAAGAACTCAGAATCTTCATCAAGTGATTACAAGAAGAGAACTTGTCACAGATGCAAGAAATCTGGCCACTATATTGCTGACTGTCCTCTCTAGGAAAAAGAATCAAAGAAGAAGAAATACAAGGATGATAGTTCTGATGACTTGAAGAAAAAGAAGAAATTTTCAAAGTCTTCAAAGTCCTGATCTTCAAAGTCCTCATCGCATAGGAAGAACAACTTATGGAAGGCTCGGGCTCTTATTGGCAAGGAAATGGATTCTGAAGAAGAATCTGAAGAATATGAGGAAGAGGAGGAATCTGAAGAGGAGTCTGACTCCGGTGTGGCTAGCCTAGCCCTCGCTACTGCCTTCGTCAGCAAGTCAATCTTCAACACTAAGGAAAGTGATGATGACTCCAACCTTGGCAACGATTACTATGCTCCCACCTATTGCTTCATGGCAAAAAGTTCCCAGGCAACCACAGTGTACCCTGTCTTTGATGGCTCTGGTTATCCCAAATGGAAAGTCCTCATGCGGAAGCATCTCATATCAAAGAACAGCGAATTATGGACTGTTACTGAGCTTGGACTGACGGATCTATGCAAGATGGCAAATGCTGATGACATTCATAAGTACACACAGCTGGATGCTCAGGCGAAAAATATCATCTGCTCTAGCTTATCAAAGGTCATGTTCAAAATCATCTACCATCTTCAGAATGCAAAGCTCATCTGGGATAGGCTCTCTGATGTTCATGAAGGTTATCGCACTCGTCAAGATCCCATATTAACCTCAGGAATCAGGGAATTTGCCATCAGTCACTTCTTCGCCGTCTGCCAGCTGACGGCAAAGAAGGCTTCCAAAAAACAGACGGCAAAGAATACACTGATGGCAAAGATATTATTTGCCATCAGTGCATTCTTTGCCGTCTGTTGGCAGATGGCAAAGAGCCCACAGGCAGACGGCAAAGAACCCACTGGGCCCCACTGGACCGTGGACTGCTTAGGTCAAAATTTGACACTTCTTTGCCGTCTGCGAGCAGACGGCAAAGAGGCTAGCCTCTTAGCCGTCTTCCAGTGGATGGCAAAGGGCCTAACCAAACTAACGGCCGCCCCGCCGCCACCCTCTCTCTCTCTCTCTCTCTCTCACTCTCACTCTCCCCGACGCCCACACCGCCCCCGACGCCAACCACCCGCCGCCCCACCGCCGCCGTCGCGTCCGCCACCGTCATCGCGCCGCCGCCCCACCGCCGCTGTCGCGCCCTCCGCCGCCGTCACGCCGCCACCCCATCGCCCCCTGTCGCGCCCGTCGTCCCTGCTGCCCCCGCCACCCCACCGCCCTCGTCGTCCCCGCCGCCCCGACGTCCCCGCCGCCCCAGCGGCCCCACCGCGCCCGTCGCGCCCGTCGTCCCTGCCGCCGTGGCGCCCTGTAGCTGCGGCACCCCACCGCCTCGCCACCCCGCCGCCCCATCGTCCCCGCCAATCGCAGCCCCGGTGCCCCGCCGCCCACGCCGCCCCCGCCGGTGAGCACCCGCCGGCCGCCCCTTTTTTGTTTTTTCTGTTAAATTAGTTAGCTTAGTTTATTAGTTTATTAGGTTAGTTAGGTTAGTTTAGTAGATTAGAAAAAAGGAAAAAGAAAAGAAAGGAAAAAAATAGAAATTAGAATAAACGTAGAAGAAAAAAAAAGAAAAAAAGAAGGAAAAAATGAAAAAGGAAAAAGGAAAAGAAGAAACGAATAAGAAGAAGAAGAAGAAGAAGAAGAAGAAGGAAAAGAAGAAGAAGGAAAAGAAGAAGGAAAAACAGAAGGAGAAGAAGAAGAAGAAGAATAGGAGGAGGAGGAGAAGAAACAAGAAGAAGAAGAAGAAGAAGAAGAAGAAGAAGAAGAAGAAGAAGAAGAAGAAGAAGAAAAGGAAGAAAAAGAAGAAGAGGAAGAAAAAGAAAAGGAAGAAGAGGGAAAAAAGAAGAAGAGGAAGAAGAAAAGGTGCCACTAACCCCCGACACCACTGATCCCCGACCCCCGACGTCACTGACCCCCGACGCCACTGACCCCTCGACGCCACTGACACCCGACACCACTGACTGACCCCCGACGCCACTAACACCCCGACGCCACTGACCCCCGACGCCACCGACCCCCGACGCCATTGACCCCTGACGCCACTGACCCCCGACCCCCGACGCCACCGACCCCTGACGCCCGACGCCACCGACCCCCGACGCACTGACCCCCGACCCCCGACGCCACCGACCCCCGACGCCACTGAACCCCAACGCCACTGACTCCCGACGCCACTAACCCCTGACCCCGACGCCCGACACCTCTTCGGCCTCCTGTTGACCGAAAAGGTGCTCTTCGGCCTTCCAGAGGCCGACGGGGTCATAGTTTTGAAAATTATGAGTTAGGTCATATATTTTCCGATTTTGTTATAAAAAACATCATATTTGTGTTGATCAGGTGGATTTCAATGTGTAGTTGTTTCATCGCTGCGAGGGTCTGGTGTTCGACGACCTCCCTGTGCGTTGGACGAGCTCCGCCCCTGCATTCGTGGGTGAGCACAAATGACATCTCCTCCCCCCCCCCTTAATTTGCTCTGTTTCGGTCTTCGTGTCGATGAAACTTGCTAGCTATAGGTGTCTTCAATCATCAGTATGCGTGACCAGTATGCGTCTCCCATTCGAAAGGGTTACAGTTATAAATATGCATGCATTTGCATATTTATAACCGTGATTCTTTCGAATTGTCCAACATTATCCATGGACAGCCCGAGTATGTGTAGATTGGGTTCGTTTTCCCATATGGTCTGCTCCGGATCCGTTGCAGAATTTCGTCAGTGCCTCCCTGTTGTTCTCCGGGTACACATCCTCTCTGCTTATTGCCGAGACGTGTATCAGGAGAACAGCGGGGAGGTGCTGCCGAAATTCTACGTCGGATCCGGACAGAGCACGGGAAAACGAACCCAATCTACACATACTCGGGTGGGATTAGGACCTATCATTACCTATTAGCGTGTAGGTTGCATGGACGTAATAAAACTGACAAACTTGATTAACTGATGAATATATATGCTGAATTATATATATATATTTTGTGTGTCCAGTAGCTAGGCAAGATGAGTGATCATGCGTGGATGTACACCGGTCACACTAGTCAGGAAGCCATGACCAATGAATGGTTCACAAAAACCAAGGGGTTTGTGAGAGCCGCATTTGCAAATGGCCAGGAAAGAACCTGGTGCCCCTGTGTCCGGTGCGACAACTTCAAAAAGAGGACAGAGGGTGAAATGGGTAAACACCTACAGAAATGGGGTTTTACGCCTGATTATACGTTGTGGACTTTTCATGGTGAGTTTGCCCAACGTGCCAGAGCTGAGGTGGTTCATCGTCGCACCGACGAGCATGGTACCGGGATCAAAGACATGGTGCAAGACTTTGATGATGCTCGGGATTCAGATGATGAGATGGAGGAATCTGCAAAGGCCTTCTATGAAATGTTGGAGTCTTCAAAACGTCCTCTCCACGAGCACACTGAGCTTTGTCAGCTGGATGCCATCGCACAAGTAATGGCTCTGAAGGCTCAATTCAACTTGGGAAGAGAATGCTATGACGCGATGATGACAATATTTGGACGCTTTCTACCCAAAGGCCATGTAATGCTTGCAAACCTGTACCAGTCGGACAAAATCCTCCGTGTACTTAAGATGACCTATGAGAAGATAGATGCCTGTGAGAATGGATGTGCCTTATTTAGGCTTGAGTATGCGGACTTGAACTATTGTCCCATTTGCAAGTCTTCCAGGTATATTGTGGTAGACAATGGTATGGGTGAGAACATTCAGACCAAAATCCCCGTTAATGTTCTTAGGTATATGCCAATCATACCAAGACTTCAACGTCTTTTCATGGTCGAAGAGACGGCCAGACAGATGACATGGCACAAATTGGGCAAAAGATGGCCGAGGCATTCATTACTGAGGAGGTGGCAAACTTCGTGACAGCACATTACGAAACCAAAAATCGTCATCGATAGCCATTGGAGATGGACTTATACGGTCTTCTCGCACTCTCCGGGAGATCAAGGCGTGCCAAACGAGCTCCTGTCCTGAGATAAGGCCTCGTCCACGGCTAGTCGAGCTCGCCATCAAGGTTAGTTATACGGACTCAGATATCTTTCCTCCATTACATTGTGTGTGCAAACAAAGATGATTACAATGCTAACGAGGAGTTGTGTTGCAGGCTGCTCTTCAAAAAGAGAGAGAGGCAACCCAGGCGCTTCTAGAGGATAGGGACCGACAGGCGGCAGAGAAGGAGAGGGAGTTGGAGGAGAGGACGACTAGGTTGTTGGAGGAGTTGAGGGCACGGAACGAGGCGTCTCACCGGGCCATGTACGAGCTCTTCGTGGTAAGTTTCTTCTTCATATTAGCCAAATCATGCATGTAATGTTCGTTTCATTAATAACTAATATGATTGACTTGTCAAAACCAAATGTGCAGTCTATGTGCGAGAAGACCGGACAGACCCCTCCACCGATGCCAGTCATTACCGCGGCGGGAACGGTGAGTTTCATTTGAATGGTCATTAGTTACTAGTCGTAACATTTCAGTGTCATCATGCTAACGAGACATTGCAAACGATCTTTGGTACAACATAACTCCCGAGCCGCATCACACGACCCTTCTCCAGGGCATCCTTCTCCAGGTGAAACCGGCCTGAGCAACCCCGGTGCTTCACCTCCGTGATGACGAGGACAGTAAGTTTTCTCTAGTGTTTTGCTTAACAAATGCATAATGACCTATACTTAGCTTATTTAGTTCATTTATGACATAATTAGCTTACTTAGGTCAAAAATGGCATAATAACCTTGGTTAGCTCATAAATGTCATATACTTAGCTTATTTTCCTCCAAAGGGACATAATAAGCTTACTTAGCTCCAATATGACCTAGTTTACCTAAGTTAGGTCTAAAATGACCTATACTTAGCTTTGTTTCCTCCAAAATGACATAGTAAGCTTACTTAGCTCCAAAATGACCTATTTTACCTAAGTTAGCTCTACAATGACCTATACTTAGCTTTGTTTCCTCCAAAATGACATAATAAGCTTACTTAGCTCCAAAATGACCTATTTTACCTAAGTTAGCTCTAAAATGACCTATACTTAGCTTTGTTTCCTCCACAATGACATAATAAGCTTAGTTAACTCAAAAATGGCATAATTACCTAGGTTAGCTCAATAATGACTTGTACTTAGCTTACTTATGTCAATATGGCATAATTAGCTTACTTAGGTCAAAAATGGCATAATAACCTTGGTAACCTCATAAATGTCATATACTTAGCTTATTTTCTTGCAAAATGACACAATAAGCTTAGTTAGGTCAAAAATGGCATAATTGCCTAGGTTAGCTCCAAAATGACACAAATAAGCAATAGAAGAAGAAAAACAAGAGGAGAAAGAGAAAGAGATGAAAAACGCTTCTTCTTCTTCTTCTAGATCTTCTTCTTCCTCCTCTTCTAGTATTCTTCTTCTAACTTTCTTATTTCCCATTTTGCAGATTTGATTCACTTCACGGAAGCTTGCATTGATGGAGTGCTTGTGTTTACTTTCTGTTTTGATTTTGTATCGATGAACAATGTGAAACTTGCTACCTATGGATGAAACTATTGTAATATGGATGAAACTATGTATGTATGGATGAAACTATTGTAATATGGTGAAACTTGCACTTTTGATTTGGTATGTTTGTTGGATGATCATATCCATATGGCAGGGATATAGTTTCTGTAAAATATATATATATATCATATATTTGCTTGTGCAAATGCTTGGATATATCAAAAAATAGAATAAAAATAGGCAATATATGCTCTTTGCCATCTGTCACCTACGGCAAAGGGAGCTTTGCCGTCTGCCACAAATGGTAAAGGTGCCACGTGGCAGCAACCTGTGCAACCTGGGAGCACCAGGTCTGAGCCATTTGGTCACTTTGCCGTCCGCTAGCAGACGGCAAAGGAGCTGTTCACTTTGCCGTCGGCTGGCCGACGGCAAAGAAGCCCATCTGTCCAGCTGGCCCATCCTGCCACTTTGCCGTCTCTGGCAGACAGCAAAGGAGCTGCTCTCTTTGTCGTCTACCCGCGGACGGCAAAGGCTGCTGTTAGACACCTAACGGGGCTAACCTGATTCCTATGCCATCCACTAGCTTTACCGTCTGCAGGCCCTGGATGGCAGACGTCAAATATCTTTGCCGTCCGCTATTGTAAAGCTGACGGCAAAGCCCCCCTTTACCGGTATTTTCTGAGCCGGACATGGGGCCGTCTGCTGGCTGACAGCAAAGGGTTTTGCCGTCCGCAGGCCTATCCTTTGCCGTCTGCAATGGCAGACGGCAAAGTACCTGATTCCTATAGTGGTTCATCGAATACAAGAATTTCCTCAAAACTCAGGAAACAGATCCAACTTCATCTTCCTCGTCTATGTGCCTCATGGCAAAAGGTTCAAAGGTAGTCAAACTTCATTCCTCATCTGAATCTAGTGAATGTGAATCTGATGAAAACTTAAAACCTAGCTATTCCAAACTTGCTAATATTGCCACCAAACAACAAACTGCTTTGGAAAGGGTTCAGAAACTGCTAAACAAAAGTGATGACCTGTTGAATGAGGAAATGGATCACACTCAAACTCTGGCTAAGGGACTTCAAAGTCTTCAGTTTAAGTTTGATAACCTTGAAAGTCGTCATGATTCTCTCTTAGTCGATCATGAGAAGCTTTCTTATGAATCTCTTCAAAGAAAGCAAAATCTTGAGAAACTAAGGGTGTCTCATGAAGATCTTCAAAGGGATAATGATTATTTTCTTGCTCAACAGATCAGTACCGCTCAGGAAGATTTTGTTCCACCTTGCTTGAAATGCATCGAACGTGAAACTGATCATTCTTCACCTGACAGTTCAAATGCTTTTATTGCTGCAAATTCTTCAACTATTCCTGTGGTCTCAAATTCCTCATCTGAGGATACCACAAGTGTCACTAATGAAAATGCAGGGTTGAAGGAATTGTATGTGACAGTCATATACAAAAGCCTCAAAGGGCATCAAACCCTTTGTGATGTGCTTAAAAAGCAGATTCTGAACAGGAACCCTAGGAAAGAGGGTATTGCCTTTGAGAGGAAACTCAATGTTGATGGATCATACTGGAAACCTGAGCAGTATCCCAAAACCTCATGGGTTGCTGCAAAAGGACCTCCTCTAGATCCATCCACTTTATGTGGCTTGACTTGTTAATCTTCATATTCCTCTGATGAGTCATTTGACTCCAACTATAAACTGTTCAAAAATCAGAATGGTGAAGTATTTGCCAGATATGTTTGTACTAACTGCAGGAACGGTCCTCTGATGAAGAAAATCTGGGTCCCCAAAAGGTACCTTCAAAATCTTCAAGAACCCCAGATCAAATTCTTCATCTGGACCAAAGTCTTCACAAGGACCAAAGTCCTCACAAGGATCAAAGTCCTCACATGGACCAAATTCCTCATATGGTCAAAAAGCATATCATTCTCGTGCTAATGCTTCTGTTTTGCAGGGAAAATCTAGGGGTCATGAATATGTTCATTATTCTTCAAATCATTATGTTCATAAGTCCTCGAAGAATTTCTTTGCTTATTCATATGAGTACTCTAACCCCCCCTCCTGTGAAACGACGTGCACTTGCTTCAATGCCACCATTCTCATATGGAGCGCGCAGAATGATGAACTCTTTACCACCCCTTCAGATGTGGGTGGTGAAGAAATCAAACTAATCTCTTATGCAGGGTCAGGTCTCCACAAGAACTTAAACGTTTGATGAATTTGCTGGAGACCTGAGGAAATGATTGAAAGGACGCAAGCTAATCATGAAGAAATGAATCATTCATTTCTCACGTCCTCACATTACTGTGCTTACTATACTATGTGATGAAATTCAATCTGATGAATTTGATGTCATATTCTTCACTCTGAAGTATATGTGTTTGTAAGTGGTACTAATTCATCTACAGGATGAGCCACCCAAAGCTACTGAGTGGGTCCTAGACAGTGGCTGCACCAACCACATGACTGGTGACAAGAGTCTGTTGATGGACATTCCACTTGCTCCATCACATCTGAAGCATATCACCTATGCTGACAAAGGAAAAAGCAAGGTATTGGGTCTAGGTAAGGTTGCAATCTCGAAGGATCGACACATGGATAAAGTGATGCTTGTCGAATCCCTTGGATTCAACCTCATGTCTGTCTAAATGCTTTGTGATCTTGATAAGGTTGTCATCTTTGGCAAATACCGCTGTGTTGTAATCATGGAATCTAACAAATCCAAAGTCTTCGAAGGCTTTAGGAGAGGAGACTTGTATATTGTTGATTTCTCTACAGGTCCACAGCCGGCCACATGTCTACTTGCAAAAGCTTCAGAAGGCTGGTTATGGCATCGACTACTTGGACATGCTGGCATGAGGAACTTGCACACGCTTGCGAAGAAAAAGCACGTCATTGGTATTGAGGGTGTCAAATTCCTCAAGGATCACTTGTGTGGGGCTCGTGAATCTGGAAAGATGACCAGATCCAAGCATCCATCCAGGACCATCATGACTACCACTCATCCTTTTGAATTGCTTCATATGGATCTCTTTGGTCCCACTCACTATGCCACACTAACAAATACTCCATGCTTATATGGATTTGTTATTGTTGATGATTTCTCTCGCTATACTTGGGTGCACATTATCATGTACAAATCTGAAGTGCAAAATGTCTTCAAACGATTTTCTTCAAGGGCCTCGACGAATTTCAGCGTCAAAATCAAGCACATCAGGAGTGACAATGGGACTGAGTTCAAGTACACTGGTCTTGATGATTATCTTGATGAACTTGGTATTACTCATGAGCTATCTGCCCCTTATACTCCTCAGCAGAATGGCATTGTGGAGCACAAGAATAGGACTCTTGTTGAGATGGCTCGCACCATGCTTGATGAATACAAGACCCCTCGTCGCTTCTGGCCTGAGGCAATCAATACTTCTTGCCACATCATCAACAGGGTATATCTTCACAAATTCCTCAAGAAGACTTCATATGAACTCCTCACTGACAAGAAACCCAATGTGAGTTATTTCAAAGTCTTCGGTGCTAAATGCTGGATTAGAGATCCTCACCACAGCTCTAAATTTGCACCGAAAGCACATGAAGGTTTTATGCTTGGTTACGGAAAGGACTCGCACACCTACAGAGTCTTCAACACCTATCACAACAAGGTTGTTGAAACTGTAGTGTGTGGTTTGATGAAACTAACGGCTAGCAAAGAGAGCACCTATCTCCTGTGCTAGATGAAATGCCCCCTGAGGAATCCATTAGGTTCAAGGCCACTGAAGACGTGATCCCTACTGAAGAACAACTACTCTCCGAAGAAGTTGTACCAACCGTTGAAGATATTCATGCTGATACACCTGAAGAAAATGGCGCTGGAGAAAAGCTCAGCCTCAACAAAGTCATCAACCTGCTCATCCACGACTTACAAATGAAGTTCAGATTGAGAAAATCCTCGATGACATCAATGCACCAGGTCCTCTCACTCGCTCAAGAGCTTCTCATTTGTCTACCTTTTGTGGGCACTTTGCTTTTGTCTCTATCACAGAGCCCACCAAAGTTGATGAAGCATTCTTGGAGCCTGAGTGGATTCAAGCCATGCAAGAGGAATTGCATCAATTGAAGCTCAACAACGTGTGGGAACTTGTCAACCGCCCAGATCCTCGCAAGCACAATGTCATAGGCACCAAGTGGATCTTTCGCAACAAACAAGATGAACTTGGTCAGGTAGTGAGGAATAAGGCCCGTCTTGTGGCACAGGGCTACACACAGGTTGAGGGAATTGACTTTGATGAAAATTTTCCACCTGTTGCTAGACTTGAAGCTATTCGCATATTGCTTACTTATGCTAACCATCACAATATCATCTTATATCAAATGGATGTGAAAAGTGCATTCCTCAATGGTAAGCTTGAGGAAGAAGTATATGTTGCTCAACCCCCAGGTTTTGAAGATCCTAAACATCCGGACAAAGTCTTCAGACTCAACAAGGCTCTTTATGGCCTCAAGCAAGCCCCTCGGGTGTGGTATGACACACTGAAGGAATTCCTCATGAAGAAAGGCTTCAAACCCGGTTCACTTGACCCAACTCTTTCACAAAATCATATGATGATGAATTATTTGTATGCCAAATATATGTGGACGATATTATATTTGGATGTACTGACAAACGTTATAGTGACGAATTGGCCTATATGATGAGTGAAGAATATCAAATGTCTATGATGGGAGAGCTCAAATTCTTCATAGGGCTACAAATTCGTCAACAACGCAATGGCATCTTCATATCTCAAGAAAAATATCTCAAGGATGTCCTGAACAAATTCGGCATGCAGGATTGTAAAGGCGTCAAGATACCTATGCCAACTACTGGTCAACTCTGCACTGACGAAAATGGTAAAGATTTCGATCAGAAGGTATATCGCTCCATGATTGGCTCTTTATTGTATATATGTGCATCTAGGCCAGATATTATGCTTAGTGTTTGCATGTGTGCCCATTTTCAAGCAACACCGAAGGAATCACACCATAAGGTTGTGAAGCATATTCTTCGATATCTAGCTCACACACCAACACTAGGATTATGGTACCCCAAGGGCTCAGATCTTGACCTCATTGGATATTCTGATTCTGATTATGCTGGTGATCGTGTGGCCTGCAAGTCAACATCAGGCACATGTCATTTCCTCAGACGATCCTTAGTCTGTTGGTCCTCGAAGAAGCAGAACTGCGTGTCACTATCTACTGCTGAAGCTGAGTACATTGCTGCTGGTTCCTGTTGTGCTCAATTACTGTGGATGAAGCAAACCCTCAAGGACTACGGCATCAACGTGAAGAATGTCCCTCTCTACTGTGATAGCGAGAGTGCCATCAACATTGCTTACAACCCAGTTCAGCACTCAAAGACCAAGCACATCCAGATTCGTCATCATTTTCTTCGTGACCAAGTGATGAAGGGCGATATCTTCATCGACCACGTGAAGACTGAAGAACAACTGGCTGATATCTTCACAAAGCCCTTGGATGAGAAGAGATTTTGCAAGTTGCGGTGTGAGCTAAATATCTTAGATTCTTCGAATGTTCTTTGAAAGGACACACATCCTAACACTGATGCAAAATTGATGACTTTGATGTGCAACACACGAAGTAACGTTTTTCTTCAATCAATGAAGACTAACACTCTAAGTGTGAAGAAATTAATGAAGAATTTGATTCTCAGAACCCTACGACAATTGTACGCGGTGTCTGAAATCATCATTCTTATACGGTGGGTCACGCCACCACCACAGTTGAATTTCTTCAGAAGTTGAATTTTTCATCATTTTGCAAATTCTTCAAAATTGTCAAATTCTTCAAGTTTGCAAATTCCTCAAAATTTCGTATTCTTCCACTAATGTTCTTCATATGAGTTTCTCTTCATTGACTATATATATATATATATTTATTTATTTATATAAATATTGTGTTTTCAATGTCCTCAACAGCATTCACTTATAGCTAAGTTGATTTTCTTCTAAGTGAATGTGATCAGACCCGTTCCCCCACTATGTTAAACTCAACCCAGTCTGTTCACAAATACTTCATATGCGTTCTACTTTGAAACCCGTTCAAAGTCTTCACTGTGTCTTTGTCAGCTGAAGAATTTGCGAACGAAAACTTTAAAATTTTCAATTTCAATTTTTTGGCGGTTGCCGCTCAACCCTTCCGATTCCCACGACTGGATAACCCACGACCCCCCACTATCTCCACTACTCAGTACGTGGGTGACAAATGTCGCGTGGATAGCAAGGGTCAGGGGTATACTGGTCCAAAATCTTCGAACCAGATAGTTTTTACTGCGGCTATAAATACCTCCTCCCTTCCACTTGCTCGAGTTACTCCTCACTTCCATCTCTCCCGAGCTCAAGACCTAGCGCCGTCGCTAACCTCATCATCACCGGAGAGGAAGAGCTTCGCTGCCTCGACCTCGCCATCGCCGTACTCGCATCAGCTGCGTAAGTCTTCACTCCGTCGCCGCTGTAGCTGTCTCCCTCTGCCAAGCTAGGGCGTGGGAGATCTGGACTGACGAACTCCTCCACTTCACTTCTCTGTTCGTCGTGTTCATCGCTTACGGTAAATTAAAATCTAGTTTTATTGCCATTTTTTGATCCCAGTTATTTTCTCAAAATCCTCAAAAGGTGTTTATTCTTCAGCAATCCATCCTTTAAGCATCAAAAAAATTCCTTCTCTTGAGTCATTTCGCTAAGTTATGATTTTCTTCAAGATTCCTCAATTCTGTGGATCTTCAAATCTACACAACTCTGGAACCTAAGTCAAGAACACTTAGTGAAAGTCTTCAAGTCATCTATGGTCAAATTCCTCAAACTTGATATTTTTGCAAAATTTCTGAGAACGCATATGACCTCTTCAAATTCTTTGCACCTATACTCTATTCACAGGTACAAAATGTCAGCTGATGAATCTCTAGGTTCTCATCAACTTAACTCATTTGCAGCGTTCCTCGAAGAGAAATTGCACACTTCGTCAGAATCCTCAAGAGCACAAAATCCTCAGCCGAAGAAAATGACTGAGGGCAAAAGACCTCAGAAAGGAGGAAAGCGTCCTGAAGTGCAAACTGCCTTTGAAATACCTGATGATTTGTATGAGGAATATTGCACACCATATGAAGCCACACATGGCAAAGAAACTCAAAAGCATCACACGATCCGTATCCAGAGAATTGAGAGGAGATGGGCACGAGAATGGAGAGAATATCGGTATGTCACTCCAAAATACATGAAGAAATTTGCTATTAAACCTCCATGCAGCAGACCTCCTTTGGCTGAAGGACAAGAAGCTGATCCCACTAGTCTCAAGACTGGTGAAGATTTTCCTCATGACTGGGAAAAGCAACAAGCCAAGCTGGCAAGAAAGGCAAAAGAAGCAGTGAAGAAATTTAATGAGGACTCTGCTGCTGCTACCACTGCTGGGGCCTCTGCTAGTGCCACTGCCTCAAACAAAGCTATGCCGAAGAAATCAGCAATAAAGGCAAAGTCTTCCACACCAAAGTCTTCAGCTCCAAGTTCTTCACAGCAAATACCTCAGGTAACTTCATCAAGGGCTGCTGCAAAAACCTTAGTAGCTGCACAATCCTCAACCGCTCCTGCAAAGTCCTCAACTCTAGTACACCTAGCAACATGTCAAAGGACTGCAGGTTTTTCTTTTGCTATAGGGGCCTCTGCAACTTCATCACCCCAAGCACATTCATCAAGCAGTCCCACTCTGTTGAAGATAAAAGCAACTGCTGGACGAGGCAGGAGGCCAAGTCCTCATGGAAAGAAAGTTGTGTTTCATGTTCCCTCGGGACCTGAGGATGATGATGCAGATGATGAAGAACTGGCTGCTATAGTCAGAAACAAGCAAGAGAGAGTGGCTCAAGCTAAGGGGACTCAAATTCCTCTCATGTTTGACCCAAAGATTTTGCTGGATTTCATCGACTTGTGGCACCAGGATCCAAATACTCCCATTGATTGCTTGAAGCTTCCACCTGGCCCAAGTCATGTCCTCGCTGCTTGCATCGGTGAAGAAAAGTGGAAGTATGAGCAGGTCAGAAGGGCCAAGAAAGCTCAACTGAAGAGAGAACGATTTATGAAGGATAATGTCCTCAACCTGACGCCTAATCAACTTGTCTCTGTTCAAAGGGACATCAAAGGCCTCAGTGAAAAATACAATAGTCACTACTCCGATTGGCAAGGAGCCAAGGGAAGATTCATCAAGATGGCTGACAAAGTCGTGAAGGACCACAACTCAAGGGTTGCAGCTTCCTCGCAACCACAAAATCCTCAGGCAAGCTCTTCCGCTCAGCCTGCTGATGAAACTGCTAGTGCAGCTGGAGAAATCCCTGCTGCTGAAGAAATTCCCAAGGTAACTTCCAATGTTGCGCGTGAAGAAACTGCCAGGACAACTGCATCTGTTGTTCTTGAAGAAACTGCTGCTTCACCTCCAGCTCCCCCAACAAAATCATAAAAGGTGAAGAATTTGACCCTTCCTTCTGCATCAGAAGCAAAGAAGACCAAGGCTGCAGAGAAGGCAGCGGCTCAGAAAAGGAAAGCATCAGCACCTGCAGATTCCTCAGCTGCAAAAAGGTTGAAGACACTGCCCAGTTCTTCAACAGAACCCATTGATGCTACACCACTGTCATTTGTCCTAGCCTATGAACTTGTCCCATTTGGAGAAGAATATCAAATTCCCAATGATGATGCTGATGAAAATCAATCTGCTGCTTCAGAACCAGTTGATGAAGAAATACAGATTGATGAAAATGCTCCAACGCCTGTAATATCATCTTCCCAGCCTCAGTTAACCGCAGAAGAGGCTGGAGTTGAAGAAATTGAAGAAGATGTGGACATTGGATCGACTACTCCTGTTATACATGATGAATTTTGGGAAGCAGCTCACCCAAATTCGCCATTGGCCACCCCTCTTACACATGTTCCTCAGTCCCCTACACCAACTGAAGAAATTCCAGCTGCATCGGCTGATGAAACTACTGTCCCAAGTGCACATGAAGAACCTGTAGTGCAAATTCCTCAGGCTGAAGAAACTGCAATTGTGACAAGGGAGGTTGGGAGACGCTTCAAACCTAATCTTAAGCCCAAGCCTGCACTGCCTTTCAAAAGGCGACCCAAATTCCTCAAGGAGAACTTCTATGAGGAACACCATTTCTTCACTGGTGCAAATCCTTATGACTCTCCGAGGATTCGTTAAAAGAGATTTTGGACTGCATCTCAAGCAAATTTCTACAGTGTCGTGCTGTTTCAGAAGGAAAAGATTTTTCAGCACTATCAAATTCCTCATGCTGACATGGAAACCATTCCTTGCTTCACCCCAATACTCAATGTTCTTCATGATGCAGGTCTGCTACCTTTCTATGTTGACATCTGTGATTGGAATGAAGAACTCATTCTTCAGTTCTATGCTACACTTCATATCTCAGGTGATGCACAAGATATCAACTCCAAGGTACTTGACTCGATGACTGAGAACACCCACTATACTGCCCCAGCAACTGAATTACTCCGAGCAGTTCCAGTCAGTATTCCCTCAGCGGATGCCAGATGCCTCTATGAAGAACCTGAACTTCCAAATCATCTCATGCAAGTACTGATGAAGCCTTTGGCTCCAGGTCAAGCACGCAGAACCTCTTTTCTGGCGAAGGATTTGATGTATGTGCCTCGCATAGTGTACCGCATCATGACCAAAACCCTCAGCCCTATCAAGGGTCACAATAATGAAGAAGAGGATGTGGTAGGTGTGATGAAGAATCTGTTGTTCAACATTATTCACGGGATTCCTATCAATCTTCATGATTTCTTCATGAGGACATTGGCCAACATTGCTCTGTCTCCGTTTGAACTGAAGCCATATGCTCCTTGGATCATGAAATTCATCAGAGCGAGATCCTCAATTCCTTATGAAGCTGATTTTAAAAATCATTTCAGTTACCTGCCCCCGATTGAAGTCCTCAAGAACACATTTTCCTCAATTGATGGGAAGGGCAAATCTGTTATTGATGAAGGATCTCGTCCTCTGAATGGTCAATTTCGTCCTGCTGCTTCTTATTCAACCAATGATGACACAACATCACAAGACTCAGCAGCTAGAGCCACTGCCCAAAAACCTGTTGAAACCGCTCCAAGGGTGATGACTGATCATAAGCTTCTCCTCGGTCTTCATCAAAAAGTCGATCGCAATCACAAGTGGGTCAAACGGCACTTTGGTGCAATTCTTCGTGATATGACTGTCACGCATAACGCAGTGAGGAAGAATCACTACTATCTACATGAAATCTTCGACCGCACTTGGGCCACTCTTCAGCATCTCTATACTCTTGAAGAACTTGCAGAGATGGAATTTCAGCGGGATTTTGATTGGTCTTATCCTCCCAAGAAGAAATACAAGAAGCTTCCAGTTCCCCGGCTGGTTACAAGTTCATTTTCTTCATCGCGCGAGATAGATTCAAATGAGGATATTGACGACACTGCTGCGGGCCCTGCATCGACAAACAACCCCGACACCGCTGGCACTCCTCCACCACCTTCAAGATGAAATTCTTAAGGGGCGTTAGTCCTCAATTTCGTCCCTTTTGGTCACTTGATGAGAAAAGGGGGAGAAATTTGAGTTAGTCTTCAAGCGGGTCTCATTATATGGGCTATTTTTGTTTAAGTTACAACTCTCGCTCTTCTGAAGTGTTTGTTGGTTGAGTTGTAAACTTAAGTCCGATGGTGGTCTGATACTTTTGAACTACCTTCTGCATGCTTATTTCCTCAAGTATCTTAATGCACGCATGCTGAATTTCATCAGACACCATTTTCCATCATGCATTTCAATTTCCTCATTATATGTTAAATGCGTGTATGGATTACAAGATATAGGGGGGGAGATCTCCAAAAGTTTATCCTGCCATGTGCATTTGCAGTCCAAAGCAAATTCCTCAAATATGCACATCTTCAGGGGGAGTTTCACTATATCTTGCAATCAAATTCCTCAAACTCAGTACTTACACTTCATATGTTTATCCCCGTTGAAAACTTAACCTATTTGTCATCAATCACCAAAAAGGGGGAGCTTGTAAGTGCATCTGGTGCCCATTAGTGATTTTGGTGTATTGAAGACTTATACGTTAAGGGACTAATATGTGTGTGAGTGCACACATGCTCTATAAGTCGCTGAGGAGTTTGATATATACGATGAATGTCGAACCCTAAAAATGAATGTCTTCAGCTGAAGACTTTGGTGAAGAATTTGGTATTTCCCTGAAGACTTTGAAGCTGAAGAATTCGGTGTGACCTTGAAGATATTAACGAGGACTATGAAGCGTGAAAACTATTGTTTTCGTAGTTTCATTTCCTTTCTCTGAGTCATAGGAAAAACCATACTGTTAAAGGGGGCCGAGGTAATACTAAGGAAAAATTTCCAACTGATGCTCAACTCAAAAGCCTCAACATAACCAATCCTTCGAGTGAAGCCTTTGGAAATCTCTTACAGTTCAGTCAAGTTCTTCAGTGACAGAGACGATGTTCTTCTTGTCTCTGAAGAAATTGGTCTGACTGAGGAGTTAGGATTTCTCCAGTGCGAATTACTTACCGTGAGAAATATGATAAGCCCTGAGGAATTTGACAGTTCAAATCCCGGCCATTGCTGTGCTTTGCGCTAGCTGTCCAGATATTTTATCCACCTAACGGTCATATCATTGGGGGGCATTTAGGTCTTATCATGTTGGGTTGCACCCTGGCTATAAATAGCCGCCCCCCACCACCAATAGTTGGTTGGCTGCTCCGAGAGATATTGACGCTTGTCATTTGAGAGCAACCCATCCTCTGAGGACTTTGAGAGAAAATCATCAGTGATGAAAAACCCAAAACCCAAAGTGATTGAGCATCACTGAAGAGATTGTTCCTGTGTGGAACCGACGCTTTTTACCTTTGAAGACTGTGTATCTTCCAGACGGTTAGGCGTCATGGTCTAGAGCATCCAGCAGTCAATTGTGGATTGCCGGGTGACCAAGTTTGTGAGGGTTTGGAAGTCTACCCTGAAGACTTACCACGAGTGTTGGGCGAGGTCTGTGTGACCTTAGCTCAAGGAGAATATGGTAAGGACTGTGTGTCCTGGGACCATGTGTCCTTTGGTTTAAATACCAAGCCGCTCCATACTAGACATACGACTGTCACAGCAGTTGGAACTGGGTCATCAAATCCTTGTCTTCATCGAGCTCCTGGTTCTATTTCCTCAACCCTTTCATCTCCTCGAAGCACTTGTTGATGAAACTGATCGTTACTGTTTGAAGAATTTGACTGAAGACTTTCTCAATTTCCTCATCTCAAATTCTTTAGTCACTTTGTCTTCTGCCTGCTTATCCTGTTCACGTTATTCATGCTCTGTGTATGTTTCATTTCAGCATGATGACTATGCTATCGTTATGTTTCGCATGCACTTGAGTACTTATTCCGCTGCTAGTAGTTCGTCACTTAGCAAATTCCTCAACTAGTAATTCCTCTGTGACGAATTTATAAAAATTGCCTATTCACCCCCCTCTAGTTGATATAACGCACTTTCAGAGATGAGGGGAATGGAGAGAGGAACCCACCGCGGAGCCGGGGGAGCAGCCAGCGAAGCCGAGGTGGTCGGAGCTGTGCAAATCGACGCCGGGAAGTGGTGGTTGGCGCCGGGGAAGAAACGGTCACGGGCGTCGTCGAGGGAGCTCCTCTGCCCAACTCAACATGCGTAGACGACGTGGACGACGCCGAGGATCCTCCTGGACATCTCCTTGTGGCACGAGGTGGCTTCGGAGCTCGTGGAAGATGATGGCGAGCCGATCTGCTCGCTCGGGCGAGCAACGCAGAGAGGAAGATGGGGGGCGAGCGAGGGGGAATTGATCAAGGGTTCGGGGGGGGGGGGGGCTTGAGGACAGCCTTTTAGGTCACCGGGGTGTCGCTCGATGGCCGGCATGTGGCCGGGGCGACATCGATGGCCGCCACGCCAAGGCCGCCCTGCCTCTATTCACTGAACGGGGGTAGGGGACAGGGGGGCTTGTGCGCTGGGCCTCCCTGTAGCAACTAGAAGCCCAGGGAACTGTTGAGTTTAGATTTTCTTTTATTCTTTAAACAGTATCTGCTTAGCATTTATTTTAAAATAGCAAATAGGTTTTGTAAAATATGGAGTTGTACCACATAATTATATTACAATATTTAGTACTGCCATAAAAAGGTTTTGGGTTCAAATTAATTCATTTGAATTTTTGTTTGCAATTTAATGGCTAATAAGGTTCATGTTTGGTCCTCTCTTGGATCCTAGGGTCAACTTGGGAATTCAAATAATGTTGGTTTTATTTTTATAATTGCTTTGGGATTACTTGCAATATTATGAACAATTTTGTTTTGCTGTTTGGATAATTAATAATTTTCACTTTATTTTAAATTTGAATTTGAAGTTGGATTATCCTTAATTGTTTTTATAGGGCTTAATGATGATGACTTGGCATGACTAATTAGCATGACTACTGCTTAGTAATCTGGGGATGTCACGGTGATCAAAGTCTCGAACACCTAGTGGCCGTGGTAGAGATGTGGCCGGGAAGAGCACCGTGCAGGCAGCAGGCAAGGATCGCATTGATGCCCTACGACCGCGGCTTTGTCAGTGCTTGCCTGAAGGTGTTGGGGTCGATGGACGTCGCCGGTGGCCATAGCTTCACTGCCACCATGATGGGACACCGTCTTCGGAGAAGAGGGTGTTTAAGGGGAGGTCCAATCTTCACAGCGTAGGATCGAACAAAAGGAGGGGCTAACCAGCTGCAAGCAGCCAAAAACAAAAAATAAGAGATTATGTCCCGACGAGGAGGATGCTCACCGAAGCTTGCAATCGGAACATTTTCTGATCCACAACCCGCAATACTACCCCACACAACCACGCTCAAGTCATGGAGCACGGGAAAGGTGCAATCCACAAGGAGACCATGAAATCTAACCCACACAACACGATTTAGACGTGGAGCACAAATTAGGAGCGACTTCACAAGGAATCACGAGAATAAGGATAATAAGAGCTCTCCAATGTCCGGAGTAGTCTATGTCTTTGGTCTTTAATAGAAATGGCAAAAGTCCCCAACAAAGGGAACATCTAGCCTATTTATAATGGGGACACCCCCTGGATAGGTGTGGAAGCTTCGAGAACCAGCTTAGGTGTGAAAGAGAGCCAACTTTGGTTTAACTAATCGGCCTTGAGACTTAATGAGGTAGCTTCTGGAAATCTCCCGTTGGAGGTGGTTGGCAGTTCCCGACCAAACATTGTTCACTGGAGTCAAACAATATTTCCTTTAGTAGCAAACTCGAGTTCTGGAAACCTTTCGCAAGTTGGGATATCCAAACTCATGCAAAACATTGTTTCACTAGCGCCAAAACATTGTTTCTCTAGTAGACAACCTATTTCTTCGCAATTCTGTTTCTTCATCATAAAACACTGTTTTTGGCATGGACTAAAAATGTTGTTGGTCTTCTTTGATATTTCACCTGAGTTCAACCAACAACGAAGGAGGTGAAGGCACAACCATGTTTACAAGGACAAAGGATAAACTTAAGTTAGCGTTCACCTGATCATGTATTTGCTTTGTGTGGATTCTTGTGATTGGAGCGTTGATGATTGGTGGTGTGGTGACCATGGCTGGGTTGTCCTCATAATCCTCCCCCTCTTGAGAAGGAGTCGTCCTCGACTCTAAAAGCCAAAAGTACAGGGAAAGATCGGAGACATTGAAGGTTTGGCTAACACCATATTATTCTGGAAGATTAAAGTTGTAAGCATTGTCGTTGATCCTCTCGGGAACCTCAAATGGGCCAGCACTGCGTGGCTGCAACTTGGACTTGCATTGCTCAGGAAAACGGTCCTTCCAAAAATGTACCCGTACCAAATTGCCTTGCTCAAACACCATCTTCCTCCTGCTCTTGTTTGCCCTCTTCGTATATTGTTCGGTCATCTTCTCAATGCTCTCATTTGCCTGGGCATGAAGTTTCTTGGCAAAATCAGCACACTTACTTCCATCAAGGCTGGTTCGTTCCTGCGGTGGCAAAGGCAAAAGATCGATGGGAGCAATAGTTTTGAATCAATAAACGAGTTCAAATGGGCAAATTTTAGTGGTTGAATGTACCACCCTATTATACGCGAACTCCACATGAGATAGGCACTCCTCCCACATCTTCAAAGTCTTCTTTAGTACTGATCTTAGCATCATGGACAACATTCGGTTGACAACTTTGGTCTGTCCGTCTGTTTGTGGGTGGCATGTCGTGGAAAATAGGAGCTTGGTGCCATGTTTTCCAAAAGTAGCCCAAAAATTTGGTGTCACGGTTTGAAACAAATGGTGCGTGGTACTCCATGTAGCCGCACAACTTCCTTGAAAAATAGATCAGCAATGTGTGAAGCATCATCGCTCTTGTCACATGGGATAAAATGCGCCATTTTGCTAAACGATCAACTACCACAAATAGTGAGTCACTCCCCCTCTTAGTTCGAGGTAAACCAAGAACAAAATCCATAGAAATATCCTCCCACGGAGCATTCAGAATGGATAGAGGAGTGTAAAGTCCATGAGGGTTTAGTCAGGACTTAGCTTTGTGACAAATCTCGCATCTCATCACATAGCGTTCCACGTCACGTCTCAGTTCGGCCAAAAGAAGTGGTCAGCTAGCACACTCTCTATTTTCTTTGCGCCAAAATGTCCCATGAGACCCCCAGCTTGAGCTTCCTGCAAAAGCAACAAACGAACAAAACAATCTGGGATGCACAATTTATTTGCTCGAAATAAAGAACCATCATGCAAGTCAAACTTCTCCCATCCCTTTCCCCTGCTGCACTTTGAAAATGGTTCAGCAAAGTATGAGTCATGAGTATACAATTCTTTGATGCTTTCTGAACCAAGGATTTTAACATCAAATTGGGAAAGTAAAATATGACCCCTAGACAATGTGTCAGCAACAATGTTATCCTTCCATTTCTTGTACTTGACAATATAAGGAAAAGACTCTATGAACTCAATCCATGTCGCATGTCTACAATTCAGTTTGAGTTGACACTTTAGATGTTTTAAAGATTCATGGTCAGAATGTATCACAAACTCTTTAGGCCACAAGTATTGTTGCCATGTTTCTAAAGATCGAACAAGTGCATACAATTCTTTATCATAGATGGATAATTAAGAGTTGGACCATTAAGCTTCTCACTAAAATAGGCGATGTGTTTACCTTCTTACATTAGAACTCTGCCAATGCCAACACCACTTGCATCACATTCAATCTCAAATGTCTTACCAAAATTAGGAAGCGAAAGGAACAGAGCTGATGTGAACCCCATCTTCAGTTATTGGAAGGACTTGTCTTGAGCATCACCCCATGTGAATGGAGTGTCTTTGTTTGTTAACTCACTCATTGGTGAAGCAGTGGTGCTGAAATCCGTCATGAACCAGCGGTAGAAACATGCAAGTCCGAGGAAGATGCATACTTGGCTCACATTTTGTGGAGGCATCCACTCACGAATAGCCTTGATCTTTTCTTCATCGACCTCCACACCTTTACCTGAAACAACAAAGCCAAGAAACACAACCTTGTTTGTGCAAAATGTGCACTTTTCTAGGTTAGCATACAACCTTTCCTCCCATAGGACAGCAAGCACACATTTCATATGTCCAACATGATCCTCCAAAGTTTTGCTATAAATAAATATATCATCAAAGTAAACCACTAGAAACTTGCCAATGAAAGACCTAAGCACATGATTCATCAATCTCATGAAAGTACTACGTGCATTCGTTAATCCGAAAGGCATAACCAACCATTCATACAAGCCAATTTTTTTCGTGAATGCAGTATTCCATTCGTCACCCTCTTTCATTCTTATTTGGTGGTATCCACTTCGCAAAACAATTTTAGAAAATATGGTGGAGCCAAAAAGTTCATCAAGCATGTCATCAAGACTAGGTATAGGGTGCCGATATCTCACAGTTATGTTGGTAATGGGTCTACAATCAGTGCACATTCTCATAGTACCGTATTTCTTTGGAACTAAAAGAATGGGAACATTACAAGGAGAAAGACTTTCCCTTACATACCCTTTGTGAAGAAGATCTTCTACGTGCATCTGAATTTCCGTCGTCTCCTGTGGGTTTGCTCGGGATGGTGGTCGGTTTGGTAGTGGTGCGCCCGGAACCAAGTCGATTTGGTGTTCAATGCCTCGCTTTAGTGGCAATCCGGGTGGCACCTCATTGGGAAACACATCCTCATACTCCTGCAAAAGATGAAATACAACACTTGGAAGAGTTGCGGGTAAGTCATTAGCAGCCAATAAAATTTCCTTGTACAAAGAATGAAGTACTAGGTTCTCTCAATTCCCGCATATCCCTCTTCCTAGCCATCATAACTAATCCCTGTTTTTCCCTGGGCTTGGTCATATTTGGTTGTGGAGCTTTTGGTTGTGGAAACACTCCCTAACTATGTTGGTGGATCACTCTTTGTGTATGATCACTCTCTCCCTTTTTCTTTCCTTTTATTTTTGTCTCATCAAGATAGACTTCCTTCGGTGTCATGGGCAGCCAAGTGAACTTTTCTCCTCTATGGGCAAAACATAAGCGATTCGCACGCTCGCTGATTTGCACATCACGATCGTGCAACCACGGTCATCCTAGAAGCAAGTGACATGTGTGCATCATCACCACATCACACTCAACATCATCCAGATATGTCCCCACTGAAATTGGTATTCTCACGTTGTTCACCACCTTTATTGTGCCACAATCATTCAGCCATTGCATGCGGTACGGATGGGGGTGGCGTTTTGTTTGCAACTGATGCTTCTCAACCATCTCCATGCTTGCAATATTGTTACAACGGCCACTATCAACAATCACTTGACATAGATTTGAGTTGACATGGCAATGGGTGTGGAAAAGCTTATGCCGCTGCCCCTTTTCCTCCTCCACAACTTGGGCATTAAGTGAATGACATACAACCAAAGCTTCTCCATGAAATTCTTCATGGGATAATATAGTGCGTCCTACTTCCCAGTCTTGCCCCTCTTCAAATTCATCGTTGCCACCTTAAGGGTCACTTTCAGACTCCCATTCACCTCGTTCATTCATGATCATAGTGTTGGGAAACGTTGCATGGGAAACAAAAAATTTCCTACGCACACGCAAGATCTATCCATGGTGATGAGCATCTACGAGAGGGAGAGTGGATCTACATACCCTTGTAGATCGCTAAGCGGGAAGCGTTAAGAAACGCGGTTGATGTAGTCGAACGTCTTCTCGATCCAAATCGCAAGCCGTCCCGCGATCCAATCACGATCCGTCCCGATCTAGTGGCGAACGGATGGCACCTCCGCGTTCAGCACACGTACAGCTCGATGATGATCTCCGCCTTCTTGATCCAGCAAGACGGAGCGGAGAGGTAGATGAGATCTCCAGCAGCACGATGGCGTGGTGGTGGTGATGGTGGAGTTATCCTGGCAGGGCTTCGCCTAAGCACTACCGGAACCTTTTGGTGGAGGAACTAGAGAATAGAGAACTAGCACGTGGCCATGTATTTTGGGGCTCTATTCCTCTAGTATATATAGTAGAGAGGGGAAGGAGCAAGCCTCCCTAGGGTTTCCCCTAGGGGTCAGCCGAACCAGGGCAAGGAGGAGTCCAATCCACTTCCTACTAGGAAGTGGATTCATATTAGGAAGGAGTCCTATTCCTTCCTATCTCCACCTTTTTTCCTCTTGGGCATATGGGCCCTTATGGGGTCGGTTCCCCAGCCCATTAGGGGCTGGTGCGCCACCTCTTGGGCCCATGTGGCCCCCGGGGGTGGGTGGGCCCCACCCGGTGGACCCCCGGAACCCATTCGTCACTCCCGGTACACTACCGGAAATACCCGAAACCTTTCCGGAACCCAAATACCACTTTCCTATATATAAATCTTTACCTCCGGACCATTCCGGAGCTCCTCGTGACATCCGGGATCTCATTCGGGACTCCGAACAACCTTCGGTCACCAACACATATATTGCAATACAACCGAAACATCACCGAACATTAACTGTGCAGACCCTGCGAATTCGAGAACTATGTAGACATGACCGAGACACCTCTACGGTCAATAACCAATAGCGGGACCTGGATGCCCATATTGGTTCCTACATATTCTACGAAGATCTTTATCGGTTGAACCTCTATGTCAAGGATTCAGTTAATCCCGTATGATGTTCCCTTTGTTCTTCGGTATGTTACTTGCCCGAGATTCGATCGTCGGTATCTCTATACCTAGTTCAATCTCGTTACCGGCAAGTCTCTTTACTCGTTCCGTAATACAAGATCCTGTGGCTAACTCTTTAGTCACTTTGCTTGCAAGGCTCATTGTGATGTTGTATTACCGAGTGGGCCCTGAGATACCTATCCGTCACACGGAGTAACAAATCCCAGTCTTGATCCATGACAACTCAACAGACACCCTCGGAGATACCTGTAGAGCATCTTTATAGTCACCCAGTTACGTTGCGACGTTTGATACACACAAGGTACCCCTCCGGTGTCAGTGAGTTGCATGATCTCATGGTCATAGGAACAGATACTTTGACATGCAGAAACAATAGCAATAAACTGACACGATCATATGCTACGTTCATAGTTTGGGTCTTGTCCATCACATCATTCTCCTAATGACGTGATCCCGTTATCAAATGACATCTCATGTTTATGGCTAGGAAACCTTGACCATCTTTGATCAACGAGCTAGTCTACTAGTGGCATACTAGGGACACAGTGTTGTCTATGTAACCACACATGTATTTGAGTTTCCAATCAATACAATTATAGCATGGATAATAAACGATTATCATGAACAAGGAAATATAATAATAACCATTTCATTATTGCCTCTAGGGCATATTTCCGACAGTCTCCCACTTGCACTAGAGTCAATAATCTAGCTCACATCACTATGTGATTTACATTGTTATGAATCTAACACCCAATGAGTTCTGGGATTCGATCATGTTTTGCATGTGAGAGAGGTTTTAGTCAACGGTCTGCAACATTCATATCCGTGTGTTCTTTGCAAATCTATATGTCATACTGCAGATGCTACCACGCTCCACTTGGAGCTATTCCAAATGGCTGCTCCACTATACGTATCTGGTCTGCTACTCAGAGTCATCCGGATTGGTGTCAAAGCTTGCATCGACGTAACCCTTTACGACAAACTCTTTATCGCCTCCATAATCGAGAAACGTTTCCTTAGTCCTCTAGTTACTAAGGATAATTTTGACTATTGTCCAGTGATCCGCTCCTGGATCACTCTTGTACCCCTTGACAGACTCATGGCAAGGCACACACCAGGTGCGGTACACATCATGGCATACTATACAGAGCCTATGGATAAGGCATAGGGGATGACCTTCGTCCTTTCTCTTTCTTCTGCCGTGGTCGAGCTTTGAGTCTCACTCAACTCCACACCTTACAAATCAGGCAAGAACTCTTTCTTTGATTGATCCATTTTGAACTCTTTCAAAATCTTGTCAAGGTATGTACTCACTGAAAGTCTTATAAGACGTCTTGATCTATCTCTATAGATCATGATGCCCAATATTTAAGTAGCTTCATTCCAGGTTTTCCTTTTAAAAACTCCTTTCAAACAACCCTTTATGCTTTCCAGAAATTCTACGTCATTTCCGATCAACAATATGTCATTCACATATACTTATCAGAAATTCTATAGTGCTCTCACTCACTTTATTGTAAATACAAGCTTCTCATAAACTTTGTATAGACCCAAAAACTTTGATCATCTCATCAAAGCGTATACTCCAACTCCGAGATGCTTGCTCTAGTCCATAGAAGGATCGCTGGAGCTTGCATACATTTTAGCATCCTTAGGACTAACAAAACCTTCCGGTTGTATCACATACAACCTTTCCTCAAGGAAACAGTTAAGGAAACGATGTTTTGACATCCATCTGCCAGATTTCATAATCGAAAAATGCAGCAACTGCTAACATAATTCCAACAGACTTTTAGCATCGCTACGGGTGAGAAAGTCTCATCGTAGTTAACTCCTTGAACTTGTCGGAAACTTCTTTGCGACAAGTCGAGCTTTATAAATGGTGACATTTACCATCAGTGTCTGTCTTCTTCTTAAAAGTCCATTTGTACTCAACGGCCTGCCGTTCAACGGGCAAGTCTACCAAAGTCCATACTTGGTTTTCATACATGGAACCTTTCTCGGATTTCATGGCTCCTAGCCATTTGTTGGAATCTGGGCCCACCATCGCTTCTTCATAGCTCGTAGGTTCACTGTTGTCTAACAACATGACCTCCAAGACAGGATTGACGTACCACTCAGAGGTGGTACGAGTTCTTGTCGGCCTACGAGGTTCGGTAGTAACTTGATCCGAAGTGTCATGATCATCATCATTAACTTCCTCTTCATTCGGTGTAGGCTCCATAGAAACATCTTTCTGCGTCGTGCTACCATCCAACTGAAGTGACGATTCAATAACCTCATCAAGTTCTACCTTCCTCCCACTCAATTCTTTCGAGAGAAACCCTTTCTCGAGAAAGGACCCATTTTTAGTAACAAACACTTTGCCTTTGGATCTGATATAGAAGGTATACCCATCTGTTTCCTTAGGGTATCCTATGAAGATGCATTTTTCCGCTTTGGGATCGAGCCTATCAGACATAAGCATCGCATTCCCAAATTCTGAGAAATGACAGCTTAGGTTTCTGCCAAACCAAAATTCATACGGTGTCATTTTCAACGGACTTAGATGGTGCCCTATTTAAAGTGAATGTAGTTGTCTCTAATGCATAACCCCAAAACAATTAGTGGCAAATCGATAAGAGACATCATAGTACGCACCATATCCAATAGGGCACGACTACAACGTTCGGACACACCATCACACTATGGTGTTCCAGGTGGCATGAGTTGTGAAACAACTTCCACATTGTCTTGAGTTGTATACCAAACTCGCAACTCAGATATTTACCTCCACGATCATATCGTAGACATTTTATCTTCTTGTCACGATGATCTCAAACTTCACTCTGAATTTGTTTGAACTTTTCAAACGTTTCAGATTTGTGTTTCATTAAGTAAATATCCCCATATCTACTCAAATCATCAGTGAAGGTAAGAAAATAGCGATATCCACCGCACGCTTCAACACTCATTGGATCGCTACATCAACATGTATCATTTCCAATAAGTCACTTGCCCCCTCCATCATATCAAAAAACGGGGTCTTAGTCATCTTGCCCAAGAGGCATGGCCCGCATGTCTCAACCGATTCGAAATCGAGTGAGTTAAAAGATCCATCAACATGGAGTTTCTTCATGCGCTTTATACCAATATGACTATGGCGGCAGTGCCACAAGTATGTGGTACTATCATTATTAACTTTGCATCTTTTGGCATCAATATTATGAACATGTGTAACACTACGATCGAGATTCAATGAACCATTCGCATTGGGTGCATGACCATTGAAGGTATTATTCATGTAAACAGAATAACCATTATTCTCTAACTTAAATGAATAACCGTATTGCAATAAACACGATCCAATCACGTTTATGCTCAACGCAAACACCAAATAACATTTATTTAGGTTCATCACTAATTCCGAAGGTAGAGAGAGCGTGCGATGGTGATCACATCAACCTTGGAAACACTTCCAACACACAACATCACCTCGCCCTTAGCTAGTCTCCGTTTACTCCATAGCTTATATTTCGAGTTACCAACATTTAGCAACTGAACCGGTATCTAATACCCAGGTGCAACAAGGAGTACTAGCAAGGTACAAATGAATAAAACGTATATCAAATATACTTCTGTTGACGTTGCCAGCCTTCTTATCTACCAAGTATCTAGGGCAGTTCCGCTTCAGTGACCGTTCTCCTCATAATAGAAGCACTCAGTCTTAGGTTTGGGTTCAACCTTGGGTTTCTTTACTGGAGCAACAACTGGCTTGCCATCCATGAAGTTTCCCTCCTTGCCCTTGCCCTTCTTGAAACTAGTGGTTTTACTAACCATCAACACTTGATGCTCCTTCTTGATTTCTACTTTCGCAGTGTCAAACATCGCGAATAGCTCGGGGGTCATTATTTCCATCCCTGGCATTTCATAGTTCATCACAAAGCTCTAGTAGCTTTGTGGCAGTGACTTGGAGAACTATGTCAACCACTATCTTATCTGGAAGATCAACTCCCACTTGATTCAAGCGATTGTAGCACCCAAACAATCTGAGCACATGCTCACCGATTGAGCTATTCTCCTTCATCTTGCAGGCAAAGAATCTTGTTGGAGGTCTCATACCTCTCAACACGGGCATGAGCCCGAGATCCCAATTTCAGCTCTTAGAACATCTCATATGTTCCGTGACGTTCAAAACGTTTTGGAGCCTCAATTCTAAGCCGTAATTCATGATGCATTGAACTGTCAAGTATTCATCAGAACGTGCCTGTCAGATGTTCACAACATCTACATATGACGCTTGAGGGGGTGGCGCAGCGAGCGGTGCATTAAGGACATAAGCCTTCTGTGCAGCAATGAGGACAATCCTCAGATCACGGACCCAGTCCGCATTATTGCTACCAATATCTTTCAATTCTATTTTCTCTAGGAACGTATAAAAACAAGGGAGCTACAGCGCGAGCTATTGATCTACAACATAATTTGCAAAGTCACTTTAACTATGTTCATGATAACGAGTTCAATTAATCATATTACTTAAGAACTCCCACTCAAATCAACATCCCTCAGATTGTCTAAGTGTGACATGATCCAAATCCACCAAGCCAAGTCCGATCATCACGTGAGATGAGGTGGTTTCAATGGTGAACATCTTCATGTTGATCATATCTACTATATGACTCATGTTCGACCTTTCGGTCTCTTGTGTTCCGAGGCCATGTCTGTACATGCTAGGCTCGTCAAGTTTAACCCGAGTGTTCCGCATGTGCAACACTAGCTTGCACCCGTTGTATGTGAACGTAGAGTCTATCACACCCGATCATCACGTGGTGTCTCGAAACGACGAACTTTCGCAACGGTGCACACTCGGGGAGAACACAATTTTATCTTGAAATTTTAGTGAGGGATCACCTTATAATGCTACCGTCGTCCTAAGCCAAATAAGATGCATAAAAGGATTAACATCACATGCAAATCATAAGTGACATGATATGGCCATGAACTTGTGCTTTTGATCTCTTTCTCCAAAGCACCGGCATGATCTCCATCGTCACCGGCATGACACCATGATCTCCATCATCTTAATCTCCATCAACGTGTCACCATGAGGTTGTCGCGCCGACTATTGCTTCTACAACTATTGCTAACTCATAGCGATAAAGTAAAGCAAAACGACGAAAATAAATTAAAGACAACCCTATGGCTCCTGCCGGTTGTCGTACTCATGGACATGCAAGTCGTGATTATCTATACATAACATGATCATCTCATACATCACATATATCTCATCATGTCATTGGCCATATCATATCACAACATACCCTGCAAAAACAAGTTAGACGTCCTCTAATTGTTGTTGCATGTTTTACGTCGCTGCTATGGGTATCTAGCAAAAACGATTCTTACCTACGCAAAACCACAACGGTGATACACAAATTGCTATTCAACCTTCTCAAGGACCGCCTTTGTCGAATCCGATCCAACTAAAGTGGGAGAGACAGACACCCGCCAGCCATCTTTATGCAACAAAGTCACATGTCAGTTGATGGAACCGGTCTCTCGTAAGCGTACGAGTAAGGTTGGTCCGGGCTGCTTCATCCCACAATACCGCTGAATCAAGAAAATACCAAGGGAGGAAGCAATCTGAATATCAATGCCCACAAACTCCTTTGTGTTCTATTCGTGATCTCATCTACGCATAGACCTAGCTCATGATGCCACTATTGGGAAACGTTGCATGGGAAACAAAAAATTTCCTACGCTCACGCAAGATCTATCCATGGTGATGAGCATCTACGAGAGAGAGAGAGTGGATCTACATACCCTTGTAGATCGCTAAGCGGGAAGCGTTAAGAAACGCGGTTGATGTAGTCGAACGTCTTCGCGATCCAAATCGCAAGCCGTCCCACGATCCAATCACGATCCGTCGCGATCTAGCGCCGAACGGACGGCACCTCAGCACACGTACAGCTCGATGAAGATCTCCACCTTCTTCATCCAGCAAGAGGGAGCGGAGAGGTAGTTGAGATCTCCAGCAGCACGACGGCGTGGTGGTGGTGATGGTGCAGTTATCCCGGCAGGGCTTCGCCTAAGCACTACCGGAATCTATTTGGTGGAGGAACTAGAGAATAGATAACTAGCACGTGGCCGTGGGTTTTGGGGCTCTATTCCTCTAGTATATATAGGAGGGAGGGGAAGGAGCAAGCCTTCCTAGGGTTTCCCCTAGGGGTCAGCCGAACCAGGGCAAGGAGGAGTCCAATCCACTTCCTACTAGGAAGTGGATTCATATTAGGAAGGAGTCCTATTCCTTCCTATCTCCACCTCTTTTCCTCTTGGGCATATGGGCCCTTATGGGGTTGGTTCCCCAGCCCATTAGGGGCTGGTGCGCCACCTCTTGGGCCCATGTGGCCCCCCGGGGTGGGTGGGCCCCACCCGGTGGACCCCCGGAACCCATTCGTCACTCCCGGTACACTACCGGAAATACCCGAAACCTTTCCGGAACCCAAATACCACTTTCCTATATATAAATATTTACCTCCGGACCATTCCGGAGCTCCTCGTAACGTCTGGGATCTTATCCGGGACTCTGAACAACCTTCGGTCACCAACACATATATCTCAATACTACCGAAACGTCACCGAACGTTAAGTGTGCAGACTCTGCGGGTTTGAGAACTATGTAGACATGACCGAGACACCTCTACGGTCAATAACCAATAGCGGGACCTGGATGCCCATATTGGTTCCTACATATTCCACGAAGATGTTTATCGGTTGAACCTATATGTCAAGGATTCAGTTAATCCCGTATGTTGTTCCCTTTGTTCTTCGGTATGTTACTTGCCCGAGATTCGATCATCGGTATCTCTATACCTAGTTCAATCTCGTTACCGGCAAGTCTCTTTACTCGTTCCATAATACAAGATCACGTGGCTAACTCTTTAGTCACTTTGCTTGCAAGGCTCATTGTGATGTTGTATTACCGAGTGGGCCTTGAGATACCTCTCCGTCACACGGAGTAATAAATCCCAGTCTTGATCCATGCCAACCCAACAGACATCCTCGGAGATACCTGTAGAGCATCTTTATAGTCACCCAGTTACGTTGCGACGTTTGATACACACAAGGTACTCCTCCGATGTCAGGGAGTTACATGATCTCATGGTCACAGGAACACATACTTGACATGCAGAAAACAATAGCAATAAACTGACATGATCATATGCTACGTTCATAGTTTGGGTCTTGTCCATCACATCATTCTCCTAATGACGTGATCCCGTTATCAAATGACATCTCATGTCTATGGCTAGGAAACCTTGACCATCTTCTATCAACGAGCTAGTCTACTAGAGGCATACTAGGGACACAGTGTTGTCTATGTAACCACACATGTATTTGAGTTTCGAATCAATACAATTATAGCATGGATAATAAAAGATTATCATGAACAAGGAAATATAATAATAACCATTTCATTATTGCCTCTAGAGCATATTTCCAACACATAGTTCTTTTGCTTGGACATTCCGAAGGAATGTGACCTCTTCCTTTGCACTTGTGGCATTGAAAGTCTCTGCTGCGTATAGAACTCTTTTCTGTAGGAGGAGCGAAGGATGCTCCTACTGTAAGTGGCGACCTTTTACCTTGATTGCAATAGCATATGAGGTAGTCGTCGAAACACGTGGGTGCCTAGGTGGAGCACCATCAAACTGAGAACCATATGGCTGTTGTGTTCGCTCCCATGAGGATGTGGTGGTGCGGCTTTGAAAAGAACGACCACGACCGTTAGGCATATGCTTCTGTAACAGCCCGAGACCGACGCTCTAGAAGATTCCCATTTTATTCCGTTGTCATCGTGCGATTCTTTTATTTGTCGCATTCATCATCGCATCATTCGCATCATCTGCATAGCGTCCTCACTCATTTTCAAAAACCACATCCGTTCGTAGTCGCCGGTTCTCTCCGTTCTTGTCGTTGGCCGTTTTGAGACCAACCACACACACACACACACCCGTGACATCGATAAAATATGTTTTTAAAGGTGCGCGAAAAATATTCTCGGATTGCGTCGAAAGTTGGCGTGCGATCTTAATATAGCGTAGCTAGAGCGCCTGCCAAATTTCATCGCAATCGGAGGTCATTTGATACCCAAACGGTCATTCGTAACGGCACCGTCAACGGTTTATTTATCAGACGTTTTTCGGTTTGGAAAAACCCTATCATGGGCCGCAATCTTCCCTCTCATCCCCACCTAGCCCATCTAGACAGCCCAACAACCACCTAGCTAGCCCCCTCCGCTTTCGGGCGTCCGATCAAGATCGAACGGTCCGAAAACGGTGCAAACTGCTAACCCTAGCTCCATTTGCTATAAAAGAAAGCCTCCCCTACCATTTTTAGACCCCCTCTCTCCCACCTCGAAAACCGCGCCACCAGCCACCTCCCACCTCTCCACCACCGCCACATGTCACCCTCCAGCGCCTCCCACCTCCCGAGCCCGCCGAAGCCCAGATCGGGGCCCGCCGTCGCCTCCCTGCGCGAGGATGGGGATATGTACCTAGGGTAGGGTCATAGGCCTGACCTGCATACCCTACCTAAGGACATTACCCCAGAAAAGTCAAGGACTACAAAGAGGTCACCGACTGAAATCATCAAGACATACAAGTCACTCGACAACATCCACTCGGAGACTTTCCTCATCCACTCGACGGTTACCTTTCACTCGGAAGACAATCAATCACTCGGTCGTATGGCTCACTCGGATATGCGAAGACTGACAGTCGACAAGGCAGTCGAAGCACCATCTGGCGTTACGGCATCAATGCCCCACTTTGTAACATAGGAGGTGAAGGGGTGGCGCACTCCATATAAGCTACCCCCCACCACTAGACTAAGGGGGCTTTTGGCTTCTACCTCTCTCTCTTTTCTACTAGTCTCCGGACTTAGCTCGGGCAGGGGATCCGTTCTCCACTCTCTCCCACACACATTGTAATCTCCGGATATATACTCAGATAAAACAAAGCCTCTCCGGAGCACGAGACGTAGGGCTGTTATCTCCACCGTGAGAGGCCCGAACTCGCTAAAACCACCGTGTCACCCATATGCATCTCGGTAGATCATGCTCCTTTACCCTACCCTCTTCGTACTGTCGGAATCGTTCCCACGACAGTTGGCGCCCACCGTGGGGCGTGGCATCTATCGAGCCATGGTGCAAATGGTTTTTTCTTCAATCTTCGGCAGCGGATCAACGATCATCGCCGGAGAAATTCACTGGGCATCGCGCCATTCATACAAACAAGAGGATCAGGGAAGTATCGATTCCGTCTAGTCTTTTTACAATCAACTATTTAACCATGAACTTGTCTTTTACTCCTGTAGGATCAGACATACACATACATGATTGATCATGAAGCTGAGGAGAAGAGAAGGAGACAGGGCATTTCCCATATTTTCTTGCCTTCTCACATGATCATCTTCAACGGCGACCAAAAAATGGGCCAACGGCGCGGTTCGTCCCGTCGTTTCTGGCCTCCTGTATGACGCTGTTGAGCTCCTGCACACACGGCCACCGGCGCGGTCCGTACCATCGTCTCCGGCCTCGTGTATGACGTCGCTGTCGGGCTCCTGTACGCGACCACCGGCGCGATCTGGTCCGTCATCTCCGGCCTTGTCTGCAACACCGTCGTCGAGCCCATGAACACGATCATCGGGCTAGTCGCACCCCCCGTGCGCGGCGACTCCTCCCGCTGACGTCCTCCACCCTGCTGCGACTTCCATGACGAAGGCACAAGCAACGGCGTGGCAATAAATCTGCATGCATAAAGCGATCCGCGGGGATGGGAAACTTCCGTTGCATGCACAACCGGCTTTAATTCTTGCTTAATTGGTTTTAACGCCTCGTGCATGCAGTCTAGCATGGATAACTCCTTCAATGCTAATTACCAGAGTTATTACTCTATGACGGTCCAAGGCTCCGAGCTCGGCACCACGTCAACGTCATCGTCAGCCGCTGCCTCCGTTGCATGGCGCCCATGGCCGTAAGCAGCCACCCGCCTCCGGACGAGGTTCACTCGGATAGAACCTGCCCAGTCGGATGGATCCTGTTCACTCAGCCGGACAACAAGCTTCAAATCGCATCTTCATCACCCCCTCCGACAATGGACACGCCGCGCTGGTTTCGTGCTAAATCCGCGGCAGCCGCCATGGCCGACCAGGGAGCTCTGCGCCCCACCTTCCACTTTCCTTCCAATCTTAATCCTTTTCATTTATGTCCTGCATGCAGGAGATAAATGGCCGTGGGAAAACGTCTATTACATGCATGAATGGCTTTAACTCTCGCTTAATTAGCGTTAACACCACTTGCATGCAGATTAATTCGGCGCTAGACGAGGGGAACTCCTCGCATGCACTTTGGATCATGTCTGCCTGCAAGTGATAAAGTTGCCTGCTTCCATCGGACGGGGCAGTGCTCGTGCGCTCGTGGGCACGTCCATGCCGAACCTCACCCGACCCTCCGAGCCCAGCACTCCGCGTCGACTTGCCTAGCCGGCCCACACCGACTGGATCGCAGCCCAGTTGTGGTGCCCTCGGACCAGCAGGTGCACTCGGATGAGGAGTCCATTCAGACGGCGCACACTTGGCTGTGAGGCCCTTGTTTTCACTTGGCCGGTTCGCCTTTTTCTACTCGACCGGCTAACATCCAGAACATCATCGACAACAACCACAATCGCGAACCTACGGAGTCAACCGCATCTTCATTGTTCGGGCGTTCTGCGCATCGTCATTCAGTCGGACGCTCCATCGCCACTCGGCGAGACACGTCTTCGACACTCGGCAGCTCCACGCATCGCCATTCAGTCGGACGCTCCATCGCCACTCGGCGAGACACGTCTTCGACACTCGATAGCTCCACGCATCGTCATTCAGTCGGACGCTCCATCGCCACTCGGCGAGACATGTCTTCGACACTCGACAGCTCCGCGCATCGTCATTCAGTCGGACGCTCCATCACCACTCGGCGAGGCACGTCTTCGACACTCGGCAGCTCCGCGCATCGCCATTCAGTCGGACGCTCCATCATCACTCGACAGCTCCGCGCGCCGTCACTTTGCTGCACGCTTCGTCGTCACTCGGCAACTTCGCGCATCACCATTCAGTTGGACGCTCCATCGTCACTCGGCAGCTCCGCACGCCGTCACTCAGCTCCACGCATCGTCATTCAGTCAGACGCTCCATCGCCACTCGGCGAGACACGTCTTCGACACTCGACAGCTCCGCGCATCGTCATTCAGTCGGACGCTCCATCGCCACTCGGTGAGACACGTCTTCGACACTCGGCAGCTCCACGCATCGCCATTCAGTCGGACGCTCCATCGTCACTCGGCAGCTCCGCACGCCGTCACTCAGCTCCGCACATCGTCATTCAGTCGGACGCTCCATCGCCACTCGGCGAGACACGTCTTCGACACTCGGCAGCTCCACGCATCGCCATTCAGTCGGACGCTCCATTGTCACTCGGCAGCTCCGCATGCCGTCACTCAGCTCCGCGCATCGTCATTCAGTCGGATGCTCCATCGCCACTCGGCGAGACACGTCTTCGACACTCGGCAGCTCCACGCATCGCCATTCAGTCGGACGCTCCATCGTCACTCGGCAGCTCCGCACGCCGTCACTCTACTGCACGCTCCGTCGTCACTCGGCAGCTCCGTTCATCGCCACTCGGCGAGACACGTCTTCGTCACTTGGCCACCCCGTGCATCGCCACTCAGTTGGACGTGTCTACTTCGCTCGATCGCCCTGCGCGTCGTCAGACAGCTAAGTCATTAAGCTTCAGCCTTGCTGGTATGTCTTGTCAGTACATGAGGCTCGAGAGATTGATGACCCATCCCAGTGATGATAACGTCTAGAAGAACTGTGTCTTCGATGGCTGTTGAAGGGCTGGGCGGCTTAGGATCATCCCTTGTAGGACTTTCAGTTGCCGTGTCATGATCAGCCGGCTCAGAGGGCTGATGAGTATCTTCAGGTGCATCTTTCATAATTTCAGTAGGTTCCACATGAGTTGCAGGGGAGTCCGGCTTAGCAATTTCCGGCTCTTGGGCGGTAGGAGCAGCGGTAGACCCGCCGGTTTTCCTTCGTTTTGCTTGAGCTCTGAAAAACAGAAGAATTATTGCATAAATAACAAGGACGATAGAAAGGGATGATGCAGATACAAAGGTACGCACTCCGGGTTGATCTTCAGAGGAGGCAGCTTAGTCGCAGTGGAATCACCGGACGAAGGGGGCGTTTCCTGAAAGCAGTTAAGACAATACAAAGCAGAGTAAGGTTACAATGCAAGATTGTTAAAACTGACCTTAGTTAAAAGAGTACCTCAGCTGGCCGTTTCCGCGGAGCCGGAGAATTCGATAACCCGGCCACAAGATCTTCAGAGCCGGCGCTTCGGGTCTGACGTCGGGAGTTGTGTTGTTGCTTTTTCAAAAGAAAATTGGGGTCTAAATGAGCAAGAGGATGAGAAAAGGGGACTTTTCGGATGACCCGCCGTATTTTCTCTGGTGGAAGGTTTTCTGAGTCAGAGGAAATGTAGGTTACCTCAGGGGCGTCTGCATGGCTTGTTTCCGTTTCCTCCTGCGGATAATTGTTTTCAATAAGTTGCATAAAGAGACGGCCAAGGGGGTCAAGTTCTACCTCTGAGTCGTCAAGCTCAGGCGGCTCCTGAGCGGCAGTTTTCTTCTTATGGCCGCGGGCTTTCACTTTAGGCTTCCTCACAGGAGGGTTATATTTCTTCTTCCAGAAAGGAGAGCCGGCATGTGCATAAGCCGCCAAAGAAGATTAAAAGGTGCAAGGTAAAAGGTTAGGACAAGAATGGCCAATTCTGTAGAAAAGAATTTCTTACAGCTGGAGCCGGGTTCTTGGCGCAAAAGGGCTTCAACCCAGTCTTGTTGCAAATCTCTTGTTTCTCGCCAAGAAGTGACTTGACGGAAGTATTGATGTCTTGTTCTGTCAGAGGGGTGGCATTGAAGCAGAGTGAGTCATTGGGTTCACCCGTAAATTCATGCATGAGTCGGTCACGCCGGCTCAGTGGCAAGATTTTCCAAGAAACCCAGCAGCGGGTTAAGTCGACGTCAGTTAAGCCGTTCGCTAGTAAGGCCCTGATCTTCGCGAAGGCCGGAGCATACTTCGCTCGTTCTGCGGCGGACATCCGGTCCGGGAGTTCGGTGTAGCAAAGCCGGGTGGGACGATAACCCGGCAGTGGATTCTCTTCTTCAGGAGAAGTGTCCTTGCAGTAGAACCAGGTCTTGTTCCAGTCCTTGGGGCGGCTGGTAAGAGAGCTGCTGGATAGGGCAAATCTCTCCGTCGCTGGATAGACACGCCGCCAAGCTCCAAACTTGGCCCAGCCGCCACTTCAGTTTGGCGATTGACGTAGTAGTAGTCACGGAAGAGATCAACAGACGGCTCTTCTTGCAAGTAAACTTCACATAACACTTGGAACTGACACATGTTGGTGACAGAGTTTGGACCTATATCTTGAGGATGAAGCTTGAAGAAATGAAGAACGTCTTGGAAATTTTTTGACCCGGGTGGGCTAAATCCACGAAGGAGATGATCAGTGAACACAATAACTTCTCCTTCCTGAGGAGTCGGTCTGATTTCTGACCCTGGAACCCGCCAGTGTATAACGTCCTGAGCCGGCAAAATACCCGACTCTACGAAGTCAAGTAGAAGCTGTTCGGTGACTCCAGAGCTGACCCAATCACAAGACGAAGGTGCTCTTGACATAATGGCGGGTTAAGCTGCGAAGGCACGGAGTATGGCGGGTTAGAAAAATGTTCAATAGTCAAGGCAACTATGGTCAGTATAATGGTGAGGTGTTAAGCCGCCAAAATATTTTTTCGGAGAGCCGCCAATGTCATGGCGGGTTAGGTGGACAATGTGATCCTGGAAAATACGGATAAGTGCGGATAAACAGGTTTCACATATTGTCTCTATAGCTGCAAGATCTACGGGTGAAGGTAAAATGAAACATATTCAAAAACCTAAAAAGACAGAAGAAGAACAGGCGGACAGCACGCGGTGGAGATTGCTATGCAGATCCAAAGCAAGTGGGCATTGGCATTAAAAGGATAACCGCAATGGATAGACAGTATTATGGGATGCAAAGTGATGCTTGGTGGTCTATACTATGAAGAACACTGATGAACAGCGATGAACATTAGAGAAACCCGATGAACTCGGGAGATCTTAATGGGGACAACTGCAGATTCAACAAGGGCTGAAAATGATACCTTGCGGATGCGGACGGGCCGGCGAAACTCTGGTCCGATTCAGGTTGATGCAGCGGCCGGCGTTGAGGGTGACAGTGAGGTCCGGTCGGGGGCGGTGGAGCTCTGGAGGCGAAGCTGACTGAGGGAGGAAGAAGACAGAGGAGGCGGAGAAAGGAAAGAAGGCACCACGTGTCCCTATTTATGAGATGGGAGGGCAACAGTGCGCGCGAAAATCGAGGAGGCACAGTGATGATTGGCCAAAGAAGGCGCCTCGATTTTCGGGCCGACCCTTCAATGAGAGGATCCGTTGCCAACGTCACAGAATCTTTTCAGAATATTCAATATGACGTCACGGCGGGTTATCAGTTTTCTTTTCAGGTGACAGAAATGTGAGACTCGCCGCCAAGTGAGTTTGAAGATTGACATGAGCAGGCTCAAATCAACCTGGGGCCTAATGTTGGGGATATAACCCCGTGGTAAGACCCGCCCAGGAGGGGCTGGGTCATACCTGGCGGCTCTCCGCCCAGATCTTTAAAGTGGGCCGGAATATGAAGGCCAGGCCGCGTGGCGGCTTACCAGACGGGCCAAGACGAAGGCCCAGAGACAGAAGATGGAGTAAAGACCCAGGCGGTTAAGCCGCCCGGAGACGGCTTGCCCAAGACGGCAAGGCGGCTTAGAGACAGGATTGAATACGTTGTATGAGTCGGTTTGAGACTCGTGTAACCCAGGGACTTGACCTCCTATATAAAGGTGAGACCCTGGGGCAGCTTAGAAAAAAACCAATCAATCGAGAACTAGGTCAAGCGAATCCGCTCCCTTGTAATCGATATTCCAAGCAATACAACACAAGCAGGACGTAGGCTTTTACCTCTTCTTGAGGGGCCGAACCTGGGTAAACTCGTGTCCCTCGTCTCGACCAACCCCTATGAGTCCACCGCCTTAGCGATGGCCTCGAACCTAAGTCTTCGGACATCTGCTGTGACAAAACAACGATAATAAGCCTCTAACCCCTCCACATCCTAGCAAACCATTGTTTGGCTATGTTACCGCTTGCTCCGCCCTTCTTATAGCATTGCTAGTTGCAGGTGCAATTGTTTCCAGCTATCACAATATTATTGCTATTTAATTTAATGCACATATATACTTGGTAAAGGGTGGAAGGCTTGGCCTTTTGCTCGGTGTTTTGTTCCACTCTTGCCGCCCTAGTTACTTGTGTACCGGTGTTATGTTCCATAATTGAGCGCTCCTAACATGCTCGGGGTTGTTATGGGGACCCCCTTGATTTTTGTTTTAGGATAAAACTTGTCTGGCAAGGCACAACATTGGTACTACATTTGCCTAATAACAACTAAAATTGCATAGGGACCCGCCGGCACCCGCGGATCTTTAATCAACAACCCGGGCCAGTGCTCCTCATGAGTGTTGGTCCAAACTAGAGCACCGTGCGAGGCCAACCCGGGGCAACTCGGGAGATGTCTATCAGGCCACCGTATGCTTCGCTTATCCGTCGTGTCCTGAGAATGAGATACTCGGCTCCTATCGGGTTCGTCGACACGCCGGGCGGTCTTGCTGGACTTGCTTTACCTTTCTCGAACGTCTTGTGCGAGGAATTCTGATACTTTGGACTATCTCGAGGTTGAGGTTTTCCAATGGAATTTCCTAGGAAATCACGGTTTCGTGGTCGAGGTTATTCCCGCGGCGTGTGGTTAGTTTGTGATGGATGAGTTGGAGCACCCCTGCAGGGTTAAATCTTTCGGAAAGCCATGCCTGTGCTTATGTGGCAACTTGGAAACTTTGTTTAACACCCGGTCATAGCAAACTTGAAGTAAACTCAAATAAAATACACCAACCATGTGAGTAACCGTGAATGTCTCTTCTCGTGAGTCCTTATCCGAGAGAGAACACGGTGGGGTTATGTTTGACTCGTAAGTAGGTGTTCAGGATTTCTTAGAGATCATTGCTAGTTCACGTCTGTTTATGCGACAATCATCCCCCTTTATTCTTGTACTCGTAAGTTAGCCACTCAAATAAATGCTTAGTGCTTGTTGCAGCCTCACCACTTAACCATACCTCACCCATTAAGCTTTAATAGTCTTGATACCCTTGGAAATGAGATTGCTGAGTCCCCGTGGCTCACAGATTACTACAACAACAGTTGCAGGTACAGGTAATGCGATGATTTGACGTGAGTGCGATGCTTGTTTGATTTGGAGTTCTTCTTCTTCTTCTTCTTCTTCTTCTTCTTCATCGATCTAGGATGGGTTCCAGGCGGCAGCCTGGGATGGCAAGGATGGATGTCATTTTATCATTTGATTTCGTCCATAGCCGGACCCTGCTCTTCTGTATGATGATTGTTATGTTATTGTATTGATGTGATATTGATGTAGCTTGTGGCGAGTGTAAGCCAATTCCATATACTCATCTCTTCTTTACATGTACTTGTAATGATATCCATTCTTGCGAAACAACGAGATGCGCTTCTATCCCTGTCGAGGCCCTCGTGCCAAAATAAGGATAGGGTCGCATCTTGGGCGTGACAAGGTGGTATCAGAGCCTGTACTGACCTAGGAGCCCCCTATTGATCGAACTTGGCCGAGTCGAGTCTAGTGAAAAACTATTTTGAGTCTAGTTATATATCGGAGAGTAGGATTCTTTTTACTCCTCTTCTATGCTCTGGTGAGGAATTACGACTTAGGAATTTTGATTCTACTCCTCTTCTCGTTCAAATTTTTTTTAGGATCACGCGGGTATTTTGGAAACTATATGATGCCAATGTGAAGGAATTCTATCTTGGTGCCTCCTGTCATCAAGGAGTAGAGCTCCGAGGGATTTTTGCACATCATTATCATTCAGTTTCCTTAGTATCTCAGGACGGAGGATATTCGAAATTGCTTCAATACTAGTAGTGGCGAGAGGAGTCCGGCATCCCCAGTACTGGTGGAGAGAGTTCGGATGTACTGCCATACTTAGTATCGTTGTGATTACGAGTGTCTGAGGTAGACGAGTTTGCGGAGTTTCTTGGATTATGGTGTGTAAGGTTGCGGGTGCAATTGTAGCTGATTACCTTGGGTACGTTCCTGGGTCCGCAACACGAATCGCATAAACAAGAAAGACTTCGGAAATTCTTAGGTGGGAATTCAAGTAGTTTACCTAGGATTATCCTTTCGACAAATGCAAATGGGTTTGTATTTGTTTCCGGCTTAATTCTCAACCTCATCCTTTGTTTTGTTGGAGTATGGTAATTCAAGTTGCTTCGATGTCAAGTGGTGATTTCAAATCTTTCCTAACCGGTGTGTTTCTCATCAAGATAATTCAACCCTCTCCAATATTTGCAAGATCAATCCTCGTATTTCTTTCCGGAGTTCATCTCATCGGTATCAAGTTGTCTTTGTTTTTCCCCGCCCTCCCGCCCTTTTTCTTCAACAATTAAACTCTCATCCAAGTGCCCTTCTTTTCATGAAATGCTTCCGCTATCTTTCTTCTGTATCGTATCCGATGATTCATTGTGAAGATCCTCAAGTGCTAAGTTCATCATTCTTCGTCTCCATTTTCTTCCCCGGTGGATTCATTCAAGATCTCGGTGTTCATCGTATCCTTTTCTTTCGTTAAATGATTTCCCATGTTGGAAGTTCTTATCCAAGCCTCTCTTGGTTATTCATCTCTCTATTCTATCCGGAGTTTTCGGCATATCTCAGAAGATCCGTGTTTCTGACAAAGCCTTTCAAATTATTTCGAGGTTCTCACCTCATCAAGTTCTTAATTTATACCGGTGCAATTTCCTTCCTAACCTATCATTTCAACGGAGTTTTTCTTTGAGTGGGCCCATAACCCACAGGTTTTCCCCAGGATCTTACCTGGCTCTTCTAATCTTTTCTGGAGGTGTCCTCAAGTTCTTTTCAATGTGACGTAAGAATGGATTCCATTAGTCATATTCCTTTTCCAAGATCGCTTCAAATTATTTCATCGTAGACTCAACCTTTTCTTATTCATTGTCCTGGAGTTCTCAGTAATTCTTGGTGGAGTTTCTCGTCATCATTCTCAGAGTTGAAGACCGAAGTAGAGTTTCTCTTAAATCTTTGTCCGTTCTCAAAGATTCATGGTTTCAGTTTGTCGTTATCCTCTCTAATTGTTTTCCATCATGAGTAATTCTTTCCATATCTATCCGGAGCATTTCAAAGTTGTTTTCATTTCTCGATCCTCCGAAGGTCATCATTTCAAAAGATTTCTTTGTCCTTAGCTTTCAGCTTTCGTTCTCCAATTCTTCTCAATTGTTGTCCCTTCATTAGGATCTCAATTATTTCGGCGCGTTGTTCAAGTTTCTATTAGGCAAATCTTGATCTCTTTATTCTCAGGTATTTCCATTCGTTTCAATTCTCACCGGTGGTTCGTTGAAGACTTCTTTAAGTTTGTGCTCTATATCTCTCTCTCTTCTATCCTTTTCAAGAAGAATAAGTAGTATGCATAATCCGTTGCTTGTCATCAATTTAACTTGATGAAGGATAAGCATAACATAATTCTTATTCTTGTTTTATCAAGTTGATTTCAATCCTTCTTCCGGAGTTGTTCATGATATCAATTCTTGGTTCTAAGTTGTTCATCTTTTCCTTTTCCAGAGTTCCATGTTTTCTCAAGCATCTCGTCATGAAGCTTCATCTAATCTTGGAGGTCATAATCTTATTCTTTCCAGCCTTCATTTATTTTGATCATTCTTTTGCTTACGGAGGTCCTCATGGTGGTTCTTCAAGTATTTAATTCCTTCTCGAAGTTTTCTTTAAGATTCTTGTGGTAGTTTCTCAAGTATTCTTTATCTTGCATTTCAAGTGCAATTCTTTCTCCCTTATTTTTTGAGATGGTGTTATAGCATTCTTGATTCATGAGGAGTCTCGAAGAGTAGTTGACAAGAATGACATATGTAAAGCCATCATCTTCCTCATTGGAGCTATCTTGGATGGGATTTCACCTAAAGCATTTCGTTAGGATTGTTGCCATCATGGTGCTCATCAATGATCTGAGTTTCAATGTATCCTCTTGGTGAAAGAAGGTTTGCATATCTTGTTTCTCCCAAGCAACCGATTGTTTTCGTTTGTGGCCGGTTGTCACCTCATAATTTTGAGTTGTTTTCCATAGGCCCATAACAAGTTTTTCTTTTCGTTGTTGATGTTCCAACAACTTCGTTCAATCATTCTTTCTAAGGATGCTTTTCTAATTCCATGGCGGTATAAGTTGTCTTTTTCTTCTTCGTTCTTTTCCTTCCATCAATCTAGCTTCTATTATTTTGTTCCGGAGGTGTTGTGATGTTGCTCTCTTCGACCATCTTCTCATTTTGTTAAGATCATGTTCTCGTCTTGATATCGATGTAACAGGAGCACTAGTAGAAAACAGGGCACTAGTCCCGGTTCTAGAACCGGGACAAACCAAACGGGACTAATGCCCAAAACCTTTAGTCCCGGTTTGCTTACGAACCGGGACCAAAGGGGCTCCACGTAGCCTCTGCGGGGCGCCCAGGTAGGAACACCAACCGGGACTAAAACGCAATGATATGTCCATTTTGCATCATGCTTTTATATTGATATTTATTGCATTATGGGCTGTTATTACACTTTTTTGGCACAATACTTATGCCTTTTCTCTCTTATTTTACAAGGTTTACATGAGGAGGGAGAATGCCGGCAGCTGGAATTCTGGACTGGAAAAGGAGCAAATATGAGAGACCTATTCTGCACAACTCCAAAAGTCCTAAAAATCTACGGAGAATTGTTTTGGAATATATATAAAATATTGGGCGAAGAATATACCAGGAGGGACCCACCAGGCAGTCACAAGCCAGGGGGGCGCGCCCTACCCCCCTGGGCGCGCCCCTGTGGCTTGTGACCCACCTGGCAGGCCTCCGGTGCCCATCTTCTGCTATATGGAGGGTTTTGACCTGGAAAAAATCATAAGAGAGCTTTCTGGATGAAGCTCCGCCGTCTCGAGGCGGAACTTGGACAGAACCAATCTAGGGCCCCGGCGGAGCTGTTCTGCCGGGGAAACTTCCCTCCCGGAGGGGGAAATCAAAGCCATCGTCATCACCAACGATCCTCTCAACGAGAGGGGGTCAATCTCCATCAACATCTTCACCAGCACCATCTCCTCTCCAAACCCTAGTTCATCTCTTGTATCCGATCTTTGTCTCAAAACCTCAGATTAGTACCTGTGGGTTGCTAGTAGTGTTGATTACTCCTTGTAGTTGATGCTAGTTGGTTTACTTGGTGGAAGATCATATGTTCAGATCCTTAATGATCATTAATACTCCTCTGATTATGAACATTAATATGCTTTGTGAGTAGTTACGTTTGTTCCTTAGGACATGGGATAAGTCTTGTTATAAGTAATCATGCGAATTTGGTATTCGTTCGATATTTTGATGAGATGTATGTTGTCTCTCCTCTAGTGGTGTTATGTGAACGTCGACTACATGACACTTCACCATTGTTTGGGCCTAGAGGAAGGCATTGAGAAGTAATAAGTAGATGATGGGTTGCTAGAGTGACAGAAGCTTAAACCCTAGTTTATGCGTTGCTTCGTAAGGGGCTGATTTGGATCCACATGTTTCATGCTATGGTTAGATTTATCTTAATTCTTATTTCGTAGTTGCGGATGCTTGCGAGAGCGGCTAATCATAAGTGGGAGGCTTGTCCAAGTAAGGACAGCACCCAAGCACCGGTCCACCCACATATCAAATTATCAAAGTAACGAACGTGAATCATATGAGCATGATGAAAACTAGCTTGATAGAAATTCCCATGTGTCCTCGGGAGCGCTTTGCTTTACATAAGAGTTTGTCCAGGCTTGTCCTTTGCTATAAAAAGGATTGGGCCACCTTGCTGCACCTTTGCTACACTTGTTACTTGCTACTTGTTACGAATTATCTTATCACAAAACTATCTGTTACCGATAATTTCAGTGCTTGCAGAGAATACCTTACTGAAAACCGCTTGGCATTTCCTTCTGCTCCTCGTTGGGTTCGACACTCTTACTTATCGAAAGGACTACGATAGATCCCCTATACTTGTGGGTCATCAAGACTCTTTTCTGGCGCTGTTGCCGGGGAGTGAAGCGCCTTTGGTGAGTGGAAGTTGGTAAGGAAAATTTTATATATTGTGCTGAAATTTACTGTCACTTGTTACTATGGAAAATAATCCTTTGAGGGGCTTGTTCGGGGTATCTTCACCTCGACCGAAAGCACAAAGATATGCTCCTCAACCTACTGCACCTACTGAAAATATTTATTATGAAATTCCTTCGGGTATGATAGAGAAACTGCTAGCTAATCCTTATGCAGGAGATGGAACACTACATCCTGATTTGCATCTAATCTATGTGGATGAAGTTTGTGGATTATTTAAGCTTGCAGGTTTGCCCGAGGATGATGTCAAGAAGAAGGTCTTTCCTTTATCTTTGAAGGAGAAGGCATTGACATGGTATAGGCTATGTGATGATATTGGATCATGGAACTACAACCGATTGAAATTGGAATTTCATCAGAAGTTTTATCCTATGCATCTGGTTCATCGTGATCGGAATTATATTTACAATTTTGGCCTCGTGAAGGAGAAAGAATCGCTCAAGCTTGGGGGAGGCTTAAGTCAATGTTATACTCATGCCCCAATCATGAGCTCCCAAGAGAAATTATTATTCAGAATTTTTATGCTCGGCTTTCTTGTAATAATCAATCCATGCTCGATACTTCTTGTGTTGGTTCCTTTATGAAGAAAGATATTGAATTCAAATGGGACTTATTGGAAAGAATTAAATGCAACTCTGAAGATTGGGAACTCGACGAAGGTAATGAGTCAGGTATAAACCTTAAGTTTGATTGTGTTAAATCCTTTATAGACACCGATGCTTTTCGTGAATTGAGCACTAAATATGGACTTGACTCTGAGATAGTAGCTTCTTTCTGTGAATCTTTTGCTGCTCATGTTGATCTCCCTAAGGAGAAGTGGTTTAAATATCATCCTCCCATTAAAGTGAAAGTAGTTGAACCTATTAAAGTTGAAGAAAAAACCATTACTTATAATGTTGATCCTGTTGTTCCTACCGCTTATATTGAGAAACCACCTTTCCCTGTTAGGATAAAGGAACATGCTAAAGCTTCAACTGTGGTTCATAAGAGTTGTACTAGAACACCTATGCCCCTTGAACAAATTAAAGTTGAACCTAGTGTTGCTATGGTTAAAGATCTCTTGGTTGATAATATTGATGGGCATGTCATTCATTTCTGTGATGAAGCTGCTAGAATTGCTAGACCTGATGCTAAAGATAAATGTAGACCTGTTGTTGGCATGCCTGTTGTTTCTGTTAAAATAGGAGATCATTGTTATCATGGCTTATGTGATGTGGGTGCTAGTGTGAGTGCAATTCCCTTCACCTTATATCAAGAAATTATGAATGATATTGCACCAGCTTAATTAGAGGAAATTGATGTTACCATTAAGCTGGCTAATAGAGACACTATTGCACCAATTGGGATTGTTAGAGATGTTGAAGTCTTGTGTGGGGAAATAAAGTATCCTACTGATTTTCTTGTTCTTGGTTCCCCACAAGATGATTTTTGTCCCATTATATTCGGTAGACCCTTCTTGAATACTGTTAATGCTATGATTGATTGTGAGAAAGAAACTGTTACTGTAAGTTTTGGGGATGTGTCTCATGAGTTCAATTTCTCTAAATTTCGTAGACAACCCCATGATAAGGAATTGCCTAGTAAAGATGAAATTATTGGTCTTGCTTCCATTGCTGTGCCTCCTACTGATCCTTTAGAACAATATTTACTAGACCATGAAAACGATATGCATATGAATGAAAGGAATGAAATAGATAAGATTTTCTTTGATCAGCAGCCTATTTTGAAACACAACCTGCCTGTTGAAATACTTGGGGATCCTCCTCCACCCAAGGGTGATCCCGTGTTTGAGCTTAAACAATTGCCTGATACTCTGAAATATGCTTATCTTGATGAAAAGGAGATATATCCTGTTATTATTAGTGCTAACCTTTCAGAGCATGAAGAAAAGAGACTATTGAAAACTTTGAGGAAGCACCGTGCTGCTATTGGATATACTCTTGATGATCTTAAGGGCATTAGTCCCACTCTATGTCAGCATAAAATCAATATGGAGCCTGATGCTAAACCAGTTGTTGATCACCAACGACGGTTGAATCCTAAAATGAAAGAAGTGGTAAGAAATGAAATACTAAAGCTTCTGGAGGCAGGTATAATTTATCCTATTGCTGATACTAGATGGGTTAGTCCCGTTCATTGTGTCCCTAAGAAAGGAGGTATTACCGTTGTTCCTAATGATAAAAATGAATTGATCCCGCAAAGAATTGTTACAGGATATAGAATGGTAATTGATTTTAGGAAATTAAATAAAGCTACTAGGAAAGATCATTACCCTCTACCTTTTATTGATCAAATGCTAGAAAGACTATCCAAACACACACATTTTTGCTTTCTAGATGGTTATTCTGGTTTCTCTCAAATACCTGTGTCAAAAGAGGATCAAGAAAATACCACTTTTACTTGTCCCTTCGTTACCTTTGCTTATAGACGTATGCCTTTTGGTTTATGCAATGCACCTGCTACTTTTCAAAGATGCATGATGGCTATATTCTCTGACTTTTGTGAAAAGATTGTTGAGGTTTTCATGGATGATTTTTCCGTTTACGGAACTTCTTTTGATGATTGCTTGAGCAACCTTGATCGAGTTTTGCAGAGATGCGAAGAAACTAATCTTGTCTTGAATTGGGAAAAGTGCCACTTTATGGTTAATGAAGGTATTGTCTTGGGGCACAAAATCTCCGAAAGAGGTATTGAAGTTGATAAAGCTAAAGTTGATGCTATTGAAAAAATGTCGTGTCCTACGGATATCAGAGGTATACGAAGTTTCCTTGGTCATGTTGGTTTCTATAGGAGGTTTATTAAAGACTTATCTAAGATTTCTAGGCCTCTCACTAATCTTTTGCAAAAAGATGTTCCATTCGTTTTTGATGATGATTGTGTAGAAGCATTTGAAATTCTTAAGAATGCCTTGATTTCCGCACCTGTTGTTCAACCACCTGATTGGAACCTACCCTTTGAAATTATGTGTGATGCTAGTCATTATGCTGTTGGTGTTGTTCTAGGACAAAGAGTTGATAAGAAATTAAATGTTATCTATTATGCTAGTAAAACTCTAGACAGTGCTCAAAGAAACTATGCCACCACCGAAAAGGAATTTTTAGCGGATGTGTTTGCTTGTGATAAGTTCAGACCTTATATTGTTGATTCCAAAGTAACTGTTCACACCGATCATGCTGCTATTAAATACCTTATGGAAAAGAAAGATGCTAAACCTAGACTTATTAGATGGGTTCTTCTGCTACAAGAATTTGATTTGCATATTATTGATAGAAAGGGTGCTGATAACCCCGTAGCAGATAACTTGTCTAGATTGGAGAATGTTCTTGATGACCCACTACCTATTGATGATAGCTTTCCTGATGAACAATTAGGTGTCATAAATGCTTCGCGTAATGCTCCATGGTATGCTGATTATGCTAATTACATTGTTGCTAAATTTATACCGCCTAGTTTCACATACCAACAAAAGAAAAAGTTCTTCTATGATTTAAGACATTACTTTTGGGATGATCCACACCTTTATAAAGAAGGAGTAGATGGTGTTATTAGACGTTGTGTACCTGAGCATGAACATGAACATATCCTACGCAAGTGTCACTCCGAGGCCTATGGGGGACACCACGCTGGAGATAGAACTGCACACAAGGTATTACAATCTGGTTTTTATTGGCCTACTATCTTCAAGGATGCTCATAAGTTTGTCTTGTCTTGTGATGAATGTCAAAGAATTGGTAATATTAGTAGACGTCAGGAAATGCCTATGAATTATTCTCTTGTTATTGAACCATTTGATGTTTGGGGTTTTGATTATATGGGACCTTTTCCACAGTCCAACGGGTATACTCATATTCTAGTTGCAGTTGATTATGTTACTAAGTGGGTAGAAGCTATTCCAACTTGTAGTGATGATCATAACACTTCTATTAAAATGCTTAAAGAAGTTATTTTCCCTAGATTTGGAGTCCTCGGATATTTAATGACTGATGGTGGTTCACACTTTATTCATGGTGCTTTCCGTAAATTGCTTGCTAGTATGATGTTAATCATAGAATTGCATCTCCATATCATCCTCAGTCTAGTGGTCAAGTAGAATTGAGCAATAGAGAAATTAAATTGATCTTGAAGAAGACTGTTAATAGATCCAGAAAGAATTGGTCTAAGAAACTTGATGATGCATTATGGGCTTATAGAACTGCTTACAAAAACCCTATGGGTATGTCTCCGTATAAAATGGTTTATGGTAAAGCATGTCACTTACCTCTTGAACTAGAACATAAAGCTTATTGGGCAATCAAAGAGCTCAACTATGATTTCAAACTTGCTGGTGAGAAGAGGTTATTTGACATTAGCTCACTTGATGAATGGAGAACCCAGGCCTATGAGAATACTAAGTTGTTTAAAGAAAAGGGTAAGAGATGGCATGATAAAAGGATATAAAAGCGTGAATTCAATGTAGGTGATCATGTATTGTTATACAATTCTCGTTTAAGATTTTTTGCAGGAAAACTTCTCTCCAAATGGGAAGGGCCTTACATTATCGAGGAAGTGTACCATTCCGGTGCCATCAAGATCAACAACGCCGAAGGCACAAATCCTAAGGTGGTAAACGGGCAAAGAATCAAACATTATATCTCAGGTACTCCCATAAATGTTGAAACCAATATTATTAATACCATAACTCCGGAGGAGTACATTAGGGAGACGTACCAGAACGTTTCAGACTCCGAAAAGGAATAGGTATGTGGTACGGTAAGTAAACCGACTCCAAAACTTTTTCAACACCAATTTTTCTCCGTTTTGGAATATTTAGAAAATTAGGAAAATTTAAAGTAGTCCGAAAAGTGCACGAGGAGGCGACAAGCCAGGGGGCCGCGCCCTACCCCCCTGGGCGCGCCCCTGTGGCTTGTGGCCACCTCGTGTACCCTCCGGACTCCGTTTTCTTGTGGTGTACTCTTTAAGGTCGGTAAAAATTCATTATATAATCTCCCGAAGGTTTTGACCTTCGTATCACAACAATACCCCTTGTTTTCGTTTTGAGCTGTTTCTGCAGCAGATTAAGAGCAATATGTCGTCCCAAGATTCAGATGGGGAGAGCTATATATCGCATTATCTTGCCAATCCCAAGCTCTATGGGGACTTAGATCCTTATGGATTGTTCTCAGAGGAGGAACAAGAAGGCAAGTGTGAGGAAGAAACCTCGGATGGAGAGGAGATCCCCCTGCCTCGACCAGGAGATATGCACGTGGAGTTCAGGAAATCGAGCCTTCCAAACACAAGGAGGAAACCCAAGGTTCTATTTATCCCTTCTCGTTTCCTGCAGGAAAGCAAGCAAGAATTATGTCAAAGGATATTGAAGCTCGAGCAGGAAGTAGACGACCTGAGGGAACAGAATTTTATGCTTAGGAGGAAACTAGACAAGCTTCCAACCTCGTCAACAACTCCAACACCACCACCTCCGAAGCAAGACAACTAAACACATGGGTATGGGCACTCCCCTTGGCTTGTGCCAAGCTTGGGGGAGGTGCCCCGGTATCGTATCACCATCACATCTGTTACTTTTATTGTTTTTCTTAGTCCGATCCTTTTGGTTATATCTTGATCTAGTAGAATAAAGTTTTTAGTGTGATCTAGTTTTGAGTTTTGCTTTATGTTCCCCCTATGTAAGCAAGTCCGAGAGTTATATAATAAAGAGTAGTTTTGAGTTGAGGGCTTTGCTTGCTTGTTATGATCTTGAGAAAAAGAAATAGAAAGAAGTATAGAATAAAATCAAAGAATATATATGATGATCTTATGGGGGGGTGATGACTTCACATATAAGAAGTATGTCGATTGAAATTTGTTGTGAGTTAACAAACATAGCTATTGGTCATTGTTGCAATTAAAAGGAAGTAATAAAGAAAGAGAGGTTCACATATAAATATATTATCTTGGACATCTTTTATGATTGTGAGCACTCATTAAAATATTATATGCTAAAAAGTTGATGTTGGACAAGGAAGACAACATAATGGTTTATGTTTGCTTATTTCCAAATAGAAGTTATATGGTTATAGATCCTTCAACATGTGACGCTTGCTTCCACCCCATATCAGCTAAAACTTCCGCACCAAGTAGAGATACTACTTGTGCATCCAAACACCCTTAACCCAGTTTTGCCATGAGAGTCCACCATACCCACCTATGGATTGAGTAAGATCCTTCAAGTAAGTTGTCATCGGTGCAAGCAATAAAAAAATTGCTCTCTAAATATGTATGATCTATTAGTGTGAGGAAAATAAACTTTATACGAACTTGTGATATGGAAGAAATAAAAGCGACAGACTGCATAATAAAGTTCTTTATCACAAGGGGCAATATAAAGTGACGTTCTTTTGCATTAAGGGATTGCGTATCCAACTATAAAAGCGCATGACAACCTCTGCTTCCCTCTGCGAAGGGCCTATCTGTTCATTTTATTTTCTAGTACTTACCTTTATGCAAGAGTCGTGGTGATCTTCACTGCTTCCTTTATTTTGCCTTTATCTCTTGGCAAGCGTCATGTGTTGTGGAATGATCTAGACACATATATCCACTCGGATGTGGGTGAGCATGAGTTATTTCTGTTGACATTACCCTTGAGGTAAATAGTTGGGAGGCAAAACTATAAGCCCCTATCTTTCTCTATGTCCGATTGAAGCTTTGACCTCATAGGTACCGCGTGAGTGTTATCAATTATGAAAGACTAAAAGATGATTGAGTATATGGATTTGCCTTACAAGCTCTTATATTGACTCTTTCCGATGTTATGATAAATTGGAATTGCTTCAATGACTGAGATCATAGTTTGTTGGTTCTCGATAGAGTTCTTGATTCATACTCTACCTTGTGAATGAATTGTTACTTTAGCATAAGAAATTATATGCCAATATATGTTGCTGTTCTAAAGATGACCATGATGCCTTCATGTCCGTATTTTATTTTATCGACACCTCTATCTCTAAACATGTGGACATATTTATCGATTTCGGCTTTCGCTTGAGGACAAGCGAGGTCTAAGCTTGGGGGAGTTGATACGTCCATTTTGCATCATGCTTTTATATTGATATTTATTGCATTATGGGCTATTATTACACATTTTGGCACAATACTTATGCCTTTTATCTCTTATTTTACAAGGTTTACATGAAGAGGGAGAATGCCGGCAGCTGGAACTCTGGACTGGAAAAGGAGCAAATATGAGAGACCTATTCTGCACAACTCCTCAAGTCCTGAAAATCTACGGAGAATTGTTTTGTAATATATAAAAAATATTGGGCGAAGAATATACCAGGGGGGACCCACCAGGCAGTCACAAGCCAGGGGGCGCGCCCTACCCCCTGGGCGCACCCCTGTGGCTTGTGACCCACCTGGCAGGCCTTCGGTGCCCATCTTCTGCTATATGGAGGGTTTTGACCTGGAAAAAATCATAAGAGACCTTTCGGGAGGAAGCGCCGCCGTCTCGAGGCGGAACTTGGACAAAACCAATCTAGGGCTTCGGCGGAGCTGTTCTGCCGGGGAAACTTCCCTCCCGGAGGGGGAAATCGAAGCCATCGTCATCACCAACGATCCTCTCAACGAGAGGGGGTCAATCTCCATCAACATCTTCACTAGCACCATCTCCTCTCCAAACCCTAGTTCATCTCTTGTATCCGATCTTTGTCTCAAAACCTCAGATTGGTACCTGTGGGTTGCTAGTAGTGTTGATTACTCCTTGTAGTTGATGCTAGTTGGTTTACTTCGTGGAAGATCATATGTTCAGATCCTTAATGATCATTAATACTCCTCTGATTATGAACATTAATATGCTTTGTGAGTAGTTACGTTTCTTCTTGAGGACATGGGATAAGTCTTGTTATAAGTAATCATGTGAATTTGGTATTTGTTCGATATTTTGATGAGATGTATGTTGTCTCTCCTCTAGTGGTGTTATGTGAACGTCGAGTACATGACACTTCACCATTGTTTGGGCCTATAGGAAGGCATTGGGAAGTAATAAGTAGATGATGGGTTGCTAGAGTGACAGAAGCTTAAACCCTAGTTTATGCGTTGCTTCGTAAGGGGCTGATTTGGATCCACATTGTTCATGCTATGGTTAGATTTATCTTAATTCTTCTTTCGTAGTTGCGGATGCTTGCGAGAGGGGTTAATCATAAGTGGGAGGCTTGTCCAAGTAAGGACAGCACCCAAGCACCGGTCCACCCACATATCAAATTATCAAAGTAACGAACGTGAATCATATGAGCATGATGAAAACTAGCTTGATAGAAATTCCCATGTGTCCTCGGGAGCGCTTTGCTTTACATAAGAGTTTGTCCAGGCTTGTCCTTTGCTATAAAAAGGATTGGGCCACCTTGCTGCACCTTTGCTACACTTGTTACTTGCTACTTGTTACGAATTATCTTATCACAAAACTATCTGTTACCGATAATTTCAGTGCTTGCAGAGAATACCTTACTGAAAACCGCTTGTCATTTCCTTCTGCTCCTCATTGGGTTCAACACTCTTACTTATCAAAAGGACTACGATAGATCCCCTATACTTGTGGGTCATCAGGCAGCCATGCGTCAACACCTGCCAAGCGCTGGGGTTTTTGTTTTTTGTTTTTTTTGGAAAGGGGGGGGTTAGGGGTTTTCCTATTGTGTTTCCCCGTTTTATTTTTGTGTTTACCATTTTTATTTTACGCTTTTCATTCAACTCGATGCTAGCTACTACATATAGCAATGAAGGAACCATTACACAACATCGTCATGATCAATATATAGAGAGAAGTGACCTCTCTTTCTCCGTGCTTGGTCGAACAATATGCAACTAGTTTTCGTAAATCTATTAGACGCTATTACATATAGTACACGTTCATGCATATATACAATATAACATCTCTTACGATCCTAACGTCATCTATTACCAACATCGCATTCGACATCCTTATGGTATTCTCCGTCTTTTGGTATGACATGCTCAACAAAGAATCCCACCAATTCCTCTTGAATTGCTCGGATGCGATCAGTTGGTAGGAGTTCGTCCCGCTTCCGCCAGATCTAGTTTAAAGAAGGGGGTCAATATATGAATGAAACCCAACACAACTGATGGTAATAAAATAAAAATGTGAATATTGTTTACGTACTTCAAATTGTTGTAAAGATATGCCCCGGCCCGCTCAGAGGTCGAGTGGCGAATGAACTCGCAAACGTAGTAGGCACATAAATTAGTCCCGGATGCCTGCAACAAGCACTTTACGAGAATAGAGTTCAATCAAAATGATAACCAAGCATGATAATGGTATTGAAACTAGCATCAATGAGAGATGTGCGGTACTAGAGTAGTACTTACTTTGGGCTGTACAAATTGCAGCTCCGGTTTCCAGCTGACACCCTTAACCTTTTTGGTGAACTTTTTCCAAACCCTGCCCAGCAAAGAAAATGATTACTTGATATCAGAAAATGAACGAAAGTTGCCGATAAGGTGCGATAATGATTGAACTTACTTCTGAAGCATTTGCCTCATGTTCGTCCACTCCTTAGGGTCTTTACGTCTCGAGTCCAAGACAGTTACTTTTCCCTCTTCAAGCTGAATGTCTAGCAGAATAAAGTGGAAACTGTGCACGCATAACTCGTTAATTGCACTTAACCTCGAGTAAGCGAAACAGAATGTGCACAAGATAGTAACACTCACATGAAGTTGTAAGGAAATAGTATTTCCTTTCTGGTTTGTTGTCCAAGTAACACCTTTAGCAAGTTGTTCTCTGTTTTGGCGGGAAAATCTCGTAACGTAGGTTCATTTATGAAATTTGGGTCAATGAGCCCAAGGTCATAGATTTGTTGTTGTTTGCATTCGAGGATCTTCAATCTGCATAATATAGTGTGAGGATAATTAATACATGCAATGAACGAGCTGACCTAGAGACTTAATTACAAAAAAAAATACTTACAGACAATAGGAACTGACGATAGTTTTGTCGAGTTCCTTTTGATTGTATAACTGAAATATTTCTTCAAATTCAACGAACAACACCTGCTCTCCATTGAAGAAGTGCTCATCTTTAATTCCCACAAAGATATTGTCGGTCCCGTCCTTGCAGGCTTTCAAGTACCATTCATGCAATCGTCGCATCATCGTTGGTAGACGGTCGAGCTCCTCACGTGTGACGAGAGGCTTCCCGTTCACGTATTTTAAGGTTTGTACTACCTCAGCCGTTTCAAACTGTACCGAGTCGGGTAAGTAATCATCAGCAGTGATAGCAAGACCAGTGTCCGCTTTCTCTGGATCATTAGCGATATCGGTAACCACCTTGAGAGGAGGACACGATTGCAGTTCTTGTTCGCCGAGCTGGGGAATTGTTTTCCCACTTCTTGAGCCACTTCTACTTAAGCTTCCCGACCGCCTCGCTTGATCATATTTCTTTTCAATACATTGGTCATAGTTTGATGGCGGCGGAGGCGGTGGTGGTCGCCTAAGGGCATCCAGAGTTCGCTTCGCTTTCACCGAATCTATTTTCTCCTCTTCAGGTGGGCGTTTTGGTGCGAGCTGACATATCACATCGGCATCCACGATTTCGTTGAGTTCCTCCTCAGACCTCTCGTAGGGTAACTTGGGAAGAGGCTTGAGGCTTGGGCCGTATCTGAATCTCCACTGTTTCGTACTGCTGCTAGCCGCCGGAGCGGCGGCGCCTCTCTTCCGCTGTTGCTTAGGTGGCGGAGGAGGCAGAGTCCGATGACGCGGCGGAGACAGCTGAGGCGGAGTAGGATTCTGCTGAGGGGCCTCCTCCGTGAGAGTCCGCTGAGACGGCGGAGACGGCTGACGCGCCGGAGATGACTCAGGCAGCGGAGACGGCTGACGCGCCGGAGATGACTCAGGCAGCGGAGACGGCTGACGCACCGGAGACGGCTGACGCACCGGAGACGACTCAGGCACCGGGGCCTCCTCCGCCTGAGTCTGTTGAGGCGGCGTCCATTATGGAAGCACGATGTGTTCCTTTCTCCATAGACAGGTAGTCCTTAAGGCATATCGAAGAAGAAGCTCCCCTTCACCTGTAGGGTACTCAAGCTCCAGCCCATCAAATCCGTCCATTATTTCATCCACACCGACAATAGCAAAGCCAGCTGGAACCGTAGTGCAATGGAAAGTTGCATCAGGTCGAGGAGGTAAGACAGAGCCGACCGCCGCCTTAAAGGTCAGGTTATGGCATTTTGCCATTAGCACACAATGTTCATTATGCGTGATACCATCCACGAGGTAGCAAGGACCCGTGCTATCAGGATGAACGAGCTCAGTGGAAGCCACGCTGCTTCTCCGCTGAGATGGTGGGGTAGCATCATGGGTAGTCTCCAATGAAGGATCTTCGTGCCGCTGAGATGGTTGGCCGGTAGCTCGCTGGCTCTCAAGTGCCTCTAGTTTCGCTAATCTTTCATTCAACTTCTGCATTTCGCTTGCTTCCTCTTTCTTCTTTCTCTGTCGGCTTCTGTAACCAGCGCTGTCGGGAAACCCAACCTTCCACGGAATGGAGCCTGATGTGCCTCGTGTCCGTCCAGGGTGTTCAGGATTCCCGAGGGTAAATGACAGCTTGTCCTTCTCTCTGTCGGGAATGAACGTCCCTTCCAGCGATTTCTTGATTGTTTCCTCAAGCTTTTTGAATGGTATTGCAAGTTGAGCTTTCGTCCAGACACACTTCCCTGTTTCTGGGTCCAAAGTTCCCCCAACCCCGAAGAACCACGTCCTTGCCCGATCTGGCCAGCGCAATGTCGCTGGTTGGACATCTTTAGCAAGCAGGTCTTGCTCAGCTTTGTCTGACGTAGGTCGGGCTTTTCTGTAGCCACCTGACCCCGTAACATGGTGATACTCCTTCCTTGCGGCATTTTTCTTATTTGTAAGTGACATGTTCTTAGCCTTCTCCGATTTCTTGTAGGCCACAAATGCGGGCCAGTGATCTCTCATCTTCTCATATTGACCTCTGAATTCTGGAGTCTTGTCTTTCTCGACAAACTTCCTGTTCAATACTTTCTTCCAGATCTTGAATAGTTATGCCGTCTTCTTAAGAGCAAACGCCCTGACCTTTCGATGTATAACTGGGTTATTCGGATCCTCCTCTGGTGGTAGACTGAAATTTCTCATCAGATTGGTCCAAAGATCATCTTTCAGTCTATCGTTGACATAAGGAACTTCAGGGTCCTTCTTATTCCATTCTTGGCAGCTGATCGGGACGATGTCCCTAACAACCACTCCGCACTGATGTATAAATTTGTTCTTGGTCCGGTAGGGAGCAATCGGTTGGCCTTCTGGAGAGACTTCTTCGATCGTGAACCTTTCTTGCGCGTCCAACCTTCTCATCGGGCCTCGTCTCCTTACCGAAGTGGAGCTCGATCCGGATGGCTAATTAATAGAAGAAAGAAGCGTTAATATATGTACATACAAAAAAATTAATGCATCTAGTCAGCAGAGGATTAATTAATATATACCTCGCCGGACTTTGAAGCAGTTATGGCTCCCTTCTCCATTCGATCACCGGAGCCGTCATGTTCTCCTTTGTCCGCAGTTCGATCACCGGAGCCGTCATGATCTCCTTCCTCCTCACCGGAGCCACCATCCTCTCTTTCCTCACCATCGGTCTCGTTGAGAAACGGCAAGCAGTTGAGATCGATATCACCTCCGTCGCGGATTATATCCCCCAACAACTCTTCTTTTTCTAAGTCTCTGTCATCCATAGTTTCTGCAAATATTACAACGTGGCAATATACAACCATGAGAGATGGATTAGTGGCAAACATAGACTTAATACCATTGTCATGCTTCATTATTATCTGATTGAATTCTATTCTCGTAAAGTGCATGAGGCAGGCACAGGGGACTGAACTATGTGCATATTACGTTTGCGAGAACATTCGCTTTATGACCGAAAGCAACAGGAGTGCAAGAGATCTTTGGGTACGTAAACACCATTCATATTTTTTTATCATGATCTAATACATATACACACAACTAACATGTTCATATTGATCACCTTCTTTAAAGATGCACGAGATGCGGGATAAGCTCCTACCAACGGACCGCATACGAGCAATTCAAGAGGAAATTGCGGGATTTTTGCTTGAGCAGGTCATATCTCCCGACGGAGAATACCATTACCCGATCCCCAAATGATCTGCAAATTGTACGAGAAATTTTATATACCAAGTTGTATATATATATGTGTGTATGCATGTGATCATACGAGAAATTCTATGATATGTGATTGCTTGTACGAGAAATTTTATGATATATGATTGGTTCTACAAAGTATTCTATTATATATGCATAACGTGTACAGTATGTAGTAGCGTAAAATATGTTTGAAATGAAAAAGAATTAAATGGAAAAGACAAAATGAAAAGGAAAAATGAACAATAAACACTAAACCCCTAAACACCTAAACCCCTAAACCCCTAAACCTTTGGTCCCGGTTGGTGTTACCAACCGGGACCAAAGGTCCCCATGCCCTGGCGCGCGCAGCCGACCACATGGCCAGGGTTTAGTCCTGGTTCGTAGCCAACCGGGACTAACGGCTTGGACCCTTTAGTCTCTATACTTTAGTCCCGGTTGGGGAACCGGGACTAAAGGTCCTTCCCAACCGGGACTAATGGCCTGTTTTCTACTAGTGTTTGTAGGCTTGCTGGACGGTGGTGGGATTGGATGAGATTGATCATGTAATCGAGTTAAGTTTGATAGGGCTTGATCCCTAGTATCCACCATGTTCTGAGATTGATGTTGTTATGACTTTGCTATGCTTAATGCTTGTCACTAGGGCCCGAGTGCCATGATTTCAGATCTGAACATATTATATTATCTCTGAATATAAGATTGATTTGGATCCTATCTTGCAAGTTGTATGCACCTATTACGTGTCTTGATCCGCATACCCCAAGGTGACAATAATTGGGATTCTTTCCGGTGATTGTCGTAGTTTGAGGAGTTCATGTATTCACCATGTGTTAATGCTTTGTTCCGGTTCTCTATTAAAAGGAGGCCTTAATATCCATTAGTTTCCAATAGGACCCCGCTGCCATGGGAGGGTAGGACAAAAGATGCCATGCAAGTTCTTATCGCAAGCACGTATGACTATATACGAAATACATGCCTACATTATATTGATGAATTGGAGCTAGTTCTGTGTCGCCTTAGTGTGTAACTGTTACATGATTGATGTCATCTAAATCATAATCCATCACCGATCCACGTGCCTACACTTTACATATACCGAATCTTGCTAAGTTACTATTGCTACTGCTATTGTCACTAGTAGAAAACAGGGCAACAGTCCCGGTTCCAGAGGGCCTTTAGTCCCGGTTCTACAACCGGGACAAAACGATCGGTACTAATGCCCGTCACTTTTAGTCTTGGTTGGCCTACGAACCGGGACTAAAGGAGCTCCACGTAGCCGCCGTGGGGCGCCTGGCAGGAGGACCTTTAGTCCCGGTTGGTAACACCGATCGGGACTAAAAGGCAGCCACGCGTCAGCAGCTGCCAGGCGCTGGGGGTTTTGTTTTTTTTAAAGGAGGGGTTTAGGGGTTTTGGAGGGTTTAGGGGTTTTCATATTGTGTTTCCCCCTTTTATTTTTGTGTTTACCATTTTTATTTTATGCTTTTCATTCAACTCGACGCTAGCTACTACATATAGAAATGAAAGAACGCCATTACACAACATCGTCATGATCAATATATAGAGAGAAGAAGTGACCTCTCTTTCTCCATGCTTAGTCGAACAATGCAACAAGTTTTCGTAAATCTATTCGATGCTATTACATATAATATATACAATATAACATCTCTTACGATCTTAATATCTAATTGCCAACATCGCATATCATCTCCTTATGGTATTCTCCATGTTTAGGTATGACATGATCAACAAAGAATCCCGCCAATTCCTCTTGAATTGCTCGTATGCGATCAGTTGGTAGGAGTTCGTCCCGCTTCTGCCAGATCTAATTTAAAGAAGGGGGTCAATATATGAATGAAACTCAACACAATTGATGGTAATAAAATAAAAATGTGAATATTGTTTACGTACTTCAAATTGTTGTAAAGATATGCCCCGGCCCCGCTCAAAGGTCGAGTGGCGAATGAACTCGCAAACGTAGTAGGCACATAAATTAGTCCTGGGTGCCTGCAACAAGCACTTTACGAGAATAGAGTTCAATCAAAATGATAACCAAGCATGATAATGGTATTGAAACTAGCATCAATGAGAGATGCGCGGTACTAGAGTATTACTTACTTTGGGGTCTACAAATTGCAGCTCCAGTTTCCAGCTGACACCCTTAACCTGTTTGGTGAACTTTTTCCAAACCCTGCCCGGCAAAGAAAATGATTACTTGATATCAGAAAATGAACGAAAGTTACCGATATGGTGCGATAATGATTGAACTTACTTCTGAAGCATTTGCCTCATGTTCGTCCACTCCTTAGGGTCTTTACGTCTCGAGTCCAAGACAGTTACGTTTCCCTCTTCAAGCTGAATGTCTAGCAGAATAAAGTGAAAACTGCGCACGCATAACTCGTTAATTGCACTTAACCTCGAGTAAGCGAAACAGAATGTGCACAAGATAGTAACACTCACTTGAAGTTGTAAGGAAATAGTATTTCCTTTCTGGTTTGTTGTCCAAGTAACGCCTTTAGCAAGTTTTTCTCTGTATCGGCGGGAAAATCTTTTAACGTACGTTCATTTATGAAATTTGGGTCAATGAACCCAATGTCATAGATTTGTTGTTGTTTGCATTCGAGGATCTTCAATCTGCATAATATAGTGTGAGTATAATTAATACATGCAATGAACGAGCTGAGCTAGAGACTTAATTACAGAAAAAACTCTTACAGACAATAGGAACTGACGATAGTTTTGTCGAGTTCCTTTTGATTGTATAACTAAAATATTTCTTCAAATTCAACGAACAACACCTGCTCTCCATTGAAGAAGTGCTCATCTTTAATTCCCACGAAGATATTGTTGGTCCCGTCCTTGCAGGCTTTCAAGTACCATTCATGCAATCGTCGCATCATCGTTGGTAGACGGTCGAGCTCCTCACGTGTGACGAGAGGCTTCCCGTTCGCGTATTTTAAGGTTTGTACTACCTCAGCCTTTTCAAACTGTACCGAGTCGGGTAAGTAATCAGCAGCAGTGATAGCAAGACCAGTGGCCGCTTTCTCCAGATCACTAGCGATATCGGTAACCACCTTGAGCGGAGGGCACGATTGCAGTCATTGTTCGCCGAGCTGGGGAATTGTTTTCCCACTTCTTGCGCCACTGCTACCTAAGCTTCCCGACCGCCTCGCTTGATCATGTGTCTTTTCAATACATCGGTCATAGTTTGATTGCGGCAGAGGCGGTGGTGGTCGCCTAAGGGCCTCCAGAGTTCGCTTCGCTTTCACCAGATCTATTTTCTCCTCTTGAGGTGGGCATTTCGGTGCAAGCTGACGTTTCACTTCGGCATCCACGATCTCATTGAGTTCCTCCTCAGACCTCTCGTAGGGTAACTTGGGAAGAGCCTTGAGGCTTGGGCCGTATCTGAATCTTCGTACTGCTGCTAGCCGCCGGAGCGGCAGCGGCTCTCTTCCGATGTTGCTGAGGCGGCGGAGGAGGCGGAGTCCGATGACGCGGCGGAGACAACTGAGGCGGAGGCGGATTCTGCTGAAGGGCCTCCTCCGTCGGAGTCCGCTGAGGCGGCGGAGACGACTGACGAGCCAGAGACGGCTGACACGCCGGAGACGACTCAGGCAACGGAGACGGCTGACGCACCGGAGACGACTCAGGCACCGAGGCCTCCTCCGCCTGAGTTTGCTGAGGCGGCGTCCAGTATGGAAGCACGATGTGTTCCTTTCTCCAGAGACAGGTAGTCCTTAAGGCATATCGAAGAAGAAGCTCCCCTTCACCTGTAGCGTACTCAAGCTCCAGCCCATCAAATCCGTCCATTATTTCATCTACCCCGACAATAGCAAAGCCAGCTGGAACCGGAGTGCAATGGAAAGTTGCATTAGGTCGAGGAGGTAAGATATAGCCGACCGCCGCCTTCAAGGTCAGGTAATGACATTTCGCCATTAGCACACAATGTTAATTATTCGTGATACCATCCACGGGGTAGCGAGGAGCCGTGCTATCAGGATGAACGAGCTCAGTGGAAGCCACGCTGCTTCTCCGCTGAGATGGTGGGGTAGCATCATGGGTAGTCTCCAATGAAGGATCTTCGTGCCGCTGAGATGGTTGGCCGGTAGCTCGCTGGCTCTCAAGTGCGTCTAGTTTCACTAATCTTTCATTCATCTTCTGCATTTCGCTTGCTTCCTCTTTCTTCTTTCTCTGTCGGCTTCTGTAACCAGTGCTGCCGGGAAACCCAACCTTCCACGAAACGGAGCCTGATGTGCCTCGTGTTCGTCCAGGGTGTTCAGGATCCCTGAGGGCCTTTGACAGCTCGTCCTTCTCTCTGTCGGGAATGAACTTCCCTTCCAGCGCTTCCTTGATTGCTTCCTCAAGCTTTGTGATGGGTATTGCAAGTTGAGCTTTCGTCCAGACACACTTCCCTGTTTCTGGGTCCAAAGTTCCCCCAACCCCGAAGAACCAAGTCCTTGCCCGATCTGGCCAGTGCAATGTCGCTGGTTGGACATCTTTAGCAAGCAGGTCTTGCTCAGCTTTGTCCCACGTAGGCCGGGCTTTGCTGTAGCCACCTGACCCCGTAACATGGTGATACTCCTTCCTTGCGGCATTTTTCTTATTTGTAAGTGACCTGTTCTTAGCCTTCTACGATTTCTTGTAGGCCACAAATGCGGGCCAGTGATCTCTCATCTTCTCATATTGACCTTTCAATTCTGGAGTCTTGTCTTTCTCGACAAACTTCCTGTTCAATACTTTCTTCCAGTTCTTGAATAGTTCTGCCATCTTCTTAAGAGCAAACGCCCTGACCTTTCGCTGTATAACTGGGTTATTCGGATCCTCCTCTGGCGGTAGGCTGAAATTTCTCATCAGATTGGTCCAAAGATCATCTTTCAGTCTATCGTTGACATAAGGAACTTGAGGGTCCTTCTTCTTATTCCATTCTTGGCAGCTGATCGGGACGATGTCCCTAACAATAACTCCGCACTGATGTATAAATTTGTTCTTGGTCTGGTAGGGAGCAATCGGTTGGCCTTCTGGAGAGACTTCTTCGATCGTGAACCTTTCTTCCGCGTCCAACCTTCTCATCGGGCCTTGTCTCCTTACCGAAGTGGAGCTCGATCCGGATGGCTAATTGAAAGAAGAAAGAAGCGTTAATATATGTACATACAAAAAAATTAATGCATCTAGTCAGCAGAGGATTAATTAATATATACCTCGCCGGACTTTGAAGTAGTTATGGCTCCCTTCTCCATTCGATCACCGGAGCCGTAATGATCTCCTTCGTCCCCAGTTCGATCACCGGAGCAGTCATGATCTCCTTCCTCCTCACCGGAGCCGCCATCCTCTCTTTCCTCACCATCGGTCTCATTGAGAAACGACAAGCAGGTGAGATCGATATCACCAACCTCTCGTATTATATCCCCCAACAACTGTTCTTTTTCTAAGTCTCTGTCCGCCATAGTTTCTGCAAATATTACAACGTGGCAATATACAACCATGAGAGATGGATTAGTGGCAAACATAGACTTAATCACAACAAGGAATCATATGCATATGAGCAATGGATTAGTGGGAAACATCATGCAAAGTTCACAAGTTTTATAACAGTCAGTTTCAGACGATCGTCGAGGACTCCTCCCCCCTCATGTCTGATGAGTCGCCCTATCTTTCGAGAGAGGATACTTTGCGGACCGCCTCTCTCATGGTCGTTTGTAGTGAAGGCTGAATGGCCCAATATGCTTAGCGTAGTATTTTGACGGGGATGGTGGGTTTCGGGTTCGGGTATTACTGAAACGGGTTTCAACCCGAGACCGCCTCTCTCATGGTCCTCGAGGATACTTGCGGACCCCCACCCCCCTCATGTCGAAGTTATCATTCTACGAACATATGAAAATTCTCAAGTGCATTATGTTCATATGATGGGACTGGCAACCTACGAAGCACCGATACAGTGACATTGATACGGTGATACGGGTACGGCGATACGGGATACGGCAATTTCTAAAAACAACAATAAGGCGATACGGTAAACATATATAAGTAATAATAAAATGACATGGATTGTCTCATTTTAAAAATCTCACTGTGGGGGATACGGCATAGTAAACATATATAAGTAATAATAAAATGACATGGACTGGACATTGATACGGTAAACATATATAAGCAATAAGGCGATACGGCGATACGGGATACGGCAATAAACAAGAACTCTCAAAAAGCAACAAGCCATCAGCATCAACATGCAAGCCATGTTCAATGGGCTCACTGTGGGGGCCGGCGCGGCGACGTCGAGGCCGGCAGGGGCGCGGCGACGGCGACGGGGCAGGGGGAGGCGACGGCGGGGAAGGGCAAGGCGACGGTGACGGCGGGGTAGGGCGAGGCGATGGCGATGGCGACGTAGGGGCAGGGCGCGGTGACGGCGACGACGACATAGGGGCAGGGGCGCGACAACGGCGGGGCAGGGCGAGGCGATGGCGACGGCGGGCCAGGCGATGGCGATAGCGGGGCAGGGCGAGGCGACGGCGACGTAGGGGCAGAGCGCGGCGACGGCGATGACGACGTAGGGGCAGGGGTGCGACGACGGCAGGGCAGGGCGAGGCGACGGCGACGGCGGGGCAGGGCGCGGCGACGGCAACGGGGAGGAGGGCGCGCGAGGAGGTTTGGCGCCGGCGACGATCAGCCGGCTCGGGGACGGCAGGGCGACGGCAAAATCCGGCAGCCTGGCGGCGTCGATGTCGTCGTCGGCGCCGAGGAGAGAAGAAACTGCAATGGATTGGAAAAACTGCTAAGTCCCGCTTATATAGCCCCCCCTTTAGTCCCGGTTGGTGCCACCAACCGGGACTAAAGGTCAATTTTCAGCAGCCCAAAGGGCGGGAAGAAGGGACCTTTAGTCCCGGTTGGTGGCTCCAACCGGGACTAAAGGGGGGCATTAGTCCCGGATGGAGCCACCAACCGGGACTAAAGGGTTGTGCTTCCCGTACCAAAAGTTTAGTCCCACCTCGCTAGTCGAGAGGGGCTAGGAGTGGTTTATAAGTGCTGCTGCCGGTGCCCTCTCGAGCTCCTCTCTAATGCAGGCGGTACATGCCTATTTGACGCCCTGTTGGGCCTGCTAGCACTGCGGGCCTGCATCCTGGCCCATTTGTAGGGTTTCTAGTCGTATGCAGGCCGTTGTGCCTAGTAGGCGGGCCTTTTTTGCATATATTATGATTTTAATGTTATTTTTAGTTATATAATTTTAGTTGCATAAATTTTATATAATTTTAGTTGCATAAGTTTTTTTTTTATTGGTTCTTTTTAGTTGATTCCTTTTGCTATTAGAGTTTTATAAAAGCTTTTTAGTTTCTATTAAAGCTTGTAACAAAATATACTTTATGAAAATTCAATTTACTATTAAAGTTTTTAACTTAAGATTTTTTTTGCATTCAATATGCACCATTCAAAGCCACATCATCACTTTTCAACCCTTTTTATGACTTCATTTGCAATTTTTCATGCATTTCATGATTTATTTTGAGCTAAGATGACCTTGAGATTGAAAAGCACTGCAAATGAACTCTGAAATGGTTGAAAATTGGCATGGTATCATAATTTCACCCACGTAGCATGTGCTAAAAAGTTGAGAGGGTTACGGCAAAAACTGGATGCACTTCGTGTATGAACTGGACAATCTCTTTCGAAGTGTCAGGGTTTTGGACGAAAACTCTTCTGTTACAAAAGGATTTCAATTTTTTAAACATATTTGAACTCAAAACTTTTTCTGCATTCAATATGCACCATTCAAAGCCACATCATCACTTTTCAAACCTTTTCTGACTTCATTTGCTATTTTTCATGCATTTCATGATTTATTTTGAGCTAAGATGACCCTGAGATTGAAAAGCGCTGCAAATGAACTCTGAAATGGTTGAAAATTGGCATGATATCATAATTTCACCCACATAGCATGTGTTAAAAATTTGAGAGGGTTACGGCAAAAACTGGATGCACTTCGTGTACGAACTAGACAATCTCTTTCGAAGTGTCAGGGTTTTGGACAAAAACTCTTCTGTTACAAAAGGATTTCAATTTTTTAAACATATTTGAACTCAAGACTTTTTCTGCATTCAATATGCACCATTCAAAGTCACATCATCACTTTTCAAACCTTTTCTGACTTCATTTGCTATTTTTCATGCATTTCATGATTTATTTTGAGCTAAAATGACCCTAAATTGAAAAGCACTGCAAATGAACTCTGAAATAGTTGCAAGTTGGCATGGTATCAGCATTTCACCCACATAGCATGTGCTAAAAAGTTGAGAGGGTTTCGGCAAAAACTGGATGCACTTCGTGTACAAACTGGACAATCTCTTTCGAAGTGTCAGGGTTTCGGACGAAAACTCATCTGTTACAAAACGATTTCAATTTTTTAAACATATTTGAACTCAAGACTTTTTCTGCATTCAATATGCACCATTCAAAGCCACATCATCACTTTTCAAACCTTTTCCGACTTCATTTGCTATTTTTCATGCATTTCATGATTTATTTTGAGCTAAAATGACCCTGAATTGAAAAGCACTACAAATGAACTCTGAAATGGTTGCAAGTTGGCATGGTATCATCATTTCACCCACATAGCATGTGCTAAAAAGTTGAGAGGGTTACGGCAAAAACTGGATGCACGTCGTGTACAAACTGGACAATCTCTTTCGAAGTGTCAGGGTTTCGGACGAAAACTCATCTGTTACAAAAGGATTTCAATTTTTTAAACATATTTGAACTCAAGACTTTTTCTGCATTCAATATGCACCATTCAAAGCCACATCATCACTTTTCAAACCTTTTCTGACTTCATTTGCTATTTTTCATGCATTTCATGATTTATTTTGAGCTAAAATGACCTTGAATTGAAAAGCACTGCAAATGAACTCTGAAATGGTTGGAAGTTGGCATGGTATCATCATTTCACCCACATAGCATGTGCTAAAAAGTTGAGAGGGTTACGGCAAAAACTGGATGCACTTCGTGTATAAACTGGACAATCTCTTTCGAAGTGTGAGGGTTTCGGACGAAAACTCATCTGTTACAAAAGGATTTCAATTTTTTAGTTCATTCTTTTTAACAAATAAATACTTTGATAATTTTAGTTAATATTATTTTGATTCTTTTTAGTTCATTCTTTTTAGTTAATGTTTTAGTTGATTGTTTTTAGTTCATTCTTTTTAGTTAATGTTTTAGTTGATTCTTTTTAGTTCATTCTTTTTAACAAATAAATACTTTGATAATTTTAGTTAATATTATATTTAACTGCAGTGATATTGTAGATCACAGCCATCATCAGAATAGTTGTGGAGAGACAGTCTTCACTTTTTCTTCATGTGTGTCCCTTGCTTATTGCGCCGTAACCATGGACAATCTTCATCACATACATCACAATGCTTCAGAAAGCTTGCTCACATCATACTAAATATTCTTACACACAAACCGTACTTAAACAGGGACATAATAGAAATAATAGTTCAGATATCCATTACAGAAAGTACTGCATAATTGAAGATACCAATCCTACTCTTCCGGATTGCAAATCTACTCGTCCGAATCAGGAGACCCCCAAGCACTACATAATAGAGATAAAAGTGTTCGCCATTGCAAACACTACTCATCGTCTGGATCAGAATACCCCCAAGCAGGAGATACTAGCGGTACGAGGTGACGCTGCCCATAATTGAAGATTCCAATCCTGCGGTACAACTCGTATGCAACGTACCCATCTATTGCTGCATACTCAATGTTGATAGGGTCAAGTGGGGTCTTCTCCCAATGTTGGTGCCCTGACTTGGGGAATTTTGTCTTCATATCAGCGTAGTCCTCGTCGATCAGGGCGGCTGCCATATCAGCCATTGAAGTCTTGTCATGCTCAAGCCTGAACCTGCCCTGAAGATCAATGTGGCATTCAGCTGGTATCTCAATACCCCAGGTGCGCCTCATCTTGATCTTGTCATTCGTTATATCAACGCTAGCAAAATATATGCCGCTGCGAAGGAACTCCATGAGTTTTGGACAGTGCATGTCACTACTGCAACAACAAAATGGAACAAATGTGTTAAATACTGCTGCAACAAGTATATTTTAGAACAAGTATAATAAGAATCATAACAAGTATATTTTAGAACAAGTATAATAAGAATCATAACAAGTATATTTTGGCACAAGTATAATATAAGAATCATAACAAGTATAATAAGAATCATATAATTAACAAGTATAATAAGAATCATAACAAGCATAATTCGGAACAAGTATAATAAGAATCGTAACAAGTATAATAAAAATCATAGCAAGTTTCCTATTCCTATGCATTTCCTATCCTATGAATCAAAAGAAGCCCCTAAACTATGACATGTTCTCCCACGATGGCCAATATGCAACTACAAGGAAAATTCTTATGCAATTTTCCAATCCTATTCCTATCCTCCTATTCCTATTCCTATGCAATTTTCCTAATCCTCCTATTCCTATGCAATTTTCTATTCCTATGCAATTTTCCTATGAATCAAAGAAAAGCCCCAATTTTCCTATGAATCAAAGAAAAGCCCCAATTTTCCTATGCATTTTTCCTTTGAATCAAGGAAACTATGAATCAAAGAAAAGCCCCAATTTTCGACATTACCAATCCTCCTATTCCTATGCAATTTTCCTATCCTATGAATCAAAGAAAAGCCCCAATTAAAACTATGACAAGTTTCGTATTACCTTGCCCACTGGAAGACCATGACATGTTGCTTCAAACAAAGTTGGACGATGGCAACATTGCGACCATCGACCGTGTACTCGAGATCGAGGCCCATGAACTTGTGTTTCTCCTCTTGAAGCCATTCCTCGAACATGGAAAGAAAACCCTCGACTTTGGCGCTGTCGTTCGTGTAGACGACATGGAGATTGGTCGTGCCATGTGCGAGCACGTTCCCGTAGCGAGTGATTGGATTCATGGTGGAGGATGGGGAAGAAGAGAGGAGAGGGAGACGAACAGAAATGGAGGCCGGTCGCGTTACTGTAGCGTTTCCCATGTATGATCTCGCGCGGAACAACTTCCAAGGCGCGGGAATTGAACGGTTGGGACCTTTAGTCCCGGTTTGAGCCACGAACCGGGACTAAAAGGGCTCGTGCCAAGCGAACGGTTGCCACCACCCCTTTAGTCCCAGTTGGTGTCACCAACCGGGACTAAAGGTCCCATTCGAACCGGGACTGATACGTGACGAACCCCGGCCGGCGTCCTAGCCGCTCGAACTGGGACTAATGCTCACATTAGTCCCGGTTCGTAACACGACCGGGACTAAAGCTCTGATCCGGCCTGGACCAAAGCCCTGTTTTCTACTAGTGGAGTGTTGTGTCCTCTTTTTTTAAGTTCTTTCCACCTTATCAAATTTTGCCTCTCTATCCTACCGAAGTGCCGCCGAAATTTCTTTTGAATTCTCGTTGTTTCTCATGTCATTCTTCATATCTTGGTAACCTTCAAGATTCATTGGTTTCACTCGTTTGTCAAAGAAGCAACTAAGTTTTACCTCTTCCTTTTCTCTTTCTCTTCCCCTTCTCATTCTAAGATCTCGGGTCGAGATCTCTTGTAAGTGGAGGAGAGTTGTAACAGCCCGAGACCGACACTCCAGAAGATTCCCATTTTATTCCGCTGTCATCGTGCGATTCTTTTATTTGTCGCATTCATCATCGCATCATCTGCATAGCATCCTCACTCATTTTTAAAAACCGCATCCGTTCGTAGTCGCCGGTTCTCTCCGTTCTTGTCGTTGGCCGTTTTGAGACCAACCACACACACACACACGCCCGCGACATCGATAAAATATATTTTTAAAGGTGTGCGAAAAATATTCTCGGATTGGGTCGAAAGTTGGCGTGCGATCTTAATATAGCGTAGCTAGACCGCCTGCCAAATTTCATCGCAATGGGAGGTCGTTTGATACCCGAACGGTCATTCGTAACGACACCGTCAACGGTTTATTTATCAGACGTTTTTCGGTTTGGAAAAACCCTGTCACGGGCCGCAATCTTCTCTCATCCCCACCTAGCCCATCTACACAGCCCAACAACCACCTAGCTAGCCCCCTCCGCTTTCGAGCGTCTGATCAAGATCGAACGGTGAGAAAACGGTGCAAACTGCTAACCCTAGCTCCATTTGCTATAAAAGGAAGCCTCCCCTGCCATTTTTAGACCCCCTCTCTCCCACCTCGAAAACCGCGCCGCCAGCCACCTCCCACCTCACCACCACCGCCACATGTCGCCCTCCAGCGCCTCCCACCTCCCGAGCCCGCCGAAGCCCAGACCGGGGCCCACCGAAGCCCAGACCGGGGCCCGCCGAAGCCCATCCGGGCCCGAGCTCGCGCCGCTGCCTCCCTGCGCAAGGAGCCGAGCTCCCGTACCTCTGCCTGCTGCCCGCAGACTCGTGTCAGCCCTGCCGCCCTTGCCCGACCGGCCCTGCTCGCCGGAGCCGGAGCCGCGGCGCCGCCGTCTCCCTCCGCGCCGGCCATCAGCTCCGACGATGCTCGGATTCGCCCCGCCGCAGCACCAAGTGCCCGCCATGGCTGCCCCGCCATTGCAGGGCGAGCTCGCCGTCGGAGAAACCCTCGCGCCCGTCGCCCTGCCGGACGGCCGGATCCTCCATGCCGGCGACCAGATCTGGCGTTCCCGTCGTCTCCTCGCCCGGTTCGCGCCGCCCCGAGTTCTCCGCCCCGAAGCCCCTGGAACCTCCGCCGCCGCCTCGTCCTCGCCACGGGAGGGCGACGCCCGATCGCCAGCCCCGCTCGCTCGCTCGGGTGGCCCGAGCTAGCGCCGCCTCGGCCCAGCCGCATCAGCCCTCGCTCGGCCCAGCCGCTGGCCCAGCTCTGTCTCGCCCTGGTGGGCCTCTCCAATCTAGCCCATGGTGAGCTCCCCGTTGACCCCCCCCCCCCCCCCCCGTCTGTCTGTTATCTGACGCCCAGGGCGCAATTTTGTTATCCTACGCATGCCCCTGTGTAGCCCAGTTTCTGCAGATTTGGCCCATAGACGTTTTTTTTCAGATCTGCGATTTTGCTAATTATCCAGAGGATTGTCATAATTTCAGAAAGATGTCATATTTTAAAATGCTAATGTATAATTAACCGTGCATCGAATGAAGATGTTATATGTGTGTAAAACGTGTAGGATTTCGTGTAGATTCATAATATCTCGCTTTCATGCATGATAAAAATAATTAACATGTTGTTTTCTTGTAAATTGCATAAATGCCATGTTTTGCATTGCGCATATATATCTAACCGTGCATCGGGATTAATCAAACCATATATGTAAAATGTGTAGCATTTTTATATGCCTTTTTCATACATGCTAAAAATATTTGATGTGTAGGTTGCATTTATTTTGCGTACATAACTTGCTAAAACGGTTTATGTTCTAAACTCGCATAAATGTTGTGGCATTTGTTTTATTATAAGAACCCACGTATTATATATGTTTTCGGGGTAGAAAAATCCATAGAATTTATTTGTTCATTTAGTTTTGTCATTTGAGGAACTTTGTGTGCATGTCATTTTGGCTATGATGCTCTTTTGTCTATTTTGTGTGAATTAATACATGCATATTTTGGAATAGTTGCAAACATGAGATATGCCCTTGGATATGTGTGTTAGGCCCTGGTATTTTTGGTTGCTATATAAATCCATGTGTAGGTGTTATTTTCGTGTTGCCAACATGCTAAAAAAGGTGGCTGTTTTGAGATGCTAAAATATTTCTAAGTCTGAAATCTGTTATTTTGTTGCCATGTGAATTGCTATTGATCTAGGAGTCTTTTGTGGTTGCCACCAAGGAGTCTTTTGTTAAGCATGTTGTTGTCTATCATGTTGTGCCAATAGTTTGCATGAATAGGTTTAGCATCATAATTAATTCTATTGTCCAATATGTCAATCTGTTAAAAACTGCTGCACATGTCTACTGTAAGGCTGTGTTTGGTTGAGCTGCAGATTCTGAAAAAGCTGCTGTGAAAAAGCTGGAAGCTGGAAAGTTGGGTTACCCCAGCTTTGAAAATTACACTAGGAAGAAGCTACAAATTCTCAAAAGCTGCTTTGAGCAGTTACCCCTTTGGTTAGCTTTTAGCTTTTCAAAGCAGAAGCTGGTAAAAAAAGCTCAACCAAACACAACCTAATTTTCACTAAGTCTGAGAATCTGTTTCTTCATAATGCCATGTTGTGATGATGCTAGCCATGATTCTATGCATAATTGGACCTTGCCACCATGGAATGAATTGTAGTGCATCATGTCGACTACCATGCTGTTAAGTTTCATGCCAATATATGACCTGTAGCATATAGTTTTCTTGCTGCCAATATGCCTCCATGAAAATCTGCTATGCTAAAACCTGCTATTTTCACTAAGTCCTAATCTGCTATATTTTGTTGCCATGTTGTGAGCTTCCTACCATGTGATCCATGACTCTTTTGAGTATGATATGTGAAGATAAAATGAAGTGTGTGTTATATTCTACTGCCCCATGCTTAGTTTGTGCATTTTAGAATCTTGTAGCTTGCTGTTTTCATGTGTGCAATATGCTATGTTGCTGTTTTGGGCAGATTTCAAATAAAACTTGTGTTGGTTGTTGTGGTTGAACCGTAGCTCCGTTTTGGGCATGCCATACATGAAACTTGCTTAGAATCTCATGTAGTTTCATAATATCTTGCTGCATCCATGATTTGGTATGTTTGTGGTCATCATTTTCATGCATTTTGCATTCATGGCATATAATCTTGTGATTGTCATATCTTTTAGACCGTAGCTCCGTTTGAAATGTTCCACATATGTAACTTGACTAGAAAAACGTGTAGAATCTCATGGCACACTTTATTTTCATGTTTAACAAATAAAAAATATGCTTAGTTCAGATCTGGACAGAATTCATAATTTGCACATGGGGTCGCTTCGGAAATGTTATATGTTGTTTCCGACCTCATTTAAGATGCCTACATAGTGTAGTTTGTTTATGCTTCAACTCTTGACATGTTAAACAACATTTAATATTGATGAGTACCTAACGAGAGTGAACTAAATATTTGAACGTGGAGTTTCGTCAATATGCAACTCGTTGCATATTGAACTTCACTTAATGTGTAGGAGTTGATTGTTGTGTTTTTCCCATGTCTTGCATATTTAAACCGGACATGCATCATGTTTGCTTGCGCATCATGTCATGCATATCTTGTGGTGTTTATCATGTGTTGATTGTTGTTTCCGGATTGCCTCTTCTCGATAGAGTTCCGAAAGCGTTCGGAGTGTGAGGATTCGTTTGACTACGTTGGCTCGTCTTCTTCATGGATTCGTTCTTCTTCCAAGCGGGATCTCAGGCAAGATGATCATTTCCCTGGATACCACTACTATCATTGCCATGCTAGTTGTCTCATTTTCTATCGCTCTGTCTCGCTACCTACCACTTGTTTGTCAAGCCTCCCCAAATGTCATGATAAGCCTCTAACCCTCCACATCCTAGCAAACCATTGTTTGGCTATGTTACCGCTTGCTCAGCCCTTCTTATAGCGTTGCTAGTTGCAGGTGCAATTGTTTCCATCTATCACAATATTATTGCTATTTAATTTAATGCACATATATACTTGGTAAAGGGTGGAAGGCTTGGCCTTTTGCTCGGTGTTTTGTTCCACTCTTGTCGCCCTAGTTACTTGTGTACCGGTGTTATGTTCCATAATTGAGCGCTCCTAACATGCTCGGGGTTGTAATGGGGACCCCCTTGATTTTCGTTTTAGGATAAAACTTGTCTGGCAAGGCCCAACATTGGTACTACATTTGCCTAATAACAACTAAAATTGCATAGGGACCCGCCAGCACCCGCGGATCTTTAATCAACAACCCGGGCCAGTGCTCCTCATGAGTGTTGGTCCAAACTAGAGCACCATGCGGACCCAACCCGGGGCAACTCGGGAGATGTCTATCAGGCCACCGTACGCTTTGCTTATCTGTCGTGTCCTGAGAACGAGATACGCGGCTCCTATCGGGTTCGTCGACACGCCGGGCGGTCTTGCTGGACTTGTTTTACCTTTCTCGAATGTCTTGTGCGAGGAATTCCGATACTTTGGGCTATCTCGAGGTTGAGGTTTTCCAATGGAATTTCCTAGGAAATCACGGTTTCGTGGTCGAGGTTATTCCCGCGGCGTGTGGTTAGTTTGTGATGGATGAGTTGGAGCACCCCTGCAGGGTTAAATCTTTCGGAAAGCCGTGCCCGTGGTTACGTGGCAACTTGGAAACTTTGTTTAACACCTGGTCATAGCAAACTTGAAGTAAACTCAAATAAAATACACCAACTGACGAGGATATGTACCTAGGGTAGGGTATTAGGCCTGTCCTACATACCCCACCTAAGGACACCACATTGGAGAACTAAAAGACTACAAGAGAGATTCCGACTGAACTAGCCATGGCATATGAGTCACTCGACATATGTTCACTCGGAAGGCCCCCCTACACTCGACAGTAAACCCTCACTCGGAGCGGTCGCCAATCACTCGACTGTAGAAGACCGGGAGTCTCCCCAGGGAGGCCAACGGGCAGGCGTTACGCTCGCCGCCTTAACTGGCATTTATTGTATACGTTATGAGTAACGTCCCTCTTTACTCCCCACAATCAATCCCTTAGATGCCGGACGTTTATGAGGGGTAGCGCACTCTATATAAGCCACCCCTCCCCACTGGCACAAGGGTTTGCAATCCTTTGTAAACACAAAACACGTATCACTCGACAGAGTAAGCTCCCCGGAGCACCTGAGACGTAGGGCTGTTATCACTTCCGAGTGAGGCCTGAACTCATACATCTGTGTGTACACCCTCGCCGTAGCTAGGACTCTGCCCTCTCCTTTCGTACCCCTACCATCTACTGTCAGACACGTTCCCACGATAGTTGGTGCCAACCGTGGGGCAGACGTCTAAGCGACTTCCGGCGAGGTTGCAGTTTTTCATCTTCACCATGTCTCCCGACGGCAGTTTGATCCGGGGCTGCGAGATCCGTCTCGGTGCGTTCACCTTCATCGCCGACGACTCCGCATGGCTCCAGGAGGCCCCTCTCGACGTTGAGGCGGTCCCCGTCCGCGGGGCGACGCACTTCAGCGCGAGTTCATGCGGCGTTCTCCTTCGTCAGCCGTCGACTCCGTACATGTCGGCTCCAGCGTCGTCCACTCTCCCCGCTGTTCGTCGCCGCAAGCGATCCGGTCGTTCGCGGCTCCAGCGATGGGTGAGGCACGTGGCGGCGCACCAGGCGTCGACTCCGCAGATCGCGGCTATCGAGCCCGCCGAGCCACTTCATGGCGCGTTCGACTCGACATCAGATTCATCCGAGCTCCCTTCCGAGTGCGAGAACTGCGATCCTGCAGCAGAAGTTTTCATGGCGGGTTCTCATCAGAGCCCACCCGGCTATGGCCGTGGCGGCCGTGAGCGTGGCGGCCCGTCGAATGATCAGAAGCACAGGGATGAGGGGGTCCTCCAAACCCCCATCGTCGGCATGACTGCAGAAGCCCAGGCTCTGGAGGCTGCGCGTCTCGCCACCTTGGCAGAGCGCACTCGCCTCGAGGAGATGCAGAGGTCACTCGACGAGCGCACTCGACAGAGCCGCGAGTGTCAGTTGTTCCCTCCAGTCGACGACAATCGTCAGGTATACCGTACTCCGATTCAGAATGTTGCAGCGGCGGCTAGGATTGCAGATTCCATACAGCCGTCCGATTCAGAGGCCGGCAGAGGACTCGAGCAGATCCGAACCCTACTTGGGGCGGCTCAACAGCAGAACTCCGCTGTCTCTCAGTCGCGCAACAGGATTCACAGCGAATCTGTTAGAGCAGACACAGTCCAATCGGCCCACAGTCCAGGATCACCTCAGTGTCGCGGAGGCAGAGATTACCGCAACTATCAGTACAGAGATCAGAGGCGAGATCAGTTTGCTCCTCGGCATCACCGTGATGACCACCGTCAAGTGCCTACTCCTCCGCGGAGTGGTCCATACGTGCCCCGGCACTATGATGACAGGCACCCGTACGGTGATGAGCGGGACCCTGGGTTTGACGCGAGATCCGTTCTCGTTCAGAACTGGGTCGACAGAGGCAGATACAACAGAGGTGGCTATGACAGAGATTTTCCGAGTGGCAGTGCTACAGCTGTTTCTGGTCCAGAGTGTTTCAGCAGAGCCATCCGATCTGCTGAGATTCCCCCCAACTTCAGGTTGGCGGCTGGGATTAGCAAATTCACTGGCGAGTCGAAGCCGGAAACATGGCTAGACGATTACCGAGTGGCTGTTCAGATCGGCGGAGGCAACGACAACGTGGCTATGAAGCATCTGCCCCTGATGTTGGATGGTCCGGTCCGGGCATGGCTTAATCAGTTGGCTCCTTCTAGCATCTATTGCTGGGAAGATCTTGCCCGAGTGTTCGTCAAGACCTTCGAAGGCACCTGCAAGCGCCCTGCCGGTTTGCTCGAGTTGCAGCACTGTGTCCAAAAGCCGAATGAGACCTTGAGGGATTACATTCAGCGGTGGACCACTCTTCATCACACGGTGGAAGGTGTTTCCGAGCACCAGGCTGTTTGCGCCTTCAAGGCCGGAGTTAGATACAGAGAGCTCTATTTGAAGTTTGGTCGGACAGGAGATATGTCCCTGAGCAAGATGATGGAGATTGCCACCCGATACGCCAACGGCGAGGAGGAGGATCGCCTCCGCAGTGGCAAGGGTAAAGCAGTCGATAGTAATCCCGGCGGCGGAAATTCCAGTCGGAAGCAAAAGCGTAAAGCTGACGGCTCTGTCCAGGCAGAAGTAGCCGCTCTGGCGGCGAAAGGGAAAGTGAAGCCAAAGGGGCAGTTTGTTCAGAAGAAGTCCAAGAACCAGTCGACAGATGTCCTGGATATGCCATGTCCCATTCACTCACGGAAGGATGAAGAAGGCAACTTGATCCTGTCAAAGCATACCACTCGACAGTGCCGATTGCTGATCCAAGGGTTCAAGGGAGAGCAGTCAAGTGACAAAGATCCTGAGAAAGAAGAGGACGAAGGTAAAGAAGACTTTCCTGAGATCAATGCCACATTGGTGATTTTTGCCGATGTAGAAAGCAAGAGTCGATTGAAGGTCATCAACAGGGAGGTCAACATGGCTGCTCCAGCTACCCCCGAGTACCTCAAGTGGTCCCAGACAGCTATCACCTTTGATCAGTCGGACCATCCCGCTCATGTCCCTACCCCAGGTCGACAGGCACTGGTGGTGGATCCGGTGGTAGGAGGCACTCGTCTCCGCAAAGTTCTCATGGAAGGAGGAAGTGGCCTGAATATTCTGTACGCTGATACCCTCAAAGGGATGGGCATTCCGATGTCCAGGCTCGGCGAAAGCAATATGCAATTCCACAGGGTCATCCCTGGGAAGAAGGCCAAGTCACTCGGACAGATTGCGCTGGATGTGGTGTTCGGTACTGACAAGAACTTTCGCAAAGAGAAGCTGACATTTGAGGTTGTAGACTTCAAGAGTGCATATCATGCCATCCTTGGCCGTCCAGCGTATGCACGTTTCATGGCCCGCCCGTGTTACGTGTATCTCAAGCTGAAGATGCCCGGGCCCAAGGGTGTGATCACAGTCACAGGCAATCGACAGAGGGCTGAGGAGTGCCTCCAACAGGGCTCCAAGATCGCCGACATGCAAATGGCTGTAGTCGAGTTAGAAGAGTACAAGAAGACTGCTGATCCCGCTGATCTGTTGCGTTCCAAGAAGCACACCACCGAGTCAGCTTTTCAGTCGGCAGGAGACTTGAAGCAAGTGCACATTCACCCGACAGATCCTACTGCTGCTCCGACCAACATCTCAACCACACTCGACAGCAAATAGGAAGCCGAGCTCATCCAGTTCCTCCGTGAGAACTGGGACATCTTTGCATGGAAGCCCGCTGACATGCCTGGTGTACCCAGGGGACTGGCTGAGCACCGTTTGAGAGTTGATCCGAAGGCCAAGCCTGTAAAAGAACACTTACGCCGGTCGGCAACAGAGAAGCGGAAGGCAATCGGCGAGGAGGTGGCTCGACTCTTGGAGGCCAAGTTCATTCGCAAGGTCTACCACTCCGAGTGGCTTGCGAATGTCATCATGGTCCCCAAGAAGGACAAGTCGCTCCGAATGTGTATAGACTTCAAGCATATCAATCGGGCCTGCCCGAAAGATCATTTCCCGCTCCCTCGCATCGACCAGAATGTAGACTCGACTGCGGGGTGCGAGCGTTTGTCTTTTCTCGATGCATACTCTGGCTATCATCAGATCCCTCTGTTTGGTCCAGATGAAATAAAAACGGCCTTCATCACCCCTTTCGGGTGTTTCTGTTACATCACCATGCCTTTTGGTCTGAAGAATGCTGGCGCTACTTTCATGCGCATGATTCAGAAGTGTCTCCTCGACCAGATCAGTCGGAATGTCGAGGCCTACATGGATGATATCGTAGTCAAGTCTCGCAAAGGTTCCGACCTGCTGACTGACTTGGCGGAAACATTCGCCAACTTAAGAAAATATGACCTCAAGCTGAATCCAACCAAGTGTACTTTTGGAGTTCCGGGTGGAAAGTTGCTCGGTTATCTCGTTTCCGAACGAGGAATCGACATCAACCCCGAGAAGATCGGTGCCATCGTCCGAATGAAATGCCCCGAGCGTATTCACGATGTCCAGAAGCTTACTGGTTGCCTGGCAGCGCTGAGCAGATTCATTTCTCGTCTCGGAGAGAAGGCACTCCCTTTGTACCGACTGATGAAGAAATCCAATACGTTCAAGTGGAATTCAGAGGCAGAAGCAGCGTTTGTCCAGCTCAAAGCCCTGCTCTCCACCCAGCCGGTGCTTGCCGCTCCACACAGCAAAGAACCCCTGCTCCTGTACATTGCAGCCACCAATCAGGTCGTCAGTACAGTTCTTACTGTCGAGCGAGAAGAAGAGGGCAAGGCCTACAAAGTCCAGCGCCCAGTTTATTACATCTCTGAAGTGTTGACTCCTTCTAAGCAAAGGTACCCACATTACCAGAAGCTTGTCTATGGTATATATCTATCAGTGAAGAAAGTGGCGCACTATTTTCAAGATCACTCAGTCTCAGTCGTCAGTGATGCACCTTTGAATGAAATCCTCAACAATCGAGACGCGACTGGTCGAGTGGCCAAATGGGCCACTGAACTTCTTTATTTTGATATCAAGTTTGAAGCGAAGAAAGCCATTAAATCTCAAGCACTTGCTGACTTCATGGCCGAGTGGATAGAACAGCAGCAGCCAGTCCGGATCCACTCGGAACACTGGACCATGTTCTTTGACGGCTCAAAGATGCTGAACGGTTCTGGTGCTGGTGTGGTATTGGTGTCTCCCAAGGGCGATAAACTCAGCTATGTCCTCCAGATTCACTTTGATTCCTCCAATAATGAAGCTGAGTACGAAGCACTCCTTTACGGGTTGCGTATGGCCATCTCGCTCGGCGTCCGTCGGCTGATGGTATACGGTGACTCGGATTTGGTGGTCAATCAAGTGATGAAGGAGTGGGATGTCAGAAACCCCGCCATGACCGGATATTGCAATGCAGTAAGAAAGCTTGAGAAGAAGTTTGAGGGTTTGGAACTCCATCACGTTCCCCGAGTGAAGAACCAGGCAGCTGACGAACTGGCAAAAATCGGTTCCACTCGGAAGCCTGTGCCCAGCAATGTGTTCCTGGAGCATTTGCACTCTCCTTCTGTACAAGAGGACCCCTTCACCGAAGAACCCCCGCAGCCTATAAGCGCCTCCAATCCGACTGAAGTTGATGTCCCAGCAGTCATAGATCTGGTCAGTGAGATTCTGGTGATAACTCCCGATTGGACGGTGCCCTACATCGCGTACATCCTCAGGCGAGAACTTCCAGAAGACGAAGTTGAAGCTCGACAGATTGTCCGCAGATCCAAAGCTTTCACTGTTATGAATGGGCAGCTCTACAGAAAGAGCGTAACCGGCGTGGCTCAGCGATGCATTTCTCCCAAAGAAGGTCGACTGATTCTGGAGGAAATTCACTCGGGAACTTGCGGCCATCATGCGTCCTCTCGGACGATTGTTGCCAAGGCCTACCGAGCTGGTTTCTTCTGGCCGCGCGCCAATGAGATGGCTAAGGATATTGTGCAGCACTGTGAAGGATGCCAATTCTATGCAAACTTGTCGCACAAGCCTGCGTCTGCCTTGAAGACCATTCCACTCGTCTGGCCATTCGCTGTATGGGGATTGGATATGATCGGACCTCTCCGCACGGGCCAGAGTGGTTTCACGCACCTTCTGGTAGCAGTCGACAAGTTCACTAAATGGATTGAGGCCAAGCCTATCAGGAAGCTGAATTCTCGCAAAGCCATCAAATTCATGAGGGAAATAATATTCAGATACGGAGTTCCCCATAGTATCATCACGGACAATGGTTCTAATTTTGATTCGGAAGAGTTCAGATCCTTTGGCTCCTCTCAAGGCACTCGGGTGGATTACGCATCCGTTGCGCACCCCCAGTCAAACGGTCAGGCCGAGCGAGCAAATGGCCTTATCCTTCAAGGGTTGAAGCCTCGACTCATGCGCGAACTCGATCACGCAGCTGGAGCTTGGGTTACAGAATTACCGTCTGTTCTGTGGGGCTTGAGGACAACTCCAAATCGGTCAACTGATCGCACTCCTTTCTTCATGGTGTATGGGGCTGAAGCTGTCCTGCCGAGTGATGTTCTTCACAATTCTCCTCGGGTGGACCTTTACTCGGAGGTTGAAGCTGAGCAAGCACGCCAGGATGCTGTGGATCTCCTTGAGGAAGAGCGGGAAATGGCTTTGATCCGGTCGCTTCCATGCAAGGCACGTCAGGAGTCGGACCTTCCACGATGGTGACCTCGTGCTCCGAGTGGATCAGCAGCGGCCTCACAAGCTAGCCCCCGCGTGGGAAGGCCCTTTCGTCATCACCAAGGTGCTGAACAATGGAGCCTACCACCTCTTCAATCTCAAGAAGAACGCTGACGAGCCACGGTCCTGGAACGTGGATCTGCTTCGTCGGTTCTACACCTGAAGATTGATCTGTCTGATGTAATAAGAGTAAACTGTTTTGATTATCAAGGATACGACTCCTGCAGTCGTTTGTCGATTCCGATCACACAATTCTGAGTTCAAGAATACTCCGAGTGCGAGCAATTTTCCACTCGGGGGGCTTAGCCGCGATTCCGCATCGCCTAAGTTTAAATCTACTCCGAGTGATGGGCAATCCTCACACTCGGGGGCTTAGCTGCGACTCCGTGTCGCCTAAGTTCAGAACCTCGTCGGGTGAATATCATCGCATTCACTCGAGAGCTTGGCTGCGAATCCGCTTCGCCCAAGTTAAAACGTTATTCCGAGTGATGAGCGATCCTCTCACTCGGGGGCTTGGCTGCGAATCCGCTTCGCCCAAGTTAAAACTCTACTCCGAGTGATGAACGATCCTCACACTCGGCGGCTTAGCTACGAATCCGCTCCGCCTAAGTTATAAACATACTCCGAGTGATAGGCGATCCTCACACTCGGGGGCTTAGCTGCGACTCCGTGTCGCCTAAGTTCAGAACCTAGTCGAGTGAAAAGCATCGCATTCACTCGAAAGCTTAGCCGCGATTCCGCATCGCCTAAGTTTAAATCTACTCCGAGTGATGGGCGATCCTCACACTCGGGGGCTTAGCTGCGACTCCGTGTCGCCTAAGTTCAGAACCTAGTCGAGTGAAAAGCATCGCATTCACTCGAAAGCTTAGCCACGATTACGCATCGCCTAAGTTTAAATCTACTCCGAGTGATGGGCGATCCTCACACTCGGGGGCTTAGCTACGACTCCGTGTCGCCTAAGTTCAGAACCTCGTCGAGTGAATAGCTTCACTCGAAAGCTTAGCCGCGATTCCGCATCGCCTAAGTTTAAATCTACTCCGAGTGATGGGCGATCCTCACACTCGGGAGCTTGGCTGCGAATCCGCTTCGCCCAAGTTAAAAACATACTCCGAGTGACGAGCGATCCTCTCACTCGGGGGCTTGGCTGCGAATCCGCTTCGCCCAAGTTAAAAACATACTCCGAGTGACGAGCGATCCTCTCACTCGGGGGCTTGGCTGCGAATCCGCTTCGCCCAAATTAAAAACATACTCCGAGTGACGAGCGATCCTCCCACTCGGGGGCTTGGCTGCGAATCCGCTTCGCCCAAGTTAAAACACTACTCCGAGTGATGAGCGATCCTCACACTCGGGGGCTTAGCCGTGATTCCGCATCACCTAAGTTATAAACTACTCCGAGTGATGAGCGATCCTCACACTCGGGGGCTTAGCCGTGATTCCGCATCACCTAAGTTAAAAACTACTCCGACTGACGAGCAATCCTCTCACTCGGAGGCTATCTGCGAACTAGTCTTCGCCTAAGTTCTGATACTCACTCCCGAATGACGAGCGGTCCTCTCACTCGGGTGGCTTAGCTGCGAGTCAGTCCTCGCCTAAGTCCGAAATCAATCAAACAAATTTAAGACCCCTGCCGATGTCGCCGCCACTCGACAGCGGTCTCGGGGAGTACACCCAGTGGGTGCACTCCGCGTGCCCCCACTGGACCAGAAACCACTCGACAAGACCTGATCTACTCGAGAGGAAATCAAGCAAAGGACTGAAAAACAAATTCAGATAAATCCAGAGTATTCAGCATGGATAAAAGTTGCCCATGCAAATGACGAAAGTACTCGGGCCCAAGACCCGAAAGAAGTTTTAACGATACACCACCACTCGGCATACCGAGGCAAATTAAAGTTTTTGATCACCAGCAAAGCTTTCTCAAGCTCCAGTGGGACTTGCAGGTTCGACGAAGGTGTCCAGGTCGATCCCGTCAGCGATCCGAGTGGCCGCTTCGATGAAGGTCTCCATGAAGTCCTGGAACTGGAGCTTCTTTGTGTTGGCCACCTGAAGTGCTTTCAGTTTGTCCTCCTTGACCTCCTTGCAATGGACCCTGACGAGTGAGAGCGCTATGTCGGCTCCGCAGCGTGCAGCAGATTTCTTCCATGCCTGCACTCGACCAGGGAGCTCGTCAAGCCGAGTCATCATTGACTCGAGGTCAGCCTGAAGTGAGTCTTCCGGCCACAGCTCCTTGTCGACCTTCTCCATTGCACCTCGCAGTCGAGCGACGTACTCCCGGACGCCTGCGACTCGAGCTTCAAGCCGGAACATGTTCATAGCCACAGCATCTCCGACAGGTGACTTGGAAGGGTCCAGATTGGGCTCGACCGCCTCGGTCTCCTTCTCGAAATCCTTGCAGAATTCTACATGAAGAAGATGGAAAGAATTAGTCATGATACTGTTCCCTGAAAATCAACGGAATTCACTCGACTGGATGAAGTTGGGATTAATGGAATTCACTCGCCCAGAAGATGTATGTTTTGCTTGAAGGTAATTTTCTCTAGTCAGCTCGCTCCCGCTTCATCTTCGTGTTCTCTTCCTCAAGCTTGCTGGCCGCGGCGAGCTTCTTCTCGGCAGCTTCAGTCTTCTCCCTCGCCGTCTTCTGAGCATCGGCGAGTGATCTGTCTTTGTCCTCCAGCGCCTTCTTCATGATATCTAAAGCAATAGCATTGTTGAGTCGCACTCGGAGTCGACGGTTTTCAGCACGCACGTCTGCTCGAGTGGAGTCACTCGGTTCAAAGATAGAAGAAACAAATAATGAAGTACTCGATCAACAAAGTTTACCTCCTGAAGCCTTCAGATCAGCTTGCGCACGCTCCAGGTCTCTCCTCGTCAGTTCCAAGTCGAGCTGAAGCTGAGTCTTCTCCTTCTCCAAGTCAGCATATCGAGTACCGAGCTCACAGGCCTTCTGAGATCAACGACAAAAACAATTCAGTGGACAGAAATATAGGCTTCGAGTCCAAGTTCTAAGACTCCCGCCGACTGCCCGCAGTCGACGGCAGTCTCGGGGACTACACCCAGTGGGTGCACTCAGCGTGCCCCCACCGGGACGGCATCCACTCGGAACGGTCCGCCCGATCCGAGTGACGGCCGAACAAAAAAAAAGAGATTGTCCACTCGACCAGGTCAGCCCTAGCCGAGTGTGTGACAAGCGATTACCAGTCGACAGACAGAAAACTCCCAGTGGGTGCAGAAGTCAAGTCATGGTAGACGGAAAACGACACAATCAAAAAGCGCACTTACAAGTGCACTTACTTGGACGTTCGCCCGAAGTGCTGAGCTAGCATCGTAAGCCAGCTTGCTAGCCTCGTACGCCTCCTTCGTACGCTGCATCATATGTTCGGCCTGCATCATCGCCTCCTTAGCAGCTCCAGTCTGGTCTTCTGGAACACGGTGCAGAGAGAAGATGGTCTGTGAAGGGAGCGGCGATGTAGTCAGAAGGACTGGCGGTTGCGAGGCTGGCGCTTGGGAGAAAGGCGCTTGTGGCGGACTGGCGAGCTCCACGGCCATCTGGGTCGGTGCTGTAATTGGTACAGTCGGAGACGGGGCTGCGGGGTCGGTATCCATTGGCTCTGCATGTCACCAGTCGACATATCACATGACTGTCGAATGGTTTGAAAAGAATGTCAAATGACAATATGCCATACCTTGGCGAGAAGTAGCTGCGTCCGGCGTGTCCTTCTCCGCGCTTTCCTCTCCTCGCCCCGGCGATGTCACCGAGGTAGCGGCCCTGACGATCAAGATCCACTCGGTCAGCAAAAATATGAAGCTCAGCAACAAGTTAAGCGAAGAGCAAGGATACTTACGTTGAAGCAATCGGCACGTCAACCTTGATTCTGGGGAGAGCCTTCCGGGGCTTAGTGGTGGTGACCTTGGGATGCTTGGCAACCTTTTCAATCGGCTCTGGCGTCGACGTCCGACTGCGCTTGGAGCTCCTGGTGGTCGACCCCCCGGCCCGACCCCGGTCGAGTGTTGGGTCGTGACGCTGCTTGGAACGCCCTTCAGTACGCGGAGGAGACACGACTTCAACTTCATCGCTCCCCGACGAGTAGTCACCGTTGCCTTCGCTGTCCTCGGCGTAGCTGATGCTGTCACTGTCGCTCTCGCTCCCCGCTCCTTCAAGGTTCTGACCGCCATTCGCCACGGGTGAATACATGTTCGTGAGCTCCTGCAAAGATTCAAGTCAGTCAGCTGAAGACATATTCACTCGACAAGATACAAAAGCAATCGACAATGACATGACTCACCACATTCGGCGGATTTGCAGCTGAGAAAGGCGATACTCTTTTGGAACCCCGGGGGTTGTCTCGCGCACCAGTGATGCCGCGCAGCCAAAGCGTGATGGTTTCCCCTGAGACATGTTCCGGGTGGGTACGAGTGGTATCGTCGACTCCTGAGTAATGCCACATCGGATGGTCCCGCGCCTGGAGCGGCTGGATCCGTCGACCCAGGAACACCTCCAACAGATCCAAGCCGGTCACTCCATCACGAATCAGATTCACAACACTGTTCATCAAGATCCCCACATTGGCCTTCTCTTCCTCGGCCACGGTCAGAGATGGGGGCGCAGTGGGTCGATCCAGCGTGAAGGGAGGAAGGCCAGTCGACATGTTTGGGGACGCGACGTCGTGGCAGTAGAACCAGGTCGACTGCCAGCCCCGCACCGACTCCGGAAGGGTGAGCGCTGGGAAGGCACTCCCCGTTCTCTTCTGAAGACCCAAACCCCCGCATAGCTGGATGACGTTGGTTCTATTATCACTAGCGTGGGCCTTCTTTACCGACTGAGAACGGATGGTAAAGATGTGCTTGAACAGACCCAAGTGGGCGGGACAACCCAAGAAACATTCACACATCGTCACGAACGCGGCGAGATACGCGATTGCGTTGGGAGGAAAATGATGCAACTGAGCCCCGAAGAAATTCAGAAAACCGCGGAAGAAGGGATGCGGGGGCAGAGCAAAACCTCTCTCCAAATGGGTGGTCAGGAGGACCCGCTCGCCCTCGCGCGGCTCCGGCTCTGCTTCCGTCCCCGGCAACCTCCATGACCCGGCCGCAATCAGGCCGTCAGCGACGAGCTTCTCCACGTCCAACGCCGTCACGGTTGACGGCAGGAAATCGCCCTGCATCCATCCGGGTGGCGCTGCGGCCCGGGCGCTCGAGGGTTTCTTCCCCTTCGTCGTCTTCTTGGGCGCCATTGTCGCGGCAGCGAGCGGATTCGATCTGAGCAGCGCGGCGGCGGAGCAGAAGAAGCGGAGGAGACGAGGGGAAAATGAGCGCACTGTCGCAAATTCCCCTCCCCTCTCGTTTTTTATGTCCGTCGACCCGAATCACTGACTCATGGGCCCGCCAAATCCCTGTGTATCCCACTAACGGAGGAGCCGCGATATGTGGTGATAACGGTGGTGCGAGGATCGAGGAGCCGCTTCCCCGTCGGTTGCATCATCCCTGCTCGGCGCGTGTTCCCCAAAATTTCGAATCCCGCGAAATCCGGGCCGGACAGAACGTCCTTTCACATCTGAAGATCCTGTTGACCATTCGGACTCGAACCTGCATCTGAATTCACTCGGAAGAGCTGACAAGCTGAATAGATCAAGGCAGAAGTTGGAAGGCCCAGTCGTCACAAGTATCGGAAAAATCTCGAAGCTCATTCGGAACGCTGAGTTCGGCAGAACCTGCACTGTCCCTTCTCCACTCGAGCCCTGATCCATTCGGGGGCTAATGACGAGGATATGTACCTAGGGTAGGGTATTAGGCCTGTCCTACATACCCCACCTAAGGACACCACATTGGAGAACTACAAGACTACAAGAGAGATTCCGACTGAACTAGCCATGGCATATGAGTCACTCGACATATGTTCACTCGGAAGGCCCCCCTACACTCGACAGTAAACCCTCACTCGGAGCGGTCGCCAATCACTCGACTGTAGAAGACCGGGAGTCTCCCCAGGGAGGCCAACGGGAAGGCGTTACGCTCGCCGCCTTAACTGGCATTTATTGTATACGTTACCAGTAACGTCCCTCTTTACTCCCCACAATCAATCCCTTAGATGCCGGACGTTTATGAGGGGCAGCGCACTCTATATAAGCCACCCCTCCCCACTGGCACAAGGGTTCGCAATCCTTTGTAAACACAACACACGTATCACTCGACAGAGTAAGCTCCCCGGAGCACCTGAGACGTAGGGCTGTTATCACTTCCGAGTGAGGCCTGAACTCATACATCTGTGTGTACACCCTCGCCGTAGCTAGGACTCTGCCCTCTCCTTTCGTACCCCTACCATCTACTGTCAGACACGTTCCCACGACACCAACCGTGTGCATAACCGTGACTGTCTCTTCTCGCGAGTCCTTATCCGAGAGAGAACACGGTGGGGTTATTTTTGACTCGTAAGTAGGATTTCAGGATCTCTTAGAGATCATTGCTAGTTCACGTCCGTTTATGCGACAATCATCCCCCTTTATTCTTGTACTCGTAAGTTAGCCACTCAAATAAATGCTTAGTGCTTGCTGCAGCCTCACCACTTAACCATACCTCACCCATTAAGATTTAATAGTCTTGATACCCTTGGAAATGAGATTGCTGAGTCCCCGTGGCTCACAGATTACTACAACAACAGTTGCAGGTACAGGTAATGCGATGATTTGACGTGAGTGCGATGCTTGTTTGATTTGGAGTTCTTCTTCTTCTTCATCGATCTAGGATGGGTTCCAGGCGGCAGCCTGTGATAGCAAGGATGGATGTCATTTTATCGTTTGATTTCGTCTGTAGCCGGACCCTGCTCTTATGTATGATGATTGTTATGTTATTGTATTGATGTGATATTGATGTAGCTTGTGGCGAGTGCAAGCCAATTCCATATACTCATCTCTTCTTTACATGTACTTGTAATGATATCCATTCTTGCGAAACAACGAGATGCGCTTCTATCCCTGTCGAGGCCCTCGTGCCAAAATAAGGATAGGGTCTCATCTTGGGCGTGACAGCTTCTTCTCAACTCGTACAGCTCGATGTACCACATCTTGCAGCGTATCATAAGGAAACATCTCCATGAAATCTCATATCTCATCGTTCAGCCCATGTAAAAATCTCGCCATCTTCGCCTCATCACTTTCACGGGTTCTTGTTTGAATCAGTAGCACCTCCATCTCTTTATAGTACTCCTCAACAAATGCGAAAACCTTGAGTGAGCTCCTACAACCACTTGTACAATTTCCTCTCATAGTATGATGGAACAAAACGATGCCTCATGACTTGCTTCATCAAAGTCCAGCTACGGATATAATTGTTACCCGACATCAATCGATCATCTTGTAGCAGATTCCACCAGGTAAGAGCATAACCAGAGAACTCCATAACATCAAGATTAACTCTCTTGGCTTCAGAAAAACTATGGATGCGGAAGATCTGTTCACACTTCTCCTCCCACTCAATATATGCATCTAGATCCTCTTTTCCTGTGAATGATGGCACATGTAGCTTCACCCTTGCTTGGTTGCCATGGTCATCTTGATCACGATGGTCATAATGATGATCATTGCTACCCAAAGCAGCACCATGGCGAGGTGGGGAATATCGTTCATAGTCCCCCATACCTTCATCTTTGTCACCATGCTCGGAGAGATCTTCATGGGAGATGGCATCAGCATCACGTGCAGCTCATCGCCGTTGATCAACGGCAAACCCTTGGGGGTCATGGACTCACCCATGAACTTATCCTCCATGCAGCCCACCCTTATGGGGAGAGTAAAGTTGTTGCGCCTCCGTTCAGCACCAGCAGCAGGGGCGCCATGGGCAGCGGCTCCTCCAGCTCCTCCATGATGATCGTGGCGGTCCTCGTGTGCGTGACATCATTGGTTGTCGGCGGCCAGGGAGGCAGCGGGGATGTGTTGATGTAGATCCCCATTACCCGCCATAGGAAAGCGGTCGCCGAGAATCTATGCATTGTCGCAACCACCCTTTCTTCAATCCCAGCACCAAGCGCCGTGTGAGTCTTTGGGAAATCATCTTCCACATTTTGATGGCCATGTACACTCGAGTTGGAACCTAGCATGTTAACTCTCAGAAACAAGTGCAAAAGGAAATATATATGTGGAAAGCACTCAGCTCACCTTCTTGCTTACCCAAATTATAAATATTCCTTGGTGGTTGTGTGGTGCTAGCAAATCAGTAGTGGACAGGCGAATGAAAGGAAAGAAGCTGGCGGTTTTTGGGTGGAGCTTGGTGAGGTAAAAATGAGGATGCTAGTGCTAAGATCGAATTGATGCCAACAAAATGAAAAAGGAAATTTTTTGTAGATCCTAGCACCACGTTTGCTGCAACACTTGCCAATACAACTTCTAGAATTTCTCACCAAACTGAATATGATTGCACACTTTCTCAACACTTCCTATTCTCTCTTTTTTTTGCTCTTTTTTCTCTTTTTTTCTCTTTTTTTCCTTTTCTTTTTCTGCAACACAATAGATCCACTAACAAGACTCAAAGAAAACAACAACAACTTCGGATAGAACTTGGTGCAAACAGAAAGAGAAAGGAAAACAACCAGATCTCAGAAAACAAAGGCTTGGATTTTTTTGTGACTTTTTGGCTTTGGACTCTTTTTTGCGGGAAACTTTAGAGCTTTATTGAACTAATGCATTCCTGTTGCAGTCCACCAATACCGATCAGGAAGCTTGGAGTCTCATCGTCCAACTTTCGGACACACTTAGCTTGCAAGCTCGCTTAGCACACAAATGTGCTGGTACATTGGCCGATCTATAAATGTGTTGAATTACAAAGAAATTAAACTGAAGGGATAGCTCTCTAATTTCATCTAAAAGTGGTGCCACGACGGAACGCGCTGGCAACCGGGTATTCCATAGCTCGACTAGTTGAAGGCAGTCGGTCTCCATACGCACCTGCGTGAATCCATGAATATTAGCAAGTTTGACAGCATCTCGCAGTGCGAGCGCCTCCATGACCAATGGATCGGACACGCTGGGATATGGCTTACTCCATGCTCCAAGAAAGGAAGTCGCCGATCTTGCCACACCACCATCGCTCCCTACCCCAAGTTTTGAATTTACAGCTCCATCAGATGTAAGTGTAACATACCCAGCCTCAGGGGGTCGCCATCCGTGTCCAGGAGGAACCTTGGCGCCTTCTGTGGTAATACCAACAGTGCCAACGGCTCCTTGATCCCTTGCATGGCTTCTCGTGGATTGATGTCTACCTCCTCATGTATCCACCGGTTCCTCGAGTGCCATATGGACCACATGACAGTTATGATCTTCGCCCTCTCTTGATCTGAAAATCGATCATCACATAAAATATCCCTACACCACGTATCCGGATGTAGATGAGGAAGACGAAAATAAAACCACATCTGCCTCATCCCAGAATCTCTGAGCGTGTCAGCACTACACCAGAGCATGCATGAGGTCTTCATCTACAGCAAGACACAACTTGCACCTGCTGATTTCCGCAAGGTGCCGATATTTCAAGGTTGCCAGGTCAGGGTGGATACCTCGCAATACCCGCCACCAAAAGACAAGCACCTTCAGCACGACATTGAGCTTACAGAGCCTTGTCCACATTTTTCCATTAGTCTCTGAAGTTTATGTTACTGCCCCTTCTCGTAGAGCTTCATACTCTTTCTTGATCACTAGAGATCGGTACGCCGTTTTGACAAAATAAATGCCAGAACGCTCATGGTCCCAAGCCAAGAAATCTTCCCCTCTGCCGACACGCAACGGGATATTAAGTATGGCATCCACGTCCGGAGATATGAAAGTGTCCCTAATAAGATGAGTCCTCCCTGTCCAATTATAAGGATTAATAAGCTCATTCACATACTGGAGTTGTGTTCCCTCCGGTATAAACATGGGCTTCCTCGTTGGTGTTCCTCCTATCCAACTATCAGTCTAGATAGATATTGAAGATCCATCTCCCACACGTTTTATTAACCCAGCATTTTGCGCCTCCCGGCCGACATCAATAGCTCTCCAAGTTTTTGAAGCAGGCCTGGGAAGAGAAGCATTCCTGAAATCAGTTTCTCGGTTATACCTTGCTTTCAACACTCTTGCACATAGAGAATTAGGATTTGTCATTAGCCTCTCATGTCTACTACGCAACTTTATTCTTGAAGACTTTGTTGGGCCTCCAAGCGCAGAGTTTTGTAGGACTGTAGCAATTTTCCCTCAAGCGGATGACCTAAGGTTTATCAATCCGTGGGAGGTGTAGGATGAAGATGGTCTCTCTCAAACAACCCTGCAATCAAATACAACAAATCTCTTGTGTCCCCAATACAATGGCAAATTGTATAGGTGCACTAGTTTGGCGAAGAGATGGTGATACAAGGGCAAAATGGATAGTATATATATAGGTTTTTGTAATCTAAAAATATAAAAACAGCAAGGTAACAAGTGTAAAACAGTGAGCAAAACATTGTATAAATGCTGGGTAATAAGGCCTAGGGTTCATACTTTCACTAGTGCAATCTCCCAACAATGCTTACATAGTTGAATCATATGATCATCCCTCAACGTGCAACAAAAGAATCACTCCAAAGTTCCTATCTAGCGGAGAACAATAAGACAAAATTGGCGTAGGTAGTACAACCACCTCAAAGTTATTCTTTCCGATCAATCTTTTGAGCTATTCCTATAAGTTTCACAAACAGCCCTAGAGTTCGTACTAAAACAACACCAATGATAGATATCAATCAACCCTAATGTCACCTAGATACTCCAATGTCACCTCAAGTATCCGTGGGTAAATTATGCGGCATGCATCAAACAATTTCAGATCTATCATATTCAATCCAACACAAAGAACTTCAAGGAGAACCCCAAGATTTCTGTCGGAGAACGTAGGACAAGAACGTGTATCAACCCCTATGCATAGATTACCCCAACGTCACCTCGGGAATCTGCAAGTTGAGTACCAAAACATACATCAAGTGAATCAATAGAACACCCCATTGTCACCACGGGTATCCACATGCAAGACATATATCAAGTGTTCTCAAATCCAATATTCAATCCAACATAATGAGATCCCAACAGGAAAGATTCAATTCATCACAACAAGATAGCAAGGGAAACACACCATATGATCCAACTATATTAACAAAGCCCGTGATACATCAAGATCGTGCCATCTCAAGAACACGAGAGAGAGATTGAACACATAGCTACTATACATACCCTCAGCCCCGAGGGTGAACTACTCCCTCCTCGTCATGGCCTCCGTCGAGATGATGAAGATGGCCATCGGATGATGATTTCCCTCTCTGACAGGGTACTGGAAAGGCTCCATATTGTTTTTTCGTTGATACAGAGAGTTGCGGCGGCGGAGCAGATGATGATTTCTCTCTCCGGCAGTGTCTCTCTTTATTTCTGGGGTTTCTGAGATTTATAGGATTTTTCAGAGTTGGAATCACGCGTAACGGAGCCACGTGGGCCCCACAAGCCAACACGGCGCGACCTGGGGGGCGCGCCCTGATGGCTTGTGGCCCACAAGTGGCTCCCCTCAGGTGGTTCTTTGCTCCAATATAGCTTATTTCCTCTAGAAAAAATCATGAAAAAGTTTCGAGCGATTCTGAGAACTTTCATTTTCTGCACAAAAACAACACCACGGTAATTCTGCTAAAAACAGTGTCAGTCCGGGTTAGTTCTAAATAAATCATATAAAGTGCATCAAATCCATATAAAAGTATTGTAAACATAGGCAAATATGGCATGAATACTTCATAAATTATTTGGGGATTAGAGCATGCCCACAAAGTTTGAGATCAGTTGGAGAAACTTGACAATGCAAAGTTGCTCAAATTTGGGTCTAGACAGAAAGGGTTTTGGAATATTTTGGTGAACAAAAACAATTAGGTTTGAGATGAAATTTGGCAACATCATCACATATGGCATGTGTGACTAGCTGGAAGTTTCCTGGATTTATTTGAGACTATTTCTTATAGAAATATTTCAAATGCTTGAAATATGCAGAAAGGGTTTTGGAGGGTTTTGTCCAATATCTTGAACATGACCATGTGTTGAAAATCATATATATGGAAAATATATGTCCACGGAGTTTCCCTAAATTTTCTAAAATATTTTAAAATCATTAAAATAAATTTCCCCTATAAAAGACCATTTCTGGCCTTAATAAAAAGCCTTTAAACAAAATAGGAAAATAATCCTTAAAAATAATATTTGATGGTTTTGGGAAGTCTTATATATGGTAGGTTAAAAATAAAGTCCTTGGGGGTAAAATATCCTCCCTAATTTGAGGACTTGTAGTTCAAATCTCAATTTAGGGGTTTTTGAAAACCTAATTTGAATACATGCATTTTGGCCAAAATAATATTTTATAAAAATAGTTTTATGTCCTATGCACATGGCATGATCATTGGGCAAAAATTTGGAGCAAGGAGATGAGTTTTGAGAGTAGGAGGAATTTTATGAATTAAAACACAAGCAAGCAAAACATGCAATCAGCAATCAAGTCAAGCATCACAAGCACACAAAAAGTTTTTGTTGGCCCTAATTTTTGAGTCATGTTAACTTAGTCATGAGGCAAAACACAGGGTGTGACAATAATTATTCCACTTCCATTGCATACACTCTATTCTACCAAGCATCCCCGGAAAGCCGCTATCGGCATTGGTCGCCAACAACCGGGTTTTATCAGCAGCATTTGGCTCTCTCAGGTACTAAGGGCCAAACAATGCCACCACGGCCATGTAGAAACTGTACTTGGATTTGAGACATGTGGTCTCACTCATGTGTACGTACTCATCCACAAGATCGCCCATAATTCCATATGCAACCATGCGAATAGCCACAGTGCATTTTTGGTAAGAGGAGAAGCTAAGCCTGCCAAGGGCATCCTCTTTGAACTCAAAGTACGGGTCATAAGCTACCACTCCCTCCCGAATATGATTGAACACATGTCTCACCATCAAGAAGCGATGATGGAATTGATGTGGTTAAAAAGAGCGGGCGATTTTCAAAATAATCAACATAGAGCAGGGCGTGGCCGCTCTCCCTACTGCGGTTCAAGGCCAGAGCATGGCACTGGATTGATCCCCTATACCGAGATCGCTGCCTAGAAATGTGGTCATTGACGACCAAGGCAGAAACCACAAACTCTTCGTCATTCGATGACGAATCATCCAATGAACAAATGAAGTTGTGGAAAAAACTCGTCCCCACTATCCATGGTACCTTGTGATCAAAGTCTCGAACACCTTGTGGTCGTGGTAGAGATGTGGCTGGGAAGAGCACCATGCAGGCAGCAGGCAAGGATGGCATTGATGCCCTGCGACCGCGGCTTTGTCAGCGCTTGCCGAAAGGTGTTGGGGTCGATGGACGTCGCCGGTGGCCATAGCTTCACTGCCACCATGATGGGACACCGTCTTCAGAGAAGAGGGTGTTTAAGGGGAGGTCCAATCTTCACGGCGTAGGATCGAACAAAAGGAGGGGATAACTAGCAGCAAGCAGTCAAAAAACGAAAAATAAGAGATTATGACCCGATGAGGAGGATGCTCACCGAAGCTTGCAATCGGAACATTTTCCGATCCACAACCCGCAATACTACCCCACACAACCACGCTCAAGTCGCAGAGCACGGGAAAGGTGCAATCCACAAGGACACCACGAACTCTAACCCACACAACACGATTTAGTCTTGGAGCACAGATTAGGATCGACTTCACAAGGAATCACGAGAATAAGGATAACAAGAGCTCTCCAATGTCAGGAGTAGTCTATGTCTTTGGTCTTTAATAGAAATGGCAAAAGTCCCCAACAAAGGGAACATCTTGCCAATTTATAATGGGGACACCCCCCTGGATAGGTGTGGAATCAAACTAGCTTCGGGAACGAGCTTAGGTGTGAAAGAGAGTCAGCTTTGGTTTAACTAATCGGCCTTGACACTTAATGAGGTAGCTTCTGGAAATCTCCCGTTGGAGGTGGTTGGCAGTTCCCGACCAAACATTGTTCACTGGAGTCAAACAATGTTTCCTTCAGTAGCAAACTCGAGTTCTGGAAACCCTTCACAAGTCGGGATATCCAAACTCATGCAAAACATTGTTTCACCAGCGCCAAAACATTGTTTCTCCAGCAGACAACCTATTTCTTTGCAATTCCGTTTCTTCATCATAAAACACTGTTTTTGGCATGGACTAAAAATGTTGTTGGTCTTCTTTGATATTGCACCTGAGTTCAACCAACAACGAAGGAGGTGAAGGCACAACCATGTTTACAAGGTCAAAGGATAAACTTAAGTTAGCGTTCACCTGATCATGTATTTGCTTTGCGTGGCTTCTTGTGATTGGAGCGTTGATGATTGGTGGTGTGGTGACCACGGCTGGGTTGTCCTCATAATCCTCCCCCTCTTGAGAAGGAGTCGTCCTTGACTCTAAAAGCCAAAAGTACGGGGAAAGATCAGAGACATTGAAGGTTTGGCTAACACCCTATTATTCTGGAAGATTGATGATGTAAGCATTGTTGTTGATCCTCTCGAGAACCTCAAATGGGCCAGCACTACGTGGCTGCAACTTGGACTTGCATTGCTCAGGAAAACGGTCCTTCCAAAAATGTACCCAGACCAAATTGCCTTGCTCAAACACCATCTTCCTCCTGCTCTTGTTTGCCCTCTTCGTATATTGTTCGGTCATCTTCTCAATGCTCTCCTTTGCCTAGGCATGAAGTTTCTTGGTAAAATCAGCACACTTACTTACATCAAGGCTGGTTCGTTCCTGCGGTGGCAAAGGCAAAAGATCGATGGGAGCAATAGTTTTGAATCAATAAACGAGTTCAAATGGGCAAAATTTAGTGGTCGAATGTACCGGCCTATTATACGCGAACTCCACATAAGATAGGCACTCCTCCCACATCTTCAAATTCTTCTTTAGTACTGATCATAACATCATGGACAACATTCGGTTAACAACTTTGGTCTGTCCGTCTATTTGTGGGTGGCATGTCGTGGAAAATAGGAGCTTGGTGCCATGTTTTCCCCCCACAAGGTCTTCCAAAAGTAGCCCAAAAATTTGGTCTGACGGTTTGAAATAAATGGTGTGTGGTACTCCATGTAGCCGAACAACTTCCTTGAAAATTAGATCAGCAATGTGTGAAGCATCATCGCTCTTATCACATGGGATAAAATGCGCCATTGTGCTGAAACGATCAACTACCACAAATAGTGAGTCACTCCCCCTCTTAGTTTGAGGTAAACCAAGAACAAAATCCATAGAAATATCCTCCCACGGAGCATTCAGAATGGATAGAGAAGTGTAAAGTCCATGAGGGTTCAGTCGGGACTTAGCTTTGTGACAAATCTCGCATCTCATCACGTAGCATTCCACGTCACGTCTCAGTTTCGGCCAAAAGAAGTGGTGAACTAGCACACTCTCTGTTTTCTTTGCGCCAAAATGTCCCATGTGACCCCCAGCTTGAGCTTCCTGCAAAAGCAACAAACGAACAGAACAATCTAGGATGCACAATTTATTTTCTCGAAATAAAGAACCATCATGCAAGTGAAACTTCTCCCATCCCTTTCCCTTGTTGCACTTTGAAAATGGTTCAGCAAAGTATGAGTCATGAGTATACAATTCTTTGATGCTTTCTGAACCAAGGATTTTAACATCAAATTGGGAAAGTAAAATATGATGCCTAGACAATGTGTCGGAAACAACGTTATCCTTCCATTTCTTGTACTTGACAATATAAGGAAAAGACTCTATGAACTCACTCCATTTCGCATGTCTACGGTTCAGTTTGAGTTGACACTTTAGATGTTTTAAAGATTCATGGTCAGAATGTATCACAAACTCTTTAGGCCCCAAGTATTGGTGCCATGTTTCTAAAGATCGAACAAGTGCATACAATTCTTTATCATAGATGGATAATTAAGAGTTGGACCATTAAGTTTCTCACTAAAATAGGCGATGGGTTTACCTTCTTACATTAGAACTCTACCAATGCCAACACCACTTGCATCACATTCAATCTCAAATGTCTTACCAAAATCAGGAAGCGAAAGGAACAGAGCTGATGTGAACCTCATCTTCAGTTCTTGGAAGGACTTGTCTTGAGCATCACCCCATGTGAATGGATTGTCTTTCTTTGTTAACTCACTCATTGGTGCAACAGTGGTGCTGAAATCCTTCATGAACCAGCGGTAGAAACCTGCAAGTCCGAGGAAGCTACATACTTGGCTCACATTTTGTGGAGGCATCCACTCACGAATAGCCTTGATCTTTTGTTCATCGACCTCCACACCTTTACCTAAAACAATAAAGCCAAGAAACACAACCATGTTTGTGCAAAATGTGCACTTTTCGAGGTTAGCATACAACCTTTCCTCCCATAGGACAGCAAGCACACATTTCATATGTCCAACATGATCCTCCAAAGTTTTGCTATAAATCAATATATCATCAAAGTAAACCACTAGAAACTTGCCAATGAAAGACCTAAGCACATGATTCATCAATCTCATGAAAGTACTACGTGCATTCGTTAATCTGAAAGGTATAACCAACCATTCATACAAGCCAAAAAAATTCTTGAATGCAGTTTTCCGTTCGTCACCCTCTTTCATTCGTATTTGGTGGTATCCAGTTTGCAAATCAATTTTAGAAAATATGGTGGAGCCACAAAGTTCACCAAGCATGTCATCAAGACTAGGTATAGGGTGCCGATATCTCATAGTTATGTTGGTAATGGGTCTACAATCAGTGCACATTCTCATAGTACTGTATTTCTTTGGAACTAAAAGAATGGGATCATCACAAGGAGAAAGAATTTCCCTTACATACCCTTTGTGAAGAAGATCTTCTACTTGCATCTGAATTTCCGTCGTGTCCCGTGGGTTTGCTCGGGACGGTGGTCGGTTTGGTAGTGGGGCGCCCGGAACCAAGTCGATTTGGTGTTCAATGCCTCGCTTCAGTGGCAATCTGGGTGGCACCTCGTTGGGAAACACATCCTCATACTCCTGCAAAAGATCAAATACAACACTGGAAAGAGTTGAGGGTAAGTCATTAGCAGCCAATAAAGTTTCCTTATACAAAGAATGAAGTATTAGGTTCTCTCAATTCCCGCATATCCCTCTTCCTAACCATCATTACTAATCCTTGTTTTTCCCGGGGCTTGGTCATATTTGGTTGTGGAGCTTTTGGTTGTGGAAACACTCCCTAACTATGTTGGTGGATCACTCTTTGTGTATGATCACTCTCTCCCTTTTTCTTTCCTCTTTTCGTCTCATCAAGATAGACTTCCTCCGGTGTCATGGGCAGTCAAGTGAACTTTTCTCCTCTATGGGCAAAACATAAGAGATTCGCACGCCCGCTGATTTGCACATTACGATCGTGCAACCACGGTCGTCCTGGAAGCAAGTGACAAGTGTGCATCATCACCACATGACACTCAACATCATCATGATATGTCCTCACTGAAATTGGTATTCTCACGTTGTTCACCACCTTTATTGTGCCACAATAATTCAGCAATTGCATGCGGTACGGATGTGGGTGGCGTTTTGTTTGCAACTGAAGCTTCTCAACCATCTCCGTGCTTGCAATATTGTTACAACTGCCACTATCAACAATCACTTTACATAGATTTGAGTTGACATGGCAACGGGTGTGGAAAAGATTATGCCGCTGCCCCTTTTCCTCCGCCAAAACTTGGGCATTAAGTGAATGACATACAACCAAAGCTTCTCCATGAAATTCTTCATGGGATAATATAGTGCGTCCTACTTGCCAGTCTTGCCCCTCTTCCACTTCATCATTGCCACCTTCAGGGTCACTTTCAGACTCCCATTCACCTCGTTCATTGATGATCATAGTTCTTTTGCTTGGACATTCCGAAGGAATGTGACCTCTTCCTTTGCACTTGTGGCATTGAATGTCGTTGCTGCGTGTAGAACTCTTTTCTGCAAGAGGAGCGGAGGATGCTCCTACTGTAGGTGGAGACATTTTATCTTGATTGCAACAGCAGATGAGGAAGTCGTCGAAGCACGTGGGTGCCTAGGTGGAGCACCATCAAACCGAGAACCATATGGCTGTTGTGTTCGCTGCCATGAGGCTGTGGTGGAGCTGCCTTGAAAAGAACGACCACAACATTTACACATATGCTTCTTCTCAACTCGTACACCTTGATGTACCACATCTTGCAGCGTATCATAAGGAAACATCTCCATGAAATCTGAGATCTCATCATTCAGCCCATGTAAAAATCTCGCCATCTTCGCCTCATCACTTTCACGGGTTCTTGTTCGAATCTGTAGCACCTCCATCTCTTTATAGTACTCCTCAACAAATGCGGGAACCTTGAGTGAGCTCCTACAACCACTTGTACAATTGCCTCTCATAGTATGATGGAATAAAACGATGCCTCATGACTTGCTTCATCAAAGTCCACCTACGGATATAATTGTTGCCCGACATCAATCGATCATCTTGTAGCAGATTCCACCAGGTAAGAGCATAACCAGAGAACTCCATAACAGCAAGATCAACTCTCTTGGCTTCAGAAAAACCATGGATGCGGAAGATCTGTTCACACTTCTCCTCCCACTCAATATATGCATCTGGATCCTCTTTTCCTGTGAATGATGTCACATGTAGCTTCACCCTTGCTTGGTTGCCATGGTCATCTTGATCACGATGGTCCTAATGATGACCATTGCGACCGAAAGCAGTACCACGGTGAGGTGGGGAATATGGTTCATAGTCCCCCATGCCTTCATCTTTGTCACCATGCTCGGAGAGATCTTCATGGGAGATGGCATCTCCATCACGTGAAGCTCATCGCCATTGATAAGTGGCAAACCCTTGGGGGTCACGGCCTCACCCACGAACTTATCCTCCATGCAGCCCACCCTTATGGGGCCAGTAAAGTCGTCGCGCCTCCATTCAGCACCAGCAGCAGGGGCGCCATGGGCAGCAGCTCCTCCAACTCCTCCATGATGATCGTGGCGGTCCTCGTGTGCGTGACATCATTGGTTGTCGGCGGCGAGGGAGGCAGCGGGGATGTGTTGATGTAGATCCCCATTACCCGCCATAGGAAAACGGTCGCCGACAATCTATGCATCGCCGCAACCACCCTTTCTTCAATCTCAGCACCAAGCGTCGCACGAGTCTTTGGGAAATCATCTTCCACAATTTGATGGCCATGTACACTCGAGTTGGAACCTGGCATGTTAAATCTCAGAAACAAGTGCAAAAGGAAAATATATATGTGGAAAGCACTCAGCTCACCTTCTTGCTTACCCAAATTATAAATATTCCTTGGTGGTTGTGCGGTGCTAGCAAATCAGGAGTGGACAGGCGAATGAAAGGAAAGAAGCTGACGGTTTTTGGGTGGAGCTTGGTGAGGTAAAAATGAGGATGCTAGTGCTGAGACCGAATTGATGACAACCAAATGAAAAAGGGAAAAATGTGTAGATCCTTGCACCACGTTTGCTGCAACACATGCCAATACAACTTCTAGAATTTCTCACCAAACTGAATATATATGATTGCACACTTTCTCAACACTTCCTCTTCTCTCTTTTTTGCTCTTTTTTTCTCTATTTTATATTTTTTTCCTTTTCTTTTTCTGCAACACAATAGATCCACTAAGAAGACTCAAAGAAAACAACAGCAACTTCGGATAGAACTTGGTGCAAACAGAAAGAGGAAGGCAAACAACCAGATCTCAGCAAACAAAGGCTTGGATTTTTTGGTGACTTTTGGGCTTTGGACTCTTTTTTTGCGGGAAACTTTAGAGCTTTATTGAACTAATGCATTCCTGTTGCAGTCCACCAATACTGATTAGGAAGCTTGGAGTCTCACCGATCCAACTTTCGGACACACTTAGCGTGCAAGCTCTCTTAGCACACAAATGCTCCGGTACATTGGTCGATCTATAAATGTGTTGAACTACAAAGAAATTAAACTGAAGGGATAGCTCTCTAATTTCATCTAAAAGCTCCATCAGATGTAAGTCTAACATACCCAGCCTTAGGGGGTCACCATCCGTGTCCAGGTGGAACCTTGGCGTCTTTCTGTCGTAATTCCAATAGTGCCAACGCCTCCTTGATCCTTTGCATGGCTTCTCGTGGATTGATGTCTACCTCCTCGTGTATCCACCGGTTCCTCGAGTGCCATATGGACCACATGATAGTTATGATCTTCGCCCTCTCTTGATCTGAAAATCGATCATCACATAAAATATCCCTACACCACGTATCCGGATGTAGACGAGGAAGACGAAAATCAAACCACATCTGTGCCTCATCCCAGGATCTCTGAGCGTGTGAGCACTACACCAGAGCATGCATGAGGTCTTCATCTACAACAAGACACAGCTTGCACCTGCTGATTTCTACAAGGTGCCGATATTTCAAGGTTGCCAGGTCAGGGAGGATACCTCGCAATACCCACCACCAAAAGACACGCACCTTCGGCATGACATTGAGCTTCCAGAGCCTTGTCCACATTTTTCCGTCAGTCCCTGAAGTTTCTATTACCATCCCTTCTCGTAGAGCTTCATGCTCTTTCTTGATAACTAGAGATCGATACGCCATTTTGACCGAATAAATGCCGGAACGCTCATGGTCCCAAGCCAAGAAATCTTCCCCTCTGCTGACACGCAACAGGATATTAAGTATGGCATCCGCGTCCGGAGATATGAAAGTGTCCCGAATAAGATGAGTCCTCCCTGTCCAATTATAAGGATTAATAAGCTCATTCACATATTGGAGTTGTGTTCCCTCTGGTTTAAACATTGCCTTCCTCGTTGGTGTTCCTCCTATCCAACTATCAGTCTAGATAGATACTGAAGATCCATCACCCACGCGTTTTATTAAACCAGCATTTTGCGCCTCCCGGCCGGCATCAATAGCTCTCCAAGTTTTTGAAGCAGGCCTGGGAACAGAAGCATTCATGAAATCAGTTTCTCGGTTATACCTTGCTTTCAACACTCTTGCACATAGAGAATTAGGATTTGTCATTAGCCTCTGATGTCTACTACGCAACTTTATTCTTGAAGACTTTGTTGGGCCTCCAAGCGCAGAGTTTTGTAGGACAGTAGCAATTTTCCCTCAAGTGGATGACCTAAGGTTTATCAATCCGTGGGAGGTGTAGGATGAAGATGGTCTCTCTCAAACAACCCTGCAATCAAATACAAGAAATCTCTTGTGTCCCCAACACAACCAATACAACGGAAAATTGTATAGGTGCACTAGTTCGGCGAAGAGATGTTGATACAAGTGCAAAATGGATAGTATATATAGGTTTTTGTAATCTGAAAATATAAAAACAACAAGGTAATAAGTGTAAAATAGCAAGCACAACGTTGTATAAATGCTTGGTAATAAGGCCTAGGGTTCATAGTTTCACCAGTGCAATCTCCCAACAATCCTAACATAGTTGAATCATATGATCATCCCTCAACGTGCAACCAAGAATCCCTCCAAAGTTCCTATCTAGCGGAGAACAATAAGAAAAAATTGGCGTAGGTAGTACAACCACCTCAAAGTTATTCTTTCCGATCAATCTTTTGAGCTATTCCTATAAGTGTCACAAACAGACCTAGAGTTCGTACTAAAACAACACCAATGATACATATCAATCAACCCTAATGTCACCTCAAGTATTCGTGGGTAAATTATGTGACATGCATCAAACAATTTCAGATCTATCATATTCAATCCAACACAAAGAACTTCAAGGAGCACCCCAAGATTTCTGTCGGGGAACGTAGGACAAGAACGTGTATCAACCCCTATGCATAGATTACCCTAACGTCACCTCGGGAATCCGCAAGTTGAGTACCAATACATACATCAAGTGAATCAATAGAACACCCTATTGTCACCACGGGTATCCACATGCAAGACATATATCAAGTGTTCTCAAATCCAATATTCAATCCAACATAACGAGATCCCAAAGGGAAAGATTCAATTCATCACAACAAAATAGCAAGGGAAACACACCATATGATCCAACTATATTAACAAAGCCCGTGATACATCAAGATCGTGCCATCTCAAGAACACGAGAGAGAGAGATTGAACACATAGCTACTGTACATACCCTCAGCCCCGAGGGTGAACTACTCCCTCCTCGTCATGTCCTCCATCGAGATGATGAAGATGGCCACCGGATGATGATTTCCCTCTCCGACAGGGTACTAGAAAGGCTCCAGATTGTTTTTTCGTCGATACAGAGAGTTGCGACGACGGAGCGGATGATGATTTCCCTCTCCGGCAATGTCTCTTTTTATTTCTGGGGTTTCTGGGATTTATATGATTTTTCAGCGTTGGAATCACGCGCAACGGAGCCACGTGGGCCCCACAAGCCAACATGGCGCGACATGGGGGGCCCGCGCCCTGATGGCTTGTGGCCCACAAGTGGCTCCCCTCAGGTGGTTCTTCGCTCCAATATAGCTTATTTCCTCCATAAGAAATCATGAAAAAGTTTCGGGCGATTCCGAGAACTTTCATTTACTGCACAAAAACAACACCATGGTAATTCTGCTGAAAACAACGTCTGTCCGGGTTAGTTCTAAATAAATCATATAAAGTGCATCAAAACCATATAAAAGTATTGTAAACATAAGCAAATATGGCATGAATACTTCATAAATTATTGATACGTTGGAGACGTATCAGTATCCCCAAGCTTAATTCCTACTCGTCCTCGAGTAGGTAAATGATAAAAGAAATAGTTTATGAAGTGTGAATGCTAGCATAATGTATAATGTTGAGCAAGGATAATTTCAGCCACTTTTCTAGCATCATAACCAGCAAGTATTTCTCATATAACTTCTCATAATCAAGTAGCAAGTTATTCACATGTTAAATTATAGACCATAAACTTTGTTGAAAACAAACTATGTTTTGAGTCATCAAACAATTACAATTCATCTTATTTTCAGGAAGGGCCTATGTAAGAGCTTTGGTTTAGCAAATCCCACATACTCAACTATCATTTAGTCTTTCATGATTGCTGACACTCAAAGCATGTTTTTAGAACAAATAGTTTCAGTCAAACACATAGGAAGATAGGGGCTTAATGTTTCGCCTCCCAACTTATTTATCTCAGGGATAATGTCAACAAATAATGAATCTTTCCCAACACATGATGCTTGCCAACTAAATAATTGAGGTTGGAATAAGAAGTTGACTCAACATGAAAATTAAAAGATGAGCCCTTCGAAGAGGGGTGCAGGGATTTGTAGAGGTGCCAGAGCTCATTGCTTAAAACAGATATGAATATATTTTGGGTGGTGTGCCTTTCCTGTCAATGTCACGACAAGAGATTTCAACATCTTCCATGCTAATCACATTATTGGTGGTTCCCAAACAGAATTGAAATTTTACTCCCCCTCCACCATTCAAGCACATTCCATGGTCGGCCGTATCCACGGGTACCATCCAAACAATCAACTTTCTAGGGGGAGTTCTTGTTTATTTATTTTTGTACTATGCAGGACTGGGCATCCTTTTTACCAGCCTCTCTCGTGCATTGACAAGTGAATAAACACTTATCCTGAGAATAACCCACTTAGCATGGAAGATAGTGACCACCTCGTCGCTCCATGAGCGGTACGAGCACACAAAATGGATGTTTATTTGAATGTTTAGAGGTGGCACATGCAAATTTACTTGGAATGGCAGTGAAATAGCATATATAGGTAGGTATGGTGGACTGTCATGGAAGAAACTTGGCTCAAGGATTTGGATGCACAAGTATTATTTCTACTTAGTATGAAGTTTTGGCTAGCAAAAGGTTCTAAACAAGCATCACATGTTAGAGGATCCATGACAATATAAGTGCTACGTGAATATAAACAAACATAACCATTATGTTTTCTTCCTTGTCCAACGTCAACTACTTGATCAAGTTTGAAAATAATTAATGGGGATTCACAATCATATAATATGTCTAAGATAGTGTATTTTTTTGACAAAGGGTGGATTTTATTGGCTCAACTAAGATAGTGTATTTATATGTGAAACCTCTCTTCCTTCAATATCCTTTCATGAATTGTTTAAATGACCAATGTTATGTTTGCTAACTTAAAATAAATTTTACCGCTTATACTCCTAGTATGTGAAGTCACTATTCCCCATGGGACAAGAATATGAAGCATATATAATTTCACATTTATGACATTCAATTCATTCAACGTTTACTCTCAGGATATCAGTGAAGCACAAGAGTAAATTTCGAACTACTCTCAAAAGATATAAGTGAAGATCAATGAGTAGTCAAACCAGAAAGTAGCTATGTGAGGACTCTCTCTCTCAATAAAGATTTTCAGATCTGAGTATTTTATTCAAGCATTAAACAAAACAAAAATACACTCCAAGAATAGCACCCATCATGTGAACGAATAAAAATTTAGGCTCAACATAGGCTAACCAATAGTTGACGAAGAGAGGTGGGATGCGTAGCATCCCAAGGCTTAGATGCTTGAGACTTCTTGAAATATTTACTTGAGGAGCCTTGGGCATCCCCAAGCTTGAGATTTTGTATCCCGTTCAATCCTCTCATATCCCGGTTTCACTTAGGTCTCAAAAACTTCATCCACACAAAAATTGGAAAGAACTCGTGAGATAGGTTAGTACACATAAGAATAAATCAACACTTCATGTACTGCCAAGACAAGTTGCATGATAATTTCCAAACATTAGGTACTGTATACTATCATTTCCACAATTTATATCTACCAATATAAGCCATGAAAACTCTAGGATAAGTAGATAACAAAACTATGACAGCAATCTGTCCAAACAGAATAGTTTGTAGAAATCTATCAAAACAGTGTACTTCTGTAACTCCAATTTTTTTGAACATTTAGGACATGATAAAAAAATTACATGAAAATACTGTGTAAAAATTTCAGAAACTTTCCACGTTCCAATAAAATATGAAAATTCAAACACTACAGCAAAAGTTTCTGTTTTTACACAGCACACATCAAACATGCAATTCAAGTATCCTAAAAGGCAATTCTTGGAAATTTTTATTGAGAAACAAGATTGTAAATAACATATAACAGAGGAAAAAAAAATGACGCTCCAAGCAAAACACATATTATGTGACAAATAAAAATATAACTCTAAGTAAGATATACCAATAGTGTTGAAGACGAAAGAGGGGATGCCTTCCGGGGCATCCCCAAGCTTAGGCGCTTGAGTATTTCTTGGATATTACCTTGAGGGTGCCTTGGGCATCCCCAATCTTAGGTTATTGTCACTCCTTATTCTCCTCATATCGGTGTCTCACCCAAAACTTGAAAACTTCAATCACACAAAACTTAACGGAACTTCGTGAGATGGGTTAGTGTAATAAAGATAGATCATTCACTTAGGTCTGTCAAGACAAGATTCATAATAGTTCTCACATAATACCTACTTTATTATATCATTCCCATAATTTATATAACTAAATATAAGCTATGGAAGCACTAAAACAAGCAAACTATGCATGCAAAACAGAATTTGTCAAAAACAGAACAGTCTGTGAAGATCTGAAAGAAATCCGTATTTCCCTATCTCTAAAAATTCTAAAAATTTAGGAAAACCTAGAGAATTTTCATATAAAACTCTGTAAAAATTTCAGAATTTTTTGACACTCCAGTAAAATCAGAGAAATTCTGCACTGGACGTAAAAGTTTCTGTTTTTGCATAGAATTAAACTAACAAGTATCCACACTATCCCAAAGGCTTTACTTGGCACTTTATTGAAATAAAAGACAAAAAACATGATTAATACAGTAGCTTAATCATGTGAACACACAAAAACAGAAAGTGTGAGTGTTGGGTTTTCTCCCAACAAGCGCTTTTCTTTAAAGCCTTTTAGCTAGGCATGATGATTTCAATGATGCTCACATAGGAATAGTATTTGAAACATGCAAAAGAGCACCATGGATCACATGACAAGAAAATTTAAGTCAAACCCACTTCCTATGCATAGGAATTATGTGAGCAAATTTTTTATGGGAACAAGAATCAACTAGCATAGGAAGGCAAAACAAGCATATCTTCAAGATTTTCAACACATAGGGAGGAAACTTGATATTATTGCAATTCCTACAAGCATATGTTCCTCAATCATAATAATTTTCAGTAGCATCATGAAGGAATTCAATAGTATAAATATCACATAAAGCATTCTTTTCATGATCTACAAGCATAGAAAATTTATTACTCCCCACATAAGCAAATTTCTTCTCATTCATAGTAGTGGGAGCAAAATCAACAAAATAACTATCATGAGATACTTGATTGACATAACACATTGAATATTAAAATCATGATACCAAGTTTCATGATTGTCATTACTCTTTATAGCATACATGTCATCACAATAATCATCATAGATAGGAGGCATGCCATCATCATAATAAATTTGCTCATCAAAACTTGGGGGACTAAAAATATCATATTCATCAAACATAGCATCCCCAAGCTTGTGCCTTTGCATATCATTAGCATCATGGATATTCAGAGAACTCATACTAACAATATTTCTATCATGCTCATCATTCAAGGAATTCTCATTAAGTATTTTAATAAATTCTTCCTCTACCAATTGAGCACAATTTTTCAAACCATCATTTTCACGAAAGACATTAAAAAGACGAAGAAATTGAGGCAACCTAAACTCCATTTTTTGTAGTTTTATTTTATAAACCAAACTAGTGAAAAACAAGAATCTAAAAGATTTAATTGCAAGATCTAAAGATATACTTTCAAGCACTCCAAGCACAGAGTTTTGTAGGACAGTAGCAATTTTATTCTTGTAGACTTTGTTGGGCCTCCAACCGCAGAGTTTTGTAGGACAGTAGCAATTTTCCCACAACTGGATGACCTAAGGTTTATCAATCCATGGGAGGTGTAGGATGAAGATGGTCTCTCTCAAACAACCCTGCAATCAAATACAAGAAATCTCTTGTGTCCCCAACACACCCAATACAATGGCAAATTGTATAGGTGCACTAGTTCGGCGAAGAGATGGTGATACAAGTGCAATATTGATAGTAGATATAGGTTTTTATAATCTAAAACTATAAAAACAGCAAGGTAACAAGTGTAAAACAGCGAGCAAAACGTTGTATAAATGCTTGGTAATAAGGCCTAGGGTTCATACTTTTACTAGTGCAATCTCCCAACAATGCTAACATAGTTGAATCATATGATCATCCCTCAACGTGCAACAAAGAATCACTCCAGAGTTCCTATCTAGCAGAGACCAATAAGATGAAATTGGCGTAGGTAGGACAACCACCTCAAAGTTATTCTTTCCGATCAATCTTTTGAGCTATTCCTATAAGTGTCACAAACAGCCCTAGAGTTCGTACTAAAACAACACCAATGATACATATCGATCAACCCTAATGTCACTTAGACACTCCAATGTCACCTTAAGTATCCGTGGGTAAATTATGCGACATGCATCAAACAATATCAGATCTATCATATTCAATCCAACACAAAGAACTTCAAGGAGCACCCCAAGATTTCTATCGGAGAACGTAGGACAAGAACGTGTATCAACCCCTATGCATAGATTACCCCAATGTCACCGCGGGAATCCGCAAGTTGAGTACCAAAACATACATCAAGTGAATCAATAGAACACCCCATTGTCACCATGGGTATCCACATGCAAGACATATATCAAGTGTTCTCAAATCCAATATTCAATCCAACATAATGAGATCCCAAAGGGAAAGATTCAATTCATCACAACAAGATAGCAAGGGAACACACCATATGATCCAACTATATTAACAAAGCCCGTGATACATCAAGATCGTGCCATCTCAAGAATACGAGAGAGAGATCGAGCACATAGCTACTGGTACATACCCTCAGCCCCAAGGGTGAACTACTCCCTCCTCGTCATGGCCTCCGCCGGGATGATGAAGATGACCACCAGATGATTATTTTCCTCTCCGGCAGGGTACTGGAAAGGCTCCAGATTGGTTTTTTGTCGATACAGAGAGTTGCGGCGGCGGAGTGGAGAGTCTCTCTTGATTTCTGGGGTTTCTGGGATTTATAGGATTTTTCTGTGTTGGAATCACGCGCGGGCCGCGCCCTGTTGGCTTGTGGACCATAGGTGGTGTAGCGACCCGACACAAAATGGTTAAGACTCTGTGCTTTCTATGCCATCCCTGGATCAGTATGCTGGCACACACAGTACATCAATGTATATATCAAAGTGCAATCACATGTAAATAACGTAAAACTGATATATACCTCTGGAGTCTCATCGGAAACAGTCAATCAGAGATGGAGTCCCAATAAACACCAACGGCAGGTTCAGTGTAGACGGTAACCCTATGTCGTACTCTTACTCGTCGTAAGAAATATACCTGAAACATGATACGTTGCAGCCGTTTAGGTCAGTACATTGAATGTACCGGCAAGATCACAATAAGAGAAAACAGAAGATGAGACTATTCTATATGCAATAAAGCTTTATGGCTTCCTACAACAACGGATATAATAGGAGTTTACACTATGGAGTTATCTATCATGACATGGTTCCGCCAACCGATGTCTCATAGCCCAAAAATCATCATAAGTTGCCCACAAATTATTTATCGATCCAGTGTTGAGAGTTTAGAGATAGATCCAATTCCAGAGGCTCAAATTGTCTGTAACTGGGGACACGGCTAATCGATTAGGTTTAACTCTACAGAGTGTTGTGTACTTTAACCACAAGATTCGTTCCCTCCTTGTATGTCCTCGCACTGCTAGTTGTTTTAGAACAGGACGAATGAAAAATGGTCTTCCAAAGAGTTCCTCTGACCAACTGTCCGGGCCCATCCATCCTACCGTAGTTCTACATCTGCTAGCCCGTCCTGGCCAGAGTCACAGCTAAGGTTAACCAAGCCAGAGCCCATAATGACTTGTGGCTACACAGGTAAGCTTCCAGGCATGAAGTATTCTTCCGTCTCTTTGAGTCTGGGTGAGGCTTTCCGCAAGATGTCATGGCGCTTCTCCATGCATCCCGGCCATCCACTGGTTTCTCCAGGGTGCCCAATCAACCATCCCTCACCCAGTAATGTGTATTGAAAATTTTTTGTCTCGAGTCTCGAAGTCTTGAGGTCTTGAAGATGTAGGCCTTGAAGATGCCATCATGTGGTTGTCGTCATTGACGTAGAGTCCTTCTCCTCACACCACTCCCGAACACTCATACCAACCCCGTCTACTTTAGCGTAGCATTAAAACAAATAACGTCCCAGGGCTTCAGTAACAAGGAGTGGGTTCCTACCTCATGCATTCTACTCAACTACAAGAATTTGGTAACACTACTAGAGGGAGTTGTAGGTTGATGTCACTAAATGCAATAAAACATAGGTATGAAATAAGTGGTCAAAGTGAACTTGCCTGTACTTGTTGATGAAGATAATATCGCTCTCAGAATCCTGATAATTCTACTCGTCACACTTCGAGCAATCTATCGTAAGCAAATAACATTCAATAAACATCCATGCCAAAAGAAGAACCAGAAGAACGTAAGAACAAAACATGTCTTAGTGCGAAAATAACAACATACTAAGGTTTAATGAGAAAAGGATAAGTTCTTATGGTGTTGTCAAAGTGAAGGTGAAGGAATCAACTCAAAAGAGTTAATGGACGATAACTATTGATGTATAAGCTTAGAATTGACATGCTAGGGAATAGGATCAAAAGTGTAGGGAGAACAACATGAATTTTGTTTGACAGATAGCATATGACATAAGAATATCTATCCAAAAAGAATCAATTGAAACAGAGCACTACAAAGCAAGTTATAGCAAATTGAAGCATGAATATAATTGGAATTCAGAAACTTCAAAAGTATTTCAATTGGAGCATGGTGGTTATGAATAGGAAGTACATAACACAAGTATTTAAGTGTAAAAGGAATCAATTGAAAAGGTGCTACTGTTTGCAAGATATGATCAAATGAAAGTTCGAATTCAAATTAGAATTGCTCAAATTTGAAAGGTTCAAAGGTTGAAACTAATGATGTTACTGGATATGGGAGGTCAATATGAACATGTGGGAAAAATAATTACCGGATTCAAAACAACGGATCACAAGATACAAGTAATTCAATATGACATTGAATCAGCTTAGAACGGTATGTGAACACTTTTGAGGACTAATAGAGAAATCTGAGTATGATCAAAATTATATGTTGAAATGATAACACTAATGGTACTAATGGAAAGATTACTTCGATACGAACCCGACGCAATTGGATTCATCGGGAACGAAGGTACGGATAAAAAGATATGGTCAAAAGAAGTTTGAATATGAATCTGAACAAAATTAGAAATTTGAAGATTTTGAAAAGTTGATTTGATATGGTCAATGGATATGTGAGGTCAAGACAAAAATCTAGGCGTTGGTTCCATCTAATTTGGATAAACGAGTAGAAAGTTATGGCTATTTGAAAAATCAGGGCCAATCCATTTTACGGAAGAAAAATAGCTATTTCTAAAAGAATTCTAGACTAACATTTAAATACGGAGACTAATTAATAATCTAATTATTTTACCATATACTAGTCTAGAAATACTAGTCTAGGAATACTAAACTACGGGAGTAAAAAAATACGAAGAGAATACCTCTAGAATGCACAGAAGAGATAACTTCATAGAGGAGACGACTTCCAGAAATCCCGCCGAAGAGAAGGAAATAATTTTATTTAATAAACCTAGTCAAACCAAAAAGATTGATTTTATCCGAATTGGATGATTTTTTGGATGCCCCTATGGGTCTATATTTATAGGTGGGAGGGAGGTCTAAAGGTCTAAGAATAGACGATGTGGGACTAAACATATACGAAATCAGGGAAAAAGGAAAACACAAGGGCTACGCATGGGCCAAGGCCTTCGGCAGCTGCATGCGCATGCGCTGCCGTTTTAATTTTTTTCCGGATGAATATTGTTTCCTGTTTTTTTAAGAAAAACAGCACAGAAAAGCAAATAAACAAAATAAAACAAATATTTTGTATAGGCAGATTATATATCAAAATTTTCAGAATACAATTTCCTACAACATGAACATATTTGCAAGGCCGAATAAAATACTTTTAAAAAAATATTTTTTTCAATAACTCCAAAATGAAAAGGAATTTGAATTTAAAACAAATTAAAAATATTTTCTATTTTAAAATTTGAATCAAAACATTTTCTCTGATTTTGGAGTGTCATTTTCCTCCTCTCATTTTATTTATTTATCAGAGGGTTTTGAAAGGATTCAAAACTCAAAATTGAATAGGGATTCAAAATGGAAAATTTTGGGAAAGTCCTTTTATTCCCTCTCATTAAATTTTCAAAAAGTTTCAAATTCCACACAATTTCACACAATCAATCACATAACATCCAAGCAAACAATCCTAATTATTTATTTAATATAACATTACAAAATTTAGAATTTTGGGATGTTACAAACTACCACACTTAAAATGTTGGGATGTTACAAACTACCACACTTAAAATGAATCTCGTCCTCGAGATTCGAAGAGGCTAGAAAGAAAAGGTTAGGGTCTCGGGTCTTCTTGAAAATCCATCTGTCATCACAAGGTCTAGGGTGCTACCACCCTTAAAATGAGAGTTACTAGTCCCTCAAAATCATGACAGTCCTCTGGGGTCTTGGCATCTGTCTCTTCACATTCCTTACAATAGCTCCTTCGGTGATGCTCTTCCGTTATATTCATAATGTTTCATTCAAAGTCTTGTGTTCTCATATCAAAGTAGATTTCTTCCGATACTGGGTCTTCTTAGCTGACAAGTCTTGTGATCATTCTAAATAACTTATCGATGATCTCATGGTGGTCTACCCTTTGTGGTTATCCTGCAGTGAAATGGGTCTTGGCTTCATCCTTACCCTAAAATTCCTACGTGTGACAATAGCTACCATGTACAAGGGGTCCTCATTATACCATTCTAAGGCTTAAACAAAAGCTTCAAAGATCGTCGTCTCTTTACTATGGGTAAGTCACTCAGATTTACCATTCTGAATAGCAAGAGACTGATAAGAGTAAGTCGTCATGGTGGCCAAGCCATATCGCACTGAAATCATTACCTTGTATAAGGTTTAGTGAATCTCATATTCTAACACTTGGGCTTCCTACAAGCGTTGTAGAATTTCTCTTGTCCACAAACGAAGTTCAGATAAATCCATTGATTCTGAGGGCTGAACAAAACATCTATCGTTTCTTCACGACTCTCGGGTTTTCGTATCCTCCTATGTAACGTCGGTTGATCCAATCACAACTTCTTCCTTCATGCTCTTGGGGTAATCTTCATAAAATAATTCGGAGACTTATTCTTGGTACAGACTCCACTCTGTGGAATACATTTTCCTTTCCATTGGCTTGTTTACCCTTAACAGGCATTGCTTCATCTATTAATCAGATTACATATCCCATCCCTTATTACATCCTTAATTACTTCTTAAAACTCCAAATTCCAGAATAATTTATTATGAATGCTGCCATCCACATAGTATGATATGGTCCAGCATTACCTTCACTGGTATTAATTTGTCCAGACTCCTTGGCATGAACGGTACATTCTTTTTCCTTGGATTCATGTGGTTTTACCAATTACTACCACACTTAAAATGAAATGTACACATGCATGCATGGACCATATTTTCTCATATCCTCGAAAATGGTCAGAGATCTTTGTTGATAGAGTAACAACTTTAACATAGGCACATCATGACACATTAATTTCTATTGATTCATGAAGTTATTACAATCTCTTAGACTTCCGTTACATAATTCAACTCCATAACCTCATGAAAAACAAGAGTGCTTCCTATTACACTTATTGCCATTATCAAAATCTCAACTACTCAGTTCCAGCTTTCTGCTTGTCCGGACATTTGTTAGCATAATGGCCTGCTTCCCTGCAGTGAAAACAGATGACTTCCGACATGTCTCGGGGCTTCTTGGTGTTTGTTTTTGCTCCTTGGGTTCTTGGTTCCTTTCCTGGGCACTTATTGGCATAGTGACCTAAATCCTTACACTTGAAAGATGTGATATAACTCAGGTCCTTCTGTCCAGGGACTTGTCTCTTCCTGGTGCACTTTCTCTTATTCTCCCTAGACTCCATTGTATAAATTATAGATTCTATTTCCTAAGGGTCATACTCAAACTCCATTGTCTGGAATTCTTCCAGGTACTCATTCGGACAATTCTGGGAAATATATCCTTCTTTTCCACATGAATAGCATGACTTGGTGTATTCCTCCATTGAGGTATCTCCAAGTGGGTCTGGTACATCTTCCGTCATCATTTGCATACCTTTATTGAGATCTTCCTTCATCCCAGTTTCTTCTAAATTCTTCCTGAGGGCTTCTTTCATTGCTTCTTTCCGCGGCTTGGTGACTTCTTATACCTTGGTGTAAATTTGGCATTCAGCCGGGTAATGAGTAGTTCCTTCACACAAGAAACATGTCACCCGCATGGTTGGACATTCTTCAGCTGGGTGATCTCCTTCACAATGAGGGCATACCTCCTTGTGTTCTTCTTGGGTGTGCCCTATCTTTCCACATATCTTGCATGCACAAATATTCTTCATATCATTGCAACGGGGCTTCTGGGTGTTGGTGACTACATGAGTTTTTTGCAGAGTCATCTTGAATTCTTCCCAAGCATTGGCTCCATTCCATCCTTGTATAGCTTGATGTATCTCTCACCATGTTGCAGCACCTTGTGTGATGTTTCATAGGGTGTATGGGAACATATACTATCCTTCAATACAGTACTCCTTCATGCGATCTTCCATGCTCTGTATCCACTGTGCTACCTCCAACTGTGCCATCGATCTCGGAAATAGGAGTCCATCTTCATTCGTCATCTATTGGGTCCAAGGGTTGTTGGGGTGGGATACGAGAGAGGGATAGAGAGATACACACAATACAAACAATAGTTTCCAAAATAGTTTTTATTTGTGGCTGTCAGAAAACACACACACACACACATGACAACTCACAAAACATCGCATCTAACGTGAGTATACAACAGGGGTCTTGGTCCTCTAAGGTGTCATGTAAATCTTAGAATCCTTGAGGGTCTTCAATTTCTTCAAGTCTTCGGAGTCTTCAATTGTTGTAGCTTCAGTTTTGCATGATGAATCCATTTTACTGTGAAGTGGTCCTTAGTTGTCCGATATCTTGTCCTTCTCGAATTGACATCAGTTGATTCCTCCGAATGGTCAAAAGGGACAAGGTATCGTCTAGCTATTTGAGGTAAGAGAGAACATTTGACAAAGCTCAAATCAGATGAGAAGTAAAGGATCTTTTTGAAAATAAAGTTTTAGAGAGCTTCCTTTCCTAAGGCTTTCCAGTTTCTAGGGTCACGTCCTACAGTCAACAGGTGCTCTGATACTATTTTTGTAGCGACCCGACACAAAATGGTCAAGTATCTGTGCTTTCTGTGCCATCCCTGGATCAGTATGCTGGCACACACAGTACATCAACGTATATATCAAAGTGCAATCACATGTAAATAACGTAAAACTGATATATACCTCTGGAGTCTCAGCGGAAACAGTCAATCGGGGATGGAGTCCCAATAAACACCAACGGCGGGTTGACTGTAGACCGTAACCCTATGTCGTACTCTTACTCGTCGTAAGAAATATACCTGCAACATGATACGTTGCAGCCGTGTAGGTCAGTACATTGAATGTACCAGCAAGATCACAATAAGAGAAAAGAGATGATGAGACTATTCTATATGCAATAAAGCTTTATGGCTCTGGGTCTGAGTTTTTGCATAAAAGCTGGTTTTATTTCTTTTCCTACAACAATGGATATAATAGGAGTTTACACTATGGAGTTATCTATCATGACATGGTTCCACCAACCGATGTCTCATAGCCCAAAAATCATCATAAGTTGCCCACAAATTATTTATCGATCCAGTGTTGAGAGTTCAGAGATAGATCCAATTCCAGAGGCTCAAATTGTCCGTAACCGGGGACATGGCTAATCGATTAGGTTTAACTTTGCAGAGTGCTGTGTACTTTACCCACAAGATTTATTCCCTCCTTGTATGTCCTCGCACTGCTAGTTGTTTGAGAACAGGACGAATGAAACATGGTCTTCCAAAGAGTTCCTCTGACCAACTGTCCGGGCCCATCCATCCTACCGTAGTTCTACATATGCTAGCCCGTCCTGGCCAGAGTCATAGCTAAGGTTAACCAAGCCAGAGCCCATAATGACTTGTGGCTACACAGGTAAGCTTCCGGTCATGAAGTATTCTTTCGTCTCTTTGAGTCTGGGTGAGGTTTTCCGCAAGATGTCATGGCACTTCTCCATGCATCCCGGCCATCCACTGGTTTCTCCAGGGTGCCCAATCAACCATCCCTCACCCAGTAATGTGTAGTGAAAAATTCTTGTCTCGAGTCTCGAAGTCTTGAGGTCTTGAAGATGTAGGCCTTGAAGATGCCATCATGTGGTTGTCGTCATTGACGTAGAGTCCTTCTCCTCACACCACTCCCGAACACTCATACCATCCCCGTATACTTTAGCGTAGCATTAAAACAAATAACGTCCCAGGGCTTCAGTAACAAGGAGTGGGTTCCTACCTCATGCATTCTACTCAACTACAAGAATTTGGTAACACTACTAGAGGGAGTTGTAGGTTGATGTCACTAAATGCAATAAAACATAGGTATGAAATAAGTGGTCAAAGTGAACTTGCCTGTACTTGTTGATGAAGATAATATCGCTCTCAGAATCCTGATAATTCTACTCGTCACACTTCGAGCAATCTATCGTAAGAAAATAACATTCAATAAACATCCATGCCAAAAGAAGAACCAGAAGAACGTAAGAACAAAACATGTCTTAGTGCGAAAATAACAACATACTAAGGTTTAATGAGAAAAGGATAGGTTCTTATGGTGCTGTAAAAGTGAAGGTGAAGGAATCAACTCAAAAGATTTAATGGACGATGAACTATTGATCTATAAGCTTAGAATGAACATGCTAGGGAATATGATCAAAAGTGTAAGGAGAACAACATGAATTTTGTTTGACAGATAGCATATGACATAAGAATATATATACAAAAAGAATGAATTGAAACAGAGCACTATAACGCAAGTTATAGAGAATTGAAGCATGAATATAATTGGAATTCAGAAACGTCAAAAGTATTTGAATTGGGGCATGGTGGTTATGAACAGGAAGTACATAACACAAGTGTTTAAGTGTAAAAGGAATCAATTGAAAAGGTGCTACGGTTTGCAAGATATGATCAAATGAAAGTTCGAATTCAAATTTGAATCGCTCAAATTTGAAAGGCTCAAAGGTTGAAACTAATGATGTTACTGGATATGGGAGGTCAATATGAACATGTGGGAAAAATAATTACCGGATTCAAAACAACGGATCACAAGATACAAGTAATTCAATATGACATTGAATCAGCTTAGAACGGTGTGTGAACACTTTTGAGGACTAATAGAGAAATCTGTGTATGATCAAAATTACATGTTGAAATGATAACACTAATGGTAGTAATGGAAAGATTACTTCGATACGAACACGACGCAATTAGATTCATCGGAAACGGAGGTACGGATAAAAAGATATGGTCAAAAGAAGTTTGAATATGAATCTGAACAAATTTCGAAATTTTAAAATTTCGAAAAGTTGATTTGATATGTTCACTGGATATGTGAGGTCAAGACGAAAATCTAGGCGTTGGTTCCATCTAATTTGGATAAACGAGTAGAAAGTTATGGCTATTTGAAAAATCAGGGCCAATCTATTTTACGTAAGAAAAATAGCTATTTCTAAAAGAATTCTAGACTAACATGTAAATACGGAGACTAATTGATAATCTAATTACTTTACCATATACTAGTCTAGAAATACTAATCTAGAAATACTAGTCTAGGATACTAAACTACGGGAGTAAAAAAATACGAAGAGAATACCTCTAGAATGCAGAGAAGAGATAACTTCAGAGAGGAGTCGACTTCCAGAAATCCCGCCGAAGAGAAGGAAATATTTTTATTTAATAAACTAGCCAAACCAAAAAGATTGATTTTATCCGAATTGGATGATTTTTTGAATGCTCTTATGAATCTATATTTATAGGTGGAAGGGAGGTTTAAAAGTCTAAAAATAGGCGACGTGGGACTAAACATATACGAAATCAGGGGAAAAGGAAAACACAAGGGCTATGCATGGGCCAAGGCATTCGGCCGGCTGCATGCGCATGGGCTGCAGTTTTTTTTTCGGATGAATATTGTTTCCTGTTTTTTTAAAGAAAAACAGCGTAGAAAATCAAATATACAAAATAAAACAAATATTTTGTATAGGCATATTATGTATCAAAATTTTCAGAATAAAATTTCCTACAACATGAACATATTTTCATGGCCGAATAAAATACTTTAAAAAAACTATTTTTTTCAATAACTCCAAAATGAAAAGGAATTTGAATTTAAAATAAATTAAAAATATTTTCTATTTTAAAATTTGAATCAAAACATTGTCTATGATTTTGGAGTGTCAGTTTCCTCCTCTCATTTTATTTATTTATCAGAAGATTTTGAAAGGATTCAAAACTCAAAATTGAATAGGGATTCAAAATGGAATTTTTTGGGAAAGACCTTTTATTCCCTCTCATTAAATTTTCAAAAAGTTTCAAATTACAAACAATTTCACATAATCAATCATACAACATCCAAGCAAACAATCCTAATTATTTATTTAATATAACATTCCAAAATTTAGAATTTTGGGATGTTACAGGTGGCTCCCCTTTTGTGGTTCTTCGCTCCAATATTGCTTATTTCCTCCACAAAAAATCATCAAAAAAATTCGGGTGATTCCGAGAACTATCATTTTCTGCACAAAAACAACACCACGGTAATTCTGCTAAAAACAACGCAGTTTGGGTTAGTTCTAAATAAATCATATAAAGTGCATCAAAACCATATAAAAGTATGGTAAACATAGGCGAATATGGCATGAATACTTCATAAATTGTCGATACGTTGGAGACGTATCAGCCTCCAGCCATGTTTCCCGAGCAATGCAAGGTTGAACAAGTGTGGGTCTCGGAATCCCATTCCTCCTTTTATTTTTGGGGTAGCTAGGGCGTCCCATGATATCCAATGCAGAGTTCAACGATCAAGTGAACTACCCCAGCAATATTTAGCCATGCTTGACGTAAAACTTTTGCAAACTTTCTTCGTCAATAGGAAACACGTCATGCTGTACGTAGGGATGGCCTGCGCCACCGCTTTTAGCAGCGTTTCTCTGCCTACGCACGCAAGGTTTTTCTCATACCATCCTTGGATTTTACTCCTAATGCTCTCGCTGAGATAGTCAAAAGTATCACTAGTGATACGGCCCATAGCAGTAGGTAATCCAAGATAGCGCTCGGTAAAAGCTTCAACTCCAATACCTAAAATCTGTTTCACCATCAAGCGACAGTTTTGATTTGTATTAGGAGTGAAAAAAAATGTACATTTACCTTTATTAACACACTGCCTAGATGCCTGCGCATATATATGTAGTATTTCATTGAGTCTAGCAACACTTTGAGCATTTGCCTTGATGAAGATGAGACTGTCATCCGCAAATAGTAAATGAGTGATCCAGGGAGCCCGGAAATTCACTCTAATCCCTCTATCCACCACACCTCCATTGAAATGGTTCAGCAAGGAAGAGAAGCCTTCTGTGCATAGCAAAAACAAGTACGGGGATATCGGGTCGCCCTGCCTCAATCCTTTAGTTGGGGTGAAGAAAGGTAGGAGTTCACCATTTACCCTTACTGAGAAACGGACAGACGAAACACACTTCATGATTAAGCGAACAAAGGTATTACAGAAACCCAGCTTGACTAAAATAGCCTCTAGGTAATGCCATTCAACACGGTCATAAGTTTTTATCATATCGAGCTTCACCGCACAGGAAAAATTCTTTCCTTTCTTCCTCCTTTTCATTGCGTGAACACTCTCATACGCGACCAACACGTTATCTGTGATCAGACGTCCCAGGATGAAAGCAGTTTGCTCCTTGCTGATAATACCATCCATCATGTATCTCATTCTGTTAGTCACTGCTTTAATTGCCAGTTTATATAGAAACGGACACAAGGAGATAGGACGGTACTGTGAAATCTGTTGTGGGTTACGTACCTTTGGGATCAACGTAATTGAAGTATCGTTCAGACCCCGAGGCAAGTCACCACCATTTAAGAAATCAAGGACAGCCGGCACTACATCATCTTTTATTAGTTCCCAGTGTCGTTGAAAGAAGCCAGATGTGAACCCATTCACACCGAGAGCCGTTGACGGCGCCATTTGAAATAATGCAGTACATATCTCATCTGGTTCATACGGTTTCATCAAGTCTGCATTCATCTCTGGAGTGACCCTTGCCTGAACATAATTCAACAGCTCGGTCATGTCATTGTACCCTTGACTCAGGAACAAATTCCGATGGAAGGTCTGCACCTCTTGTTGGTCCTCCTCTATATTTTGACAAGTAGATCCATCACTACGTACTAACTTCTCGATGCGGTTCACACGTTTCCGGTGCGCCGCTTGAGCATGAAAGTAGCCAGTATTACGATCGCCTTCTCTAAGCCATGAAACTCGGGACCTCTGTCTCATCCATATTTCCTCTTACTTAAGTGCTTCGCGCAATTTTTCAACAATGCGCTTCTCTTCGTCGGATGGACCTCTCCCAACAGACTACCTCCGGAGTCGTTCCAGATTTTTCTCTAGCTTACGGACCTTCCTCGCGAGGCATCCGAACTCATGAGCGTGCTAAGGTTCCAACTCACATTGTACGGAACCAAGTGTCTCGAGAACACCTTGCAGCCCTTGAATACCCTAGATACCTCGGTTGTGTCTCCAAGTATCAACAACCAGCCGATCGTAATCATAGTGGGTCTGCCATACATGTTCATAACGGAACTGTTTCTTAGCTTGTTGCATTGAGGTGTTCATTGAGTTTCTCAAATCAATTACAATAAAATAGTGATCTAACTCGGTAGCACTAATACGGCGTACTCTCGAGTCATCAAAAAACTGCAGAAATTCCTCTGTTGCAAAGGCACGATCTAGTCGCGCTTTAACATTGGACTCACCACATTGCTTGTTGTCCCATGTGAAGGGAACACCAGACCAACCAAGGTCTTGGAATGAACACTCATCAACGACCTCGTGGAATGCACGCATTTGCCCTTCAGGCCGCGCCACCCTACTGAAGTGTTCAGTGCCATGCAAAACCTCATTGAAATCTCCCACGCATAACCATGCCGTGTGTGGCAATGCATGCAATGTTCGCATGAGCCGCTAGCTATGCTGACAATCTTCACTCCTCGGTGCTCCATAGAATCCAGTGAACCGCAAAATCTCATTAGGTTGATCCATCCTCTTCACTGAAACATCAATATGGCTCAAACTGAAATTCTTCAGCTCAACCACCACATCTCTTGACTAGAACATCCCAATTCCACCACTTAGACCATTACTGTCAACAGCAAAGCTTCCTGAAAAATCAAGTGTGCTCTGCAAAGCTTCCACATGCTTTACCCTAATCTTCATCCACCATGACAAAGAGGAGGGCGGGACCTTCTTGCCTCACAAGACTGCAAAGCTCTCGAACTGCCTTAGGGTTCCCAAGCCCCCGGCAGTTCCAACTCACACAATTCATTGGTTCGGGCAGGGCTGCCCCGTAGCCTCTGCCGAATTTTATGGTGTTGGTCTCTTCTTTTTTGGTTCACGCTCAACCACTATATCATCATCCCCCGAACGGTCCACCTGTGCAGCAAGCTCATCCGGCACCACTCAAGTTGCCTCCCTTCCCGTCTCCCACTGTTAACAGGAGCGTTTTGACAACCGGTTTAAAGACCATATTATTTGGTGCTCCCTTACGCTTTTGCTGTTGCATATTCTTTAGTGGCGAGTTGACTTCCTTTCCACTAGCTGTACCACCTTGAGAGCTCGAATTCTTAGATTCACGTTTGCTGCTAGTTTCTGAATTTTGTCCCTTAGCGGATCCCCCACTGGTCGCCGGCTTCTTGGACTCATCAGGGGGCCGAAGGTTCGACCCAAAAGGTAGGTCTCCACTCTCATCGCGCTGCCTCGGAGTAGGGCAGTGGAGATCAGAGTGACCTAAGCGACCGCAAGAGAGGCAGAAGTAGTGTAGATGCTCATTTTGTATGTCATGTGGATCCACCTTCTTCCTCCTCGCAGAATCAATCAGAATCCATCTCCGGATTGGCTTCGTCACATCAATGGACACTCTTGCACATAGGAAGCCCCAGTTATGATCAAACTGCACCATCGATGCATGTTCATCGATCTGCTTAGCAATCGGTAAACCACAATTATCATTCCTCATGTGGTATGGAAGATTAAGCACCCTAGCCCAATTATGGAGACGGTCAAATTTCACCTCATCTGGCCTCATGTGTTCCTCAAATTCAGCCAAGACTACAACATTCTTACTAATATGCCATGGGGATCCTCCCCATACCCGATCCCTATCTCTCTGATTTTCAAACTCAGCAACAAAAGAATTAACACCAACAGATCGAAACTGAAGGCCTCTAGGGTTGCCCCATGCAGGACGCAGAGCATTAGCTATGGTTTGGATGTGGAATTGATTCTGGTGCAAGACCTTCCCAGCTACAAGCCACTTCTATGGTTCTTCCTCTCGATCATCAATAATTAGAGGAGTCGCCTCCTCTTCCGATATATCTAGCTTTCCCAGCGCCTCCTCCAACGGCGACCTCGTCACCGTAGCTCCTGTCCCTGTCTGGCTCCTGCCGGCAGCACTGGCCGCCGCAATCAGGAATTCCGAGTGTGCCCCACCTAAGAAGATTGGGCGGACGCTGATGTTGTCCCTCGAAACCCTAATCGCCTCGGTCGCCGCTATAGAGAGTTAGGTTTTCGGAAAAAAACCCTCTATTAGCATGCAAGTTTTTTGGCTTTGGACTCTATGATGGGGAAACTACAGCTAAAAAGGATAGATCTAGCTACAAGGATACATATCATACCATGTAAACCTTGCTCTGAATACTAGATTATGCAACGCCGTCTTCGGAGAAGAGGGTGTTCAAGGGGAGGTCCGATCTTCACGGCATATGATCGAAGAAAAGGATAACCAGTTGCAAGCTGCCAAAAACAAAAAAAAAGATATTATGACCCGACAAGGAGGATGCTCACCGAAGCCTGCAATCCGAACATCATCGATCCACAACCCGCAATACTACCCACACACAACCACTCTCAAGTCATGGAGCACGGGATAGGTGCAATCCTCAAGGAAACCATGAACTCTAACCCACACAACATGATCTAGTTGTGGAGCACAGATTAGGAGCGACTTCTGAAAGCACATTTGCTCCCTTGGTGGTTTTGGTAATTAATAACAACATATAAGTCATTGAACTAATGTTTCCACTAAGCATATTTCAGGAAAAGTTCAATGATTGGGATGGCAAAAGGATTGTGGAAATACCCCAAGATGCAAGGAAATGGATTGGCAAAGCTTCAAGCAAGAGGACTCTACATTTTACTTTGTGAGAAATCACTTTGAGTCCATAGGAAAGCCAATACTATTAAAAGGGGGTAAGGTACTGTTGGTGAACAAGATGCTCCACGTGCACAAGAGATAGTCACCAAAAACACCCACAAGCTCTTCCACAAAAGTCTGTCCAAAGTAAAATATCCAAAATCGGTGCAACCAACACTTTCCACTCGGTGCCACCGATTCCCAAACTCAGACAGACCCATGCTGAACCCTAGCACATCGGTGCAACCGATTCCACTTCGGTGCCACCGAGTTTGGGTTTCCAACTTTTTGTTACCTCGATTCACAAAATCGGTACCACCGAGTTTGTTGGATCGGCGTCACCGAGTTGCGCAATCTGACCGTTGGTCACCTTATCGGTACCACCAAGAATTATATATCGGTCTCACCGAGATTCAAAAGTTGTCACCTTTTGGTCACTTCGGTACCACCGAGATTAACACATCGGTGTCACCGAGTTGGTCACTTTAGGTGTAACGGTTGGATTTTTGGGGATGCCTATATATACCCCTTCACCACCACCCACTCGAAATAGAAGCACTCAGAACTATTTCATACTTGCCCTATCCTATTTTCTGAGAGAGAGCCACCTACTCATGTGTTGAGATCAAGCTATTCCATTCCTACCATATGAATCTTGATCTCTATCCTCCCCAAGTTGCTTTCCACCAAATCAATCTCTTCCACCACAGCCAAATCTGTGAGAGAGTGATTGTGTGTTGAGGAGTCTATCATGTTGAAGCACAAGAGCAAGGAGTTCATCGACATTACCGAGCCTATTACCTTTTGGAGGGTGGTGCCTCCTAGATTGGTTAGGTGTCGCTTGGGAGCCTCCTACTTCGTGTTGTGGAGTTGAACCAAGAAGTTTGTACGGGCAAGGAGATCGCCTATGTCGTGAAGATCTACCCATAGTGAGGCTAGTCCTTCGTGGACGGAAGCCGTTATGGAATAGTCAAGGTTGCTACTTCGTGGACCCTTATGGGTGGAGCCCTCCGTGGAGTCTCATGACCATTACCCTCCGTGGGTTGAAGACTCCATAAACGTGTACGTACGATAGCACCACCTATCGGAACCACGGGAAAAATCTTCGTGTCTACAAATTGCGTTTGATCTTCCTTCCTACCCTCTAATATATACATGCTTGTTGTTACTTTCCACTGCTATACTCTTAGACATGCATGTGTAGGGTGTACTTGACTTGTTATCAATGCTAAAATCTGCCAACACTTAAAATTGGGAAAAGGTACGATTTTTATTTGGTCAAGTAGTCTAATCATCCCCCCTCTAAACATACTTTCGGTCCTACAAGTGGTATCAGAGCTTTGGTCTCCATTGCATTGGTCTCACAACCTAGGAGAGTATGGCGTCTAGTGAGGGAAATTATCACCGTAGAGGTCCGTACTTTGATGGCACTAATTTTGCTAGTTGGAAGCACAAAATGAAAATGCATATTCTTGGTCATAAGCCCGCCGTATGGGCTGTTGTTCGTGTTGGCTTGCAAGGTGAATTCTTTGGTGATGGAAAGGAACTGGATCGTGAAGCGACCGCGGATGAGTTGAAGATGTTACAATACAACGCTCAAGCATGTGACATTCTCTTCAACTGCCTATACCCCGAAGAATTCAACAAAATCAGCCGTCTTGTGAATGCAAAAGAGATTTGGGATACTTTGGTTGATATGCATGAAGGTACCGAGTCCGTGAGAGAATCCAAGTTGGATGTTCTTCAAAGTCAGCTTGACAAGTTCAAGATGAAGGATGGTGAAGGAGTCGCGGAGATGTACTCTAGGCTAGCTCTCATCACCAATGAGATTGCCGGCTTAGGAAGCAAAGAAATGACCGACAAATTCATCATCAAGAAGATACTACGAGCTTTGGATGAGAGATACGACACAGTGTGCACATTGATCCAAATGATGCCCAACTACAAAGATCTCAAGCCAACGGAAGTCATTGGAAGGATTGTTGCTCATGAGATGACACTCAAAGACAAAGAAGAGCTTCACAACAAGTCTAGCGGTGCTTACAAAGCCACAAGTGATGCTCCCGCAACTTCAAGCGACAACCTTGTCACCAATGAAGAGATAAGCCTCATGGTCAAGAAATTCAACAAGTTCTACAAGAAAAGAGGCAAAGAACGAAGCTCCAACTCAAGATATGAAGAGAAGCGTTCGTCAAGTCATGATCGAAACTGCTACAATTGTGGGAAGCCCGGACACTACTCCAATGAGTGCACGGCTTCTTACAAACGAAGAGAAGAGTCACCTAGAAGACGAAGCTCAAGGAATGAATCACCTCAAAGAGAGAGAAGGAGTAGAGATGATCGTTATGAACGAAGACCCTCAAGGAGAAGTAGGGATTCAGAGAAGAAGGACAAGTACACCAAGAGCTACACAAGAAGAAGACATCAAGCTCATGTTGGTGAATGGGTTTCTGGCTCCGACTCCGACAACAACTCCGAGAGATGCAATTACTCCAACTCCGACTATAGTCAAGATGAAGGTGTTGCCGGACTTGCACAAGTGACTACCAACTCCTATGATCTATTTGATTCACCAAATGAAGGGAGTGGAAGTTGCTTCATGGCTAAAGGCCCCAAGGTATCACACCCCGAGTATCTTGATTTCAATAGTGATGAAGATGATTTACTTTGTGAGGATGACTTGCACTTTGATGAAACTAGTGATGTTAGTCAAAATGAACTTGATAATTCTCATGCTAGTCAAGATAAGTCATTTCATGATGATAAGATGAAAATAGAACAACTAACTAAAGAACTAAACACTCTTAAGTTAGCCCATGAATCTACTCTCGAAGATCATAGAGAGCTTGTAAGGACTCGTGAGAAGCTACGCTTCGAGAAGCTCACCTTGGAGCAAGAGCATGAGTTTCTTAAAGCTATCAATGACGATCTCTGAAAGAAGACTTCATCTTATCTAGCCAAACGATTACTCTTGTCTACATTCATGCCACAAGTTAAATCTAGACAAACTAGTAACAAAGGCAAGAAAGGTTCTTCATCTAGTAGCAACAATAAAAATGCTAAACCCAATGATGTTGCTTCTAGTAGTTCTATTGATTCCACTAATGATGATTCTCTTAGCCAAGTTACGCTTGAGCAAGAAAACGCTTTATTGAAAGGAAGTATAGAGAAAGGTATCTACAAGAGTCTTGCCGGGTGTAAGCAATTTGAGGAAATTGTATGCAAGCACGGAGGATACCGGAAGAACCATGGCATTGGCTACTTCAACGCAAATGGAGTTGAATGGGAAGAAGGTCAATACCCCAAGCCCAAGTTTGTTCCTCAAAAGGAGAAGTATGAAAATACTCCTCCCAAGGGAACAAACACTCAAGATGACCTTCCACCACAAGACCACAAGCTCAAGGGCAAGAACAAGCTTCGAGAGGACATTGACTCATATGAAGATGAATCCCAAGCTTTGGTGGAGTGGGTTCCCAAGGCTACTTCAAGTTCAACTTCAACAAGAGCCACTTCAACACCAAGGATCCCCATCAAGTTGATGTGGGTCCCCAAGAAAAAGAACTAGAGAAGTTCTTGAGGGGTGACTCCGCCAATGAAATTCACTCACATTCATTATTGGCAAGAACTAGTTGCAATCAACATCAACTCTATGCAATAGTTCAAGGAGTCACACATTCCCTCAAAGGTAAGCAAGGGACAAGGTAATCAACAAATCAATGGACGTCATCACACATGCTTTGCACTCCATGTCCATAGATATCCTTGTATTTGTCTCTTGTGTGTTGGGACTAACCCATGTAGGTCAGAAGAGTAAGGAAACAACAAGGATGCTCCCAACTCATGGTGATCTTCATCAACATTGAGCATCCACCACTACCTCACCAACATGAAGTCTTCATCGACAAAACCCAAGGTTAGTTTATCCCTCCTATGGGGGGATGTCACATCAAGGGGGAGCTTTACTCTAAGACTTGAGTTAAAGCATCTCATAGTATGTGACAACATTAAATGCTTTATGTAAAAGTGGTAACCCCACTTGTGCTTAAACGATGAGTATGACCTATGATCAAGTACTCTTACTTGGCTCCTAAGTCAATATACTCATATATAGATGACTCCGTCATCGCCAAAATGCTTGATAGATGCTAGTATGTTTGTGCATGTTTTCCATGATTTCATTTGACATCTTATTGTGTGAGCATGTTGGTCTCCATTTATTTATCCATTCGAGGACATCCAATTGTTGCTATTTGGTTTTTGATTTCTCTTTTGCCAATTGGATGGACAAGAATGCCTAGGACCACTCTCTAGCAATCTATGCTTTCTCACCTCATATTCTATTCCTGCTGCATCACAAAATTTGAACAAGTACTTTTCGATCCCTCTGTGTGAGGAGCACTCGGAGTTCCGTATCGACAAAGGACTGACCATTAAAATCTCCCAAGTGCATCTCGGTGGAACCAACCAAAATTCTCGGTCTCACCGAATGCCTAGGGTTGATCTGGATTTTCAATCTCGGTAACACCGATTCCTTATTCTCGGTTACACCAAGTTTCCCCGTCAACTGACAGTTGAGAAACTCGGTGACACCGAAAATCTCGAACCGGTGTCATCGACAGCAAAGGGTATATATCCTAGCGGAAACGACTTTTGAAATTCAATCTCAAGAGCCCGTTTTCCTCCAACCCTAAGCTGCCGCTCCGGACCCCTAGTCATCACCCTTGCCTCCCCGAGCGTCTCCGCCATTGGGAATCGCCGCCGCCGACGGAATCTTCGCCGCCGTCGTCGTCTTAGCGGATCCTTCACCAAGCTAGGGTATGGATCCGGCCCTCCTTGCGCTCCCCGTCCGATTCTTGCGCATTGGAGATAACTTTATCGATAATCCACCGATTGCAAACCACCCTATCCTCTAGAAATTCCAGTAGAATAGAGAACGATTGATTTTTTTAGGTTTTGCCGTCCGCCACATGAATCTCGGTAGAACCGATGCAAAAGAATCGGTAGCACCGATTCGGTTTTTCTTGCCAACTGAGAACACCTCGGTGGAACCGAGTACCAATTTTCGGTGTGACCGAAAATGGTGCCAAGTTTCTGGAAAGTAGGTTGTTTGTCTCGGTGGGTCCGAAAATTTTGCCTCGGTTGTACCGACATACATTTGGCAGAATGCAAAATTTGAGAAATCTTAGTTCAATCTTTTGAAAATGTCTGCATTTCGTGATGACTCGTCTTCTCCACTCTTCTACACTCTATTCACAGGGTCAGATATGTCAGATCCTGAAGATAGCCAGAATGATCTCAGAGAGCAGAGTGTGGACATGGACTCAGGCACTAGCCCTGAAGAGAGTTTTGATGATGTGCCTAGTTCTCCTGACTTGCCCAAGGCTGCTACAAGGACTAGGAGAAAGCTCAATTCTGATGAGGAGGATGAGGACTTCATTCCTGAGGAGCTGCCTAAGAAAGATGATGCTGCCACTTCTTCCAAGAAGAAGAAAGCTATAAGGAAGGAATATGCTAGCTCTGAGTCAGCCAGAGCACCAGAGAGCTCCAGAGCAACTATGACTATTGAGCCTCCCAAGAAATCTATGCCTAAGAAGGCAGGGGAGAAGAAGAGAGCCAGGAAGAGGATTATCCATGTTATTGGCAGGCCTACCTCTATGTTTGAGGATCCAGAGGAGGCTGCTGCTGAAGAGGAGGAGGTAGAGCCAGCTGCAAAGGCCCCTCCCAAGAAGAAGAAGAAGCTTATGGCAGATGTTATGCCTAAGGCTACCACTTCCAAGAGCACCAAGTCTTCTCCCAAGAAGGCTGCTGCTACTGAAAAGCCTAAGAGGTTCTCCAGAGAGATACCAGCTTCCAGCAAGAACAAAACCTCCACTTTTAGGGAAGCTGAGGATGATGATGACATGACTGTTTGATGAAGCTTAGACCACACCTTCCAGAGCACAATTCTAGCCATCTGCTTGCTGAAGATATGAAGAAGAGGAAGGATTCTGGTTTGAGGGCATGGAGAGCAATTGATCCATATGCCCAGAGGAGGAAAACAGCTGTGGACTATAGGTTTTATACCAAGGAGCAACAAGATTTCTATGAGACTATCTTGCTTGATAAGAGTCCAGCTGTGAGTGACATGAGATACGTTGACTGGACGTACATCAAGGCAAATGAAGATTTCTTTCCAAATGTTCAAGACAACTTTCATTGCATTGGCCTAGATGAATTTGTTGGCAAAGAATTCACTGCATGGAACGACGAGATGATCATGCAATTCTACTCCACTGCTCACTTCTATGGAGATGGTAGAATTGTGTGGATGACTGAAGGAGCAAGATATGAGTCTTCTATTGAGGAATGGGCTACCATCTTAGGAGTCCCAAAGGTGCAAGATGGTGACTTGGATGTCTATTCTGAATCCAAGGAGAGCCATGATTCTATGAAGAATGTGTACAATGAGATCCCTGCTGCTAACTTGAAATCTCACAAGTTAGGATCCATTTACTTCCTCCAGGCTGGCCTCCGCACCATGAACACTATCTTGAGGCACACCTTGATGCCTAAGTCTGGAGATGAGAAGATGATTCGAGGCTATTCCATCAACATGTTGATCCATCTTGATAGACACACCAGGATACGAGTGATGGACTTGATTGTAGAAACTGTGAAGAGAGTTGTTGCTGATCAGAAGCGCTCATGCTGCTATGCACCCTACATTCAGACGCTCATCAACTCCAAGCTGGAGAAGCACATTTTTGCTCTTGACAGGCCCCACTTGCCCCTACAGCCAGATCTTGAGCACAATGTCGTGGAGATGAACCCAGATCATCCCACCTCAGCTGTAGCACAGGCAGAGGCAGAGGCAGCTAGAGCCACTAGTGCTCAAGTCCCTAGATCCAGGAATGAGCAAATGGATCTCCTGATCACTACCATTCAGGGCATGCAGAAGGACATCAAGGACGTATTGGCAAATCAGCATAGTCTTGTGAGGATCATGGAAAACAGGATCAAGACTCTAAATGACAAGGTGGATGGGCTGGCCAAGACCGTGAATGAGCTCAAGAAGGAAGTTGACAGCGTGCCCAGTCCTGACACTTCAGATGATGAGGATGACTCTCCTCTCAGGCCAGGCACTCAATTCACTACCCAAGCCAGATCAGCCACAGTGCCAGCTCCAGAGTTGAGGCCTTCTTCATCAGCACCTGCTACAGCCTCTTCAGCTCCAATACCTCCCGTTGCTACACCAACTCCGTCCATGACGTCTGCCGACATCTTCGCCGACGCAGTTCTCTCGACTCCTTCATCAACCACCGGAGGAGATCAGCCCAAGAACGATTAGCTATATCTCTTTGAACTTTTTGGTAACTTGTTGCCAAAGGGGGAGAAGTTGTATATAGATCTTTAGGCTTCGAGTGAGAGAGAGCGTTGGTTTTTATTGCTTTTTCAAAACATTTGATCTTTTGATTTGGATGTGTTAAACTTTGTGGTGTTTTGATCATACACTTGATGTATGTTCCTACTATTTCCTATCATTATGATGCTTATGAGATGATCATTCACCTTTGCTTGATTGTGTTGTGCTATGATGTTCATTCTAACTATTCTCGCACACCACCAAGTTGTATGTGACATGAAAGAGTGCCCTATGTACCTAATCGATTGTGCATTTGCATTCAAACGCAAATTTAAAATAATGCACAAATTTAGGGGGAGCTCTTGATCATCACATACTTCTCAAAGCGACGATTATATTCATTGATTATATCATATGTCGAAGCTTTGATCTATATGTTGTCATCAATTACCAAAAAGGGGGAGATTGAAAGCACATTTGCTCCCTTGGTGGTTTTGGTAATTAATAACAACATATAAGTCATTGAACTAATGTTTCCACTAAGCATATTTCAGGAAAAGTTCAATGATAGGGATGGCAAAAGGATTGTGGAAATACCCCAAGATGCAAGGAAATGGATTGGCAAAGCTTCAAGCAAGAGGACTCTACATTTTACTTTGTGAGAAATCATTGTGAGTCCATAGGAAAGCCAATACTATTAAAAGGGGGTAAGGTATTGTTGGTGAACAAGATGCTCCACGTGCACAAGAGATAGTCACCAAAAACACCCACAAGCTCTTCCACAAAAGTCTGTCCAAAGTCAAATATCCAAAATCGGTGCAACCAACACTTTCCACTTGGTGCCACCGATTCCCAAACTCAGACAGACCCATGCCGAACCCTAGCACATCGGTGCAACCGATTCCACTTCGGTGCCACCGAGTTTGGGTTGCCAACTTTTTGTTACCTCGATTCACAAAATCGGTACCACCGAGTTTGTTGGATCAGCGTCACCGAGTTGCGCAATCTGACCGTTGGTCACCTTATCGGTACCACCGATAATTATATATCGGTCTCACCGAGATTCAAAAGTTCTCACCTTTTGGTCACTTCGGTACCACCGAGATTAACACATCGGTGTCACCGAGTTGGTCACTTTAGGTGTAACGGTTGGATTTTTGGGGATGCCTATATATACCCCTTCACCACCACCCACTCGAAAGAGAAGCACTCAGAACTATTCCATACTTGCCCTATCCTATTTTCTGAGAGAGAGCCACCTACTCATGTGCTGAGATCCAGCTATTCCATTCCTACCATATGAATCTTAATCTCTAGCCTCCCCAAGTTGCTTTCCACCAAATCAATCTCTTCCACCACAGCCAAATCTGTGAGAGAGTGATTGTGTGTTGAGGAGTCTATCATCTTGAAGCACAAGAGCAAGGAGTTCATCGACATTACCGAGCCTATTACCTTTTGGAGGGTGGTGCCTCCTAGATTGGTTAGGTGTCGCTTGGGAGCCTCCTACTTCATGTTGTGGAGTTGAACCAAGAAGTTTGTACGGGCAAGGAGATCGCCTACTTCGTGAAGATCTACCCATAGTGAGGCTAGTCCTTCGTGGACGGAAGCCGTTATGGAATAGTCAAGGTTGCTACTTCGTGGACCCTTATGGGTGGAGCCCTCCGTGGACTCTCGCGACCGTTACCCTCAGTGGGTTGAAGACTCCATAAACGTGGACGTACGATAGCACCACCTATCGGAACCACGGGAAAAATCTTCGTGTCTACAAATTGCGTTTGATCTTCCTTCCTACCCTCTACTATATACATGCTTGTTGTTACTTTCCGCTGCTATACTCTTAGACATGCATGTGTAGGGTGTACTTGACTTGTTATCAATGCTAAAATCTACCAACACTTAAAATTGGGAAAAGGTAGGATTTTTATTTGGTCAAGTAGTCTAATCACCCCCCCTCTAGACATACTTTCGGTCCTACAACTTCACAAGGAATCACAAGAATAAGGATAACGAGAGCTGTCCAATCTCAGGAGGATTCTATGTCTTCGGTCTTTGATAGAAATGGAAAAAGTCCCCAACGAAGGGAAGAGCTAGCCTATTTATAATACAGACAACCCCCCTGGATAGGTGTGGAATCAAACTAGATTCGGGAACCAGCTTAGGTGTGAAAGACAACCATCTTTGGTTTGACTAATCGGCCTTGAGACTAATGAGGTAGCTTCTAGAAATCTCCCGTTGGAGGTGGTTGGCAGTTCCCGACCAAACATTGTTCACTGGAGTCAAACAATGTTTCCTTCAGGAGCAAACTTGAGTTCTGGAAACTCTTCACAAGTTGGGATATCCAAACTCGTGCAAGACATTGTTTCACCAGTGCCAAAACATTGTTTCTCCAACAGACAACCTATTTCTTCGCAACTCTGTTTCTTCGTCATAAAACACTATTTTGCCACGGACTGAAAATGATGTTGGTCTTCTTGATGTTGCACCTGAGTTCAACCAACAACGAAGGAGGTGAAGGCACAACCATGTTTTCAAGGTCAAAGGATAAACTTAAGTTAGCATTCACCTGATCATGTATTTGCTGTGTGCGGCTTCTTGTGATTAGACCATTGATGATTGGTGGTGTGGTGACCACGTCTGCGATGTCCTCATCACACCATATGCGGCGACAAAACACCACAACTGCTAGCAAGATCTCCTCCGAATAATGGGCATGGGGAGGCAATGGGCAGGGGTGGTCGTGGTCCGGGGCGGTCGGGCTGATCAGCAAGGAGGCGGCCGGAAAATGGGCGACGACGACTATGGTGGGGGGACAGTGAAAGCACAACTTCTCCCGAGGTGGTTTTGGTTATTAATAATACCATATATTTCATTGGACTAATGTTTCCACTAAGTGTATCTCAGGAAAAAGTTCAATGATGGATTGGCTAAAAGATTGTGTGGAGATCATTCCCATGGAAAGGAAGGAATAGGATTGACCATGCTTCAAGATCAAGGACTCTACATTTTATATTTTGTGAGAAATCACTTTAAATCCATAAGAAAGCCAATACTATTAAAAGGGGATGAGGTAAATATGATGATCTAGTTACTCAAGTGCTTAGAGGTAGCCACCAAAAATACACACCCACTTTCCCACACATATCCTCAGTCCAAAGCCTAAAGTCAAAATTCGGTGCCACCAATATTCCCATTCGGATCCACCGAGTTTATCCAAGACAGAAGCCAAACCAAACCCTAGCATCTCGGTACTACCATCTTTTCATTCGGTGCCACCAAAAACAGTGACCAACTTCCTGGTTAGCCATTTTCTAGATTCGGTCCTACCGAGTTTAGAGAATCGGTACCACCGAGAAGTTGAACCAATTTTCTGTTAGCCCATTTCTCTAAATCGGTCCCATCGAGTTTGAGGAATCGGTCTCACCGAGATTTGGTAACTGCCTAGGTCACCCATATAGGTACCACCGAGATTCATATATATCGGTTCCACCGAATACGCCAAAGTTGCCACATCTTAAACTAGTCGGTGCCATCGAGTTTCTACTTCGGTTTCACCGAGTTGGGCAATAATGTTGTGACGGTTGGATTTTTGGAGAAGCCTATATATACCCCTTCACCACCACTCACTCAGAAGAGAAGCACTCAGAACACACACCCACTTGCCATATCCAATTTTCTGAGAGAGAACCACCTACCCTTGTGTTGAGGTCAAGATCATCCACTCCAACCATATGGATCTTCATTTCTAGCCTCCCCAAGTTGCTTTCTATCCAATCAATCTCTTATACCCATGCCAAATCTGTGAGAGAGTGATTGAGTGTTGAGGAGACTATCTTGTGAAGCACAAGAGCAAGGAGTTCATCATACTACCACATCAATTACCTTTTGGAGGGTGGTGCCTCCTAGATTGGTTAGGTGTCGCTTGGGAGCCTCCTTCTTCGTGATTGTGGAGTTGAACCAAGAGTTTGTAAGGGCAAGGAGATCGCCTACTTCGTGAAGATCTACCCCGAGTAAGGCTAGTCCTCCGTGGATGTAGGCCATCATGGAATAGACGAGGTTGCTACTTCATGGACCCTTCGTGGGTGGAGCCCTTCGTGGACTCTTGCAACCGTTACCCTCCGTGGGTTGAAGTTTCCATAAATGTGGACTTACGATAGCACCACCTATCGGAACCACGGGAAAAAATCTCCACGTCTCCAAATTGCATTTGATCTTCCAATCCCTAACCTCTTACATTTGCATGTCTTTACTTTCCACTGCTATACTCTTAGAATTGCATGTGTCGGGTGAACTTGACTTGCTACAATTGCTAAAATCTGCCCTCAACTAAAATTGGGACAAGGTTAGATTTTTATTTGGTCAAGTAGTCTAATCACCCCCCCCCCCCCTCTAGACATACTTTCGATACTACAAGTAGTATCTCACAACCTAGGAGAGTATGGTGTCTAGTGAGGGAAGTTTTCACCGTAGAGGTCCATATTTTGATGGTACAAATTTGCTAGTTGGAAGCATAAGATGAAAATGCATATTCTTGGTCATAACCCCGTCGTATAGGCTATTGTTCGTGTTGGCTTGCAAGGTGAATTCTTTGGTGATGGAAAGGAACCGGATCGTGAAGCGACCGCGGAAGAATTGAAGATGTTGCAATACAACGCTCAAGCATGTGACATTCTATTCAACTGCCTATGCCCCGAAGAATTCAACAAGACAAGCCGCCTTGAGAATGCAAAGGAAATTTGGGATACTTTGGTTGATATGCACGAAGGTACCGAATCCGTCAGGGAATCTAAGTTGGATGTGCTACAATGTCAACTTGACAAGTTCAAGATGAAGGATGGTGAAGGAGTCGCAGAAATGTACTCTAGGCTTGCTCTCATCACCAATGAGATTGCCATCTTAGGAAGCAAATAAATGACCGACAGATTCATCATCAATAAGATCCTTAGAGCCTTGGATGGAAAGTACGACACCGTGTGCACATTGATCCAAATGATGCGAAACTACAAAGATCTCAAGCCTACGGAAGTCATTGGAAGGATTGTTGCTCATGAGATGTCACTCAAGGACAAAGAAGAACCTCACACCAAGTCAAGTGGTGCTTACAAAGCTACAAATGCCACTCCTGCTACATCAAGTGACAACCTTGTAACCGATGAAGAGATAAGCCTCATGGTCAAGAAATTCAACAAGTTCTACAAGAGTAGAGGCAAAGAAAGAAGCTCCAATTCAAGATATGAAGAGAAGCGTTCATCTAGTCGTGACCGGAATTGTTACAATTGTGGAAGGCCCGGACACTACTACAATGAGTGCACATCCCCCCACAAAAGAAGAGAAGAGTCACCTAGAAGAAAGAGCTCGAGAGATGAGTCACCTCGAAGAGAGAGAAGGAGTAGAGATGATCGTTATGAACGAAGAACCTCAAGGAGAAGTAGGGACTCGAAGAAGAAGGACAAGTACACCAAGAGCTACACAAGAAGAAGACATCAAGCTCATGTTGGTGAATGGGTTTCCGGCTCCGAATCCGACAATCACTCCGAGAGAAGCTATCACTCCGACTCCGACTATAGTCAAGATGAAGGTGTTGCCGGACTTTCACTCGTTTCCTCCAACTCCTATGACATATTTGATTCACCAAATGAAGGGAGGGGAAGTTGCTTCATGGCTAAACGCCCCAAGGTATCACACCCCAAATACATTGACTTCAATAGTGATGAGGACGACTTACTTGGAGATGATGACTTGTTATTTAACAAAACTAGTGATATTAGTCAAAATGAGCTAGATAATGATCATGCTAGTCAAGATAAGTCGTGTGATGACGATAAGAAGGAAATAGGACGACTAACTAAAGAATTAAACACTCTTAAGTTAGCCCATGAATCTACTTTAGAAGATCATAGAGAGCTTGTAAGAACTCATGAGAAGCTACGCTTCGAGAAGCTCAATTTGGAGCAAGAACATGAGTTTCTTAAAGCGATCAATGATGATATCCGAAAGAAGACTTCTTCTTATCTAGCCAAATGACTACTCTTGTCTACATCTATTCCACAAGTTAAGACTAAGCAATCTAGTAACAAAGGCAAGAAAGGTTCTTCAACTAGTAGCAATAAAAATGATAAATCTAATGATATTGCTTCTAGTAGGTCTATTGATTCCACTAATGATTCTCTTAGCCAAGTTACACTTGAGCAAGAAGATGATCTATTGAAAGGGATTATAGAAAAGGGTATCTACAAAAGTCTTGCCGGATGTAAGCAATTCGAGGAGATTGTACGCAAGCATGGAGGATACCGGAAGAACCAAGGCATTGGCTACTTCAACGCCAATGGTGTTGAATGGGAAGAAGGTTAATACCCCAAGCCGAAGTTTGTTCCTCAAAAGGAGAAGTATGAACATACTCTCCCCAAGGGAACAAAAGCTCAAGATGGCCTTCCACCACAAGATCAGAAGCTCAAGGGCAAGGACAAGCTTCAAGAGGAGATTGACACATTTGAAGATGAGTCCCAAGCTTTGGTCAAGTGGGTTCCCAAGGCTACTACAAGCTCTACTTCAACAAGTGATACTTCAACTCCAAGGATTCCCATCAACTTGATGTGGGTCCCCAAGAAGAAGAACTAGAGAAGTTCTTGAGGGGTAACTCTGCCAATGCAATTCACTCACATTCATTATTGGCAAGGACTATTTGCAAACAACTCCAACCATATGCAATAGTTCAAGGAGTCACACATTCCCTCAAAAGGTAAGCAAGGGACAAGGTAATGAAAGAATACAGGGACATCATCATGTATACATTACACTCCATGTCCATAGATATCCTTGTATTTGTCTCTTGTGTGGGACTAACCCATCTGGTGAGAAGAGTAAGAAAACAACGAGGATTGCTCCCAACTCAAGATGATCTTCATCAACAATGAGCATCCACTACTACCTCACCCACATGAAGTCTTCTACGACAAACCCAAGTTAGTTTATCCCTCTTAGGGGGGATGTCACATCAAGGGGGAGCTTTACTCTAAGACTTGAGTTAACTCATCTCGTAAAGATGTGAACACATTAAACGCTTTATGTAAAAGTGGTAACCCCACTTTTGCTTAAACGATGAGTATGACCTATGATCAAGTACTCTTACTTGGCTCCTAAGTCAATATACTCATATATAGATGACTCCGTCATCACCAAAGTGCTTGGTAGATACTAGAGTGGTTTTGCATGTTTGCCATGTTTCATTTGACAATTTATTGTGTGAGCATGTTCGTATGCATATCTTTTCTCGCTCGAGGATATCCAATTGTTGTTATTTGGCTTTCATTTTTGTTTGGCCAATTGGATATACAACAATGCCTAAGTACCTCCCTCTAGCTATCTATGCCTTCTCGTCTCAAATTCTATTCATGCTTCATCACAAAATTTGAGCAAGCACTTCTCGAACCCTCTGTGTGAGGAGCGCTCGGAGTTCCGTTTCATTAAGAGCTAACTACCAAAACCTCCCCAGTGCAATCTCGGTGTAACCAACTACAAAATCTCGATTTCAACAATGCCTAGGGTTGATTTGGTTTTTAGAATCTTGGTAGCACCGATTCCATAATCTCGGCTTCACAGAGTTTCCCTGTCAACAAACAGTAGAGGAACTCCAACGAGACGATGCAATTCATCTGCCTGTGTTCGTTTAAGTCCGCGTGAAAAAAAACACAGCCAATGCAGAGACCCATTCCTTTCTGCGCGGACCCCTTTCCATCTCAAATTTGGGTTGGATTTTGGTCGGAGGAGGACACAAAGCGGACATTTTTGTGTCCTCTTTGTCCGCTGCATGTCCCGTGTGGCCTAACTGCCATCCACTCACACGACTTTCTCTCACTCTCCTCTCTTGCGCCCCGCCATGGCGTAGGTGTTGGCGCGCCATCGTGCTTGCCCTGTCGTGTCGTGCCGCCACGATTTTCCCTGGCCGTGCACGCCGTGCCGCAACGCCGTGCTTGCCCTGGCCCCGTCGCGCTCGCCCTGGCCACCTCCCCACAGCTCACAGTGCACGACTGTCTCTCTCCAGCGTGTGGTGGCCTCCCTCGGGCCGGGGCAACGCCACTGCAACGTGTTTACCAGGGTAGGGTCGAAGCCATGCTTGCTCCCGGTGGCGAGTACCCAGACCACGAGCTCGTTCTGAGCCTTGGCATCGGCGCCTGCGAGCACCATGGCCTCCTCCTTGGCGAGCCCGACCAGCAGGTGGTTGGCTGATGTCTACTACACAACTTTATTCTTGTAGACTATGTTGGGTCTCCAAGCGCAAAGTTTTGTAGGACAGTAGCAATTTTCCCTCAAGTGGATGACCTAAGGTTTATCAATCCGTGGGAGGTGTAGGATGAAGATGGTCTGTCTCAAACAAGCCTGCAATCAAATACAAGAAATCTCTTGTGTCCCCAACACACCCAATACAATGGTAAATTGTATAGGTGCACTAGTTCGGCGAAGAGATGATGATACCAGTGCAATATGGATGGTAGATATAGGTTTTTGTAATCTGAAAATATAAAAACAGCAAGGTAGCAAGTGGCAAACAGCGAGCAAAACATTATATAAATGCTTGGAAACAAGGCCTAGGGTTCATACTTTCACTAGTGCAATCTCTCAACAATGCTAAAATAATAGAATCATATGATCATCCCTCAACGTGCAACAAAGAATCACTCCAAAGTTCATATCTAGTGGAGAACATAAGATGAAATTGTTGTAGGTAGTAAGAACCACCTCAAAGTTACCCTTTCCGATCAATCTATTGGGCTATTCCTATAGATGTCACAAACATCCCTAGAGTTCGTACTAAAATAACACCAATGATACATATCAGTCAACCCTAATGTCACCTAGATACTCCAATGTCACCTCAAGTATTCGTGGGTTAATTATTCGATATGCATCAAACAATTTCAGATTCACCATATTCAATCCAACACAAAGAACTTCAAAGAGTACCCCCCCCCCCCCCCGAGATTTCTATCGGAGAAGGTAGGACAAGAACATGCAATCAACCCCTATGCATAGATCCCCAAGTTCATCGGAATCCGCAAGTTGATGTAATAACATATATCAAGTGAATCAATAGAATACCCCATTGTCACCACGAGTATCCACATGCAAGACATACATCAAGTGATCTCAAATCCAATATTCAATCCGGCATAACAAAATCTCAAAGGGAAATATTCAATTCATCACAACAAGATAGCAAGGGAAGAACACCATACAATCCAACTGTATTAACAAAGCTCGTGATACATCAAGATCGTCCCATCTCAAGAACACGAGAGAGAGAGAGAGAGATTAAACACATAGCTACTGATACATACCCTCAGTCCCAAGGGTGAACTACTCCCTCCTCTTCATGGCCTCCGCCGGGATGATGAAGATGGCCACCGGTGATGGTTTTTCCCCTCCGGCAGGGTACTGGAAAGGCTCCAGATCAGGGCGCGCCCAGGGGGGTGGGCGCGCCCTTTTGGCTTGTGGCCCACAGGTGGCTCCCCTCCGGTGGTTCTTCGCTCCGGTATTTCTTATTTCCTCCAGAAAAAATCATAAAAAAGTTCCAAGCGATTCCGAGAACTTTTATTTTCTGCACAAAAAACAACACCACGGTAATTCTGCTGAAAACAGCATCAGTCCGGGTTAGTTCTAAATAAATCATATAAAGTGTATCAAAACTATATAAAAGTATTGTGAACATAGTAAAATATGGCATGAATACTTCATAAATTATCGATACGTTGGAGACGTATCAGCATCCCCAAGCTTAATTCCTACTCGTCCTCGAGTAGGTAGATGATAAAAGAAATAATTTATGAAGTGTGAATGCTAGCATAGTGTATAATTTTGATAAATGAAAATTTCATTCAATTTTCTAGCATCATAACCAGCAAATATTTTTCATAAAACCTCTCATGATCAAGTAGCAAGCTAATCACATGTTAAAGTATATACCATAAACTTTCTTCAAAATTAGCAAACTATGTTTTCAGTCATCAAACAATTACAATTCATCTTATCTTCAGGAAGGATCTATGTAAGAGCTTTGGTTTAGTAAATTCCACATGCTCAACTATTATTTAGTCTTCCATGATTGCTGACACTCAAAGCATATTTTTAGAACAACCAGTTTCAGTCAAACACATAGGAAGATAGGGGCTTAATGTTTTGCCTCCCAACTTATTTATCTCGGGGATAATGTCAACCAATAATGAATCATGATCACCTTTATTCAACTGGATATATGTGTGTGGATCTTTCCCCACCACATGATGCTTGCAAACTAAAGAATTAATAGATTGGAATAGGGATGAACATTATTGACTCTTGCATAAAGGTAAAAGATAGGCCCTTCGCAGAGGGAAGCGGGGATTTGCAGAGGTGCCAGATCTCATTGCTTAAAAAATAGATGAATATATTTTGGTTGGTGTGACTTTCCTGTCAATGTCATGACAAGAGATTTTAGTATCTTCCTTAATAAACACATTAATGGCGGTTCCCAAACGGAATTGAGATTTTACCCACCCCCCCATCCACCTTTCAAACACATTCCATGTCAAGCCGTATCCACGGGTACCTTCCGAACAATCAACTTTCTAGGGGGGAGTTCTTATTTATTTATTTATTGTATTATGCAGAACTGGGAATCCTTTTTACCAGCCTCTCTCATGCAATGACAAGTGAATAAACACTCATCTTGAGAATAACCCACTTAGCATGGAAGATAATGATCGCCCCGTCACTCCATGAGCGGTACGAGCACACAAAACAGATGTTTATTTGAATGTTTAGAGGTGGCACATGCAAATTTACTTGGAATGGTAGTGAAATACCATATATAGGTAGGTACGGTGGACTCTCATGAAAGAAACTTGGCTCAAGGATTTGGATGCACGAGTAGTATCTCTACATAGTACGAAGTTTTGGCTAGCAAAAGGTTCTAAACAAGCACCACATGTTAGAGGATCCATGACAATATAACTGCTATGTGAATATAAACAAACATAACCATTATGTTGCCTTCCTTCTCCAACGTCATCTACTTGATCAGGTTTGAAAATAATTAATGGGATCTCACAATCATAGAAGATGTCCAAGATAGTATATTTGTATGTGAAAGTTCTCTTTCTTATACTAATCATTCATGAATTGCTTGTATGACCAATATTGTGATTGTCAAACTTCAATAGATTTTACTTTCTAAACCAAATGTGAAACTACTACTAAGCATAAAGCACATTGATAATTTCAGATTTATGATATTTCATTCATTCACAATTTACTCTTAGGATATAAGTGAAGCACATGAGTAAACATCAAACTACTCTCAAAAGATATAAGTGAAGGACAATGAGTAGTCAAACAATTAAGTAGCCATGTGAGAACTCTCTCTCAATAAAGACTTTTAGATCTAAAAATTTTATTCAAATAGCAAACAAAACAAAAGACACTCCAAGAACAGCACACGTCGTGTGAAAGAATAAAAATTTAGGCTCAACATAGGCTAACCGATAGTTGTTGATGAAGAGAGGTGGGATGCGTAGCATCCCCAAGCTTAGATGCTTGAGACTTCTTGTAATATTGAATTGGGGATCCTTTGGCATCCCCAAGCTTTAGATCTTGTGTCTCGTTAATTCCTCTCATATCACGGTATCACCTAGGTCTCAAAAACTTCATTCACACAAAACTTGAAAAGAACTCGTGAGATAGGTTAGTGCACATAAGAATAAATCAAATCTTTATGTACTGCCAAGACAAGTTGCATAATTATTTTAAAACACTATCTACTGCATAATATCATTTCCACAATTTATATCGACCAATATAAGTCATGAAAACTATAGGAGAAGTAGATGACAAAATTATGGCAGCAATCTGTCTAAACAGGACAGTCTGTAGCAATTAATTTACAAAGTGCACTTCTGTAACTCTAGTTTTTTTGAAAATTTAGGAAATGATAAAAACATTATATGAAAATACCATGTAAAAATTTCAGAAACTTTCCATGTTCCAGTAAAATATGAAAATTCGAACACTACAGCAAAAGTTTATGTTTTTACACAGCACATATCAAATATGTAATTCAAGCATCCTAAAAGGCAATTCTTTGAACTTTTTACTGAAAAACAAGATTATAAATAATAGCAAGCAAAGATAAACAATATAAAATTATGCTCCAAGCAAAGCTCATATTATGTGACGAATAAAAATATAGCTCCAAGTAAGATATACCGATAGTGTTGAAGACAAAAGAGGGGATGCCTTCCGGGGCATCCCCAAGCTTAGATGCTTGAGTCTTCCTTGGATATTACATTGGGGGGTGCCTTGGGCATCCCGAATCTTAGGGTCTTACCACTCCTTATTCTCCTTATATTGGTGTCTTACCCAAAACTTGAAAACGTCAATCACACAAAACTCAACGAAACTTCATGAGATAGGCATTCTTGGTTTCCTGAGCAAAAGCACTTCACGCCTTAAAACTTGCAGGTGATACATGCTCGCAATGTGAAGTCACTAACCCATTGGTGGTACACCATCTTAAGCTTCGCCATGAAGTATTGTAATGTGATTCAACAAGTGGAGAAAATATTGCGATTGGGTGTGCCAAAATCGGAGGTTGTAAGTTTTGCTTATTGTTGCTTTAAATGTTGGTCAATTTATTCATTCACTCAATGTTGCAATTTGTTAATCATCCTTAACGGGGCCACAGCCCGGAGGTGGCTCACTAGGCTGGATCAAGCCAAAGGACGGATTATGGCATGTAGGGCCCATCAAGGATAAGAACCAACCTTTAGGTGTCTTTCTCTCCAAGTCAAGAAGGGCGGCGACCTAGATTGTGTCTCCTTTGTGTAAATCCTAACCTCCACCGCATATATAAGGGGAGGTAAGGGAGCACACGGATCTAGTCTTAGAGATAGATAACTCTCAGTAGTAGTCTAGTTCCCCATTGTATTCCCTCGCATGAGGTATCCCATCACCATGAATAACAAGAACCAGGACGTAGGGTATTACTCCCCGGAGACCTAGACCTCGGTAATTGTGTGTGTTGTGCTACTTGGTGTAGGTGTTGGGTTTTCCCCAAAGTGGAAAGGATGAAGCAGCATAGTAGCAGATAGTATTTCCCTTAGTTAAGAATCAAGGTTATCGAACTAATAGGAGAAATCACACAGATAACATCAACAGCACCTGCACACACTAAGCAAATGCTTGCACCCAATGAAGGCAAGAGGGTTGCCAAACCCCTTGTTCCCATAGATTGCAAGGATTAAATATGGTAGTGATAGGTAACAAATAAGATAAAATAAAAAGTAAGTGGACTCGGAGGCCATAGCGTTCACTAGAGGCATCTCTATCATAAGCATAATACAGTGGTTAGACAAATTACTATTGGACCTGGAGGCCACTACTATGCACCACTTCCTCTGAAGTTCTACTCATCAACTTGGCCAAAGAAAACCTATAGATAGGAAAGCATATATATCTATCAAATTACACATAATAGATCAGAAAATGTTGGAGAGTGGTTTGTGCTAGGGTACACCCTCCAAAACCCTGGTTCAAACTCTAGGGCCTTTTGCCATCTACCTCTCAACCTGACGGTGACCTTGGCGAGGCTACGGACGAGCGGTACTTCGCGGGCACACGCACACACACAGAGCACAACAAGGACCCGAGGAGTTACCCAGGTTCGGGCCACCAAGCGGTGTAAAACCCTACACCTACTTGTTTGGGATTGCTCTTGGAGAAGCACAGGAGTGTTACAAGGTAGAATAAGGTGGAAATGGCCGGCCTCCCCTAAGGTAGCAACATTGTCCCTCTAATAGCATCCTTGGTCCTCTTCCCCGAATATATTGGCATGAAAGGGTAGCCACATGGTGGCAATTCGAAGGGTGCACACACTCAGTCTTATCATGACAAAAGGTGGTCTTCTCCTGCTAAAGGCGTGGTCCACAACGTGATGCGGTCTCAGTGATGACCTCCACCCTGGCGCGCCGCGTCACCGTGGTCTTCTTTCACCGGAATGGCAAGCTTTAGGAACTTTATTTGGGGGAGGCAGCGGGCGCTGCCCTTTAATCACTGATACGTCTCCAACGTATCTACTTTTCCAAACACTTTTTCTCTTGTTTTGGATTCTAATTTGCATGATTTGAATGAAACTAACCCGGACTGACGTTGTTTTCAGCAGAACTACTATGTTGTTTTTTTTGTGCGAAAATACAAGTTCTCGGAATCGAACAAAACTTTTTGGAGAATTTTTCTAGAATATATAAAAAATACTAGAGCGAAGACCTACCGAAGGGGGCTACCAGTTGCCCACAAGGTAACAAGGCGCGCCCACCCCCTAGGGCTCGCCCTGATGTATTATGGGGCCGACGTGGCTCCACCGACCCTAATTCCAAGCCTATAAATTCATATTCTCCGAGAAAAAAAAGATTTCAGCACGTTCTATGAGACGGAGCATCCGCCACCTCCTGTTCTTCCTCGGGAGGGATGATCTGGAGTCCGTTTGGGGCTCCGGAGAGTGGAATTCATTGCCATCATCATTACCAACCCTTATCCATCAACAATTCCATGATGCTCACCACCAGGACTGAGTATTCCTTTGTAGGCCTACTAGATGGTGATGGGATTGGATGAGATTTATCATGTAATCATGTTATTTTGATAGGGCTAGATCCCTAGTATCCACTATGTTCTGAGATTGATGTTGCTTTGACTTTGCTATGCTTAATGCTTGCCGCTAGGGCCTGAGTGCCATGATTTCAGATCTGAACCTATTATGTTTCCATGAATATGAGAGTGTTTTAGATCCTATCTTGCAAGTTGTATGCACCTACTATGTGTTAGGATCCGCATCCCCCAAGGTGACAATAATTTGGATTCTTTTCAGTGATGACCGTAGTTTGAGGAGTTCATGTATTCACGATGTGTTAATGCTTTGTTCCGATTCTCTATTAAAAGGAGGCCTTAATGTCCTTTAGTTTCCTTATGGACCCCGCTGCCATAGGAGGGTAGGACAACAGATGGCATGCAAGTTCTTATTATAAGCATGTATGACTATATACGGAATACATGCCTATATTATATTGATGAATTGTCGCTAGTTCTGTGTCGCTCTAGTGTGTAACTGTTACATGATGAATGTCATCCAAATCAATCCATCACTGATCCATGGCCTACGCTTTTCGCTTATTGGTTTTCGTTAAGTTACTTTCGTTACTATTGTTGTTACAATCAACACAAATCTGCTTTTGTTACTGTTCCTATTGCTTTTATTACTGTGCTACTAAAATTCCAGGTGTCGTTGAATTGATAACTCAACTGCTAAGACAAACAAATATTCTTTGGCTCCGCTTGTGTCAAAACAATAAATTTGGGTGGAATAATACCCTCGAAGACTGTTGCGATCCCCTACACTTGTGGTTATCAAGACCTTTTTCTGGCGCCATTGTCGGGGAGCATAGCTCTATTTATTCTGTTCACCAGGGATTTTTATTGTTACTATGAGGAATCCAAAAGATGCTAAAACCAAGATCATACCCTCTAGGACGAGGGCAGGTAAGGAATTGACATCTAGTTCTTTACTTGATTCACCTTCTATTTTGAGTAAGCTTCCGACACCACCACCTGATATTCAATCTTATATGTCGCAAGTAATTGACGATGCTACCTCTGCTTTGAATGAAAATTATGATGATGCCACTACTATGCTAGATGAATTGAACATGTGCCACTAGGTGATTTGCTTGATGCTCATATTGCTAAGTCTAGAGAACTTGAGAATGCTGAAATTGATGAAAATTATGATTCGCCTATTTTGTCTAGATCTCCGCCTAGAATTGAAATGCCCGAAGTACCTAAAGGTTATGTTATGGATGGGGAGATAGCTAGAGACTTTCTTGCTTGTAATGATAGAGATGATCTTAAGAAATTGTTGAGTAAACTAAAAGAGAAATCTATGAACGAGAAAATGAAATATGATCCTAAATTTGCTACTTATCCGATATTTGTTACTAATAAGGATTATGAATTCTCTGTTGATGCTGAGTTAATTACTTTGGTAGAATTTGATCCTTTCCATGGTTATGAATCTGAAACTGTGGTGGCACACCTTACCAAATTGAATGAAATTGCCACCCTATTTGCTAATGAGGAAAAAAATCGCTATTACTATATCCTTAAACTTTTTTATTTCTCACTAAAGGGTGATGCTAAGAAGCGGTTCCTTTCTATTGCTCCTGGTTGTGTGCGTAGCCCCCGGGATATGATATATTACTTCTCTGAAAAATATTTTCCTGCTCATAAGAAACAAGTTGCTTTACACGAAATATTTAACTTTGTGCAAATTGAAGAAGAGAATCTCCCTCAAGCTTGGGGGAGGCTTCTCCAACTACTTAGAGCTTTGCCTGATCATCCTCTTAAGAAAAAATGAAATACTTGATATCTTTTATAATGGACTGACTGATGCTTCTAGGGACTACCTAGATAGTTGTGTTGGTTGTGTTTTAGGGAACAAACTGTTGAACAGGATGAAGAACTACTGAATAATATTTTGAAGAATGCTAATGATTGGAAACTTCCCGAACCACCTCCTGAACCAATTACTAAGAAGAGAGGTATTCTATTCCTCGGTCTAGAAGATATGCAAGAAGCCAAGAAATCTATGAAAGAAAAGGGTATTAATATTGAAGATGTTAAGAATCTACCACCTATTGAAGAAATACATGGACTTGATATCCCTACAAAGGTAGTAGACATAAATTCTCTCCGTAGATTCGATGAAAATGATATACCTTATAATAAAGCTGCTAGTCAATGCATGAATGAATTTGATAATTACATTGTTAAGCAAGAACTTTAATATGTATGTTAAGGATCAATTAAAAAGAAATGCTATGGTGATTGATCGCTTGAGCGACTTGATTTTTAGAATTGCTAATGATGTTAAAGGTTTAGGTAAACACTCATCTATGGTCCAAACTTAGCTAGAACAAGTTGCTAAGTCACAAAATGTTTTGCTTACTCAAATGAATAATAAACTGAATGATCATGCTATTAGAGTTGTGACTAGAGGGGGTAGAATGACACAAGAACCCCTCTATCCTGAAGGACATCCTAAAAGAATTGAACAAGATTATCAGAATATTAATAAGGATGTACCTAGTCCATCTAAGAAGAAAAAGAAAAAGAAAAATGATAGTACTTTGCATGATTCTAGTGAACCTGTGATAGACAAACCTTCTAAGAATCATGATGATGTTTCTATTTCTGATGCTGAGACACAATCTGGTAATGAACATGCACCTAGTGATAATGAAAATGATGATGTTCATATTTATGCTCAACCAAATAATGAAAAAGAAAACTTGATAATGATGTAGAAATAGTACATGGAGCTGATCTTGATAACCCACCTTCTAAGAATAAGCGTTATGATAAGAGAGATTTCATTGCTAGAAAACATGGTAAAGAAATATAGCCATGGGTTCAAAAACCCATGCTATTTCCTCGTAAGCCTTCTAAAAATAAGGACGAGGAAGATTTTGGGCGCTTTATTGAAATGCTTAGGCCAGTCTTTTTGCGCAGACGTTTGACTGATATTCTGAAGATGCCTCCTTATGCAAAATATATGAAAGATATTGTCAATAATAAAAGAAAGATATCTGAAACTAAGATTTTCACCATGCTTGCTAATTACTCTTTTGAGGGTGGAGTGCCTAAGAAATTGGAGGACCCCGGGATACCTACTATACCTTGCTCCATTAAACGAAGTTATGTTAACACTGCTTTATGTAATTTAGGGGCCGGTGTTAGTGTTATGCCTTTCTCTCTCTATGAAAAACTCGATTTGAATAAGCTCACACCTACTGAAATATCTTTGCAAATGGCTAATAAATTTACTACTCTACATATTGGTATTTGTGAGGATGTCCCCATTGTTGTTGCAAATGTTACTATTGACAGACTTTGTTATTCTTGAGATACCCGAGGACGACAACATGTCGATTATCCTTGGTAGACCCTTTTTGAATACTGCAGAGGCTGTTATCGGTTGCAACAAAAGCAAGGTTACTTTTCATGTAATGGGAATCAACACACGGTATACTTTCTGAAGAAACGAGTTGTGGTTAATAATATCAATTCTATTGAGCAAGTGGCAACAATTACTTTCGGAGAGTTCAAATTTCCTCTACCTACTGCCAAGAAGAAATATGATATTCTTATTTTTGGGGAAATGCATATCCCCATTGAGGTAACTTAGTGTTATACGAAAAAAATCGGTTTCATGCCAATCGAAAATGGTTCGTTAATAAGACTTGATCAACCTTATTAATGGATTCTTTTTTAGAAGCAAGTGGTCGAAAAATTTAGTAGGCACAACTTTCTATAACTTTAGTTTGCTCTCTGTTATTTATAGCTTAATAAAGAAAAATGCCATGATTATCCTGTTTTCTGAATAAACCATGCAATAGAAAAATGACCCAAAAATAGAAGTGCTCAGATTGCCACAAAATTTTAACATGAATTTTTGTAGAATATATTAGAATTTCTGGAGCTGAAAACATCCCAGGGGGTGCACCTATTGCTCATAAGGAAACAGGGCGTGGCCACCCCCCATGGGTGCACCTAGATGCCTTGTGGGTCCCACAAGGACCCACTCACTTATTCCTTCAGCCCACATCATCTCTTACCTATAGAAAAAATTCCTGGTATCTCTCTCTCTCTCTCGTGTTCTTGCTCCCAAACCTGAGATTTTCGATCTCTTTGCTCGGAGCTCTGTTTCTAAAACTGTTTTGAGGGATTGCTCCTTGGTATGTGACTCCTCCATTGCTCCAATTAGGTTTTGCTATAGTGGATTATATCTTGCATATTTTGCTACACTTGGTGCTACTGAAAATGAGTTTGCATGTTGAATTCTTTGAGTTCTAAGTAGTTTGAATGCTTGTATGGCCTCTAGACATCCCTATGAGTAGTTGCTATCAATCTGACAAAGTTTTGTTGACATGATTTTGTGGTCCAACAAATTTAGAAATTTGTTCTTAGGGAAATGAACATCTTTAGGAGTTCTTCAAGGAGAATATCCTCTCGTGAGTCATCGAGCGAGAGCTTGGTACGACAAGCTTACATTGAACCAAGGGCAAGCTCAGCACGGATCGCCGAAGCCAAATCGTGTCGCTGGACATGTAACGAGTTCATGATAGGTGCTGGTATTAAGGAAGAATTTGATCAATATATTCAGAACACTAAGCTCACCGACTTCCTCGCAGATAAGTGTACTCAATATTACAACCTTACCCATTCATTCACTCAAAAGTTTGAGTATCACTCTCGTACTTCTAGAGTTTTATTTCATCTTTATGGTAGATCCTATGTATGTCTCTAGAAGAATTCTGTGATGCATGCAAAATTCTATATTAGGGCTCACTTAGCAAACCGCAAAAATCTGATTATGATATGTTTCTTAAGATCTATGCAACAATGAGGATAGAGGAATTACGCAAGCTAGAATAAAAAGTATCCAATTTCCCTCTATTTGCTACTTTGCATTGTTTAATGGGAAATGCATTGTGGGCAAGCAAGATTGTAGTGCGTTGTGCACTCCTGACTTGAGTATTATTCATACTACTTTAACGGGCAAAAAACTGTATAATCTTGGGGCAATTGTCGCATGTAGGTTGCATCTCAATTTGGGCGATGGTGATCTGTATGGAGGAATTTATGTCTCCCGTGTAGCAACGAGGCTAGGGGTCTTGCCTCGACCCAATGATCCTATATTACCTGATAGATACCTAGACTTTGAGGCCATGTGATGCCATGACTTTATTAAAGATGGAACTGATAGATTTGAATATAACTTGACATTTGATAAATACAATATTTTCTCTGTTATTTTGCATGCTCCTACTCTCTTTGATTTTTCAGAGCAAACAGAGATATTTCATCTATGAGAACGAAGCGCATGAGTACAACGCGGCAGTGGAGGCCGTCATTTGGCTGAGGAGGCAGTACGGGACGCCTCCACGAGCTATCATTTCGATTATTATCCACACCAAGGATGGTGATTACCAAGCACGGCCAAGGCCTAAGCTTGGGCGAGTATGTATTTCTCACCGACATTACATCCATGTTCACACATTTCATTTATTGGTGATCATCCTTTTTCATTGTATATCCGTGTAAGTTTTATTTTTCGTTTTCTTCTCGTGTGTTTGAAAAAACTTTGAAAACCAAAAAATATTTCTCGCTTCTTTTTGGTTTTCTTACGTGTTTTATTAGTTTGTAGTATTAAAAGAAAACCCAAAAAGATTTCCCGTTTCTTATTTTACTTGTTGGGAGCTTTCCCGTATGAATAGTTTTTCTCGCTTTTCATTTTTCTTTCTTCAATTTTCTTTCCTCAGAAAAACTAAAAAAACTCCAAAAATATTTCAGTGTGTTTCTCTGAAATTCTTCTCTTTTCTTTGAGTTGTCGAAACAAGAAGACCATGATGAAAATGTTGAGTGGATTTCATATGCTATATTGTGGAGTTAACAAAGGGCTAATACTGCCTTGTCTTCTCCTTTAAATAAATGTTTTGCATATTCCAGCTTTGTCCAGATGCACACTTGCACTATTATTATTTTCACATCATTCGGTTGTGCAAGTGAAAGGCAATAATGACGACATTTGCTGAAGTGATTGTGGTAAAGAAAGATGGTATGAACTCTTCTTGTTTTTTGTTTTTGTAAATATGTTTAGCTCAGTCGCTCTTGATTCAGTGTCGTGGTATTTCTACGGTAGATGCTAGGGGGTGGCTTAAGTTGTGGTTTGGGGCCGATGTGCGCTGGCGGCGTCCAGAAATGGGTGAGGGTGCAAGGCACAGGACACAGGTGTAGCCAGGTTCAGGGCCCTCCGATGGAGGTAAAACCACTAGTCCTGACGGAGTGACTATAGGCGATCACAGTATAGGGTGCTCCTTGAGCTGTTTGTGAGGAGGAAGAAGGAGCTCTCGCTACCAGCCTCACTACCTCGAGCATGTGAGTACGTGGGTGTATGAAAATGGGCAGGGGGTTAACCATCGGGGGGGGGGGGGTTGATAGGCCAACCCCCCAACTTACAATACTAAATCTGGGAGAGGCGGGAACGAGCGTCTGCGGGCCTGTTCGAGGCAAAGAGCCGCTGGGACACTTTATAAATCAGTGCCCAGGGGACAAGCGGTATTGTTGATGGCGTTGGGACACTATAGATGACGGTTCACGCAGTCTAGATGATGCGGGCACTGTTGATGACGACACGACACCGTTGATGATGATGCATGTACGCGCGCAGGGCATGGCCGTCGCATAAACCGCACAGGTCTTATGTGAGGCTGAAGTTGACTTCGGGCGCGAGCCGGAGCAGCCAAACCAGGCGGGCAGGCACCCTGTCCGGCTCCCCATCTTGGGACTACCCGGGGGTCATCCCCCCGACAGTAGCCTTCGAGCCTCCGGGTGACTCGAAGAGTCGGGCGGAGGGTTTTCGCCATTGTCGTCGAAGATGGTGGCGTCGAGGGCCTCAGTGGTAGCCAGTCGTGAACTTGTGGGCGGTGCAGCTGTCTTTCCAGTGGGGGCGCACTAGCGCACCCACTGGGTGTAGCCTCCGGGCGACTCGAAGAGTCGGGCAGAGGATCTTCGTTGTTGTTGTAGTACAGGTTGCCGATGGCGGCCGGCTGCGGGCTGGAGCCGACGTGGCTTTCTTCCAGTGGGGGCACACCAGCGCACAGACTGGGTGTAGCCTCCAAGCCTCCGGGCGACTCGAAGAATCGGTCGGAGGTTCTTCATTGTTGTTGTAGCAGACAGCGGCGTTGAGGATCTCGGTGGCAACCGACCGCGGGCATGTAGCCGGTGCGGCATTTTCCCGGCGGGGGCGCACCGACCCACCCCCTTGGTGTAGCTTCCGAGCTTCCAGGTGATGGAGGATTCCCTCAAAAATGATCGTGCAAAAGACAAGGTTAGGCAGCGCAGATATATCGAATATTTAACTTCAGCCACGCAAGTTTTATGCAGAGGGAAAGTCGACTCGGTTTTGTCCGAGCCCCTTGGGTCATTTCATGTCCCCTTGGCTCTTTGGCTTTTGCTCTTGCTAGCTGGACAATCGGTAGCCGGTCTATAGCTGAGACGAAGAGTGGGTCGTAGAGAGGAGCAAACAGTACTCGAACTTTGAGGAGAGGGTTCGACCGAGTAGAAATTTGCGAAGGAAACGGCCGGGTCGCGCAAGCCGTTTTCTCCCCGGACATTTTTCGCGGGGTGACCTCCAGCTTTTGCTCTTGCTAGCTAGACAGCCGGGATGTGGTCTGTAGCTGAGGCGAAGACTGGGCCTTCGGTACCGTGGACGCTACTAAGCCGACTATGGGGAAGAACGTATCGGGCCAACCAGCCAGCCCCGGGCCGAGACTAGCTGGCCCCGGGCCGAATAGCAAAGCAGTTGAAAAAAGCAGGGACAACCCCTGAGGATCGCTCTAGGCGCGGTACAAGGATGTGCGGACGGGGGGATCGCATTGCTTTCGCGCAGATGAGGTGGAGGAGCATTTCAGCGGGGGCCCGAGTCTCTGGGCGGTCGAGGGGCAGCCTAGCTGACCGGGCCCAGCCGACCAAGTAGCGGAGCGGGGGGCAGCCGAGTCGGCCTGACCCAGCCGGTGAGGCGTCCGAGCAGGTACGTGGACTAGCCGGTCAGGCAGTGACACGAGCATGCAGGCCCGCCGGCTAGGCGGCAAAGTGGGCAGGCGAGCTCTGCTGGTCTTCGTTTTCCTTTTTTCTTATGTCACCCGGCTGCTCTTTTTCTTTTTTTTATTTGCAGCTGGCCTCTTTTTTATTTGGGTTGTCGGCCCACTTTTTCTCTTCTTTCACCGCATGAGCAGCCGGTTGCGTTCTTTCTCTTCTTTCTTCGTGGGGGCAGCCGGCAGGGTGATACGTCTCCAACGTATCTATAATTTTTGATTGTTACATGCTATAATATTATCATTCTAGGATGCTTTTTGGGTGATTATTTACCAATTAATATTATTTTTTAGCACTAACCTATTAACCTAGTGCCCAGTGTCAGTTGTTGTTTTCTACATGTTTTTGACTTTTCAACTTTACAGTACCAAACAAAGTCCAATTGCCCCAAAATGTTTTTATGGTTTTTTCTGGACTAAAAGAAGACCTGGAAGCTTCGGGAGGAGACCGGAGGCCGCATGAGGGAGCGAGCACACAACAGGGCGCGCCCAGGGGGATGGTTGCGCCCTGTTATGTGATGGTCCCCTCGATCGTCTCTCGACGCCCCTCTCTGGCCTATTAATTCCTATAAATCCCAAAAACCCTAGAGAGCCTCCCCCTACACTTTCTTGTCGCCGTAAGTCTCTGTTCCATCGTGAGCTCATCTAGAGCCCTGTTCCTATGCCCTGCCAGAGGGGAGTCGATCACGAAGGGCCTCTACATCAACCTTGCTGCTCCCATGGTGATGTGTGAGTATTTCCCTACATACCTATGGGTCCGTAGTTAGTACCTAGATGTCTATCTCTCTCTCTTTATCTTCAATACAAAGTTCACCGCATTTTCGCGGTGATCTATTTGATGTAATCACTTTGTGCCGTGCGTTTGTTGGGATCCAATGAATTTTGGGTTTATGTTTAGATTATTCATGAACAAGATTTGAGTTTGCTCTGATTTCTATTATGATTCTTATTTGCATAATTGTTATAGCTTCGTAAATCTCTCTGATCTATTGAAATAGTTTGGCCAACTAGATTGATATTTCTTCAGTGAGAGGGATGCGTTGTAGTGAGTTCAATCTGGCAGTGCTCTATATCCCAGTGATAGAAGGGGACAAGACACGTCTTTTTATTGTTTCCACTAAGGATAAACGATGGGGTTAATTCATATTGATTGAGTTCTCTTTTTCTACATCATGTCATCGTTCTCCAAGCATTACTCTGTTTGTCATGAACTTACTACTTAGAGAGGCAAGCATAGAAGTGCTCTCGACGTGGAGTAACAGTAATAGGTGCAGGCAGGAGTCAGCCTATTTTTTTATGGACGTGATGCCTATATATACATGATCATTGCCGTGAATATCGCATAACTATGCACTTTTCTATCAATTGGCCAACAGTAATTTGTTTACCCACCGTATGCCTACTACATGAGATATGCCACTATAGAACACTACGGCTCCCCAGTCTATTCACTTATATATTTGAAAAAGCATTCAATACCTTGCTGCCACTTATTTGCTTCTATTTTATTTTGCAATTTACTTTATTCAACTATCATCTACACACTTCATTTACTTGCAAATAATGAGTCCAAGGGGATTGACAACCCTCGTGCCCATGTTAGGTGCAAGTGTTTGCTTCTTTGTGTGCAGTCGCTGAAGAAGGGGGTTGCGCGCTACTCCTATTGGTTCAATAACATTGGTTCTCACTGAGGAAAATACTTATCTATACTGTGTTGCATCACTCGTTCCTCTTCACGAAAAACCCAACGCATTTCACAAGTATCAGGAAGGATTTCTGGCGCCATTGCCGGGGATTATCACCAACCTACAATCAAGTACCTTCGCACAAATTAACAATCACCTTTTCTACTTTTTATTTGCTGTCATATTTTGCTTGCGTCATAAAAAACAAAAATACAAAATATTTATCTTTGCTAGTTGCTAGTTTACTCCTTTGCTTGCTAGTTTACTAGTTCTGCTTGTTACTTTGCTTGCTCGGTCTCCATGTCTCAAGATACTACTAAGTTGTGTGACTTCACAAATACTAATAACAATGATTTTATTAGTACTCCAATACCACCTGCCACTAGTGCGAAGTTTTATGATATTAATGCTGCATTGCTGAATCTTGTCATGAAAAAACAATTTTCGGGAAGTCCTAATGAGGATCCCGCTGCTCATCTTAATACCTTTGTTGAATTATGTGACATGCAAAAGAAAAAGGATATGGATAATGATGTGGTCAAATTAAAATTATTTCATTTTTCTCTACGAAATAAAGCTAAGGCTTGGTTTTCATCTTTACCACGTAATAGTATTGGAACATGGGATAAGTGTAAAGATGCTTTTATTGCCAAGTATTTTCCTCACTACTGGAATCGGGGACTTTGCCATCTGCCAGCTCTTTGCCGTCTGCTGGCAGATGGCAAAGAGGATATTTGCCGTCTACTTTTACAAAGCAGACGGCAAAGAACATGCTGATGGCAAAGAGGCTCTTTGCCATCTGCACTTCTTTGCCGTCTGCCAGCAGACGGCAAAGACCAAAGTGGGGCCCACGGGGTACTGCGTTGGCTAGGTCACACGGGCCACTTCTTTGCCGTCTGCTGGCAGACGGCAAAGAACTCTTTGCCGTCTGCCAGCAGACGGCAAAGAGGTGAGGGGGGCCCCACAGTGTAACGGCGGGGACGGGCTAACGGTCACCGTCTTTGCCGTCTGCTGGCAGACGGCAAAGAGGGGGGCTTAATTTTCGCCCCCCGCGCCCAAACCCCCTCTCTCTCTCACATCTCTCTCTCTCTGTCTCTGCGCGCCGCCGCCGCCCCCTCCCCGCCGACCCCCTCCTCCCCGCCGACCCCCGCCGCCCCCCTCCTCCCCGCCGCCGCCCCCTCCCCTCCTCCACAGCGCCGCCGCCGCCCCCTCCCCTCCTCCACAGTGCCGCCGCCGCCCCCTTCCCTCCTCCACAGCGCCGCCGCCGCCCCCTCCCCGCCAACCCCCTCCTCCCCGCCGACCCCCGCCGACCCCCTCCTCCCCGCCGACCGCCGCCGCCACCCTCCTCCCCGCCGACCGCCGCCGCCCCCCTCCTCCCCAGCGCCGCCGCCTCGACCACCCTCCGGTGAGCTCCACCATTCCCCCCCTTTTTTGTTTTTTTCCTGTTTTTTTTCTGTTTTTATTAGTTCATTTAGTTAGTTTATATTAGTTAGTTATTAGTTCATATTAGTTAGTTTTTATTAGGTAGAAAAAACTTAGATAGAAAAGAAGAAAAGAAAAAACCTAGAAGAAAAAAAAGAAGAAAAGAAGAAGAAAAAAAAGGAAAAAGAAAAAAGAAAAAGAACAAAAAATAATAAGAAGAAGAAACAGAAGAAGAGGAGGAGGAGAAGAAAAAAGAAGAAGAAGAAGAAGAAGAAGAAAAAAAAGAGGAGAGGAGGAGAAGAAGAAGAGGAAAAAAGGAAAGGAAGAAGAAGAGGAGGAGGAGGAGGAGGAGAAGAAAAAAGAAGAAGAGGAAGAAGAAGAAGAAAAAAGAGGAGAGGAGGAGAAGAAGAAGAGGAAAAAGGAAAGGAGGAAGAAGAAGAAGAAGAAGAAGGAAAAAAAGGAAGAAAAGGAAGAAAAGAAAGAAGAGGAAGAAGAGGAAGAAGAAGAAAAGAAAAAAAGAGGAAAAACCCCGACCCCGACACGGCACCTCGACCCCGACCCCAACCCGACAACGACCCGACACCCCGACCCCGACACCCCGACCTGGATCCCGACCCCGACACGGCACCCCGACCCCGACCCGACACCCCGACACCGACACGGCACCCCGACCCCGACACGACACCCCGACCCTGACACCCCGACACCCCTAACACCCCGACACCACGACACCCAGACACGACACCCCGACACCGACATGACACCCCGACCCCGACACCCCGACACCCCTGACACCACGACACCCAGACACGACACCCCCCGACACCCCGACCCCGACACGACACCCCGACACCACGACACCCCGACACCACGCCACCCAGACACGACAGCCCTGACCCCCGACACCTCT